>BSBK01003542.1:0-712500 GCA_027943335.1 Chamaecyparis obtusa
TATATATGTATATGTATATACATATGTAGATATATATATATGTATATACATATACATATATACATATATATATATATATATATGTATATGTATGTATAATATATATATATATGTGTATGTATATATACATATCTATATATATACATATATATATAATATATATATACATATATATATATATATGTATATACATATATGTATATATATATATATGTATATATATGTATATACATATATACATGTATATATGTATATGTATGTATATGTATATGTATATACATATATATACATATATATATACATATATATATATACATATATGTATATATATACATATATATATATATATGTATATATATATGTATATATATGTATATACATATACATATACATACATATACATATATACATGTATATATGTATATACATATATATATGTATATACATATATATATGTATATACATATATATATATTATATATATAATATATATATATATATATATATATGTATATACATATATATATATATATATATATATATATATATAGTATATTTATTATAGTATATATATATATAGTATACATACATTATATATATATATATATGTATATGTATATGTATGTATATGTATATATATATGTATATATGTATATATATATATATATATGTATATATGTATATACATACATATATATATATGTATGTATATATATATATATATATACATATATATATATATACATATATGTATATATATGTGTGTGTGTGTGTGGTGTGTGTGTGTGTGTGTACATGTACATATATATATATATATATATACATAAAGGGAATTAGGGGACAATTAATCATACGTAATTTGAAGAGATCGTTCATATCGCCTCTACATATGAGCCATCCACTATAGTTAGAAACACTGAGAATTATTTAGCAGTATATAGTTATTTTCTTAAAGCCACAGATCTGATGCAGATTCAGAGTATTTGCCTAACTTATTTGCATAAAAGTATGAGTATGATTGTATGCAGGAAATTTAACTGAGAGTGCCCTTATGTATGATCTTCCAGTACTAATATCCACTCTGCTATTTGCACAGTGGATTGAAATTATCTTAGCCTCTCTGCTTAAATTAAAAAAGCTATTTCTATCAACAAGCGAGGGAAGGGGATAAAACACACTACCAAATTTATATGCATTTCTTGATATTCGTGGTGACTAGTAGTAGTTTGAGTTAATGCAGAGAATCTGGGAAATCTGATAACCAGATATTCTGCCTATGCCAAACCTCCACTGTTTATTTTTTATCTGCTGGCTATTCAGGGAGAGGAAAGAGAAGGAATTTTAAATCCAATGTTACTCTTAAACAAGCTAAAACTTAACAAGAAACCCTGAAACTGCTATTCAGATAGAAAGACCAACTTAAAACACTTATTAATGCAAGCACCTTATCCATCGTGCTAAGAAATCTCTGAATATAGTATGCATTTCTATTCATATATGACAAGGTTTAAAATCTATACATAATTGCTAATATTATCATAAGTCAGTAGCATTTTTACTAATAGTCCATGTAGTATTACTTTGTGTTGAGAATGTAGCCACCCTTGTCTAGAACATTGTCAAAAGTTTGTATATGTAGCCAGGCAAGAAATTAATACACAGAAATTGTTTAGGCAATAGCTGTACAAAATACTGAAACTGTAATTAGCCTATGCTATGTGGATAGAAACCTTCATTATTGTAGCTTAGTTATCTTCATTCTTCTGTATGATTCCATAGCTCCATGAACTCCCCTCTTTGACCATCACAATCAGGCTTTCCGCTTCCGCTTCACTCTTCTTAGACCGCCTCGTGCACCTTATAACCTCCAAAGCTACTATATGTATGTTATCAGGCTCTGCTTGATCCAATTCTTCAGGAATTTTGAAGCCCTCATTCCTCCAGAAGTGTAGGATCCAGTTCATATCTATCTTCTCGGCCAATGCCTCTTTGTAAATGTATTCCAAATTCCTATACATCTTTGGCCAATGGTTGTCAAATCTTGCATGATCTATGAAAGTGATCATTGGAATCCGCAAAGACTGTGGGATCTAGTTTAACTTTGAAATCTCGGTGTTCATAGTTACCTCGGGATATGGTATAGTCATCTCATTGTCTATATAGTTAACCATTTTTTCCAACCCTCCGAGGTGGTCTTCATTGAATAGCAACCTTGCTACATGGATAATATCAGTCTTGGTTTTTCCTATGTAAAAGGAGATTGCTATAAATTGTCCAATGATTTCCCCATTGGTTCGATAGGTATATTTGTTGTCAAAGTGTTGATCACCTATTGCATTCTCAATTGCTCTTCTAGTGGAGTTTGGCAGAGGTTTTAGGATTTGGTTCCATCTTTCGGGTAGGATATGTCCTCTGAAGGCCATGGCTCTGTTCCCTTTAGTGTAGAAGGTGAGTAATCTAGACTGCATGGTTAAGGTATACTGAAATAAGGATGAGTTCGTGTTAAGAGTAGGGAAACCAGGGCCAAGCCTTAAACAATCGTAGCTATGATGGAAATCTAATGAAGTTACTAGAAATGTAATCATTTTGAGTTTCTATCCCTTGTTGTCATGGGAAGCTTGCGATGATTAAAGTTACAGGCCTCGTCCGTATAGACTACTAGATGTTACTTATTGTGCTTTAATATTTGATAGAAATGATAACTTGATATTCTGCAAAAAATTCCTTCCGTAATTAGAAATGATAACACGGTACATTGTAAGAGCTTTCGAGAGAGCGCTAAAGTGTTATTAATATATGATAGTAAAACTTTTAGAATATCATTATGCCCATATGCTTGATGAGTTTTCATAATTTCAAGTTTATCTATGAATCTTAATTAGGCTCAAGCAGAGTGTGTTCTAGTATTAGAAATAGTTAGTGCTCGGCAAATTGGTTGATTATCCTTGATAGAGAGTTATGAATCAAAAGATACACTAGTGCCGGCAGGGGAGAAGCCTATGTTTTCCTAGACTCCCTGTTGATGTATTAAGCTACTGGGGCTGAAACGCTAATCTGGAACATGTTATCTGAAGGTTTAAAGAGCCATACTCTGAATGGCTAATAAAGGGAAGATTGATGTTAGTAGAGATTCCAAAGTATAGTGAGTTTAGCTTGATTTACCATTTTAGAGATGTTTATGGTGGAACTATTTAGTTAAATATAAAGGTTTAACGGTGACTATACAACTTAAGGATTAGACTATTCATAAAGGTGAAGTATCTTCAATCAAAATCTGCATAGAGAATCAATGTTCCTTAGTGATTGATTACCTTTTTAAATATAAGGTCTAAGCCGTTAAAATTAAGTAACCGGTGGTAAAGCGATGTCCTTAATAAAGACCACTGGAAAGGTTTCTTAAGAAGGTCTAACTATGAGATGATTACGAGAATACCTTGACAACATTAAGAATAGTCAGCTATATAAACTAATATTTAGCTAGAAAATATAATTATAACTATCATTGATACAAAGATCCAACGAAGCTCTCTCACTGCATAAGTCTTTTATTATAAGGTTAATGGGAGATTTTCTCCATATGCTCTATTAGCAGGAGAAACCTTCTTTTATTTAGGCCCCTAACAAATATGGAATTTCCTACCCTAAAATCCTTAAACTTAAATTTAAAGTTTTCCTTTACTATTAAGGGTTTAAAAGTCTCGCTTTCCTTATTATTGCATTGAGCCACTCAATTTCAATACAAGTCGATTTGTACCCCTAATAGTCAGTTCTAGCTAAACTTATGTCTAATATCTATGTCTACTAATTTCCAATAGAATAGTACTAATGAAAGCCTTACCTCAACGTTGTCAATCTTGTAGTTGGTTTAAGGAGGTATGTACACTTAGATTTAATCCAACACTGATGGATCTAAGAGGTGTCTATGTCTAGAAGGAGGATCTGAGATCCTATCTTACTACACAATCTCTTACCATGATCTACCTACAAACACTACTCCAACCCTTACCAAGAATATTTTTCCAAAGTTACCACTCCGTTGGCCCCTAAATTGGCTAGCTTGTCGGCCTCAGTGTTACCTTCTCTATAGGTGTGTCTAATCTCATAATTTGAAATACTTTCCGTAATTGAATTAATCTCCTCAATTTTTGCATTCAAGATCCAGTTAGGAGTTTTCCTAGTGCGTATGGCATTGATAATAATTTGTGAGTCTCCTTCAATGATTAATTTATTAATATTGAGGTCCCTGCATAATTTGAGCCCCTCTAGTGCCGCTGTACATTTTGCCATATTGTTTGTTGTAGGGCTAATGGGTCTCAAGAATTTGGCAACAACTTCTAACTTCCAATTGTGGATGATTCCTCTAATACTTGCTACCCCAGGGTTACCTCACGAAGCTCTGTCAAAGTTGAGTTTATACCATCTAGCTTTCGGGGGTAACCATATACAGGAAGATCTGTCTGCTTTGGTTTTGGATCCCCCTTTGGCATAGAGGGGAGGGATATCTAATTTTGGCCACTTACATCTGATTCTATTATCCCAACTCCTAAAAGAATCTTCACAATGCTGCGAGTCCCTGAGTTTGCTATTAATCATTTCTACTATAGATGCTTCTATCCTATTTGTGATTGAGCTCCAAGTTAGTTTCTGATCTGTAAAAATCCTTTTGTTTCTTTCTTTCCATAATTCCCATACTACTATTGAAGGTGCAACTATTCATATGTTCTTAAAAAGATTACCTTTATAAAGGGAGGGCCACGCTTTGAGATTGCTAATAAGATCATAATGGGAAGCAGATTTCCATCCTAAGCTCTGGTGAAGCCAATTCCAGCATTCTTGGGAAAAGGGGCAATTTAGAAGAATGTGATTAACATCCTCAATATGGTTTTCGCATAAGGGGCATCTAGATGGTCCCTCAAATCCTAATTTATTCAGTCTGTCTGTTGTAAGAATCCTGTTTTGAAGGGCTGCCCATAAAAACATACCAGCTTTAGGGAGGCATGCTTTATTCCAACAAAGGTTTAATGGTATGTCTATGTTATCCAAGTTTTGGTCCCTAATAATAGAATTGTAACCCTCCTTAACTAAGTAATTACCATTATTTGATCCCATCCATATTAGATTATCTAATCTATTCTTCAGTGTTACTGCTCTCTTATTTAACACAGTTAGGAGATTCTGCTTCTCCTGCCATACTTCATCAATTCTATTGAGAGCACTCCAGTTATCCTCTTCCTCCTTTTGAAAGTAGTCCTTGATATATACGCCTAAGACTCTTTTGCATTCTTCCATAAATTCCTTGGTAAAGCCTAGTTTGTTTAGGGGGGTGAGGCCTACCCACAAGTCGTCCCAAAATAAAGCTTGATCTCCCATTCCTACATTCCACGATAAGTATTTGCCAATTATCCCTCTGCAGTCCTTGATATAATTCCATATCCGTGATCCTTTAACATGTGATTGTGTCCTGAATATATTAATGGGGTCCCCATTGGGGATGTATTTATTTAATAATATAGATGCCCATTTACTACTTGATTCTTTATACATTCTCCAAATAAGTTTGGCCCCGAGAGCTTGGTTTTGCCAAAGTAGGTTTTTGATGCCTAGACCTCCTTTAGATATCAGTTTGCATAGCTTATCCCATTTGATCAGGGCAATCTTTTTGTCTTTGGAGGGGCCTTGCCAATAGAATTCATGAAATTTTTTATCTAATTCCTTTTTTACGCAGGTTGGGAGGGGAAGAACTGATAAGTGATACATAGGTATGGCTGAGAGTACTGATTTGATCATGGTTGTCCTACCTGCCTTAGTTAACCACTTTCCTTTCTATGAACTCTTCTTTTTTTTTTACTTTAGATAAGACTTGTTGCCATAGTTTGGAAGATAAGAGGCCAGTGTCTAAGTCGATTCCTAAGTATTTACATGGAAACTTGCCGATTTTGTATCCCATTATACTGCAAATATCCTTTTCGGTATTTGGGCAAGTATTAATAAAGAAAATTTTTGATTTAGTTGGATTAACACGTTGGCTAGAGGCTTTGGCGTAGGAGTTCAAAATGCTTTTGAAGGCTCTCGCTTCCTGTCTGTTTGTTGAGCCAGGTAGAATCGTATCATCTGCGAACTGCTGATGGGTAATATTAGGGACATTCTCTGAGGCCTTTAGTCCCACTATTTTTCCTTCTACTTGTTGCTTCGTAATTGCTCTTCCTAATGCTTCCGCCATAATGACGTAGAGAAAAGGGGAAATCGGGTCTCCTTGCCTAATTCCCCTAGATATGTTGAAAAAGCCTTCTGGTGAACCATTGATAAGAATGGAAATTATGGGAGTTGAGATGCAATTAAATATAAGGTTGATCCATTGATTAGAGAAACCAAACGCTTCCATACATTTGCATAGGAATCTCTAGTCTACTTTATCGTATGCTTTTTGTATGTCTATTTTCATTAGCATACTTGGTTCTTTAGTATACTGAGCAGTATGAACTATTTCTTGCGCAATAATAATACCATCCAGGATCGATCTGTTAGATACAAAACCCGTCTGTTCTTCCGAGATAATTATTGGTAATAGTGCTTTGAGTCTATTTTCTAAACACTTTGAAAGTATCTTATAAATGGTATTACATAGGGAGATAGGTCTATAGTCCCCTGGTTCCATACTTTCATTTTTCTTTAGAATTAAGGTGAAGAAAGTGTTGTTGATTTCACTTAAAAGGGATCCTGAGTTTCTAGTGGCTTCCACTGCTTGCCATACCTCTTCTCCAACAAAATGCCAACATTTTTGGAAAAATCCTGCTTGAAAGCCATTTGGACCTGGGGCTTTATCTAGATGAAATTGGAATACTGCAACTCTGACCTCTTCTAAAGATAATTTGTTATTTAGTATTTTATTGTTCGCTTCCATAATCAATTTCGGAATGGATTTAAGCATTTCCTTTTGGGTACTAAGGTCTGAAGCTTCTAGAGAATTGAGGAGGGAATAATAAAAGTTTGTAAGAACCTCTGTAATCTTCCCGAGGTCCTCCGTAGTCAAACCCTCACCCGTATTAATTCTGGCTATTCTGTTAATGCTTCTTTTATAGTTGGTTGTGTTATGGAAGAATTTTGTATTGCTATCCCCCTCTTTAAGCCATGACTCCCTGGACTTTTGTTTCCAGAAGATCTCTTCTTTGAGGAGAATGTCATTGTACTTGGCCATCAACTCCTTTTCCTTGTGGTAGCTAAGGACATTCATTCCCTATTCTATTACCATATTATTAAGATCGGCTATTTCTAGTTCTACCCGAGCTTTTTCTTTAAATATGTTATTAAAGTGATTCTTGTTCCATTCTAACGCTTTATGTTTGATAACTTTTAATTTTGTTGTTAAGCAGAACATTTTCGACCCTTTGACCGAAATTTGTCCCCACCACTCTTCTAGCAGATGTATGAATTCTGGGTTCTGGAACCACATAAATTCAAACTTAAACGGGCTTCTTGTCAGTTTAGAATTTTCTGTTATGGAAAGTCTGACTGGGAAATGATCTGATCCTGCTTCTGGTAAAATTTCAGTATTAACCGTATGATTAAAGTTTTCGGGGTTCGTTCTAGTAAAAAATCTATCTAGTTTTTCAGCTATGTAGCTGAAACCATCTCTTCTATTATTCCATGTATAAACTCCATTTATAAACTCCATTGCTTGTATTTAGGCTTATTAGATGATTATCCGTAGCCCACTTGCTAAAATCCTTGTGGGCTTGCGATATATATTGCGAGCCCCCAAATTTTTCTTGGAGATTTAAGATAGCATTGAAATCCCCTCCAATAATGAAAGGTTGTTCTACATTATCAGCTAAAAGGCTATGAATTTCTGACCAGATCCTTCTCTTATCCTCATTAGAGATAGGTCCATATACATTGATCAAGTTAAATTTTAAAATTAGATTTAAGGCTTTTAATTGTTAATGTCATCCAGTTATTGTTAATGTGTGTGGGTAAAGCTATTATTTTACGGGGGTCCCATAGTACTGCCAAACCACTTGAGAGTCCTACTGAAGGAACATATTCTGATTTCCAAATCCCTAGTTTTTTGCTGAACTTAGTGCTATCCTCTTTATTAAGCTTTGTTTCCTGTATCAAGATTATTTCTGATTCAAAGATTCTTAGATATCTTTTAATTAAACGTTGTTTGTTAGGGGCATTTAGACCCCTAACATTCCAAGTAGTGATTTTCATTGCTCTTTGGGAAGGATCTTCCCCTTCCCTATGTTCAGGAGATCTGCTAATTTAACTTGGTTACCTGCATTACCATCCAAAGTTCTCAGCTCAACCGCTGACTTCCTGCCTCTTTTCTTTTTAAGTTTGTTAATGTTAGGTGTACTAAGACTGCCTCTATTCATAGCTAATCCCAGTTCTCTATGCTCATTAGTTATCCCAAATAGGCCTTCAATTGCGTCTTTAATCAAAGTTTCTTCTCTACCCTCCCCTATCTTTAGAGAGGCCCGTTCCTCTAGGTCTTTTTGTAAATCTATGGGGAGATCTGAGGGAGCAACCCTATCCATGAGTTCTTTGCTATAAATCTCTATTAGTTCTTTAGATGTTCCTGATACGTTCAGATTTAACTCTTCTAATTCCAAAGGGATTGAAACACCTTGTTTCCCTCCCCTTAAATTTTTTTATATTTATATTTTCTTTATAAGTTGTATCAATCTCCTTTGCACCCAACTTGTTTATAGCTTCTTTTCGTATGTCTGTATGTTTTTCTAAATTTTTTGCAGGGGTTTTTTCTAAAGCTTCCTTATTTGAGGGTGAATGGAGGATAGGCTGATTAGATCTATTTTCCTGTTCCCTATTACCTTCTATTATACACTCCTGGATTTGTTTAATAATAATTTCCTTTTGGAATTTTAATTCCTCAAAGTTGCATATTTCGTCCAAGAGCATATCTGTTAATTCCTCAGGTAAAGACTCTCCCAGGTAATTGATGATCTGATTTACCTCTTCTTCTATTTTGTTTACCTGATCTACTAATTCTATCACTTCATCATTTTCGGGTTCGAAAAGAGATTCTGTTTGGAAGTCCGTCTTGTCTCTTTCCTCTTGTTGAAGGGCTTTATCATTCTTTCTTGAGTGTGTTTGTAAATTTTTGTCCCTACTAAGCTCATTATTAGATTCCTGTCTAATACAGTCTATATCATTACTCCTTAATGGTGACCAAGTCTCAACTATTTGTTGGGTTTCTACAAGGTTATGAGGGGTATTAACTGTCTATTCCTTTTTATCATCTTGCTCCTTTGTTGTTTCATTCACAATCATTGGGAGCTTTGGAGTATTGTCAAAGCCTTGTACCCTTGGTGTTCTGCATACAAAACCTCCTCTATTGTTATAGAGACATATTTCAATATGTTTATTAGGTTGGGATGTAAAGTTTGTGTTGTTATGAGAATTTGATGTATTATTGTTAACTTCAATAAAGTTTTCTACTATTGTTGGGTTAATAATTACAGAGTTATGATTAAAACATAATTTAATTGGGGATATATATTTTTGGTGATAATTCATCTCTACAATGATTGTTTTATCAACCTGTAAAGGTGTTACCTCAACAACTCTTTTAAAACAGCCTATTTTATTGCCTATTAAGCGAAGTATTTCTCTACTAGATAATTCCAAAGGCAAATTTTTAAAGGTGATAGCTTTTTCTATTATAAAATCTTCTAAACGTAATGGATTGAATATAGGCATCCAATCAAATAAAGAAAAGGGTATATTTCTAAACTTCAAAGCCATTTTATTCGTAATACTTTCTTTCAAGGATTTATTATGACAGTTAATGTATAAAAAATTATCTCTGAGAACTGTTATACTTACCTCTCCTGGGAGTTGTGTTTTTAGTCCTCTTATCACTTCCTTAATTGATACACCCGTTCCTTTCCAACATCAGATCATACCTGTTTCAGCTAAAAGCTTTTGCTGCTGCAGAATCTCATTGTTATCTAATGTAATTATATCATGAAGCATATCACAATGTGCTTTACTTGTTAAATCTTTGCTGAAATGCCTATGAGGAGGCGTGTAAGAAGTATTGTTGGTGTTACTATGTAGACTTTCTACTTTTAAGTCATGATTGATTATATTCTTTGAAGCTTTACCAAATGTGGGCCTCTCCAGCCTTCTCCGATGGGGAGTGCTAAATTTATCATTGTTGTTCGGGTAGTAGCGCACAACAGATTTGTCACCATTACTTTGATTCTTAGATCCCTCATAGAAGAATAGGGTTTTATTGGAATGGGGTTAGGTATCTTTGGTTGAAGTTTGGGCTATACCCTTCTTAAGAACACCATCCCTACGACCCTGTTTCCCTAATACCCTAGCCCTTTTATGGGGGGGGGGTATAAGATTTATCTTTGTTATCATCCCCCTTGAGCATTTCAAAGGAATTATTCATAGAAATTTTGAAAGGACTAAGAGGTTTAGACTGTCTTAATACCTTTTTCCTGCTGCCAACCACCTTCCATTCAGAATTTTGCTTTGTAGATTTCTCAGGAAATTCCTTTTCCTTGCTCTTGATGATTAAGGGATATCATTCAAATGGCCTTTTCTAGATGAGCTTGTACAGGTATAGCCCGGTCATCTCTTACAGCATATGGGGGGTTAATAGTATTATGCTGTAGTAGTTCAGCCTTTCCTTCCTTAGCGATCTTGAGTCCCAGGGCTTGTTTAGCATACTTGGTTTTCGAAAAAACCTTCATTTGTCAGTTTAGGAGATGGACTGAGAAGACTTTCTGTCTAGAAACCCTATCCCTAGTAGGGATTTTATTGTTTGGCCGGACCTCTATGCAAATATTTGGAGCCATAGCCACAATATTCTTTGATTCTGCCCTAGCAACTTCCATATCCCTGTTAGGTGGTGTGGTTATTTCCTTACCGCGCTTGCTCTGGGTAGAGTCAAGGGGGGAAGACTTTGCTACTATTCGATTGGAGTGCTCGAGAGCTTCCATAGCTTCATTTTTAGCTCTTTCCTTCTGTTTGGTGATAAACTCTGCTAGGTGATCATAGGAGGGGTGTGACTGCTCCATTTTTTGGCATTCCTTCTTTTTATGGCCATAAGCCCAACAATTGAAATAGTATCCTGTAAATTCTGCACTTTCATTTTGAGTATTTCCTTCCCCTGCAATCATCCTGCATTTATCTGCCCTATGGTTGTCATAGGCACTCTTGTCTGCATCCTTTGACGTCCACAGATTAGCATGAATAAGACTAAGGTTTATTTGCCTTCGTTGAAAGGCAATCTTCCTTTTTGAGTGCGATTTTCGCATTTTCGCTATATAACCAAAGTTTTTATTTATTAAAAAAACTTTTAAAAAAACATATTAAAAAATATTAAAAAACAAAATTTTTATTTATATAAAAAAATTTTAAAATTTTTTTTATTAAAAAAACTATTTAAAACATAAATTAAAAACATTAAAAAAAACTTTAAAAAAAAAAAAAATTACCCCTTTCGAGGGGGCCACACTAGTAGTGCGGGTACCATATGCAGTGAGGATTGCACTGCAGTGCACATTGCTCACTGCAGTGCGTACTGCAAAGGCCTGTGGGCCAATAAAACTTCAATTTTTTTTTTTGCAAAACTTTTCAAAAACAAAAAGCACCCCCCCCCTTAATTTTTTTTTAATATTTCAATTTTTAATTAAAATGAAATGTAATAATAATAAAAAATGAAAATATTAAAAAAAATAAAATCGTACCTTTGACGCAGTCGTGTTCGTACAAGAGATCAGAGAGGGGAATTATTTTTCTGAGATCAACTGTGTCTGATCTGGGCAAATGAATAGTTGATCTTGGAGTTTTTGGCTGCTCTGATCGCAATGGCAATGTTAGATTTGGCCCAAAGTGCTCCAATTTTGCAGATCGGCCTTAGAGGTCTGATTTGCAAAAAAAATTGCCTCAAATTTGACTTTTGCCCAATATAGGCAAATTTATAGTCAAAATTTATGGAAACAGCCACTCGGATGCAATGGTGAGGTCCGATCTTGCTCAAAATGCTCCCACAAAATACTGATCCCAGATTTGAATCGTGGCCCTCCAAAGGTTGAAGCAATCAATCGCTCTCCAATGGCTATCCAATGAAGACTCCTTTGGCTTTGATACCATGTAAGAATTTGCCTAAGACAAAGAATAAAAGCCAAGATCTAGAAGCTCAAGAGATAGCACAAGAGAGATAGGAAAAATAATCAAATAATTGATTATAGCTAATTGAATTGATTGATTACAAAGTAGGAGTGCCTAAATATATAGGCAATGCAATAAGACTACATGATAAGAAGATGATAAGATATCACCCACACAAGGTGGAATCACATGTCCACCAAAGGTGGATCATCCTCCATTGTACATGAAAGTATGTGAAGCATGTGCAACAATGAGAGGATGATAATGTGATAAGAGCACTAAAGGTGGATCTCACACACAAAGAGGTATGTGATGACAACTATCACACCTAAAGTGGAAATTCTCCTAACCATGTGCTAAAATGAAATGCAAACTCTTAAGTGTCACAATGACAACTAATATGCAAATGCATTATCCTAAGTAAACTTAAGTGTAATTAGTAAATATTTAATTATTCTTTTCCAATTTTAAGAAACAAAAGAATAGAAACCCCTCAAGTAAGAATCTTGTATTAGCTTTCCTACCACTAGGTGGTGTTGATTTGATTTGTCTTGAGGTATTTTTGTATTTGAATGTGAGCAATGAATTGGGGAAAACTAGGCTTTTAGGTGATCCCTTTCCATCCATGACACACACACACACACACACACACACACATATATATGTATGTATGTATGTATGTATGTATGTAGATGTATATGTATATGTATATGTATATATATGTATGTATGTATATGTGTGTGTACGTATAAAAATATACATACATACATGTGTGTGCAAGTGCACGTGTGTGTATGTATGTGTATATGTATATACACACATACATACATATGGATCCTCATCTCGAACATGTGGGTGGTCCATTCACACCGCAAATCATGAAGTCACCACAAACACAATGAAGAGGGACATATAATAGGAACTCTCAAGCTAAACACACACACACACAACCCATGTATCTTTAGATAAAAAGCCAAAACATCACTGACATAAGAACATCTCTAAGCTGCAAATGGGAAGGGCATTACAAGAAATTTAATGTTGCTAAGGCATAAAAGGTTGTTAAATTCCCAGTAGAGCACGTTGTGTTGGTAAAATTGGAGCTTACATCTTACAAATTTAATTGTTGTGGTCCTCTCCAAGATTTACTTTGGTCTTAGATAATAGTCATTTTGGTGGTTAATTAAAGTAGGTCATCATGGTACACTTTTGTAATTTTTTTAAAAATAGGTAGCTAAATCATATGTTATTATTTTATAGATTGGGTATTTTGTATATTGTTTTCCCTACCATTGAAAGCTATGAAATCTCATGTTTTGTCTATGTTTATTTTAGCCTATAAGTTAGGTCGTGATCAGTGATATTTCCTGCTAAATGGTTTGAAATTCGAGAGGGCCTTAACACCTGACTTGCTTGATAAAACTACCATCATTTGACAACTAATTATTTTGAAGTAGAAATGACTTAACATGTAAAGTTGCATCATTATTACCATGGAATTTATCAATCAACAACTCATCATCAAGAGTAATAATGTCACCATATAGTGTACTAGAAGATAATAAATCATTAATAAAAGTATCACAAGAAGCTAACAAACTATTATTATAACGTATGCTATCATTATGCAAGATACCACAAATTATTCTATCACTATAAACATGAGATACAATAGAAGTGCTATTATAAGACACATAATCATCAGGTATGTGAATAAGTAGCTCACACAATCATATACTCAACACAAGATATAGCATCAAAGGTACATCAAATCATGACACATAGTATCAAAGAATATAAGAAGAAGACTATCATGATATGCATGAAGAATAACATTAGATGGCTCAATAACATCATAAGTAATTATAGAAGGTTTAAATTTATCACATACAATATCATATCTAGATGAATCAACATAAGATAGGGTGACACCATCACCATCCCTCACACAAGGGGTATACTATAGATCATGCACAAGAATAAGGTAAAATATTGTAAGATGGATGGAAAAGTCCCAACAAACTCTATGAAAGATGAAAAGTGAGATACATTATAAGCCAATGTATGCATGAATCATGGAGAAACTCCATGTGATAGAAAGAAACAACATCCTTAAAGATTAATGAGTAAGAAGAGACAAAGATAGAAAACATATGAGCACCCTTGATATATGAATGCACACAAGTTGAGGATAATTGTTGAATACACATCATATTGAAATGATCTAATAATAAAGTATAATTAAAGGGTAGGCGGGTAAGGATAAATAGGTATCCAATAATGAAATCTCAAACCCCAATCAACATGTAGCGATAATAACAACAAAGAGTGGATCTAAACCTTCATCAACTTTGAAATGAGATGTACAAAATCATAAATATTAGATATTTGAAATGACAATGTAGAAGTGTATATTACAAGGAAGAAACCATAAGAGGTGTAAAATAAACTAGATCCACCTTACATTATTACGTAAGTTTAATTAGATACCATAAATAAATAAATGCAACCTAACCCTTTATTAGAGCTAAGACTAATAATGCTACCAAAATATGTTAGTAAGTGCTCATCAAAATTAATAAAATAAAATAAAATCTCTATATTTAATGTTTATTTGGTTATATTAAAAGATACAAGATGATTCTTCCTTATGCTAGAACTAAGTAGACTTGTTATATGACTATTTTTGTATAATTATATTTGTTGTCCAATGTCTTGGATTATTTTTGTATACACACAATGATAGTTGTGCACATACATTCAAGCTCCGTGTTCTAAATTGAACTTTGTGCACAAATTTAATATTTTGCTATAAACTTAAAATTCTTATTCATCTTAATATGTAAACTTGATATAAATGACTAACGATATTTAGGAACATCTTTGGGAGTTTGCTAGATAAGGATATTCTTCTTTGGCCAAACCTTAAATTTTAATTCATTAGTTTTAATACAATCGAAGACATACCAA
Organism: Chamaecyparis obtusa; assembly: GCA_027943335.1. Taxonomy (NCBI): domain Eukaryota; kingdom Viridiplantae; phylum Streptophyta; class Pinopsida; order Cupressales; family Cupressaceae; genus Chamaecyparis; species Chamaecyparis obtusa. The sequence goes on from BSBK01003542.1 coordinate 15,121, forward strand.
GGATCATCTAATACACTTAGTCGTGTCCAACCAATAATCTCATACTAATGCCATGCTAGTGTTGATATCATAAGATAAAATCTATAATACTTTTGTGACTTGTAACTAAATAATCACAACAAATTACGTTTCATTCTTTCAAAGCTTACATAAACATTCGATACACACATTTTACACTTAAATAAGTTCAATACAACTAATTGGAATGAGTCTAATTTAAGTCCATTCTTAAATTTAAATTTACCTATTTTCCAGATTAAATCAACATTGAAAAAATCAACCCAAAATAGAAAATAGACAACAACAAAAATCAAATTCTATACCTTTACAACGAATGAAAATAAATTCATATTATTTTACCAACTTTCACACAATGACATTATTATTATTACTTAGTAATCATTCCATTAAAGACAAACAAGTCCAAAACAAAATAATACATACAAATTATGCATTTTCCCATTCAAATAGCCCAACATTAAGTCTATTTTTTTTAAAAATAAATAAAAAAATATCAATAAATCGGGAGGCTACTTTTTTTGAAGGAGGACATAATAACCACTAGATATATACCATGCCAACCGCAATCGGACCACCAAAAGGTTATCAACCTCCACCCTTGAAATGACAATAAAATGTCAAAAAAAGCTCAAACAACAATTCAAAAATAAGCCGAAAATCCCTCCCTTCCACTCTCTTGGAAACCCCTTAGCAGCTCCTCCTAAATCTTTTATTTAAAAATAAAGCCACCCTTCTGAATCTGTTTTTCATATTTTCATCTTCAATTTTTTGGTTTTATATTTCCATCCTCCCTGTGCCTCCTCTCCATTATTTCCCCTCCTTCCTTTTTGTATGTATTCAGAAGAGTCGAGGACCAAAATAAAGAAACTGGGAAAAGAATTCGAGGGTTTGGAAACCCGACCAGGGCCTTTGATTCCCCGCCTCTTCCTGCATCCCAAGGCTCTGGTTGTAACAAGTAACGTATTTGACTTGGAATTAGGCTCGGATCGGTGTTTTTTCGGTCGATTTCGGTGCAGAAATAGCTTTGATGCAGATAGGGCAGTGTTTTCTTCGTCGCCTGTAACGAATCTGGGATTTTACAGCGGTCTTGAAGATCCACTGTGATGCGAAATCAGGGTTGTTGGGATCTGGATCTAAGTAGAAGCATCTGTGGCGTGGATTAAAGAGGTATATTTTTAGGGTTTGAGGGTTTTCTTGAGGTGGGGTTTGTAGGGGGAATCTGCGAGGTGCAGGGTTCGATCCGTGGCAGATCCGAGGAAGGGGAATTCTAGTGAAATGGAGGCGATGGAGAATTTAATCCAACTTTCAGAGTCTATGCAGCAGGCTGCCGCTCTGCTGAATGATGAAGACGCGGAGGAATCCTCGAACCAGACGTCGACTTTTCTCAACGTTGTGGCCCTCGGCAATGTTGTGAGTATTCTTCGTCCATATCTTTTTCTTTTCTGTAATTCCTTTATCCATGGTATGTTTCTGTAGGAAAATTGAATTGTGGTCCGGGTTTATATGATTAAACGATCTTGTGCTTTGTCTTCTTGCTTGTTGGGAGATCTCGTGTTTAGAAATTGATCTGATAGAACTTATCCGATATGGACATGATGGGGTTATTTGTGATGTTGGTGTGTTTTGCGTGGTAATTGATATGGATGATTTTCTTTGATGTTTTCATTTCCACAAGATGTTGTAAACCTCATCTGATGCAAAGCAACCACGAATTTAATAATTTGGCAAAGTCTTGAATTGTGAATTTTCTGCTCTGCACATGTTTCTATGGAAGGAAGCTGATGTGCTGGGCAGTATGTGCGCCTTTTAGTTTCCATTATTAGGCCATTCATCCTTTCAAATGGCACATGGGATTGGGTGTTATGGACAGGCTTTGATTTTGACTGACGATCTTTGTTTTCATGACCAATTGTGGGAGGGCAAACTGTCTTTCTGATTAAATAGATTGAGACAATTGGGCTTTCCATCATTTTCTTGGTTGTGTTGATCATACATTTGATTAGTTGTAATTCCTAAGTCATTGGGTGACTAGGCTTTGTTTAATGGTGCGTATCCTCAGATGGAGATGTTATCTGCTGATAAGAATAAAATGGGGCATCTAAGGGAGTTTGGGCCAGTGAGTGTCCCTGTTCCCAGCCCAAATTTGACCCAGATGGTGTAGCTTATCACAATGGTGAACAAAATAATTAGCATGCCATTTTCCTCTCTCACTAGATTAAAGGTTTGTATTGTGTGTGCAAACTTACATGATGCTGTTATCATGCACTACCATCACTCCAAATCACATAATAGTTTTTCTCTGGAGTCACTTCTAAGTTTCAACAAACTGGGCATTACCGAATCAATCAACTAGCAAATGTCTGAGTTCCATAGGAACGTATGTTTTATCTGAAGGTCAAAAGTGCAAACAGATCAACATCTTTGATTTGTTTTCATTCTTGTTATTTAACCATAGCACCATAGTAAATGCTCTGTCAAATATCAATTTTTTTTGTTGACAAATGAGGGATTTTAGCAGATCTCACAACCATTGGAACATAAATTTTTTGTTTACGAATTAGAAATTTACTTGGACCCCAGTATGCTACATTCCCTTTGGCAGAAAATTAAGAGTAAATTTTACATCAGAACTAAGAATACGTGGGGTGGACTGGGGTCCACAATACCAGAGAGTGTCTGATGTGGTTCACAATGACAAGTTGGACTCATACTGCTGGGTGCGCGGCCTCTTTGAGCTATCTAGGGACCTGTTGGAATGGAACTTTGAGGCTGTGAAACTCATCAGTCCTTACCTCCCAAAGCCCATTTGTTGATATAACAATATTTTAAAAAGTTTTTTATAACCTCATTTAACAATATTTTCTGGTCATAAATTTTCATTGTTAAAGAACTTTATCTATTATCAATTGCTATTATTAGTGTCCAATGGACACACTTGCCTTGTAACATTTCATATCTGCATTCCCCTGTTGACAGTCCAAGAATTCTGCAGTCGAATCAAATCTAGAGTGTTATGTGCCAATTTTTATTTTTTTATATTCTTGACGCTGTTGTTTTCCTGTAATTTACTTGCGATCCAAGGTTGAGAAATGCACATTTCTTTATAATCAATCAATTTCAGGATGTAGAATAGTCCTCCTATTCAGCACTTTTTATTGTCACGGGCATCCAGGCCAATTTTTCATTCTTACTTTTATATGTCTATTTAATTTCGTTTGTTTGCATTTGCAAGCATAGTGATTCAAGTCGACCACTGTTTTGTACAGGGTGCTGGAAAATCAGCAGTATTGAACAGTCTGATTGGACATCCTTTACTGGTACACATTATATCTCTTTCTTTTTTATCATCACTTTGAAGTAAGTGTGATGCCAAATTTAAACAAGAATAGGATTAGCTTTTCCCCCAAATTGATGAATTTACATGGGCTTACTACATTTCATTTATCTATATGTGGCAGCCGACAGGAGAAAATGGAGCAACTCGTGCACCTATTATTATTGATTTACAACGAGACAGCAGTATCAGCAGCAGGGCTATATTCCTCCAAATTGAGAATAAGACTCAGCCAGTTTCTGCCAGTGAGTAGTTTTTCCTCATTGTATAGTTAAATATATTTTCTTTGCTTTGTAAAAATTATTATCAATATATGCTATCTTCCATACAGAATACCTCTCGCCACAGTCTCTAAGAATTAAATACAATAAGAAATGTTATGGGTACCTCTATATGTGAAGTGTTTTAATGCCTGCTACATGGTTAGCTTGAATTAACATATGATCTTTTGCATTTTGTATTGAATAATTGATGGCACTTTAAATTTATATGTGCTTGTGATTGTAATTTTTGCTTAAAGGTTACATAAATTTTGAATCTTCTTGCTTGCTGTTTTTTGACATTTTTTAGTCTATCCCTTTTCTTTCCTCAATTTATCTTAATATAAATGTTGGTCTTGTAGTTGTTAATGCCAATAGCCATTTTTCAATGGCAGCAAGGGGTGGAGTGTAATTGCATGAGCGTGTTAATGTTAACACAATCTCTTACATTAAAGTTGACAATGAAGTAAAAAGTATAAATATAAAGTAATTTTTTTTGGGTAATGATAAAAAGTTTAAAGTTTAAATATATATTTTTTCAAATTTTTAGTAGACATATTAAGAATCATTAGTTCATTTAAAAAGTAAAAAATTATATTTTGTAAAATTTTAATTTTTAATATTTTTTAAATTTTAAATAATGAAATAGTTTAAATTATAAATATAAAAAATTAGATGTAAATAATCAAATTTTAAAAATTTGAATAAAAAATTGTAGATACATTAAAACTTAAACATCTTTGTATGTAGCAACAATTTATAATAAACTAAATAGTTTTATGATAATTAAAATAGTTCCATTTAATATCTATTTGCATTTCTTTAGATAGACAAATTTAAGATATCTATGCTAGTTTATCCTTTTTAACCTGTTAAGAGAAATTATGTGTTGTCTCATCACAACTACTCATTTCTAAGAAATTGCCTGTTTTTGTTTTCTTATCAGGTTCACTTCGACATTCACTTCAAGACAAGCTGAGTAAAGGGCTAGGAATACCACCAATGAAGCTTCGCACAAGCACATGTATGTTACTTGTTATAATATGCATTTCCATATGGAAGTGGAGGGTATTATTGAGGGTGTAACTGTCTTTTTGATTTCAGTTTCAACACTGTTCAGCTGTGCCATGTGAGATTGATCAAGATTTGTTAGTGTTAGGCTGAGCATGAACATGCAATATTTTTGATATCCCAGTAACCCAGTTAAAAGATGAATGCCAGAAACTAGAAGCTGGAGTTGAAGTTCTAACCTAGTCATCTTGATGGAATAATTCTTACTTGAAATGTGGTTGTTTTAAATGTCTCTAAGTCTTGACTTGAAACTGTAGTCTTCAATGTGATGCTTAGATATTTTGAATTAGTTCTATAAGCTGAGATTTTGTAATCTGTGTTTAAATGGTAAAAGTGGCTACTACATCTGTTGCACTAATTGTGATTCCAAACAGAATATCATAAAGCACTTGTTTGGCATTCAAGAAAACCCACACACGTCCCATCCACCCACCAGAAATTATACAAGGTGGTTTTTAAAGTAGCAATAAGTTTACATTGTACCGCTAGTAAAATATAGCTCCACATATTAACAAAAATGGTATGGAAATGATTTTTCTGGAAACTAATTGAAACACTCGAACAAAACAGTTGGAAAAGAAGATATTGGTTGTATGAGTTGTAGCAGTCTAATGGGACAAATCTGACTTCTCCAGGCAGATTGTAGCCTTTGTCATTTTTATTGTTACATGTCCGAACATGGGTCCCAGTCACAATCACAGTTATTCAATGTTGTAGAAATGATAGAATGCTCCCATCTGTAATCCTTGATGGCCTTATGCGATACTCAGCAAAGTTTAGGAACTATTAAAAAATTAATTTGATTATTTCATGTATTTGTTAGTGCTGAAATGAAATTGGTCTCTTGTTTCAATTACAGAAATTGAAAAGATTAGCTTATTTCTTGCTGTTTCCGATTGTGATAGCATACTGGCAACTTCCTAGAGTGTTAAAAATATTGTAGATTGCTGATGTGCGCAAGATTAATTTCTCTTTAGGGGTAAGTAAATATGTAAAACATAATAGCTGCTGCTGTAGTCATATGGTAGATTGACATTTCAACCATTATCCAGTTACGCATGCATGTAATCCATCCAGCTGTTGGTGGAGGACACCATTTTACCCTAAGTTGAATCGTGGGATTTTTCGGGCGATTCTGGGTCCAAAACCAATGGGAATCAGATTCTGAAATGAATATCCTGTGGGTGCGTCCAGGGCTCTATTTTTAGATGCCAAAAGGTTTAGTGATTTTAGTTTGAGCTTTTTGATATTCTTAATACGTACACTGCTGATTAGTGAACTCTGAACTTCCCTATCATGAGATTCTAATTTAATCTTATTGAAACCTGAATATAAATTAAATGTTATGTTTCAAAATTTAAAATTTGTAATGGTTTTGTTTAGCATATGTATTGCTATATGAAATTCTAAAATTAATAAGTTAATTCTAGTTTTTAGCTGCATATCTGCATATATATGGTAGTTGTGGGTGGGGATATGATACTATGCCATGTTTATTATCAAGTGGTGGGGATGATCCTATGCCCATGCCTATTATGCCATATTGATTCCGATCCAGGTCTCATGTCTAAGCTGTATCCTATACTGGCTCTGTAAGTGACACTATTCTGTCTTTTGTACAAAGTTGCTTTTTGATAGGTTCAATATCCCCTTATGTGATGACCTTTGGTTTGGATGCCATGTTTTAGGGGCATCCCTTCTATGAAATTCAACCTAGACTTGCAATTGGTTTCTCGGACTTGGAAATTAATGTGGTTGTTTATCTGATTTAACATTTAACTTTAATATTTCATGGTTCAGACTTGAAAAAATTGTCTTGGGATTCAAATACAGTCACCACTAGGACCCCAATAGTTTACCAGTTGAGCTCAACTCATTGGACTTTTCTTATGTGCCATTGCTGCAAATATTGAAAGTTCTACAAATTTATAGATGTCAAGAATTGGGCAAAAAATGTTATTTCAAAGAACATAATGTTTGGTATTGACCAGCTATTGTAAAACAAGCCTAAAGCTGGTTGTCTTTGCTACAGATGTTATGTCCAAGGGATATCTTCTTTGTTAAATTGCAGCTTATGCTTTTTGCACTTGGACTTGGGTGGATGTGCTGTTTGTGTGGGCCATCAAGGTTGGCTGGGTTTTTGTCTTGTCTAAAGACAGTATTTAACTCCTATAGCATGCAGTTTACAGACTTGTTTTTCAGAATAGAAACATGCGTTTTACTTCTAACCACTTAAGATTCCTAAGCTTCATCATTTGACTGCAATCCTTTTGGCAATTTGAGGTCTATAATTTGTGCATAATGTTTTAGTCAATTTGAATATAGTTTGGATGAAATGCCTCATTGTACTAACAGTGAAATCATCAATAAAATAGCCTGACTGGGGTGATTAGTAGTATTAATTTTGGCGTTAGTTAAATTTATAATTTTATATGCAAATTTAACAGAACTGATAATTATTATCTATGTTTGTTTAAATGATCAAATACTTAAGTTGTTTTGTGTTTTGATTTGTATCCTGCAGCACCCCCATTGAAGCTAATTGATTTGCCAGGCCTCGATCAACGTGTTGCAGATGATTCCTTGGTCTGTTGCATTAGTTCTTTGGAGTTCATTGATTTTTTACTTGGTCAAAATTAGCAGCAAGGATGCTTTCTCCCATGATTAGTCTTCGACATTAATTTCAATTATTAGATGAGGTTATTTTTTGCATTTTGCTTAGTTAATTATTTTGAAACAATCCTCTTGGATGCAGATAAGTAATGTTGCTGAACACAATGATGCAGTTCTATTGGTGGTAGTTCCTGCATCACAGACACCAGAAATTTCTTCATCCCGTGCTCTTAAAATGGCTCTTGAATTTGATCCTGATGGTCTGTATGCCTCATTTGTACTTTAAGTTGAAATGGGAGATGTAGCAGCAGACAATGTTTGTGGTATTCTTATTTCCTTACTTTTGTCTTAATCATTTGAATTTTCAGGTACACGAACCATTGGTGTTATTAGTAAGATAGATCAAGCGGCCTCTGATCAGAAAAGCCTTGCTGCTGTTCAAGCACTGCTGTTGGGCCAGGGGCCACGCACTACTCAAGATATACCCTGGGTAGCTTTAATTGGACAATCTGTAGCTATTGCTTCAGCACAATCAGGGTCTGTAGGGGGTGAAAGCTCACTGGAAACTGCTTGGAGGGCAGAGAGTGAGAGTCTGAAGGCAATTTTGACTGGGGCTCCACAGACAAAGCTTGGCAGGATAGCTTTGGTTGAAACACTTGCTCGACAGATTCGTAAGAGAATGAAATTAAGACTGCCTAGCATTCTCTCAGGGTATGTTTGTGATGCTCATCCGTTTGATGCAAGCTTTGTTTAAAACATGTTTTGCAATAATAGCATGACACTTAAATATATTTCTTATTAATTGTGCTTAATAATTTTGGAATTATTAGCTGCGACTATCTTGGTAGCATATAGATATGAGGGTAACTTTTAATGGAGATATATTAGTCAATATATGATATTGGTCCGTGGCAAAGTTGTCTTCGTTGATCTTTCAACAAGATTGCTCATCTTATTGTTGTGTCATGGATGCCAATGTTAAGCGAGCCTTATGTTAGTGGGGTGTCTCTGTAGTTTGAGCAATGCAATATTTGATGGTGAAGTTGTATTGGAACTGTAGTTGATTTCTGATGCAAGATTTATCTGGTTGCATCCCTAAAAGATATTACTTCTATTAGTACTTGAGGGTGAAATTAGTGATGAAGAATTGATTGTTCATCTGTATTCCTGAATGTTTCCCGACTACATTAGACATTTCATTTGTTTGTCTTTGTATATGAGCTTGAAGTCCTTCGTGAGTTACAGATTTCTTCTTACCAAGCATTTTGATTGATTTTTAATAATTGATGCTTCTGATGGTTTTCAGTCATTGAATATATCATCAATTTGATATCTCCATGGACTTTGATGATATATTAATTTGGTCAGAGTCAATTACATAATATTTGAAATAAACTTGACAAAAATGTGTTCATAAATTGTGTAGGTTGGAGGGTAGATCACAAGTTGTTGAAGATGAGTTAGTAAGGCTTGGTGAGCAATTGGTTCAAACTTCTGAAGGAACTCGGGCTATTGCTTTGGAACTATGTCGAGAATTTGAAGATAAATTTCTTCAACACATTGCCACAGGAGAGGTACATGAATGTTCAAATTAGAAAGATTAACTATTAGAATCTTGCCCTTTACAATTACTAATGTAGATGTGATTTTAATCCCATGCCATAAGTGATGGTTTGAAATTTGATATAATGATTTGCATTATATCTGTATCCTTTTAAAAATTTCTTTAAGGTAGTAGAAAAACACAAAGTATGCGCCCTTCTAACAAGCCTGGTCACCGGAGAATCATAAATTCTTTTAAAGATACATAATTCGGTTTTTGTGTGGTTATCCCAAGCCTTTTTGTTTTCTTTTTGACCTTTGGCTTCATATTGTTTATCTTCAATCTTATTGTATTCTTTTTGTGTTCTGTGCTTTTGGTTGCTTTGTACTTTCCTAACCATATTTCTAGTTAGCAATTTTAATTTCCAACTGTCAATATTTTTATTGGATTGAACTTGAAGGGTATGCAACTCTCAATCTCTTTTTATTGGATAAATGGAATTTTCTGTATGTGGTACTTATGTAATAAATTTTGTAAATACAAAAAAGTCATATTTTTGCATGTCTTTTCCAGCATGCATTCTATAAGGAGCTTATCCAATGATATCTGTACGTCCTCTATATCTTTAGATAGTTTTAGCCTTAGGGATAGACTAGTAAAATTATCATTTGAATGGATTGAAGCTATTCTTTTTAATTAGAATTTTTACAAATTGGAGTGGCATGATGCCCTGGAGAGCTTCTTGAATGATTCCATGCTAACATGTGAAGTGAAACAACCTTGTCAGTTGCGAAAAAAGATGCTATAATCTCATGTTCTTTTTATAATTTGTGTATAAGTTTGCAAATTATGAAAATAACAAGCCTGAATTCAGAAGAGACCATTCTGTATGGTTTCCAAGAAATAAAACAATGACTAAAGTTCTTGTACCTGGATGCTTCCAAGTTGGCATCAAGTAATTAGGGTTGTTAACAGTGTTGGTTTAAATGATTACTTATTACAAAACCAGGATGTTCTATACTGTGAATATCTTTGTGATGCAAAAATGAGTTGCCCATCTCAATGCTAGTTTTGGAGCATAATCAATCTCCTTGAATTTGATAGTTTATATGTGTGGAAGAGGGCTTTAAATGGCTTAGCTGAGTGTGTTAGGGATTAGATGCCTTCTCTATGTGGAAAAATGTATCTTACTATACAAATCTTGATCTTAAACATGCTGGTAAGTTGTAGAGAGCTGCTATCATTTAAACCTAGTGATCTTGGCTTATTCATTTGGCAGAGAAACTGCCTCCTGATTCTAATGGTCATCTGAGAAATTTCATGCTAATCTTGCTTCCAATAATATCAGCTGAGTATTCCACTAAATGAGGCAAGGATTGCATTAGGCATGGTTGGACAGTTTGATCAGGCTTGGCATATGTTTTTGTTTCTCTTATTATTAATAATTCTGTTTATCTTTAACCTTCAATCAAATTTTATAATTATAAGAGGTACGAACATTATCACAGTTTAAACTTTGCCATTTATAAGTGATAAAAGATGCGTACACTTTGACAAGTTGAAGTTCACTTCATTATTGTTAGGGTAAACAATAAACCTATTGTGCAGAAGAGGAAGGTGTGGGCTTGGTCAATTTAATAAAATATTTGTTCTAGATCATTTCTAAATAATTTCTTTTAACTCTTATCTTAATGTTTGGAGGGTGTAATGAAATATCTCTTAAAAAAATAGTATATCATCTTCAAAGATGTGAATATTACAGAAACCACTTTCTTTGGGGAAAGTTTCCTCAATCATTTGTAACTTTTTGTACATTTTTAAAGCTATTATTGATATCATTAACCACCTTGTTTTTTCTTTTAATGTTCTGTTTAACAGGGTGGAGGTTGGAAAGTGGTAGCATGTTTTGAGGGAAATTTTCCAAACAGGATCAAACAGCTACCTTTAGATAGACATTTTGATATCATGAATGTGAAAAAGGTAACAAATCTTTTTTGGGTAGTTTACAAAATCTCTTTTGTTAAATTTCTTTGAGAAAATTTACACATTTTTGAAATAAGCAGCATGAAAATCTATAAATGAGCTGACATTTAGTCCTTCTATATGTATTAGATTGTTTTAGAAGCAGATGGTTACCAACCATATCTTATATCCCCTGAAAAAGGATTAAGGGCTCTTATAAAGGGAGTTCTGGAGCTAGCAAAGGAACCTGCACGAATGTGTGTTGATGAGGTCTCATTCAAGTCTCAGATACTCTAAATCTCAATTGACTTTATTTATGCTGAATTTGAGAGCAAAGTTTCTAATGCTATGTGGAAGCTAAGTTGATATTAATTTAGGAAATCCGAAAACTTAATTTTTTTTCTAAATATTAATTTGCAAAAATCTTAGATTCTTTAGAAGAGTATCAAGTGGGCTGTAGACCTCAATTAATAAATGAACTGGAGGGGGGCTTGTAGATTTGTTAGTTGCTTTGGTATTCAGGGATGTCTTAGAAGATCTTTATCTTTTTTGATTCTGATATAAAAGGTAGATTCTAAATCATTTGTTTGAATTTCTTATGAATAGGTGCATCGTGTACTCATTGACATAGTGTCTACAGCTGCATCATCAACTCCAGGCCTAGGAAGATATCCGCCATTCAAACGAGAGGTAAGAGAAACTGTGTAATGCAAGATTTTGAATCGTGCTATTGTCATGTGGCTGTACATATTAATGGACATGGACTGTTATAGTTGATGTTTTGAAAAATGATTTGTTTGGTTATGGCAAAGGGTTTGCAGCATTTGCTCTGGATCAAATTTTACAAAGTAGTTTTACAGATTTAGTTAAAACTATAATCCACTTCCTTCATTTCTTCACTTCTGCTATTATTTTTGAAGTAGGTGGTACTTCATTATTTTTGAAATAGTTTATGATGAAAAATATTTGGAAAACTTCATGTATTATTATGTTAATTTTTGGATTGTTGAGTAAACTTTTTTAGGCAATATTAAAAATTTATAAATTTATAAATTCATTATACTTCATTATTTTGAAATAGTTTATGATGAAAAATATTTGGAAAACTTCATGTATTATTATGTTAATTTGTGGATTGTTGAGTAAACTTTTTTAGGCAATATTAAAAATTTATAAATTTCTTGAAATGTAGCCGGGCAGCTGGAAAATGTGGTTTGATACAGTTTGGAAAGGAAGATTTTGACCCTCTAGAAAATGGAAATTATGGAATGTTTTTATTTGTTTGGTCGATTTTTGTAACAGCTGCTGTCAGGTTTATAAGTTATTTACATTTTTGACATGATCTTTATAACTTAATTAAATTTATAGCATTAGCTCTTTAGCTTATTTTTGTTGTCGATATTTTTATTCTGAATTGTTTTCTTTTTTATATTACAAAATGTTACTTAAAGGAGTTATAATCAGATCTATTAAGGGACATCTTAAGCATTGTCATTGTAACTAATAGGAATAATGGAGATATTCTGAACACCATTTTTATGATCCTCTGAATCAAATTTAGGCCACCGCTTGGCATGAATGAAATCCTCTTTTTTAAGTTTTATGGATCCTATATTCATCAGTTTGAATATGGAAAGTTATTGTTACCCGCAAAAGAATAGGGAATGCAATAACTTCATGTATGATATCAGTAAAGTTGCTACCTCGAACAATAGCATTGTTCCTATCTTTCCACATGAAATATAAAATTTCCCAAGCAATAGAAATATCCTTATCCCAACTATCTGTAGTCCCTATTAACAAGTTCCAAACCTTCTTTGCGTAAGGTAAAAGTAAAAATAATGGGTCTTTGTAGGACTCATTGACATAATATTCATCAGTTTGAATATGGAAAGTTATTGTTACCCGCAAAAGAATAGGGAATGCAATAACTTCATGTATGATATCAGTAAAGTTGCTACCTCGAACAATAGCATTGTTCCTATCTTTCCACATGAAATATAAAATTTCCCAAGCAATAGAAATATCCTTATCCCAACTATCTGTAGTCCTTATTAACAAGTTCCAAACCTTCTTTGCATAAGGTAAAAGTAAAAATAATGGGTCTTTGTAGGACTCATTGACATAATAAATACTGCAAGATGGCTCATTGACATAATAAATACTGCAAGATGGAGAGACAAAACCATTAAGGCTTCTGAAGGTGCGAAAACAAGTTTTTGAGCAGCAAAATTGGTCTGTGACGGGCTTTTATTGGTTGTACCATTTAGAATCACTAAACTCCTTAAACCCTACAATACTGAGGCGAGTCAATAATATCTTCTGAGTATCATTTATTTTTTCATAGTCATAAATGATCTTACTGCAATCTTGAGTAGAGTTGTACCATTATGCCAACTAGTTTTATTCAATAATTTAAGTATCAAAATGCATAGGAGTTTTGATGCAACAACCCTCTACTGCCCTTTGTAGAAATGAAGAAAAATCTATTTGGTGAGTCAGGAATCTTGGTAGAAATGAAGAAAAATCTTTTTGGTGAGTCGGGAATATTATTATTTTTTAATGTTTCATTCTAAGATATCATTTTGTCATTTTTTACTATATCATTAAAATATTAAATACCTTTAGAGAACCATTTCCTTGAAGATTGACTAAGAGGAGCTAAGGGTTTATCTTTATATTGAAGAGACGCAACCATATAGACCAGTACACATATGCCTTATTTTCTATTTTTTGGGAAAGGATCCTGTCCCCATAAAAACCTCTTCATAGATTTGCAGGCCCTCCCAATGCTGCTTAAACAGTAGACCTGAAGGTTGAACAAGAAAATTATCAAATGTTATTTTGAAACTACATTACTAATATAATTTCTGATAAGAACTTAGTAGGCAAGGCAATGCCACACACCTTTAGGTTTTTGCACTCCATTCCACACAACTTTCTTGGGAAACAACTCTTTCCATGACACAGTATGCTTTTCCTATGTCCTTTTCCAGCCGACCAGAGAAAATCACTTATAAATTCATGAATCTTGTTCACTTGGTAGCTTCCCAATAACCATTCCAAAGCATGGTACAGATTGAATGAAGAAATTTTTTCTGACATATCTAAAATCTGCCTACAACAGACAGCATATGTCCTTGCCATTAATCAAATTTCTTCTCAATAATCATAACCACCCAATCCGATGTCTTTTAGGGAGTGAGCCATGGTAAAAGGTATAGCCAAATATCTCACACTCTTATAGATTGCTGCATTAGCATCTTGAAATTTATTTTATCTTTCTACAAAATTTCTCCTTAAATCCAAGAGTTCCTTAACACAGGTAAAATGGTTAACCTAACAAGTAAAATGAACAAATATTCAATCCTATCATATTTGTTACTTTAAATTCTTTGCCCATTCAAGGCCTTCCCAGGTAATGGTCAAATTTCCTATCTCAGATAATAATTTAGCCCGATAAGGGACATTGAGCAAGGTGAGAGGTCTCTAGTTTTTAACCAAAGGTCTTTACTGAGAACCTTTCTGAAAAGTATCATCATATACATCAAAAAAGTCACATTATTTTGCTGATTTACTATTGTTAGATTTAATGAGTTCTATATCTAATTGAAAACAGAGCACATCAGGAAATTCAATATGTACATTTAGTGACATTAAAAGCTAGTATTCATTGGGCAAGAGCATACTCTGTTTCCTCAACTTTATCAACTTCCTGAGAGGTTTTAGAGCACAGTCTTAAGTAGGGACATTAGCTATTCCAAGTCATTTAGGTTTAAATTTGAGAGCAACTTCTTTTGGCTCAATACCAGCCTTCTTTTTAAAAAAAGTTTTGATAGTGCTGACATGATTTTTATAACTCTAAAATAAGTTTTCTGACTCAAGCTTTTGTTATTTTATCTGGGATTTTGAGCAGGTTGTTGCAATTGCTTCTACTGCTTTGGATAACTTCAGAGTAGAAGCTAAAAAAATGGTGGTATCCCTTGTTGATATGGAACGGGCATTTGTTCCCCCTCAACATTTCATTCGGCTTGTGCAAAGGAGGTAATTTACTAAGCTAAATTGAGAAGCATTAGATATTTAAGGCAATTGAATAATGCATTTTGTCCTCTGTTTCAAAGCCCTAATAATGTCTTGCATTGTCAGCAGGTGTAAAACTTTGGTTTGCATATTTATTAGCCTATTAAGCGCATTCATTTTTTCATTGTTTATGTTAGTGTTTTTTAATATTCAACCAAGCTATTTTCAGCGTAAACCATCTTAAAAAGACTCCATGCAAAATCTCTCATTTATTTCCCTGTGTTTGTAGACAAACAATATTCTTCACAATGCTCATGCAACTACCTGGTATTGTTATGATTTATTCTTGTTTACTATTAAACATGAGCTAAGAGAATCTTGCAGGCACAATGGGGCTAGTTGCATGCTAGTTTGTGAACTCTTAAATATTTTGTCACTTTGTACAGTAACATTTTACATACAACAAGATAATTGGCAATAGAGGATTAATGTTATAATGTGATTTTGATAGTGTTTTAGTGACAGCCTACTCACACACATGCATATACATTTTGATATTTTAAATATTTTGTCACTTAGTACGGAAACATTTTAGGTGCAACAAGATAATTAATTAGCTAATGTAATTTTGATATTAGGTGTTTTAGTGACAGTTTATAGATACACACGTATACGTATGTGTGTGTGTGTATCAGCTGTTGCTAGTTACCTTCTTGAATGTGAATTTTTTTTTTTTACAAAGTTAACAACATTATTCTATTGATAAGTAGGAGATATTTTCCACAACAAGTCAAATTATGATATTGCTATCAGGATTCAACTATGTAGTTTTTTGAGTCAAACTCATTGACCCATGATTCATGAGTAGTTGTTCAACATGAACCCATCTCTCATGAGAATGAATGGAACAGTTAGCACTCATTGGATCTAGGTGATGCTCACAAAGGTGAAGCACCGGTGCTTCACCTTTGTGAGCATCACCTAGATCCAATGAGTGCTAACTGTTCCATTCATTCTCATGAGAGATGGGTTCATGTTGAACAACTACTCATGAATCATGGGTCAATGAGTTTGACTCAAAAAACTACATAGTTGAATCCTGATAGCAATATCACAACATTATTCTAACTTCAATTCCTGTGTAAGGAGTTGTACTTCCAGAAATTTTATATGGAAATCTAAGGGGCAACTCTTGGACTTCCATAATTGACGTGTAGTGTGATATGTGTTGTTGGCTTGTTGTTATAGGATCTAATCATTTGTGTCATTTGTAGAAAGTTGCTTGTCATGAGTCATATTTGTAAACATTCCTCGATATTAAAAAATGTAATTTCAAATTATCCACAATTATTTTTCTACTTGCATGAATGCAACTAATTATTAATTTAAATTAATTTTGGAATGGCAATTAGGCTAGATAGGCAACGCAGGGAAGAAGAGATTAAAAATCGAGCTTCCAAAAAAGGCCATGATGCAGAGCAATCTTTGCTTAATAGGGTGAGCATTTTTTCAGTATCACACATTGCATGTGTTAGTATGTGCTATTATCTGGTACCTAAAATTAATCCATGTTTTTTTCTATAGGCAACAAGTCCGCAACCTGGTAGCCAACAGACAGGTGGAAGCTTAAAATCAATGAAAGATAAATCCAATCAGGCAGATAAAGACAATAAGGAAACATCTGTGTTGCAGACTGCTGGTCCTGATGGAGAGCTTACAGCAGGTATTCAACTATATAAGTCTATTGATAAGGAGATATTTTCCTTTGTGTAAAATTATGATATTTATCAGGATTCAACTGCATAGTTTTGGAGTTAAACTTATTGACAATCTGTCACCTGTAGTGGTTCAACTTCACATGAATCAATCTCTCATTAGAATGAATGGTCCACTTAGTACTCATTTCATTTAGGGCACTCGTAGGGGCGAAGAATTGGGACTAACTAGGAGATCACCCTTCCCAATACTACTCCAACTCAAGTGTTCTTAACCATGGGGTGTACCCAAGATCAAGCCCACTTAGCTTGCCTACCCATTTGCCTAACTGTCAGCAAGAAAGAAATTATAAGTGTAGTTTTTCTTGGATGATTTATTAGGGACATTCTGATAAAGAGATAAATAATGCTATTGTCCTCGGATGACCAAAAGTCGGTTAATGGGACTTGAAATAACAGCATTTTACAATACCTACTTTTCTACTGTAAAAGTAGGTTATAGAGTACAATTGTAGTTTTTCTTTGACAATTTTTAGTGGGTATGCTAAGAAGGAAACCAAAAAATTATATTAATTTCCATGTATGACCAAAAGTAGGTTAACAAAACTCAAGTGTACAGCAGTTTACAATAGAATGTTCTAGGAAGAGAAACTTAGAAAGGCCTCACCAAGGGGAAGAACAAAAATAAAGGAAATACGAGACAACAGGGAACTACCAACACAACTGGTCAAGAAACTAGAATAAATAGCCAAGAAAGGGGTAACAAGAACTCCAAAGAGCAAATGCTTTGGAAAACCAGACCTGCTTACAAAGCCTCAGAATATTAACCTGTTTTGTGGAAAATTCTTTTAGTAATCTAGTTTTGGTATGTTGGGGCTTGTTTATCCCATTATTTATAGAAGTGTGAATTTATGTACAATTGTATGAATCAAAAGAAATTCCCCATCACTGTGGTAATCTACATTTTGTTTCTAATTGGGCACTTGAATTTATTTGAGGTTATAAATAAGACTGATGATGCCAGGATATTTGCTGAAGAAAAGTGCAAAAACAAATGGTTGGAGTCGGCGGTGGTTTGTTCTGAATGAGAAATCTGGAAAGGTTTGTTGCATTTAATGTGTGCAATAGAATTGTTATTTGTTCAATTGGAAGTTATACATCTTAGTGAATTGATTTTGATTTTTTATTTGCAGCTTGGTTACACCAGAAAACCAGAAGAAAGGCATTTTAGAGGAGTCATTAATTTGGAGGTATAAGTTAACAAGGAATCTTTTATTGTCTCTTTGTTTGATAGTCAAGAATATTCTATGCATTCAAGTAATTTTCTATTTTGGGAATTGAAAGAATAGAATAATTGATATGAAATGTGTTGAAAAAGCTCCCAATTTACTTTTGTGGTGTGGTTTAACTGATGCACTGATTTGCATTCTTACCCCTATAACAAATAAATTTTGATTTCATTCTCGTGGTGGGTAATAATTTCCATCTTTGAAAGCATCATGAAATTTTGGCTAATTACTAGTTATAGTGATTATGCCAAAATGAAGGGAAGAATTGGATTTGGAAATGTAGCTTTGAAGTACTCTGATCAGTATCGTGCAAGTGTATTTTCTCAGTTGAGATCTATTGGTCACAGGTGCCCTATGATTATGTTGTGCATGATTAGTAACTACAGCTATGCTACTCTGTTCCTATTTGTAATTGATTGTTGCCTGCTGCACATTAAAACAGTTCCTGTGTCGTATTTCTCATTTTATTGACTTGAATGCAAATTTGAGAGCACCATTAAATTCCAGGAAAATTTATAATGCAGATCTTTATTAACTTTTAAGTCTACTATGTGTTAATTTCTTGAGATTGTGAAGGCTTTTGATCTTTTTCAAAATTTCCCCCAAGGATACAAAGATTGTTCTGTAATTGGAACCTTTAAACGTTTTAATCAAATAAGTTTAGAAATGAGACAGATTGACTGTTTCCAGTGGCTTAATATATTTGGCTGTTTATCCATTGTGTAAAATTGTGTATGAAGTATTTATTTTACCTGATTATCTAGCATGCACCATATAACTTCTTAATGATTTAATGTCTTTGCTAAGTTTGCTGGTAATTGGTACTGAATGAACGTTTCATCTTACAGGAATGTATTATTGAGGAGGTATCAGAGGATGGTACTTCTGATTCTCCAGCTCCAGCTAAATCAAGTTCTAAAGACTCGAAAAAGGCAAATGGTCCTGATACTGTAGCTGTCAATCTTGCATTCAAAATCACCAACAAGGTTTCATACAAAACAGTACTCAAAGGTGTGTATCTTTTTGGGATTCAAGTTGCAAACAGCAGGTGCATGTATTTGTAAATTAAATTGGCACCTTCTATTCTCAAATGGTCACTGATCTTGGTTTCATGACTACCTTATTCCAGCACATAGTGCAATTGTGCTGAAAGCAGAAAGTATAGCAGATAAAACAGAGTGGGTTAGCAAAATCAGAAATCTTATCCAGCCTTCAAAAGGCGTATCAACAAAAGGACCATCACCCTCTGATTCTGGTTCTACAATGCGCTCAAGTCATTCAGATGGTTCTCTGGTAAGTAACTGTACTATCAATTTTAAGAGATCAGGTCGGAGGGAAGTAATTAGTAGAGATATTGTAATTGTGTCATTGTTAGGCATGATAATGAGAGTTTTATAATCTTTGTTTTATTTCTGTTTGTTTGCATAGGTTGAATTATATGATTCTTAACATATTCAATGTTAAAGAAGGAAATATTCCATAAATGTTTGTTTATTGGATGCTTGAAGATCTTACTGCATATATCCATTTATCCTTGTGTGGATCCCATTGCTTGTTAATTTGAGTTTTCTTATTTCCTGAGTTGTCTGTGTGTTTGCATTGTTCTTGGGACCAAGATTTATACTTGCATTGTATTTTGGATTTTGTAAAGGTTTTCAAAGCTTTTGAAGTTGCTAATCCCTGCGGTATACACTTGATTTTTAAGTGACATTTATTACATTTATCATATAGTATATTTGTTAATACTTACACCTTTGAAACTGACATTGATGGAAAATTAAGCTGCATAACAGAAGCCCAATTATTTGGAGTAGTAAATTGTGTCAAGTGGATTGCTAGGTACCTTGACTATGGTCCATGCAACTTTATGAAGATGATGCCTAGCCAAAGAAATAAACCAAACCATGAAGTCGATCTGCAGCACTTTAGTTTGAATTGGAGATGGATAAACATATTCACTTGCTAATAGGGGTTTCCTTTTATATTTTGAGGACTGCATCTGCTCTATGGAACTTTTGTCAATTTTCAACTATACAATTCTTTTTATCTCATAGTTGCTACATCTTAGAACCACTTTAAGTGAGGTAATGAAGCTCACTGAGTTTGAATGTGAGATGGACATGCAGATTCATATCCTATTTAGAATATCCGTTTATATTTGTTGATGGCTGTATCTGTCGTATGGAACTCACATCACTTTTCAACCATTTAACAATCAATTTCTCATAGTTGCTATACAATAAAATTGCAGCAGCTCTACAAAGTTTGATGTCCAAAGACCTGATTTTCAGTTTACCGTCTGCATTCTTAAAACAAACTCTATGTAGTGCAGTAGAAAATGTTTGTGGTGGGTTTCTATTAGTTAGTTAATTAAAAAGCTAGGAATGTGTTTTGTGTTGTCTCTGTTAAGGTAGATTGATCATGATAAGTCTAAATTTATCTAACAAGACAGAAACTGAATATTGAGGCAAAGGTAATGATCAGTTTATTCTTGTTCCTTGTAATTAGGATACAATGGCCAGGCGGCCAGTTGATCCAGAGGAGGAACTGAGATTGATGGCTCAGGAAGTACGTGGTTATGTGGAAGCTGTTCTAAACAGTCTTGCTGCAAATGTTCCCAAAGTAAGAGCATCCTCACTTTAAAGCACTGCAGAAATAGGAGTTCTTCTGTACAGTTCTCATGATTATTAACTCGTCCCTCAATGATTGGCAGGCTGTGGTGCTCTGCCAAGTTGAGAAAGCCAAGGAGGAAATGCTGACCCAACTTTATAGCTCTGTCAGGTGATGGTTAATTACATGTGGCTAATATGGTAATGGTATTAGTTATATTTGTTTACTGCATTCCTCATATTATTTTTCAATTCTACTTCAATCAGCTCTCAGAGTACATCAAAGATTGAAGAACTTCTCCAAGAAGATCAGAATGCAAAAAGGAAACGTGAGAGATTCAAAAAACAGGCATCTTTATTGTCTAGGCTTACTCGTCAATTAAGTGTCCATGACGTCCGAGCAACAAGTGATAATTTTTCTGCAAATGGAGGTACTAGATATATTAGTTTTGTTAAGCAGCATGTTTCTTTTCATTGTAATTGAATTACAAATTTAATTTCTTATATTGTTTATATCTATATACAGTTTCCGGAAGTGGACCTAGCACTCCAGTTTCAACAAATGATGATTGGAGAGTTGCATTTGATACTGCTGCAAATGGGCCCAGTGACTATTCAAATTCTGTTGCAGATTCACCAAGTATTAATTCTTCAAGGATGAATGGTCACAGTAGAAGGCTCAGCGACCCAGCACAAAATGGTGAAATAAATTCTAGCCGACGGACTCCAAACCGACTCCCTCCACCACCACCACCTTCTTCTGGTTCCATGTATAGATACTAGACATTTTTGGGATTTGCGATTCATTTAGATAACCCTAAGCATTGAGTGGGTTTTCCACGGTATTATCCCTAGTCTCAAACATTCAAATATAACACCAGAGCTTTCCTGAGTGATCTTATTCCAAGATAGCAGTACTTAGGGTTTCGTCTGTTATAGCACTGTTGATTTCAAGGTTTCTTGAAATCTTATCAGGTTGGCTGTTATTTAGCAGGTCTTTTGGCCTCCTGCATTTGTTATTCAATCCATCCAATTTTTTACTACTTGAATTTTTATAGATGTAATTAGTGTATGTATCGTATAGCAAGGAATATCAATTGCATGCTCTTTATCTGCATAGATAGCATTAATTGCACCAAGTTTTTTTTATCATCAAAAAATCCGTTTCTTCAAGTGTTACCAATTTTTTGAGTGCAGTATAAAAGCCGACACGTGTGTGAATATCCCCAACTTTAGAAGCGCTCCACAAGATTTGATATAATTTTACTTCTTTGTTCACATGTTCTCAATGTTTTTGACAGTTCGACAAAGCAGACTTTTATGCTTTTTTATCAACAGAAGGATGGTAATATGTTTGCAACTTACACATCTCTGGAAGACATTTTTACACTGAGTGAGTTTTTTGAAGATATTATTGGAGACTTTTTTCCCCCCTGAAATTCTATATTTGATGATCATAAATTTATTTACATTATTTAAAATTTTCTATTTTTGTGATTTTATGTACATAGTAATATTTGTCTTTTTAGCCCGAGGGTTTTATGCTAGAATCTGATATGCTAGCAAGCTATATGTTGTCATTCCCATTTGTTGAAACTTGATAATATTTGACGTTTGCTATCTTCAATTTTTTGTAAAATATACCCTACCAAACATGATGTAATCCAGTTTGGCTTGTATTATTCAAGGGATTTCTATTCTGCATTAAGCCATTAAGCATTATTTTTTGCCACGTTTGTTTGATGACAGTTATCGGATATATGTACATTTCAAATAACATTTCAAGTGTTGATTGTTGAAGCGATTGTAGAAGTGATAAGAGCTCTCATGCATTTGGTGAGGAAAATGGGTTAATATGCATTTGGTGAGGAAAATGGGTTAATAAGTTATGGATTTGCGACGTCATTAGTGTATCTCGTTCACGCTTTATATTCTACTTTTAAATTAAGAATTTAGAAAAAAAGTGAATGGTGAAGCACAATACAAGTTCTTGTTTATTTGAAACTTTGTGAAGGAAGTTTGGAGAACTACTCATCAAACTAAAAAAAATCGTCTGGACATTCAAGTCCAATAAGTCAGCCACATGAATGTGATTTTTTTCAAGAAAACAGTGTGCTAAATTTTCATTAAATAAAAATGACTGTTGAAAGAACCTTCCAACATGGTTCGAATTTATCAAAGCGGCAGCGTCCACAGTATTCGAACAACTAGAATTGCTATAATCTATCAAGCATTTAATGAAAGAAACGGAAAACTGAATTTTAAATACGTATGGTATAATCCAAAAATTACTAACGTGAGTTTTAGAACTGTCATGAGTATATTAAACAGCAGTTTATCTCATACAAAGTGACAAAAAATTGAATACTTGAATTTTTGTATTTTGTGGGATTTAATCTGTTCATATTTAGAACTCGTCTAAAGGTGACATTCACTAGTGTTTAGAAATGCTAATGATGGTTATTTTTTTTGATGTAACCAAGGTGTGAGGTGTAAGCATCTTCAAGTAGATTAATTTAAATAACGCTAAAAGAACACTAGATGCTTAAGTCTTAAAGAAGTAGATAACTATTTAAAAGATGCTTAAGACGTAACATTTAACAATTTTAACATAGATTAGGTTTGAGTAGGATGCTTGTGATACCCAGATAACCTCCTTAACGAAGCTCTTTTCTTGAGGTTTTCATAGTTCAACGTCTTTTTCGGGTCAAATCATTTATTGGGTTCTTCTCAATCAATTGCCATTATTTATTTATAACCATTGTTTTCCTTGGCATCTTGAGCCTTTCTTTCTTCTTTTTCTTTCTCGTGTTTTCATGTTGCATATGTAGACTTAGGTCTCACACATCACTTTTCTTGCTTTTCCACTTTTCCTCGTTTACCTTCGCATTTTGAACTTATGCCATCTCTTCTCTCTCTATTAATTTTTCGTAGCTAGCTATTTTTTCTCCTTTCTGTATGCATTTCTTCCTATCTACGTTGCCTTTTGTCTTTCTTGTGCTTCCTGTTATCGTTCTATTATGACATTTCAACGACTCTACAACATCATGGATTTTTTTAATGATACTCTAAGTTACACATACCCATTTGATCTCTTTAGTTTCTTGAACAACCCTCCGATGGTTTTCACATTCACTATAATGATACTCCAAGTTACACGTACCCATTTGATCTCAGTTTCTTGAACAACCCTCCGATGATTTTCACATTCACTAGTGATGAAAAAAATTACTACGTTTTTATATTAAAAGAGTTTTACAAATCCATTTTTTTGGACAACAAAAATCTAGCTTTCTAAAAACAAGATTATTTTGTGGAGGGGCAAAAGTGGTTCACAAGTAATGTCTGATTTTAGTTTAGTAATCCAAATTGTTATGTGGAGGGGCAAAAGTGGTTCACAAGTGATGTCTGATTTTAGTTAAATAATCCAAATAGGCTTAAATTCACTCTAAAATTTCTCAAGATAGTCATGGTGATGGGAATGGTTGGTTAAGATTTTTCTCTAAAATAGAGTTGGTTAAGATTTCCTCTAAATTAAAGGGGTATGGGTGATTAATAAATAATGGCTAATTGATGTAGCACCATTTGTGTTGGTGGATTCTCGTATCACCCATAAACATCTACTATGTGTTTTGTATTTCTCCACATGCAAGCTTAACTAATGCATTGCTCTTTGTGGAAACATTTTGCACACAACCTTGACATGGGTATATGTTACTTTGTTTAAATTTTCCTAGGTATTTTTGGTGTCTTGTGCATTCTATATATTTATATTGGCTTGTGTAGATGTTGCTTTGTGGATGATTGTTTGTGCGCATCTTAGGCATCAGTCTTGCTCTAACTTTGGTGTATCCTTATACTTTACATAATTCAAAACAATAAGATCTTAACTTACACAACTTATCTACATACTCATAAAATGTCTCTTGCTTTTGCGGCTCGTGCTCCAACAACTTCGTCATCTTATTTTGGGGAGACGTTGTAGGGTTCTTAGGCATCAGTCTTGCTCTAACTTTGGTGTATCCTTATACTTTACATAATTCAAAACAATAAGATCTTAACTTACACAACTTATCTACATACTCATAAAATGTCTCTTGATTTTGCGGCTCATGCTCCAACAACTCCGTCATCTTATTTTGGGGAGACATTGTAGGGTTTTTCGCCATCTCTAGGTGTTATTGGGGGCCTTGCTCTCGGGGGTCTAGTTGCTGCTGACGCGTTGAGCCCTCCTTCCTTCACTCACAAGCCTGTTGCTTCTCTGCCAATGATTGTTTGTGGGGTGTTGTTTACTACATGGTGTGTGGATGCTAGAAGGTTTTTGGACCCCTTTGGTGTTTTGGAGCCCTCTAATATGCATGTTGGCCGTGGGCTAGGGGTTGTTTCTGCTCCTCTTCCTACTAGACATCTTTTTGTTGCCCAACTTGAGTTGGAGATTGCTTTTGGTGGAAGAAGCTAGCTCAAGCTGCCAAAGTTGTTTATACCATCCCTTCAAAGGTGAAAGGTGAACCTATTGCATGTGAGAAGGCCTCCCCTATGGTGGTTTGTTGCTTAGATGTGGTGGACAATGTTGAGTTCTACCAATATTGTGGGTTTGTTTGTAGATTCACGGGCCTCTGGCCTCTCTCTTTTGGATTTGCATCGCGAGATTACTAGTTCTTGGTGACCCTTAGTTTTAGTAACATTGAGCTCTACCCTTGTGTAAAGGGGCTTTTTATTGCTTTGTTTTCCTCTTCTAGTGATCATGATTTGATTTGAACAAGTTGTGGGTTTGGGCGAATCACTCTTTTTTTGCCAAACCTTGGACGACGTCTTTCAACCCTCTTATTGAACCACTTAATGTGCGTTTAGTGTGGGTTCACCTTCTTAATTTCCCACTCCATTTATGAAAGATGTCTTGCTTTGAGACTACCAAAAACTCTCTTGGCTATTTTCTAAAGGTAGATGAAGCTACAACTACAATGGCCATCCTACTTCTGCCTATATTTTGGTTGAGATGGATCTTTCCACTCCGCTTCTAGGGGATGTGGTGCTCATGATCGGGGGGAGCCTTGGACTCAAGCATTGGATTATGAGGGCCTTCCTTTCTATCGTCGGCGTTGCTTCTCTACTGGGCACATGACTACTTATTGTGCTTTTCTGTGTCAAAATGGTGTTGCTACTTAGTGGAAGGATGGGAGCGATGACCATTTGATAGTCTGTGCTTCCAATTCACTTTATGATTCTTCTTTTGAGGATTCACAGATTGTTGATGAAGATGAAACCCCTATTGAAAATCTGGTTATTGTGCATGCTGCCGATTGGATTCAGGCTTTTGCTGCTTTCCCTAGTCTTGCTCTTGTTGTAACTTTGTATATTGCCCTTGCTACTTCAAGTGCAACTCCCTCTGGCCTTGGAGTCTGTTCTAATCCTAATGTTGTTTCTTTTGTCATGCACCAAGTTTCGACTGACATTGCTCAACTTCTTCAACACTCTAGTTGCTGTGGTGATGGCTGCCCTAGTGGAGTTTCCTTGGTTGGGGAGTCTAAGGATAGCATTGCTTGGATAGTTGTTCGACGACATAGGAAGAATTGTTCTTCAAACTCTCGCTCATCTTCTGCTGTGGTGTGAGTGTGGCCTTTCCTTTGAAGGGCTTCTTTGTGCTATGTGTTGTCTTTCTAGTCAACAACTCTTGTGTTGTATGTGCTGCTTTTGGCCTTAAGCCTTCACGCCTTGTTTATGTAGGGGTCAACCACCTTGTTAAGCTACTTTTAATTATAAAAAACTCATCTACATTCACATGTTTTGAAATATTATTGGATGTTATAATCAAAATCATTGATCAATGTTACATAAACGTTTGCTAGATAGAAGCTATTAGATTTTGTGAGGTTTCCTATTGAGCCCATAGTTATGGTATGCTTAGTCATTTGAAGGGGTTTGGTCTTTGACATGCAATAAATGAACCAACCAATTCATTTAAAGTGAACAACTACCAATAGGAAGAAATCATAGCAAATACATTGATAAGAAGCTACACATGTCGTACCCAATAAACAACTTTAAACACAAGGCAATCTTACACTAATATAATCAATATAGTACTAAGCATATTGAGGGACAATAACGAATAACATAAAAGACATAAAATTGTGGTTGATGTGTAATGCCAATGTATTTTCAAGATATTGTCATGTATTTAAGCAACCATTAACCAAGCTAAAACATAAACATTCTAGTTGGCAAGAAAATTATTATTTTTATTAATCTAGTAACAATGATCAAAGTTAACATTTTTCTAATGATTGCAAGAACCTTTAGGCTCTTCCACTAGGTTGTAAGTTTTTTTATTGGGACACGACCCACAAGATAACTATCAAGTATATTCTTTTATTAATCTTCATACATCGACATGCAATAATAAATAAAGACAATTATTGATGGACCACGAGTCACATCCTCCCATTTTGCCTCATCCTTTTTTTCATTTGAAAGGAAATATGGGTGCACGATACATCTCATAAACTAAACTTTGGGAGGAAGTATGTGCAAAAATACTAAGTCTTATAGCTACCTAAAACAATAAATAAAAGATTATACCATGACAAAATGATTTATATGGCAAAAACCATTTTTGGAGAAAAAGTCTACATTGTAAAGCATGCATGTATTGTAGTATAACAAATAAAGACTACAATACAAATCCAAGTACACACCTTTACAAGAATATCACCATGTAAAAGTAGAGCAATTTATCCAATAAAAGAAACCAATATATAGGAGATTCATACATGAAACCATAAGTGGTAAACCATAAACCAAGGGTCAATATAATGCCTCAAATATGGGAACCAAAGCAAGTGCTCAAAACCCAATGTCTTGTTCATGCCAAAAGATGTTAGAAATAATACATGCTCCTACATTGTCATAATGCTCAATAATTCCATGATACACTCATTATCTTGGTTGGTCCAATTTAGCTCCATAATCTCCCTTAAAAGACATTCTATCATTTGTCACAACATGTGTTTTATAATTGGTCAATGTTCTTACACACCATTATACACATCATAATAAGTCATACATGTAGCATAATGAGCAAGTATAACACTAATTATTTAATTTCAAACATTAGAATTACAAGGTGTATGAAACACTTATTCCAATATTTTCCAACTTGTCATATATCTTTGAAGGCCAAAGGAGAATGTTAACACAATCAACTAATTGGTAGGGGCTCATTAATTTACTACACAACTTGACGTTATGTTTGCTCATGAGATTTGTCAATAGATTTACAATATTTGGTGAAGTATTAAATTTCTCTAGCATCACATTCCCATCCTTAGACACCTATGTGCTTAAGCCTTGCTAGACATATGAAACTTTGATTATCACAAAAAATATTTGATAACACCTTGAATTAGCCCCATATATAAACACACTAAAAAACTATATGGGTTTCTTACACGTGTGACTTATCTACCATGCACTTATCCCCTATAATGGAAAAAGTGACCATGGTTTGTAATCATTGGCGGATTTTCTACTATTGGGATCATCTATCCAATTTGAATCCAAAAATTTATGAACATCCATTGTGTGTTGGTCCTTTGTAGAGTTACTATGATAACAAGAGTACTTGAAGGTACCACACAAATATTAGAAGACCCTCATAATTACATCCCAATGATCTCATCCTAGATTAACCATGAATTGGCTAAGGAATCTCATTGCTTGGGCAATGCCTTGTACAAATTGTAATGTACATTAAACTCCCAAAAATACACACAATGTGCTTGATCCATGTCTTCAATCTCATTAAATGCAAACAAATAACGATATGTAAATAACTATCTTTGTCGATATAGGAACAAGTCAAAGGCTTGAAAAATAAGATGCTGATTTCTACAAAACTAACTTTATATGTTCTATATCTCTTCTAATCTTCATCCTTAGTATGTACTCGGGTGGTCCTGAATCCTTAATGCCAAATTATGTTGAAAGTTGAGGCTTCAAATCATAAATCACTTTTTTACAATTACCTAAAAGTAAAGTATCACCTACATAAAATTTGATAACAAGGAAACGATTACCATCCATCTTGTAACTTACATAGTGATATGATTTAGATCTTAGAATTCCGAATCCCAACATGTAAGAGTCAAATTTATGATAGCCCATCCTAAGAGATTTCTTTAGATCACATAATTTTTTTAAAAATATATACCAAAGTTTCCTTATCTTTCTCGACATATGATTTTGGTTGTGTCATGTAGATCATTTACTCTAAGTCACCATGCACACCACTCTTTTTTCATCCATTTTTTCTCTCTCAAAATAAAATATTTAAACATTAGAATTATAAGGTGTATCAAAACCTATCTCAACATTCTCTCACCTTTCATATACCTTACAAGAGTAAAGGAGAATGCAAACAATAACAATCACGAAGACCCACGAAACCCATAGATTCACGAACAGCTCTTGGACTTCTTTGTGCTCATGGGATAGGTCAACACATCAACACCATTTTCCAAAGTATCAACCTTCTCCATCAGAATTCTCCCATCCTTTACCATGTCAAAAACAAAATCGTATCATACATCTATATGCTTTGTCCTTACACAAAATATTTGGTTCCTTGCTAGATGTGTGATACTTCGACCATCATAATTAACTCCCTAACTTAACCCCATACCTAAACATAACAACTCAAGCCAAGTACTCAACCTTTGTAGTGTAAAACACAACCATAGCTAGCCACTTGTTCATTCAACAAATAACATCACCAAAAAAGTTTGGAAGCATAATGATTAGTGAATCATTTATCCTTGAAATCACATGAACAATCTATATTATCAAATCCATGAATATCTAGTAAGTGTCGATCCCTCATAGAATCATCATGTTAATTGTGTCAGAGTATCAAATTCACACATGAATGCAAAAGTGTCTATCAATAAAAATTAGAAGCATTTAATTTGACATATTTGTGACATTTAAATGTATAAAAAAACAAGTTTTTTTTTAAAAATAGTAGGTTTATGATGTGTCCCAATAGTAGGTTGCGAGGTTGTGAGTGAACACCAAGTGGCGGTGAGCCATGTCTTCTTTCAATCGAAGGGACAATTCGATGATTCAACATATCAAAATCAACAACAGAGCACAACCGTCCGATCTAAAAGCAAGTCTTGATCGACGATGATGTCTTAAATTTATATACATAGAATTATCTTTTGGTCTCTGTCCATTCGATTGCGCACAAAGGTCTTTATCAATGGCCAGTATTCAAAATCGCAGCTTAGTTTCAAATTTAACAGTGATAAAGGGTTTCATACTAGCAAGAGAGGTCAATATTGAATGTTCATATACTCTCAGTGAACAATATACAATTGTATCAAATCGAAGTGACACAATTACTTTCTCAGTCTTGCATACGCCATTCCAAGACATTATCCATGCCTATTCATGATTTGTAGGTGACTTCTCTAAGAAAGGAACAACCATCAGTGCTATCCCCTATTCCTATAGCCGTCTTTGATGCATGGATTCATTCTACCACTTGTAGAAGGATTTCATCTGGCATCCTCCTATCACTTTAGGGATTAAAATACATGCAAGATCAGATCTCTGATCTGATTTGCCCGATTTCTTCTCTCTACAATCAAACCCTAGTTGGGTTAGGGTTTTTACTTTAATGCTTAATCAGAGTTATGTTGACTCTTTAAAAAACAATCTTGTATCATAATTTTGGGCTCTTCTTCCATTTTTTATTTAGAATGCTGTCCTTTCTCTAACTAAAAATTGCCTTGCCTTGGATTAATAAATTATGTGCTTACCTCTTTTAGTTCCAATATCTTGTGCAATCTAATTTGTCTTTCTGTTTGGATACCTTTTTTCAATTTGTAGATTGTATGACAATGTTTTGATTACATAAAAACAGGTTTTGAAAGGACCCGAAACCTTGTACAAGAGCATGAAAAAATATAGCAATAAAAGATCAAAACAACTGTGGTGCCCCACCAAACAAACCAAAGGAACAAACTAGAGTTCCTACCAAATGGACAAAAGCCCAAACCAAGTACTACAAAGGGTGATCAAGATTTACATTTTAGCCCATTCTTATATGAACGTAAATTCATATCAAAAGAGGGAGTGGATGATTTAGATTTCTTTCCCTTCATAGTAGTCCATCCATCCTCCATTTTACCGATAGCCTTCTGTACTCTAGAAGAGGTGGAAAAGCCCACAAAAGGGCAGGTAACATCAGAAACCCCAAAAGGGGTAGGAATAGCACCCCGACCATTCCCCTAAACCCTCACTGGAGAAACATGGGAAAAAGAGCGCGCCGCATCAACATCCAAGAAAGCGACAGAATCAGAGACATCATCACGAGCACCCGTGCCAGAGACAACAGCTTGGCCAACAACACCAGAAGACATCGTAACAACATTCTGGACAAGGACAACAACAACATGATCCAAGGCCGAATCTGAAGCAGTGACAGCAGCAACAGAGACAACCGAGACTTCCACAGAAGCATCATCCAAAGCATTATCAGAAGGAGGAGAGACAACATCTGAACCCCCAAAAATAGGGGCTTTACAGACCGTATAATGATGGACAACAACCCCCGACCACCAAGTAGGTGTTTTCTTTGGTTTAACCTTGTCTAAAACACACCGCGCAACAAGATGATCAATCATGTGGCATTTCCAACATCGGAACGGAATACCCTCATAATCAAGATTCAGTGTCCAAGAGCCCGAAGAAGAAGCCAAAGTGATCTTCTCAGGTTGACCCTTGGAGACGTCAACCTCCACAAGAATACAAGCATAAGTTGTTTTGAAGATATCAGAGGAATCAAGATCCACCATTTGGAAATCCCCAATAGACTCACCCACCGCTTCCAGAACAGAATCTAACCAGAGATAAAGAGGAAGATTTAGAAGTCTAACCCATAAGGGAATTTCATTGAAGGACTCAGTAAGAGGATCAAACCCCACATACCAAGGTTTGGCCATTAGGGGGAAACACTCCTCCCACATAAAATAGTTATTACACAAAATGATATTCCTATCTTCAGGGGCGGACATGGGAGAATCACCAGCGACAGCAAGGGCGGAAAGGGGAGAATCACCAGGGGCTACACCAGCAGCAGCCGTTGACCCAGTTGCTGTGACACCAGTAGCAGCGCATTCAAAAAACTAAGTGGGAGCGGGAGCATTCAAAGCGTTCATTGAATGAGCGAGCTTGGTATGACAATGTTATTATGCTAGATAGGTCTTTTTTGTGAGCTAAAGTTTTATGCAATATGTCATTTAGTCCTAATCTTTGTATGATCTCAGAGGCTGATAAAATTAGTAAGTTGTGTAAGTTTGGGTCATCTATTGATGTATTGTACAGTTATAGGAAAAGAAAATCAATATTTGAATTTGTTGTATCACCCCCTTTTACTTTTCTGCAATCCTTCTTCCCCTTTTCGTCAAAAGTTATTAGGTTAGGTTAGAAGTAGGTATAAGTGCTGGGTTGGTTCAACATTGCAACCTAATTGGATAGGAAGCCGAGTTTCTTTGGAAACTCAACCTCACATGTGCAAGGTCCCACACTTGGATGTTATTTTCATGTTTCACAAGGTTCCTTTGGGGTCAAACACTAAGAAAGGGTGCAATTGTGATAATAGATTTTGGCATGCCCAGTGGGACCAAGATTCATATTAGTTCAAGAACATCCCCTGGTGGATCAGTACAAGCTCATTATTCACTAAGAATTCATGTGTTATTTTCAGTGCTAAAAACCTTTTGTAGAAGTTCTTCAAACACCATGGTGACTCTGAGTGCAAATATACTAGTTTCAAGTAGTCTTAGTGTTGGTATGTACAAAGATCAAATTTCATCTTCCATATTTTTCAAGCTATCTATGAGATTGTAGTTTATTTGAATACCCAATCACGGATCCATTTCATAGAAGTTCATATTATTCCCCCACATATCATGATATTTCCACCCCTTCACCCTCCTATTATCAATATCAACCTAAGCCAAACCTTAGTTATGGCCCAAATCACTTTTCAACATCAAACAACTAGCATGTCCCATACGCTTGGCACCCTCCCTCCCGCTCAATCTTTTGAATAGCCTCACAATATAAGAAATATAAGGATTAATGGGCTCAGTGATCGTATAAAGGACCTTGGCCATAGGTTTACGAGCCTAGGCCTAGTGTTTGATCAAGTTTCCAATCTATCCCTAAGCTTAAATCACAATATGGGAAATAATGAGTTAAGAGTTTTTATGTTAAGTTGGGCTAAGCAATTGCTTGAGATCAAGAAATAAAAAGATTTATATGCAATACCAGGTGATGGATTATGAGGTGTATCTCCTATATATGGAGGTTGAAAAAGGAAAACAAGAAGAGATGACCTATTAGGCCTATCTCTAGGAGCGACAGTGGAAGGCCCAACAACGAAGACAGTTCGAGGAGGAAATTACAAGAAAAATATCCACACAAGTAGTAGTAGATGAACAAATGAGGCTCAAGCTTCCTTGAATACAAGCATCTAAAGCACACCCAACCTTAGTTTTACCTAGTTCACTATCCAAAGAGGCTCCTAGGTGTGAATTTTACAACTGCAGACAAAGACAACCTTCCCCATTACAAGAATCTGCATAAGAGCCTAAGGTCCACTCAACTACCACATTGCAAAATCTATCATCTGAAGAAGTGCCTCCTAAACATAAGTTTTTTAGCTTTAGAAAGAGTGAGCCTCCCTAGGCTGAAGTTCTAAGCTTCAAGGACTCTCAACCCACTTTTGAAAACCCTCCATCCCCTGTGCAAAAATCCTCACCTATTCATCTCTCTATGCTTGACACTATTACACTCTTTATGGGTGGACCTATTATATGGAGTGTTGATGGCTCTCATGAATCATGGTGGATGGAGGATCCCAAGCTCAAAATTCCATGGGAGGAGGTGCATTCTACTTCTTGTGGGCATTCACATGGCCAAAGGAGGAGAAGAGGGATAAATCAGAGCCTAAGAATCAAGAGGAGCTTTTGGAAGAGGATATTGAGAAGATTGTACACAAAAAAACCTCTCTAAAAACAAAAAATAAACATGAAGAAGATGATCTAATCCTCTTATTTGAAGGGCTCCCCTCTTTTTTTGATATGGAAGATGAAAGAAAAGACCATAAAAATACCCTTGTCTTTAAGAAGGAATAAATTTTTGTGCATGAGGTTTCTCCCCAACCTATGCATGATATCACAACAAAGAAAATATTGTAGGAAAAGGAGTTTGTTGCTTCTTTAAGCTATCATAATGATTTTTGTGATATGGGGATATTAGAAAGCATGAGGGAGATTTATTTTTATGAGCTTGAAACCTTCTACTCATCCATAGATAGGAATCCATCATATCCTACATCAGAAGATCATGATTTGTAGAAGAAACAAGAAGAGATCCATATACTACATGCCGTACTATTAGAGCTAACTCCTACTGGATATTAGGATGTCAAAGCTGCAGATCATAATAGAAAGGTCAAGGCTGATTGCTTGGACCTATAACCATCATGAGGATGCCTTATCAGGCATCTAGCTCTGCAAGAAGTCCACAAGTCACCCTTGGTCATGCTTTCTTTAAAGCATGAAGATGAGCATAAAGAGAAGCAGGTTCCTATTTCTCAAAAAGAAAATATTCCTGTGGTGGAGAACTTCTTTGTTCTCAGTAGTGGGAAGTCATTCCAATAGATTGTGGTATGCCTATTATTCTTACTGCCCCGGTTAGTTGTCCGCATGCATGAAGAAATCCATAACCTAGTTATAAAGGGAAACTACTATAACAAGCCAATTAATGGCTTTGATATTTTTTTCCATGTAAATCTCTATACATAGTAGGTTAGTTGTTTTTTTTGCTTTCCAAAAAGTGCACAAGCATAAGTTGTTTCCCTCCTAGAAATATAATTTTTTTTGACTCTTTAGTCAGGTTACATAAGTTGTAGGTGGAGGCCTTTCAATTGAAAAAGTGATTCCATGCCCAATGGATTGCTTAAAGGCTTTTAATAGTTTCTTAGGAGGCAAACATCTCACAAAAGTTACTAGAAATGTTGGCATTTTATGCCACCCTCATCCCTACAAAATGTTTAAGGTTAACCCTAACATTTCATTTTCATGCTGTAGACATTTTTCATCTAGGTTATAATCGACTATTGACTAGATGGCCTTGTAAAATCTCTTAAGTCTATTGTAAAAAGTCCCTTTTCATGACTTGGAATTGACTACGACTTCCTAGCTATATGTTGCTTCTAGTTGCGGTTACAAGGAATGTCATGCACAACCAACACAACAGTTAAGGCTAACTTCTGAATCAATTTGCAGTCTTGTGCTGGGCAGGTAGTAGTCGTAGTAAGTTGCAAGGTGCAACCAACATAATGTTATACCTAACCGCTAGAATTTAGATGCCCTTTTGTGATGGGCTGTTAGCAGTTATAAAAGATGTTATATGCATGAGCGTAGAGGTTCATGATGTGTCCATGAGCACCATATGACAGTGGGTCGGGTCTTCTTTCAATCTAAGGGACAATTTGATGATTCAACATATCAAAATCAACAGAGTGCAACCTCGTGGGAATATTCTCTAACACCTTTTTAGCATTGTGCTCTTGCATAGACCATCTGATCTAAAAACAAGTCTTGATCAATAGTAATGTTTTAAATTTATATTATGAGACTTTTCTTCTGGTCTCTGTCTATCTGATCACATGTAGAGGTTGTCATCAATGACCACAATTCAAATTTGTAGCTTATTTTCAAATTTAATAGTGATAGAGGATTTCTTTCTAGGAAGAGAGGTCTATATTGAATTATCATCTACTTTTAGTGACCAATCTACAATTGTATTAGATCAAAGCGACACCATTACTTTTTCAGATCTTGCACATGCAATTCTAAGACATTTTCCAGGCTTATTCATGATCTGTAGGCAACTTATTTAACAAAGGAACAACCGCCAATACCATTCCTTGTTCCTATAGCTATCTTTGATGAATGAATTTATTTTTCCACTTGTAGAAGGGTTTCATCTGGTCTCCTCATGTCACTTTAGGGATAAAAATACATGCGAGATTAGATCTTTGATCTAATTCATCTAATTTTTTCTCTCTACAACCAAGCCCTAGTTGGATTAGGGTTTGTACTTCAATGCTTAATCACAGTTATGTTGACTCTTTAAAAAGCAATCTTGTACCATAATTTTGGGATCTTCTTTTGTTTTTGATATAGAAAACTATGCTATATGTAACTAAAACTTTCCTTGCCTTGTATTAATAATTTATCTATTTACCTCTTCAGCTCAAATATCTTGTGAAATCTAATTTGTCTAGCTGTTTGAATACCTTTTCTCTATTTGTAGATTGTATGACAATGTTATTATGCTAGATAGGTATTATTTGTGAGTTAAAGTTCCTTGCAATATCTCATTTAATCCTAACCTTTGTGTGATCTTAGAGGCTGATAAAATCAATAAGTTGTGTAAGTTTGGGTAGTTTATCTATTTCTTATACAATTACGGTTTACCAAGATCGAGGTGAATATTTATTGCAAATGTTATCATTTAATGAATGATGATTCCTATGTAATGATGATCTAGGTTAATCTTATGAACCATTGATCTTAGGTTTTCTAAGATAATGTAAAACCCTAATTAGGTCAAATCAGTTTGATATAAGTATTGTTAAGATGCCATTTTGAGATGTATCATCAAGAAGTAGCCGCACTCAAGGACATCTGAAGATCAAACATGGTTTTGACTAAAGGATTTTGATGGAGCATTTAGTTTATCAAAAATAGACATAAGGCTATTGAGTAGTACAAAATGACATTCATCACAACAAGGTGATATCATTATTGTACTTAATGGATCTGATATCAACAATTTGAGTTGTATTTCATACAGATCATATATCACTGTTTCTCTAATACCATTTTTTGGAATTATGGAAAGGTGTGTGCTGAGAGGGGAGGGGTGAATCAGTGCCCTTAAAAAATTTTCAAACTGAATCCTTGTAAACATGTACTTCAATAACTGACTGTGTCAACTTCATTCATGATACACTTAATAACATAATTGAAATGTAAATGCATGTAAACAAATCAATAAAACATACATGAAACTTCAATACACATGAAACATGTATTTTGGTATCACAGAAACCCTTGTTAGAAGGTAAAAACTATGGTGGGGATGGAACCCACAAAGCTTCAATTCTGCAGAAATAAAGTTGTCGGTTAAGGCTTACAATGATTGATCACTTCTAGTGATCTTACCCTGTTAGGAGTAACAATAAGATCATGAATGTAGATGAAGAGGTCATCGAGTTTGAGGAACATGAACATGAAGAGCCACCTAAGGCTGAAAAAGGTAAAGGAAAACAAGTTGATACTTCAACTAGGACTAGGACAAGGTCAAAAATACCTAGTTCACCACCTTTGAAGAAAGGTGTTGCAAAGATAACAAGGCCTACACTGACACACACATATCAAAAGACAAAATCAAAGGCCACCATCGAGCTCCCATAACCGAAGAGGAGAAGGAAACTTATTAGAGCAAAGGATGATAATGATTCAGAAGAGGACACTGAACAATTCTGTGTTTTAGTGAATAAAGGACCCCAAACAATTGATGAATTAGCCAAAAGAATAAAGACCACTAGAAGGCTTGGTACACCGAAACTAAATAGATATCCACCTCTAAGTACAAATGAGTAGGATAAGCTTGAAGAAGCAATAATAAGCATGATGATTACCTTCAAAAGAGTTCCAATTGAGTTTGCAAGCAACATACCAAAAGAACTGTATGATAAAGTTTCTGCTAGATGGACGTATGCACTCACAACTGAGAAAAGGATGAGAGAAAGGTCACTCATTTTGGTAAGATCTGACTTCTCTGTTGCAGAAATTGATGAAGCTTTAAAACAAAATGCAAATTTTTTTCTAATGAAGGCTAGAGCATTCAAGATTCTACAAGGAAAATTGCAAGAGGTAGATGATGAAAGCAATAATATATGTACTAAACTCCTAAGTCCAACAGAGCACAAGGCTCAAATTTCTATTGCACAATCACCATCATCTAGTGTGCAAGAGAAAAAGAAGAATAGGAAGTGAGGAAGTAAGGGTCCGGTCACACTTGATGAAATCATAGAAATACCAGCATGTGACTGGAGGACACTTGACCCTGAATCTCTCAGGAAGTATGGAGAGCTATGCACCCAAAAGGCAGCTCAAGAAAAGTTGAGACAAGAATATAAGAACACAAGGGTGCTAGAGGATGTCAAGGAAATCCTCATGCAAGTTTCTCCAGATGTCAATATTGATGAATCCACCCCCATCATTGACCAACTAGCACTGCTTATCGAGACTATTAATGGCCCCACTACTGACGTTGAGTAGATGATTGAAGAAAGAGACGAACAAAAGATTTAGTATAAGTTAACTGAAATGATTAGCCAAGTAGTGGCAGTGAACAAGGTAAAGCTTTTAGAAGTCATAACAGATTTAGAAAGCATTATTGATAAAGTTATTACAATTTTGATATAGTTATGCACTTTAGATCACTTCCACTAATACATTTGGGGGCATTTTGCGACGGCTATGTGTCGCAATTGCGACAGCTATGTGTCGCAATAGCAACACCCATAGACGTCGCTATTTTTTAGTCGCAAATTACGACGTCTATGGGTAGCCGTCGCAATTGCGACACATATCCCGTCGCAATGTGACTAAGATTTGTTAGCGGCATGGGCATCGCCCCCCCGTCGCATGGCTTCGGAGGGCCGTCACAATCGCGACGGACCTCCCAAGCAATTGCGACGGGCGCCTGCATCGCATTGCGACGGGTTGCCGTCGCAATTGCGACGCCCGTGGGTGGATTAAAAAAAAATAATTTATTTAATACATTGCTAATGAACCACATTAATGCTTTTTTCTTTCAACAAATGAGGACAGCCACTGTAAAGACAACATGATAATGTACACTCACTGTAAGGACAGTCACAAATGAGGACATCTCACAGTGACTGTCCCTAGTGTAATTTCCACTTGAATGTATTGCTATTCAGCCACATTAATGCTTTTATTCTTCAACAAATGAGGATAGTCACTCTAAAGACAACATGATAATGTACACTCACAGTGAGTGTACATTATCATGTTGTCTTTATAGTGACTATCCTCATTTGTTGAAGAAGAAAAGCATTAATGTGGCTGAATAGCAATACATTCAAGTGGCAATTACACTAGGGACAGTCACTGTGAGATGTCCTCATTTGTGACTGTCCTTACAGTGAGTGTACATTATCATGTTGTCTTTACAGTGAGTGTACATTATCATGTTGTCTTTACAGTGTCAATATATGCATTATTACTTAAACTGAAGAGTACTCTAAATAATATGTCATTGTGGAGTTCTGATTGCTTCCAATTTGATATACGCTTGTTCTACTTATGTATCCAGAATCATGTAAGAAAAGTTGATGCTTTTAAAATAGATTCATTTAGCCATGAAATGCCTGTGCATGTTACATACAAGATTCCAAGGCCCAAAACTGATTACTCATTATAATTCATGTACAGAATGATAATCAACCACAACGAGGCATGCGTAGGCGCTGCTTAGATTTTGAGGCATCAGAA
Organism: Chamaecyparis obtusa; assembly: GCA_027943335.1. Taxonomy (NCBI): domain Eukaryota; kingdom Viridiplantae; phylum Streptophyta; class Pinopsida; order Cupressales; family Cupressaceae; genus Chamaecyparis; species Chamaecyparis obtusa. The sequence goes on from BSBK01003542.1 coordinate 54,229, forward strand.
GCTCGTAGAAGAAACTTGACCAATGGCTCATGGAATGCAACAAACTTATTGCCTAAAACAGGAGCATTGGTAACCACAGATGATGGTTTTGAAAAGAACACTTCACCATCAATGTCACATGAGGGAACTGCAATTTTTGATGGAAAGCAACTTGTAGTATATAAGAGAGATGCAGGTACAGATGCTGGGAATACATTGCTAATGAACCACATTAATGCTTTTTTCCTTCAACAAATGAGGACAGTCACTTTAAAGACAACATGATAATGTACACTCACTGTAAGGATAGTCACAAATGAGGACATCTCACAGTGACTGTCCCTTGTGTAATTGCCACTTGAATGTATTGCTATTCAGCCACATTAATGCTTTTCTTCTTCAAAAAATGAGGATAGTCACTCTAAAGACAACATGATAATGTACACGGGCTGTAAGTGTACATTATCATGTTGTCTTTACAGTGACTGTCCTCCTTCAAGTGGCAATTACACAAGGGACAGTCACTGTAAAGGCAACATGATAATGTAGAGAAACGTTGTCATTTGTATTTTCAACAGTGCCGAGAGAGATTCCCTCCGCGAAATCACAGCTACAATTTCTGAGTACGTTGGGTTTATTTTTCTTTTGTCATTATTATGTAATCTGGTATTCAGCTGTTACAGAGCTAAAATACCCAGAAATGAGGACATATCTGTGTTGAATTTATTGTTAGCGGCTTTGGTTATTTAGAAGTTTAATTTTATTTGTTCATCTTTCAAGCACAAACGTTTTGTGGACCGTAACATCTTCATTGTTTCGGGTATGCAATGAAACAGCCGTAACTTGCAACTACCTTCACGGTACTTGTGTACATTATCATGTTGTCTTTACAGTGACTGTCCTCATTCAAGTGGCAATTACACAAGGGACAGTCACTGTGAGATGTCCTCATTTGTGACAAGGACAGTCACACATGAGGACATCTCACAATGACTGTCCCTTGTGTAATTTCCACTTGAATGTATTGCTATTCAACCACATTTATGGGCCCGTTTGGACCACGGCACACAGTAGCATCTACAGAGAAGAATATCCCAGGTGTAACAAGTTGTAAGAATATACCAACAGTTCTAAGAAGTTCCCTAGCACATAGTAGCATCTACAGAGAAGAATATACAACATGAGGGCAGCCACTGTAAAGACAACATGATAATGTACACTCATTGTATGTGTACATTATCATGTTGTCTTTACAGTGACTGTCCTCATTCAAGTGGCAATTACAGAAGGGACAGTCATTGTGAGATGTCCTCATTTGTGACAAGGATAGTCACACATGAGGACATCTCACAGTGATCGATTGTCCCTTGTGTAATTGCCACTTGAATGTATTGCTATTGAACCACATTAATGCTTTTCTTCTTCAACAAATGAGGACAGTCACTCTAAAGACAACATGATAATGTACACTCATTGTAAGGACAGTCACAAATGAGGACATCTCACAGTGACTGTCCCTTGTGTAATTGCCACTTGAATTACACAAGGGACAATCATTGTGAGATGTCCTCATTTGTGACAAGGATAGTCACACATGAGGACATCTCACAGTGATCGATTGTCCCTTGTGTAATTGCCACTTGAATGTATTGCTATTGAACCACATTAATGCTTTTCTTCTTCAACAAATGAGGACAGTCACTCTAAAGACAACATGATAATGTACACTCACTGTAAGGACAGTCACAAATGAGGACATCTCACAGTGACTGTCCCTTGTGTGATTGCCACTTGAATGTATTGCTATTCAGAAACATTAATGCTTTTCTTCTTCAACAAATGAGGATAGTCACTCTAAAGACAACATGATAATGTACACGGGCTGTAAGTGTACATTATCATGTTGTCTTTACAGTGACTGTCCTCCTTCAAGTGGCAATTACACAAGGGACAGTCACTGTAAAGGCAACATGATAATGTAGAGAAACGTTGTCATTTGTATTTTCAACAGTGCCGAGAGAGATTCCCTCCGCGAAATCACAGCTACAATTTTTGAGTACGTTGGGTTTATTTTTCTTTTGTCATTATTATGTAATCTGGTATTCAGCTGTTACAGAGCTAAAATACCCAGAAATGAGGACATATCTGTGTTGAATTTATTGTTAGCGGCTTTGGTTATTTAGAAGTTTAATTTTATTTGTTCATCTTTCAAGCACAAATGTTTTGTGGACCGTAACATCTTCATTGTTTCGGGTATGCAATGAAACAGCCGTAACTTGCAACTACCTTCAAGGTACTTGTGTACATTATCATGTTGTCTTTACAGTGACTGTCCTCATTCAAGTGGCAATTACACAAGGGACAGTCACTGTGAGATGTCCTCATTTGTGACAAGGACAGTCACACATGAGGACATCTCACAGTGACTGTCCCTTGTGTAATTTCCACTTGAATGTATTGCTATTCAACCACATTTATGGGCCCGTTTGGACCACAACACACAGTAGCATCTACAGAGAAGAATATCCCAGGTGTAACAAGTTGTAAGAATATACCAACAGTTCTAAGAAGTTCCCTAGCACATAGTAGCATCTACAGAGAAGAATATACAACATGAGGGCAACCACTGTAAAGACAACATGATAATGTACACTCATTGTATGTGTACATTATCATGTTGTCTTTACAGTGACTGTCCTCATTCAAGTGGCAATTACAGAAGGGACAGTCATTGTGAGATGTCCTCATTTGTGACAAGGATAGTCACACATGAGGACATCTCACAGTGATCGATTGTCCCTTGTGTAATTGCCACTTGAATGTATTGCTATTCAACCACATTTATGGGCCCGTTTGGACCGCGGCACATAGTAGCATCTACAGAGAAGAATATCCCAGGTGTAACAAGTTGTAAGAATATACCAACAGTTCTAAGAAGTTCCCTAGCACATAGTAGCATCTCCAGAGAAGAATATGGGTCAACGAGGTTGACTTCAAAGCCATGCAATCTAATGGTAATAGTAATATCATAATTTGACATACTATCAGAAATACTTCCTAAATAGACTATTCAATCTTATAAGAGATGGATTCATGAGAACGATTATTTATGAAATATGAGTCAATGACTTTAATTAAAAAAATTACACAATCTAATTCTTGTAAAAATATCAAAATTTGACACATTGAAAATACCTTCCAAAAGTATCGTTAATTGATTAATATGAATCACTACTCATGAAATATAATTTTATAAACCTAATCTAAAAACTACACAATAAAAATCTTAATAGCAATATTGTAAGAAACTATTCCCAAAAGAAAGCCTAACAAAATTTGATAAAAATAATTTTTGTTTCACTCAACTTTGACATTCACAACTTCCTCTTTTATTATAATAAGAAAAAAAATGTCTTTTTAGATATACCTCATGAACCATACTCGAATAATCTATCATTTTTCTTCTCAAAAACATATTTGCAGAGCCTGCTTCTTTTACTTGTTTGTACTTTTATCTCTCTGATGGAAAGGGTTCCTTCAGGACACATTTTTCCAAGTTCACTGCTTGAGATATTTGAGGAGGGTTCCCCTGCTTGAGTATCCATCCAACCCATATTCGAGTAGTTCTACAATTGCACAGTCTAAATTAATAATACTGACAATTGAATGACGAATGATGATACATAGAATTGATATAAACTAATCCTAAAAACACTAAAACATTATTAATATATTTATATTTCATAAATAAAATTGATATAAAAGATTTGGAAAGATACATTAAAAAATAGAAAAACAGTAATTTATAATAGAAGGAAACTTAAATTGCTATTTAAAAAAAAAACAAGAGTCTTAAATCTTATCATTTTGTTTCATTATCATCCATAAGTACACACCTCTAGCATAATAATTATATTTTACCACCCATAAAATGAAAAAAAGATTTTCACAAGAGAAATTGAAGCTAGATTATAAAAATGAACCATCTTATTGGAAACTGGAACTGTTATCATACCCAAAAGGACTACAAAATTTCACCTTATCATACCCAGATTGTTGCTTTTCCTGGAGGAGGGAAATTTGATCAGTAAAATTGACACAGAGTATGTTGTCTCCATTGTCATGCTGGATAACAAAACACCAACTTTAATGGGCATGTACTGTCCCTTGTGTAATTGCCACTTGAATGCATTGCTATTTGATGCAGGGGCATCCCTAATGCAAGCCAAAGACACCATGATTGAAGGAAGTTGCCATGAAGCCAAGGAGTCAAATCCTATCAATTGGAACATAAGATTTTCACCTTGGAGCTTTGAAGGATTGACTGGTGAAAGGTCCTTTTGATTGACAAATCAGAGTCTTTTTGAATAACAAATCAGAGTCTTTTTGAATGACAATAAATTAGAATAGGAGTTTTAGATGTTTTCTTGGTTTGTAATAAATATTAAGGATTGATTTTATCTCCTTATAAACATCCACTTGTTGGACACAAGACCCCTTGGTGACTTATAAACCTTGGGCATCTTTTGAGTCCTTGGATGAAATGAGCATAGTAAGTGTTTATTAGGTGTCTTTTAGATGTTGTTAAGAAGTTTGAAGGTCCAAAATAACTTTAATAAGGTTCCTAAAGTTTCACAACACATTTTGAACCTTCTCGGCAAAGTTGTTTGCAAAGTTGTAATGCAACTTTAAAAGTTGCTTAGCAAAGTTGACATTTGTTGGATAAACTGTTCTAACCACCTAGATGGTTGAACCAACATTTGGAGAGCCTATTTTAGGCTTCAAATGGTCGAAGACAGACAGAGAACCAGTATTGTAATCATTTTGCTTTCATAAAAAATAAAAATAACCCTGTTTTAGTGCATTTCTGGTGAAAAATGAACTCTGTACGGCTGTATGGATGGTGGTTGGATGATAAAATTTGCCTGGAAGTTGTAATAGTGACATCTGATGCTTTGGAAGTTGGTTTGATTGATTCTCTTTGTTTTATATCTAAGTTATTTCAAATTTTTTGTGCATTGTTTACAAACCCTCATTTTCAGGGTTTGACTGATGTAAAGACCTTAACTCACGTTTCAACCATTGGAATTCCTTCTTCCTTGGTGGAATGAGAGTTAAGGATGTATATTTGTATATTCTAAAAGCCCTGACTACTCTGCATCACTATTGAACCACATTAATGCTTTTTTCCTTCAACAAATGAGGACAGTCACTGTAAAGACAACATGATAATGTACACTCACTGTAAGGATAGTCACAAATGAGGAAATCTCAGAGTGATTATCCCTTGTGTAATTGCCACTTGAATACATTGCTATTGAACCACATTAATGCTTTTTTCCTTCAAGTGGCAATTACACAAGGGACAGTCACTGTGAGATGTCCTCATTTGTGACAAGGACAGTCACACATGAGGACATCTCACAGTGACTGTCCCTTGTGTAATTGCCACTTGAATGTATTGCTATTCAACCACATTTATGGGCCTGTTTGGACCACGGCACACAATAGCATCTACAGAGAAGAATATCCCAGGTGTAACAAGTTGTAAGAATATACCAACAGTTCTAAGAAGTTCCCTAGCACATAGTAGCATCTACAGAGAAGAATATACAACATGAGGGCAGCCACTGTAAAGACAACATGATAATGTACACTCATTGTATGTGTACATTATCATGTTGTCTTTACAGTGACTGTCCTCATTCAAGTGGCAATTACAGAAGGGACAGTCATTGTGAGATGTCCTCATTTGTGACAAGGATAGTCACACATGAGGACATCTCACAGTGATCGATTGTCCCTTGTGTAATTGCCATTTGAATGTATTGCTATTGAACCACATTAATGCTTTTCTTCTTCAACAAATGAGGACAGCCACTCTAAAGACAACATGATAATGTACACTCATTGTAAGGACAGTCACAAATGAGGACATCTCACAGTGACTGTCCCTTGTGTAATTGCCACTTGAATTACACAAGGGACAGTCATTGTGAGATGTCCTCATTTGTGACAAGGATAGTCACACATGAGGACATCTCACAGTGATCGATTGTCCCTTGTGTAATTGCCACTTGAGTGTATTGCTATTGAACCACATTAATGCTTTTCTTCTTCAACAAATGAGGACAGTCACTCTAAAGACAACATGATAATGTACACTCACTGTAAGGACAGTCACAAATGAGGACATCTCACAGTGACTGTCCCTTGTGTGATTGCCACTTGAATGTATTGCTATTCAGCCACATTAATGCTTTTCTTCTTCAACAAATGAGGATAGTCACTCTAAAGACAACATGATAATGTACACTCACTGTAAGTGTACATTATCATGTTGTCTTTACAGTGACTGTCCTCCTTCAAGTGGCAATTACACAAGGGATTTGTGTTTTCATTTGTGTTTTCAACAGTGCCGTAACCCTCCGCGAAATCACATCGGGATATAAGGGCAAAACAAACAAGAACGTTGTCATTTGTATTTTCAACAGCGCCGAGAGAGATAAACAAACTTAAAACTCAGACTTAAGAAAGATGAAGGCAATGCTTCAAAAGGCCGATGCCCTAAATACGGGAAAACATAATACCACCATTAAACGATGCCCTAGTCACCGTATCAATGCTGCCAGCTCCGTACCAGTATGCTGACTGCTCACTTTCATCCTGTGATAAAGGTAACTTCATTAATCATACTTGAAATGGCAGCATACGAACTAAAGCTGATGAACATTTATAAACTAAAAGTTTAAAACTACAGATTACAAATGTAGTAGTTTCATACGAAAAGAACTTGATGTCTGAAATTTACCATTAGAAGTATCCAAAGGAATACCACAGTACTGTTGAACTTGGAGAATCGGAGATGATCTACACAGCAAGGTTCAACAGCTGTAAGGATTGTTACACCATCTTTAGCATTTGAATACATTTTCTCCTTGGCTTCTGGTGGATCCTCAAAGACCCCCAATGACGTTTTCCCTATAATTATCAATTGTTTGTCAGTATGAGATATTAATAAATAAACATTAATCACAATATTAGGCAAACAATGTTCTTGATGTCTGAATCTAAATCACAGAAAGCTCTAATAAAGAAGTTCTCAGTTTCACATTAAACTAAGTTTCAATTTCAAATGGTTATAATTATTTTTGCAAGTTATAAGTAGCTAGTTACAGTATATGACATAAAAAGAAAAAAAATCATTTCTATTCTTTTCTTCTTTTTCTCTTTCAACGAAGCTTTTGCACCACACAAATGCATACCAAGAATTTCTCAGGAGGTTTTAAGACCATTGCATACCAAACTTCTTCTCTGGAGATGCTACTGTGTGTCGTGGTCCAAACGGGTCCAAATAGACCTAGTGACTCTAGTAGGTCTCCAAAACCTGTTCTGTAGCAATAACTCTTCAATTTGACAAAGGACCTTATGAAGTTATATGTTTTTTGAGTACCCTTTTTGATGTTCTAACAATCCTCCAACTCCCAGACCCTGACTCCACTCCAGCATATCAATGTCCTTATTGAGTCCGCAGACCTAATGCATGCCTTTGGGTGTGGGTTCCAAAACAAGGCATTGAAAATGGGTGCATGAAACCAAGATCATAGTTTGAAGATGTCCACCATGCTCTAAAGATCTAGATTCAACAAGGTTTGAGGTCCTTTACTTGCCGCTACCCTCTGATCTTGCATAATCCATCAACTCCTAGTCAAGAACATTGAGATTCTTGACCTAGGGCTTGCTCTTGAAATTCTCTGGCTTAGTATCCTGTTCCAAAGCTTTTAAAATATGAAAATAAACCCCCTTAACTTGCATTTTACAAAGAACAGAGGATATCCTATGGTTTATTTGCAAGTTAAGGCCATTTGAATGCAATAACCCAAAAAATGAGGGTTTGACAGAACAACAGATAAGAAAAAGGAATAACTTTGATATAAGGTGTCTTGAATCTACCAAATAAACTCTCAAAGCATAAGATATAAATACTCTAACTTCCACACTGGTCTGCCCTCCCTTTCACATCCGTACACTGTACAGTGCTTGAAGGAAATGCACAGAAAAGGCTCTGAAATAGTGGCTCTATCTGACAGAGAGTCCATGCTAGGCTTCATGACTAACCTAGAGCACATTCCTTGTTATGGAGGAAGTTTGAATGGTGAAGAACTTATGGAATGGATAGAGGACCTAGATAACCATTTTGACTACAAGTATCTTATTAATAACCATTTTGACTACAAGTATCTTATGGATAGAGGACCTTGATAACCATTTTGACTCATTTAGTATCTTATTGAGCTTCACTTTGTTTCGAGAATATAGTTTAATATTCTCTACTAAACAGGGCCAACCACGTGAAGGTGGAAGCTCATTTGGCCCCACCCCCCTCCCCCTAAACATCACTCTACATTCCCCGTTAACATCTAACATTCATTCATTCTTTCAATTATTAATAAAATGTAACATTCAATCAATATCACATGATAACATTCATTAACACATTAGATTCGTTAACACGCAACATTCATCAATATGAAAATAAACACATAATTCATGAACATTCATTAGCACATAATTAAATTCATTGAGACATAAAATTCAGTCATTATCAATTAAGGTATTTATATGACAATCATTTCTTTTTTCTCTTTCTAATTTTTTTTTTCTATGTAAGCTCTAAGAGGAGCATCAGTGTTATCATCAATACCCCCCTCATCAGTTGTTTTGTTCTTTGTTCTTGATGATCTCAAATTCCTATGCTGCTGCAAAGGGGGGTCCTCTACAATAACAAATAAAAGAGTTAAATTTAAAATATTTAATTATAATTGTTACAAGTATTTAATTATTTTAAAGAACATAACTGTGGTGCTCTTTAATTACCTGATCTGGCCACATCATTTTGTCTAGACTCAACCTCAACATGCTCATGAGCACCGACCCCTCGATCCTCTACAGTTGCTATACAAAATGTTACATTAATCCAAACACCAATTGTAATTACATATAAAAATTTTAATAGCAAATGTATACCTCCACCACTAGGATGCACATCATGCGAACCTTCATTATGCATAGATTGTGTAGAAGGATTGTCAGGCTGCATTCCAATATCCTACACATTGTTATCATTGCTTTCTTAAAACAGATATACTCACTTTATATTAGAACTTAACATCAAATAGACTAATTGGTAAAGTATTCAATTTGAAATAAATTTCATTTAGCTTATTTACCTGTGGCTCAGATGCATCATTATTTGAACCTTGCACACTGATTTCAGCTCGTAGCCGTTCAGCCATGGCTCTATAGCCTTGTTGGAAGCCAATTCTCTTTTCCTCTTCTGTGAGGCATCTATTGAACTCTGACCCCTACATTTTTTCTTGGTATGGTGAATTTTACTTGCATTGTTTGATCAAAAAAAATTTCCTTGCAATATATAAAAAAATTGATACAAGTTTTCATTTACTAATACTTACAACTCGTGCTTGAAGTTTGGAAAAACCACCAGAGCCGAGCTTGTGTGTTCTGTGCTTTTCTAATCTTGCCTTTGTTGCCTTTGATGTGTCAGGCAATCTATGAAAAGTTTGAAATATGTTAGAGACCAGTACATAATTAGTACATAATTACATTCTTACATAATTACATAATCAAAAGTATCTAGGAAAAATTTAGAGGTTAATTAGTACATAATTACATTCTCAAAAGTATCACATACCTTGCTCTACTCTCTACTGGCGTAATTCCTTTTTTCATGTCGGCTTTATACTTTCCATCCAAAATCAAACCCTGCCACTCAGCCTCAAGAACACAGGGCGGACGCTCGTGCCTTGGGTTAACCTCTAAATATTTCCAGTACTGGTCCCTAATATACTTCAAACATAAACCAGCTCTTTCAAGGAGCTTGTTTCTCTCGAATGCACGAGGTCCAAAAAGCTGGGTCATACTATGTACAAGATCATCCTTCAACTTTTTATCTTGGTTATTCCACCTTTTAAGTAAAAAAAAACATGTTAGACTCATAAATGAAGAGAAGCTACCTTTAATATAGTTCAAGAAATTGATGAAAAGGAAAACTATTCTAGCAATGATATGAAATCAAAATAGTGGTTTGGGGTTTTAGTTAGGATATGATGTTCCACCATGTACGTATGGTGGGCCCGAATATCCGCAAACACTCGTCACCAAGTTTTCGCCAAAAAATATCATTCCCTACAAAATAATCATGGGATCATTAGTCGATGAAGAGTGATCAAAAACTAAATTACTATTATATCACTATAGAATAATAATAACTTTAAAGTACCTGGAAGTTTGGATACTTTTAAGGGAACGCCTTCATCGTCGCTGATGATCAATACGCAATCCTTCACCATTCCTGTACTAGGAACACGGGAACATCCAGGAAATGATGTTGCATCAGGACTTGTTGCATCTCCTATTGCAAAAAATGAAAACCATTATCAAATGCCTCCAAGAAATAATACTTCAAGGGAAATAAATTGGTGCAGAGCACCCATGGCACAAACACAATCAAGGGATCTACATCGTAAACACATAACACTTAAACACATAACAAAAGAGAGAAAAAGAGGGATTTGTGTACTAGTAGATGGTGCAACAGTTGGTGCATTTAGGCTGTGTGTTGTTGACATGGTAGTCGGCAAGACATTTGTGGCTGTCCTAGATGGAGGCGGCGTTGTCATATCATCATGAAAAGGAGCTGAAGAATAAAATTGTTAGAGCATGCATAAATATAGAACGCGTGGACTACCATGGACAAGATTGTTAGAGCATTAAAAAAAAAGATTGTTCGAGCATGTATTGTCAATGATTATGATCATTCCTATATATATTCAGTGGAAAACACAAGTGGGGAATGGAACATGTGATCTACCTGAACCACTTGCAATACCGGCCTCATCATGGGAATGGGGTTCAAAATTACGCAAATAACTCTGTAAAGACAATGCATCCATATTTTAATTAATGTCATAAAAGAGCATAACATAAAAACCATTATTGAACTCTTGTAATAATTAAAAATTTCATTAATACTTACTTTAAAGTTTTCAGAAGTGCGCAACAACTCAGCTGCCCTATCTTTTATTTCCTGAGTCTGAGGATGTATGGATACCAAACGTAGAAGTTCTTTCCCAATTTTCTTTAGCAGCTTTTTAATGGAACCGATCGGGTCATCGGTCTCTGCTAAATCAATAAAAAAAGGGTCCACAAGGGGGGACTCCTGAGGGACTGCAGGTTGCTTTCCCTCTCTCCGACCACCGGCCCTCTGTGACAACAATAGTATTAGTATTATCAAAATTATTCCAAAACAATGAAGAAAATAACATTAAAAAAAATAACATTTTGCTTCTATCTAGTTTGCACAATTACAATGAGTTTTACCTGCTCATGTGTAGATGAGCTAGGAATATCGTCACTATCACCTTCGGGCGGTTGCTCCATATTGTGCCCCTGTGTCAAAGATCAAGTATAAAAATGTTAGCCAAAAATTTAATAACTAAATGGTATGTTGGAGTCATTGATTAGAAGTTGGTTTAATAGTATGTACCACCCCCATGATAGTAGCCTCATTTGTATCTATGCGGTTCAAATTGTAATCAATAAGCAGCTCTTCCCCTGCACGTATTGATTTTATCGCACAGATGAATACACGATTTCCCTCACGCGCCTCAAATATGCAATTGGGTTGCTTTATAGTTGACCCAGGTCGTGTACTATTTATAAAACCCGCAATATTCCCTGTTTCTTTTGGCCTTCCATCAATGTATATAGCCACACTTTTACTTTGATTATTGTCTTGCTGTTGTATATAATTTGCCGAGAGTGCATACCTACGCATACTTTTTTTATATTGAACAATATGCATCCAACTTTTATAATCGTAACATGGTCCAACATACTCCATCAATTCAGAAACTTTGTTGTAAGACACCTTTATGCCATCCATAGAAAATAGGCCCAAACCATGTAATGATGATGGTGCTATGCGATATATCCTCTCATTAACACAAAAATCAGTGTTTATTGGAGGAAGTTCCTTGGGTACCCAATGTTTCTGTAGATGTTGGTACCTCAAGGGCACCTCGATGTCGCCTTTCATCTCATCATCATAAGAACATGACCCCCCTTGAGCAAGGAAAAATTTCATGTGTTTATTGAATTTCCTTCTAGTCCTTTGACCTCTAGTTAATCTCCCTATTCTAGATAAACTGCATGTCTCACTTTCCTCTTCTATTCCTATATTTCCCTCACTCGAGGAAGACACTTCTGACAAATGCCTATTTGCCGGTACCTGCAAATGGGAGAGATCTTAGAAGACATCAATCTTACTATTGATAAGTGTATTAAATAGACTTTCTATAAGGTGTATTGACTTATACCTGTCGATCCATGAGACTGTGCGGGATGCTCTTGAAAGGGGTTCAATTTCCTGCAAATGTAATTCAATTATCGTGAGCATAATCACATCATAATCATAATCACATCCATCATAAGCATCACATAAAAATTAAAAACATTAAAACGTACACATTATAACACTTATAGCTTTTAAATAGATAATGAATAAACTATGTAACCATTTAAGACAAATATATTTCTATCAAGAAATGAATATTAAATACATTAAGGATTGATGGCATACCTTTAAATTTCATCATCATCATCCTCATCATCATCATCATCATCATCATCATCATCCTCGTCATCATCGTCATCATCATCGTCCTCGTCGTCGTCGTTGTCGTCGTTGTCATCATCATCAACATCATCATCATCAACATCAACATCATCTTCATCATCATCATCAGTAGCAGCATCATCTTCTTCTTCTTCTTCATGAAAATTTGTCTCAGGAACATCATCCAATAATTGTCGATCGTGATCATCATCTACATCATCTTCTACTTCTTCAGTATCTTCTTCTTCCATCGCATTATACTTTATCGGCCTTCCTCTCGGTTCATGTCTAACAACAAATGACCAACCCGGTTTATGTGAAACCTCTGAGTAAAATACCTACTCACATTGGCTTGGAAGAACATAGGGCTCATCCCCAACTGGCTCAAACGACCTTGTATTAACCATTGTAAATCCATTATCATGTTCAATAATAGTTCTATTAGGATCATTTGGATTAAGTCGTAGCCTGTACCATTTGACAACGAAGAGTACTAATTTGAAGGAACTAAAGTCGCACTCAAGTATATCATCCAAAATGCCATAGTATTGATTTTTAGACTCTTGAGGATCTAAGTCATTTCTAGATGAAATATTAGTCACTTGAAAGACTGCAGTTATTTCAGAATCACAAGTTTTCTTCGTGTCATCCAACACTTTGACGCGAAATTTTTGACCATTACAGAACATACCCTTGTGGTGTTTAACCTGCAATAATATGTGAAACATGTCAAAATTATTATATCGTGAGTTGATAAACATACGGGTGATTAATAATTTTGTACGTACCTGGAAATCTCTTAAACCATATGCTAAATCTATTTCCCTTTGCGTAACATTAGAATCTCCATTACGATGAGCTTCTTTAACCAATGAAGATACACCTTCCCATGTTAATGTGTGACCAGAATGTTGACATCGTTCAATCCATACCGTCATCCAATCAAGATTGTTTGCAATATACAAATGTAGTGCATCCCACTCTCGAGCAACTGTACAAAAAAAAATAGACGACTTACAACCGATTTATTTTGAAGATTAAGAAATAATTTATTACAATAACATCTTATAATTTATTACCTGTCACTTTCCTCAATCTACCTTTCCCCATCAAGTACTCCCCTTTGAATTTTTTAAAAGGGTCGAGATCCCAAATGCGATCTACATGGATATTTGAAGCAAACTTAGGAAGATATTCAGTAATGTACACCATAGTCTGGTATACCATGTATCCCTCTACCATAGAACTCTCAGGATGTGCTCTTTGTCGAACCAAAGCCTTCAAAGATTTCAAGTGCCTCTCAACCATCCACATTGACCTAGTGTGTGCAGGTCCACACAATTCAATCTCCTCAACTTGGTGTATGAGGTAGTGTTCTTGTGCATTGAAAAAAGTTGGAGGTAGACACTTTTGCATTTCACACAATAAATGAGGAATTCTTCTCTTCCAATAGTTTATATCTTCTTTATGGATTTCTTTAGATGACAACCACCTACATTAAGAGATTCAAGTCACAAAAAATATATAAATACGAGACTTTACAAAATAATATACAATAGATTACATAGCAAGAAAAACAAATCGCGAATATAATAAATATATACAACAAATTGAACAGATATTACTGCTTACCTCATGTATTTTCCAAGATCATATATCACTTGTTTGATGTTATTGTTGAAGTGCTCTGGGAGAGATAGAGGTAGCACGTACTGCAGTAATTATAAACCAATCATTTCATTATTTTCTAACATAACATAATGAATAGTACACGTAGTTTATGAATATATTGTAAATACAGAAGAACATAACTTACCTTGATGAAAGTATGCCAATCATGCGTTTTGAGCCCTGGCCCAAATTCACTTTTCTTTGATATGAGATTGCTTATGTTCCCAGCAAATCCTGTGGGAAATCGAATTTTTCGTATGACTTCTTTTATGGCATCACTTTGTTGCTCCGTTAATAACCAAGGAAGGGCACTTATATTAATCTGATCTCTATTGCTATTTGAGTGAATGAAATTCTTCAGTGCATGATTGGATTCATGAATGTCATTACAAATTTTGACAATTTTTTCTTTGTCACGCCTTCCATTTAGAATTTTCCACAATGTCTCTGTTATATTCTTTCCAACATGCATAAGATCAAACAAATGCACAATTTGTAGGTCCTCGTAGTAGGGCAACCTACTAAATTGTCTGGGATAGCTTTTTAGTCCCTTTGGAAGGTTGTCAGTAGTGCCTTGACGACCTTCACGATCATCAATTACATAATTAGTAAACAAAAATCACAATAGAAATATATAAATTACAAACATAAACCATTAAGTGGAACGACATTATCTCGACGATTAATTCTATTATATTCCAACTTCCATAGGCGAGGTGTCATTCTTCGTGGCTTTGATGTAGTCTCTTCTTTCCCATTGAAAAGATGTTTTTCCATACTTCGATACTTATGATTCCTGTGGAGGAAGTGTCTGTACTCATCAAACACATGCTTTCCTAAACTTTTTGAATGACGAGATTTCATCTTTGGACCACAAACTAGACATGCAAATTTTCCCTTTGTTTGAAGACCTACAAGATAATGATATAATTATTAAATATGTTGATTTTTATAATTAGAATTATCATGCGCAACTTGAATTCACTATAACATACCACAAAAATGTGTTAGCCCTGGGGCATCATGTATTGTCCATACAAGTATTGCATGGAATTGAAATTGTCTTTGTCCTATTGGTCTAGACACGTCATACATAGTGACACCGTTCCATAACTCCACCAACTCGTCAATAAGAGGCTCAATATATACATTCATATCTTTAACTTGATATTTACCTACTTGAATGAACAGTAACATTACATA
Source organism: Chamaecyparis obtusa (assembly GCA_027943335.1). NCBI lineage: Eukaryota > Viridiplantae > Streptophyta > Pinopsida > Cupressales > Cupressaceae > Chamaecyparis > Chamaecyparis obtusa. The sequence continues at coordinate 69,779 of BSBK01003542.1, forward strand.
ATTATTGTGACCATTTTACTGTAAGATTTGTAAGTACATGTAAATTAATAACTATCAAATGATAAAATACCTGGAACAATCATTGCCAACATAATGTGCTCCCTCTTTATTGACATCCACGGAGGAATGTTATTGTTGATAACAAAAATAGGCCACACCGAGCAAACAGATCTCATCTCTCCAAATGGATTGACACCATCCGCTGCCAATGAAAGCCTGAGATTACGAGGTTCTTCTTTGAAGTGTTGCCACTTTTCCTCTATGTGCATAAATGCTGAACCATCCGCAGGGATTCGAATAATGTCATCTCGACTTCTATTGCGTGCATGGTAATCCATAAATTGTGCCAAGCTAGTACACCTGAATAATTGTTGCATCCGTGGAATAATGGGGATGTAACGAAGAACCTTGTGAGGCACCTTTTTTGTTATTCGATCTGTTCGATATCTACTCGTATGACATACAGGGCATTGTGTTGCAAATTCATGTTCTTTATAATATATAATATGATCATTGGGACAAGCATGTATTGCTTGATACTCCATTCCAATATCTTTCATAATAGCAGATAATTCTCGATATGAGTGAGGTAGAATATTTGATGGTGGTAACAAAAACTCGCCTATCAATCTACAGCAAAAAATATAAGTTGTTAATATAAACAATATTAGTGGTACATTATTCACCCTTTGTTAACTATAAAGACATATATGACATACCTTAACATACGTGACATTGTTATGTTGGATAAACCATTCATAACCTTCAAGTTCAACAACAACAATACAGCAGAGAGAAGAGTTGTTTGGGAGTCTTTGTATAGGGGCTCGTATGCCTTCTCAAGTAGAGGTACATCAAGGCTATCATCATCATCATGATCAGATCCGCTTGGACTAAATGTGTCATGGATCAATGTATTTATACCATCATCTTCAATTGTGTTTTCTGGCGCATGATCGTCATCTTCCATGGGATCATTATCTTCACCTTGGATATTCACACCCCCATGTTCCTCCATATCATGTACTTCCCTGGGGAGATCAACATATATAAAATTGATTAACATAAATAAACCATGATCTTCAACTCATCATCAAGTGATTTCATATGTATATAAATTGTTAAAATTATATAATGAACAACTTACCAGTGGATGATAGTCATGCCCCCCTTCAATGTGACCATTCTCCCTACAATGTCTCTTAACTGTTTTGATTAGCAATCTTCTACGGTTTAAGCCCTTACAAATTTTGCAGGGACAATAACATTTTCCATCACCTTTTCTTTTCAAGTTAGACCACAATCTAGCGATTGTCTCCCTATTTTGCTCTTCACTTATATTATTTGACATGATCGTTCTTCGCAGGAAGCAAAAATTGGGCTATGAAAACTTCGGTCTACAACTTTCAGTGACTAAGCAAAATTGTCAAAAGTACACAAATCTTCTTAGACCTAGTTAAATCCTTTAATATTTTAAAAGTCTAGTTAAAATATACATTAGATTAAAAAATATACAATTTTCATGCCTGAGCGCGCGGCTACGACTAGTGCAATGGTCTTCTTGCTTAGCTCTAGAAGCTCTCTAGCAATCAAAACATATAAGCTACAAGGCCTAACAGCAATTTTAAAACATATAAGCTACAAGGCAAGACATATTACATGACATGGCAAAAGGATTAAAATATACATTAGATTAAAAAATATACAATTTTCAAACCTGAGCGCGTGGCTATAAATCGTGCAATGGTCTTCTTGCTTAGCTTTAGAAGCTCTCCAGCAATCAAAACATATAAGCTACAAGGCCTAATAGCAATTTCAAAACAAGGGTCATCAAAAGAACCAAAAACAATGTGTGCAAACAATACCTTGTGAAGTGGTATAGACAATTAGAAGATGCTACTATGTGCTAGGGAACTTCTTAGAACTGTTGGTATATTCTTACAACTTGTTACACCTGGGATATTCTTCTCTGTAGATGATACTGTGTGCCGTGGTCCAAACGGGCCCATAAATGTGGTTGAATAGCAATACATTCAAGTGGCTTACACAAGGGACAGTCACTGTGAGATATCCTCATGTGTGACTGTCCTTGTCACAAATGAGGACATCTCACAGTGACTGTCCCTTGTGTAATTGCCACTTGAATGAGGTCAGTCACTGTAAAGACAACATGATAATGTACACATACAATGAGTGTACATTATCATGTTGTCTTTACAATGGCTGCCCTCATGTTGTATATTCTTCTCTGTAGATGCTACTACGTGCTAGGGAACTTCTTAGAACTGTTGGTATATTCTTACAACTTGTTACACCTGGGATATTCTTCTCTGTAGATGCTACTGTGTGTCGTGGTCCAAACGGGCCCATAAATGTGGTTGAATAGCAATACATTCAAGTGGCAATTACACAAGGGACAGTCACTGTGAGATGTCCTCATGTGTGACTGTCCTTGTCACAAATGAGGACATCTCACAGTGACTGTCCCTTGTGTAATTAAGTATTGTGGGGAAGCATTCTAAATAACCAAAGCCGCTAACAATAAATTCAACACAGATATGTCCTCATTTCTGGGTATTTTAGCTCTCTAACAGCTGAATACCAGATTAAATAATAATGACAAAAGAAAAATAAACCCAACGTACTCAGAAATTGTAGGGTAAAAGCATAATAAGTTGTCACCCTTTTACAAAGGAAGAGGCTAACAAAATCAAAGTTGTTCAACTTCAGTAGTATAAAAATGACATTTATGTTTAGAATTTGAAGATGATGTAAACTAATTAAATGTGATAAAATGGATGAATTTTATGATCAATATTTTTAATAATTTTTTTGAATAAGAATTGATATGTTTTTTTAATTTTTAAAGATGATTTTTTAGTTGCTGAAAATTAGGGGTCTAGTTCCCACCAAAAAATTATATGTAAATAAACATTTTTTCCCCTAATTTCAAAATATGTCATAGATGACATATATATCTAGTGCATGAAGTAATAAAAATTGGTTTGTGACCTATATTTACTCTTTTATAACAATTCAAATTCTAACTCACTGAAATCGATAGTTTTCATCTTGCAACATATTTTTCATAACAAATCTATCACAATCAGAAAAAGAAATATATATTCTTGAAGAGGACTCTCTCCTTTAGTGCACCATATGTTTTTCAAAAAAATTTAATATGATTTACTATTTTTTTCTTTCTCAAAATCAACATCTCATTGATTGTTAAAATACCTACTTGCAATATTTTTTAATTACAATAAACTATATCTAACTAAAACACTATAAAATATATATGAGGATATTCTTGAGTCTCATCTCTACAAAAGGGTATTTTTTTATTTTTAAAAAAATATCATTAAAATTATTAGGAGTTATTGAAATGCCACTTTTTTGAAATAATTTTATTTTTATGGTAATTGGACCCAAAGTGGTATAAAACATGCATTTAATAGATATTTTCAATTAGAAAAGTTAAAGCACTTATCTAACTTAGCTAGAATGAATCTAGCTAGACCATATGTTTGACCAAAATTAATTTTTAGTTAGAAATACTAAAATTCAGCTGTGCTGATAAGTTAGCCTAAAAGGTGACACCTGATTGTACTTTTACCCTGTAGCTGTGATTTTGCGGAGGGAATCTCTCTCGGCGCTGTTGAAAACACAAATGACAACCCGCTTGATTTCGCGGAGGGAATCTCTCTCGATGTTGTTCAAAACACAAATGACAACCCGCTTTGTTCAAAACACAAATGATAACCCACTTGATTTCGCGGAGGGAATCTCTCTCGGCGCTGTTGAAAACACAAATGACAATGTTCCTTTTTTTTTTTGCACTTATATCCCGACCAACATAAGGTCCATTTGTAATACAACATGATAATGTACACTTACAGTGAGTGTACATTATCATGTTGTCCTTAGAGTGACTATCCTCATTTGTTGAAGAAGAAAAGCATTAATGTGGCTGAATAGCAATACATTCAAGTGGCAATTACACAAGGGACAGTCACTATGAGATGTCCTCATTTGTGACTGTCCTTACAGTGAGTGTACATTATCATGGTGTCTTTAGAGTGACTGTCCTCATTTGTTGAAGAAGAAAAGCATTAATGTGGTTGAATAGCAATACATTCAAGTGGCAATTACACAAGGGACAATCACTGTGAGATGTCCTCATGTGTGACTGTCCTTGTCACAAATGAGGACATCTCACAATGACTGTCCCTTGTGTAATTCAAGTGGCAATTACACAAGGGACAGTCACTGTGAGATGTCCTCATTTGTGACTGTCCTTACAATGAGTGTACATTATCATGTTGTCTTTAGAGTGATTGTCCTCATTTGTTGAAGAAGAAAAGCATTAATGTGGTTCAATAGCAATACATTCAAGTGGCAATTACACAAGGGACAATGTCATGAGCCGTGACATATTGAACTTAGTATAATAATAAAATGATTAGATGATATATAATAATCTATTATTAACGGTATATAACAATAATATATAATTATTATCAAAAGATAATAATAATATATAGTTAGCATAATAAGTAATATGTTAATTAAATAATATTAAAATATTAATAAATAATATAATTATGATTATAATTATAATATAAATTAATAATAAATAATTATTAATAAATTATATATATTATATTATAATAATATATTAAGTAATAATATTAAATCAATTATTGATATAATAATTTTAATATATAAATAATATTAATAAACCTCTCAATATAAAACAATATGTTATCACTATAATAATATTTATTATAATATTATTAATATTACTAACATCATTAATTATAATATTTAATAATAACAATAACATTAATAATAATAATAATAATAATAACGTTTAAAGCAATATCGAATATCTGTAATCGATATACATCTACATTACACATCTGCATTATCTATCATGATGAGGAATGAAGAAGTGATACAACAATCACTAGTCATTACACATCGATACCATGAGAGGATGATTGATGAACCAAATACTATGAAGTCAAGATCAACATGATATGAATAAGGGATAGGTTGCTATGTGTTTCAGAAGATGTATTGATAAGCAAGAAGGATAACCATTCATATATTATAAATAATCATTAATTGCACAAGTTTAGACAATGACATATCCGATAAAGCAATATCAAACATGAAGACCCGCTAGCAAATATGCACCATCACTTCCTATGTTATCATGACAATAACATAAACTAGATTGAATTCTACTATCTATATCAATAGACACCACATAGGAGGATATCGACTAAAGGATTGAAAGATTATCGATTGTCTGAGATAAACCACATCTTGTAGAAACACAAAAGCATCAGTGATTATATCACAAGCTATTGATGATTGAGGCATCAGTCATGGATAATAAGTACAATGTATCCTTAAGTATTAACAGGAATGGAAGTCAATTTGAAGATCAAACTCCATTACCAGCAATCAACCAATAAATGGACAATTATCAGAAAATGATATCGACTTATATCAGAGTAGAAAGATTGGATATCATCATAACAATATGGGATAAGGCAAGAGTTAATATCGATTGACTAAATACTAATGATAGTTAGACCAAACTAATACAAACACAATGGATGTTAACTACTGGTTGCACTACCAATTAGGGAAGATTACCTTCATAAAAATATTTGATATTGAGTCAATCTGGGAGTTATCTATGATCAGAAAATAATGAAATAATATTATGTGAACTGTCGGATTATGGAAAGGTGTGATTAACAAAGGGACATGGAGGAAGAAACAAGACACGTCTCATTCATAGCATCTCTTCATTTGTTAAAGACAATATAAGAATGCATTCTCGTCAGTCACTCAAGGCATCATTAGAACTTTATTTACTTATCCATATTTGGATATACTCAATAGAGCATCTGCCTTTGGCAGTTTGGTTTCAAGTTTATCATTGCAGATCAGAGACAACACCATGATTGCACAGATAGAAAGGATAGTCAGAAACAGCATCAATATTTGAAGTTGCAAGCATATAATTCAGAATCTGAAATAGCAACATATCACTCATAGCGATATTACACATTTGCATAATTACATCATCATATCAGACACAACAAATACATTGCTGTAAGCAATACTTATTGATTGTATATCGATATTGTTTATATCAGACATACCATCATTATACTATCACTATAAGTGATAGGAAACATCATATTCATAGCATATTTCATATCATTATATCCGACAGTGCTATTAAACATATTGGTATCAATATCATCTTGCACACATATTGTGATTGAATCTGAAATAGCGGTTGATATCTTAAGTAACCTCCATTACTTAGTTTAATTGTAAGTATCTGATAGAGTAAGTCTGAGAAGTGGAGTAATTGTTCCTGTTTTCCAAGTTAGCCAAAAAGGGGACATTACAGACAATCACTGTGAGATGTCCTCATGTGTGACTGTCCTTGTCACAAATGAGGACATCTCACAATGACTGTCCCTTGTGTAATTCAAGCGGCAATTACACAAGGGACAGTCACTATGAGATGTCCTCATTTGTGATTGTCCTTACAGTGAGTGTACATTATCATGTTGTCTTTAGAGTGACTGTCCTCATTTGTTGAAGAAGAAAAGCATTAATGTGGTTCAATAGCAATACATTCAAGTGACAATTACACAAGGGACAATCACTGTGAGATGTCCTCATGTGTGACTATCCTTGTCACAAATGAGGACATCTCACAATGACTTTCCCTTATGTAATTCAAGCGGAAATTACACAAGGGACAGTCACTGTGAGATGTCCTCATTTGTGACTATCCTTACAGTGAGTGTACATTATCATGTTGTCTTTAGAGTGACTGTCCTCATTTGTTGAAGAAGAAAAGCATTAATGTGGTTCAATAGCAATACATTCAAGTGGCAATTACACAAGGGACAATCACTGTGAGATGTCCTCATGTGTGACTGTCCTTGTCACAAATGAGGACATCTCACAATGACTGTCCCTTGTGTAATTCAAGCAGCAATTACACAAGGGACAGTCACTGTGAGATGTCCTCATTTGTGACTATCCTTACAGTGAGTGTACATTATCATGTTGTCTTTAGAGTGACTGTCCTCATTTGTTGAAGAAGAAAAGCATTAATGTGGTTCAATAGCAATACATTCAAGCGGCAATTACACAAGGGACAGTCACTGTGAGATGTCCTCATTTGTGACTGTCCTTACAGTGAGTGTACATTATCATGTTGTCTTTAGAGTGACTGTCCTCATTTGTTGAAGAAGAAAAGCATTAATGTGGTTCAATAGCAATACATTCAAGTGGAAATTACACAAGGGACAATCGATCACTGTGAGATGTCCTCATGTGTGACCTTTGTGAAGGCAAGTGCCAATTTGTACCCAAGTTACCAATATTGTGGCAAAAGTGGGAATGAAGCATTTAGGTGTCAAATTGGGCAAAGAAGTGTATAAGTGGCCTATGTGAGGTCTAAATAGCCTAACTAAGTCATGGTTAGGGTCTTATGGTGTTTGAACAATAAGTTTTGAACCAAAATCCCAAAGGTTGTAACAAGTTGTCAATGTTGTCATTCACAACATTGACAACATTTGTGCAAGGGAGCATTTTCGAGTAAGATGGTTATGTAACTATATGAAACCATTGAATTAGGCATCAGATCAACTATAAGAGGCCTCCATCGATCTGTGAAAAAGGTTGGGGGGAAAAACATTTGGAATTAAGAAGATTTGTAGAGTAAAACGGTTTTAGTGAATTCTTGAGTTTTTTTGTTTCTTTGTTTTCAGTTGATTAATGGATTAGATAGCTCGCAGTGTCTATTGGAAAAGTTAGTAAAAGTTGTTTTTTTATTCTGTGTTGTGTTTTTTTTGAGTTTTGAAGCATTCCAACTAGTTTGTTAATTCTTTTGTTAAGTACCCTATCATTGGTTTGAACCAGGCAGGTTGAACAAATGGAGTCTTAGCTCATCATTCCATTGTCAATTTTGTACGGGCTCTTGGAATGGGTGAGGAGACTCCATGTACTATATGTTTGGAAGGAGGGGCCCTGGGAAGCTCATTTTCTATGTTTGCAATGATGTCCTAGGTGAGTCAGTTGAGCATAGTTAGGGATGACAAATCATTACAAGAAGATTACAACAAGTTGAATGCATTGGTTGCTTCAACTAAAATCTCATGGAGAGGTAGACACACATCTAAAGAAGCCCCAAGTCAAATTAGAAGATTGGGTGAGTTTCTTTGGCTGCTAAGAAAACAAACTCTTAGTCAGACTGTCCAAGTTGTGTCAAAATACTTGTTTTCAGGCATGGCTGTAGCAGTTGGTGTACAAAAAATCTAGGAGGAGAAGACCTTAGATATCTTGGAGTTCTCAATAAAGGGCATCTGAATCCTAAGCCCTTTAGGTGGCTTAATATAAACAAAAAGGCTTGACAAAGGCCTAATTGCTAGCAGCCTATTTTTGGGTGCAATTGGCATGGTTTGATGAACCGGATTGAAGTACTGATGAAAAGTATAGGTGAAGGAGTAATATTGAAACCAATAGAGGTCCTAGTGGCCAGCCTCTCCATGGAGTAAAGTTCTAGTTGAATGTGTTTCAATTTGTGAAGACAAGACTAGGAGTGTCCTAGTAGCTAGATTGGTATTGAGCAGAGTTCGTTGTATTTCTTGTTGGTGTGCACTAGTTGAAGGAGTGGGATCTTGGGTAGAGATACCTAAAGAGTGTAGGGATAGTTAAGTACCCTATCAAGTCAAAAAATTGGCCTAAAGAGACCCTAGTGAAGGATAGGGAGTGAGCAAGACAAAGTGTTACATCAATTAACAAGATCATTTTTTGGTAATTGTGTACATTATCATGTTGTCTTTACAGTGACTGTCCTCATTTGTTGAAGAAGAAAAGCATTAATGTGGTTCAATAGCAATACATTCAAGTGGAAATTACACAAGGGAATATCACTATGAGATGTCCTAAGTGTGACTGTCCTTGTCACAAATGAGGACATCTCACAGTGACTGTCCCTTGTGTAATTGCCACTTGAATGAGGACAGTCACTGTAAAGACAACATGATAATGTACACAAGTACCGTGAAGGTAGTCGCAAGTTAGGGCTGTTTCATTGCATACCTGAAACAATGAAGACATTACAGTCCACAAAATGTTTGTGCTTGAAAGATGAACAAATAAAATTAAACTTCTAAATAACCAAAGCCGCTAACAATAAATTCAACACAGATATGTCCTCATTTCTGGGTATTTTAGCTCTCTAACATCTGAATACCAGATTACATAATAATGACAAAAGAAAAATAAACCCAACGTACTCAGAAATTGTAGTTGTGATTTCACGGAGGGAATCTCTCTCGGCGCTGTTGAAAACACAAATGACAACGTTCTTGTTTTTTTTGCCCTTATATCCCGATGTGATTTCACGGAGGGTTACGGTGCTGTTGAAAACACAAATGACAACGTTCCTTTTTTTTTTTGCCCTTATATCTTGACAACATCGCAATTGCAAGTTAGGGCTGTTTCACTGCATACTCGAAACAATGAAGACGTTACGGTCCACAAAATGTTTGTGCTTGAAAGATGAACAAATAAAATTAAACTTCTAAATAACCAAAGCCGCTAACAATAAATTCAACATAGATATGTCCTCATTTCTGGGTATTTTAGCTCTCTAACAGCTGAATACCAGATTACATAATAATGACAAAAGAAAAATAAACCCAACGTACTCAGAAATTGTAGCTGTGATTTCGCGGAGGGTTACGGCGCTGTTGAAAACACAAATGACAACGTTCTTGTTTTTTTTGCCCTTATATCCCGATGTGATTTCGCGGAGGGTTACGGCGCTGTTGAAAACACAAATGACAACGTTCTTATTTTTTTTGCCCTTATATCCTGATGTGATTTCGCGGAGGGTTACGGCACTGTCGAAAACACAAATGACAACGTTCTTATTTTTTTTGCCCTTATATCCTGATGTGATTTCGCGGAGGGTTACGACGCTTTTGAAAACACACATGACAACGTTCTTTTTTAATTTTGCGCTTATATCCCGACACCGTCGCAATTGCGACAGTGCCAAATGTATTGTCGTCACAAATTGCGACGGTGTCGGGCTATATTTGAAAAAAAAAGGCCAAAACCGCATGACATTTGCCTGCCGTCGCAAATTGCCGTCGCAATTTCACCCCAAATGTATTAGTGTTCACTACCAAGGTTAGTGAAAAAATAATAAAACTAGATGAATATCTAAAAGATAGTGCTACTCATCTTACAACCGAGCACCATGCATTTCAAGTGCATTATTCAAAGGTTAAACACATACAACAGTTAATACTAGAGTTGAGAAAAGAAGAAGACCGAATCAGAGAACAGGTAACTGAGCTACAGGCCGAGTTACTACCGCATTTGGAAGTGATGCAAAAACATGTGAGAAAGGAAAAGAAACTGATTTCGAACCCTAAGATCTTAGTCATAGAAAATATTTCTGATATGCATGCACAAGTGAGCTTAGAGCAGATGACTCTGGAAAATATTAAGGAGGAATAAGAGAAACTTATGGATAATCTCAAGAAAACCCATCCTAATATTTTTGACAAGTTGTAAGTGTATTCTTTGTCATTATTTTGAAAAAAGGGGGAAACATATGTATATATACCAAGAGCATGTTCAAAGGGGGATTCACTGAGTTTACATATTTTTGGTTTTGTAAATTTTTTCAAGTTCAAAATTTTATAGTCGACATACATATAAGTTTTTGATACTAATGCCAAAGGGGGAGAATGTTACTCCTAAATGGATTGAGTGTTGTCATTAGTATTCATTTGTACAGTTGGTAAACAAAGAAAGACATATCAGTTGGTTATAACTACATAGTAGTCATCAAGCACAAAGGTCACCGAGTACACATGATTACCAAGAACCAATATATACTGAGACCGAGAGACAACATTTGCCGAGTAATCCAGAGTTCACATAAAAGTTTGGAATGGCACATAGTTCAAGGTGAACAACTTTTTGTTGAGCAATAAAATAGTTTAACAAGATCAAGGTGAATATTTATTACAAATGTAATCATTTAATGAATGATGATTCCTATTTAATGATGATCTAGGTTAATCTTATGAATCGTTGATCTTAGGTTTTCTAAGTCAATTTAAAACCATAATTAGGTCAAATCAGTTTGATATAAGTATTGTTAAGATGTCATTTTGACATGTATCATCAAGAAGTAGCCGCACTTAAGGACATTTGAAAATCAGACAAGGTTTTGACTAAAGGATTTTGACGGAGCATTTAGTTTATCAGGAAAAGACATAAGGTTACCGAGCAGTCCAAAAGGACATATTCATCACAACAAGGTGATATAATTATTGCACTTAATGGATCTGATATCAACAATTTGAGTTATATTTCATAATATCATATATCACTGTTACTCTCTAACAATTGTAGTAGACTCAAAATCTCCTAACAGAGTGGAATTAACCGTCCTTCGTAAAATCTACTAACCAAGTGCACACATGTATTGTGTTTCTAAAATCCTCTAACCAGGTAGATCTAGCTGATCTTATTGTTACTCCTAATAGGGTAAGATCACCAGAAGTGATCAATCTTTGTAAGCCTTAACTGCAAACTTTATTTCTACAGAAGTGAAGCTTTGTGGGTTCCATTCCCATCACAATTTTTACCTTCTAACAAGGGTTTCTGTGATACCAAAATCCATGTGCCATGTGTATTGAAGATTCATGTATGTTTTATTAATTTTTTACATGCATTTACATTTTAGTTATGTTATTAAGTGTATGGTGAATGAAGCTGACACAGTTGGTTATCGGAGTACATGTTTACAAGGATTCAGTTTGAAAAGTTTTTAAGGGTACTGATTCACCTCTCCCCTCTCAATACACACATTTCCATAATTCCAACACCTAGTATCTATTGAAGTATTTCGAGATCAAGATGGCACCAAAGATGCAAAAACTATTTGAAGTAGAGAAGATTGATCCCGTAAATCGAAAGTATAAGTTTCCTCCTACCATCACTGCAGAAGTAGACAAAACTAGAGCTTTATCATTGATCCTGTTATCACTATATTAAATATTCCAGCTTCATGCTAAACTTTTTGAAAATCGAGTTCATAAACCTGATGGTATGGTTTTGAGGTTAAAACCCTAGGTTTAGTGGAGGCCTTAGCTAGTCTTAGGCCTTGTTCTAATTTTGCGTTACCTTTTTGGTTCACTAACCTTCCAAATAAAACATGTACTATTTTCAATCCCTTTTATTCACCACTTTACATGTTATGTGGTTAGGTTATAAAGTTGGGACCCTTTTAAATATTTCCCTCAACGCCTAAGTTTCCCGTGGTATTTTCCTAAGTATCAAACCCTTTAAAAATAAGTGGTTGTTGTTAAATCTCACAGCTCCCTATTATCAGAATCTTTGACATACGATCTAGTGACAAGCGTCCGATCAAGGTTAACTGACAGCAGTAGGATTTTTGACATGACAGTCTCAGTGGTATGTTTTTCGGGTTGACACCTGTCCAGAGTGACGTAACAACAATGGGGTCAAAATTTTCAAAGGGATAAAGCACGGTTTGATCTCATGGTTGTCATTAGACCATTGATAGAAGATGTGGATTATTTAAGCTCCATGGTATAGTGACGACCGTTCGATGCTATACGATGGACGAAAGGTAAGTGGGGCCTTAATATGCCATGTCACTCTGACATGTATCTTTCTAATTGGTTGAAATAAATATGAGGTGGTTGTTGACATAATATTTGATATTAGAGAAGAAATGGAAGGAGGGCTCGCCCACCTGTTCTTGCAAACGTGGCATCTTTTGATTTGCCAGAGAGATAAATGAAGTGTTATAGTGGGGTTGGCCTTCTCGGATGGTTAAGGTTCGATAAGATCTCGTGGTTGTCGGTATACCACTGGGGTAAAATGCATGATCTTTAAAGTCTGCGGTATAGTGACAACCGTTGATCTTGTTTAAAAGATGATGACTAAAGGTGGGTCCTCTGTCGCCAGGACATGCTGACAGGTTCATTTTTGATTGGCTGAAGGGCAGTGATGACATGTCAGGTTGTCAGTATACTTGACACCGATGATAAAGTTTGGGTTCTCCGCTTGGTGATCTGTTCGATGTGGCATTCCCCGATTTGATGAAGGATTTCAAAAGGGAAGGTGGGGTCATTGCTTGGGGAGTAGATAAAGCGCTGTGAGTTGGCAAGAATCTTGCAGTTGTCATTACACCGCTGGATGAAGATGCTTGATTTCTATGCTCATGTTTTAGCGACAAGACGACACCTGTCTGCTCCAATCAAGATAAAGTTAAGTCATTTTCTTTCCCCACATGGTTAATTTGAACTGTTCTCATTGGGTTATAACTCATTTGGGAAAAAGTAAAAAAGGGTTGCGCGACTATTTTTGCTGATCGTTCGATGTGCCAAAGGAAAATGATATCAACGGTCTAAATTCAAATTTTTACTCTGTGATGTTGTTCATGTCTTGTGAATGTTGAGGATGCCAACTTTCAATAATGGCGGACTTAATGAGCTATGTGCGGATGAATTGTAAATGGGTGGAAACATTATATATCAAAATTTGATCATTGTTTCTCTTTACTGCTCTCATAAACATTTTGGAGAATTGGATTTTCCTCTGGAGCGATATCAAGTGAAGTCTTTCAGGTGCCTGGTAGGTCAAATTTTTTGATTTCCAAAATTATTTGAACTCTGTGAAGAAATGGTGGGAAAGAATTCTGTGTTAGCTGATATTTTTGGGGTTTTTCCTTGGATATTTATATATTGTTCTAGAAACCCTAGTTTAAAATGCCACCAAAGAGGAGACTGTCTAGTAAGACATAGTACAAAGATAGGGGTGTCTTTGAAGATTTAATGCAGTTGCTACCGCATTCAAATAATGGGGCAGCTAGATTAAAGGAATTAGTTCTGAGAAACCCTAGGGACTATGTTAACAATGGACTCCATGACAAAGGAAATTGGATGAGAGATGCTAGGGTGGGTGAAGATCATAACGGTCTTATTTTGTTCAAAGTAGCCTACTCACAGAGAAATTCTTGTGCCCTCCTCAGCAACATATGACAATTTGATATTGGGAAGTTAGTAGTCCTTGGAGTTTTTATGGATGCTGAATTATTGATACAAATTGCTAAGTGCTATGATCCTGTGACAAAGTGTGTCAAGGATGTAAATGGAAATGATTTGATCAATATCACAGAGGAGGAAATTAGGGAGGTCTTCTCATTAAATGACCCTTCTGTTGGTTTCGAGAAGATAGATTTTATAGAATTTATAAAGGTATATGAGGCTCAGAGGGATTCTTTAAGGGCAGGGCCTCTGAGGGATTTCATAGACCAGGTTGGATCCATGTGTGTCATCAGTTCAAGTACACTAGAGCCTTTCAAAATGGATCTATTCAGTAAGAGAGCACAGGGTTTCTACAAGTCTTTAACTTTGATCCTAGGGCATGATGAGGCCACTCATATGCCAATACTATATATGTTCATGATGGTACAATCACTACATCCCCAATTGGAATTAATTTTTGACTTTGCATCTCATTTGGCTGACCTAATCCATGAGGGATTAATGGGAATTAAGAACATGAAGGTTAGTAGGCCTTTTGGGTGGTATTTAATGCTTATGCATATGTTCTTGTACAAGGGTGAGCAATTTTTCAGCTCAACAGTGAATATTATGAAGGAGAGAAATGGAGAGACCCTTCCAGTCCAATTGTGGACCAAAGCTTTGTCATGGGACATAGTTGATGCTAGTTTCATTGCCTTTGACAGGGATTTTGCTTCAAGGCTTAGGACACTGTTATTCTTTGACAATCCTAGGATCCCAAGGGAGTTACTGAGGTTAATTAGACCAAAGGAATACTGTCAGGACATTACTATTGTCCATAATTTTGGGGACATCATTTTGTACCCTATTTCCATAGTTTTTATGGTTTATGGTTGTAGAAAAGCACCTTATATTTTTCCCTACCAGGTCCCATTGAAGGTAGGATATGTTAAAATTTTGAGATAGATTGGTGACCTACAAGAGAGTGCCCTTAATGGAAAAGGAAGAGGGACTTTTTTCCCTAATATAAAAATTGCTCATTAATTTGTTATAACTAAAGGAGGATGGGTATACTTGAACCAAGTATTGCAGCCCTACAAAATGCCTACAGCTGCAGCAAGGTGTGCAGACAATGAGGGTTTCCTATCAGGGATGTTTAGAGATAAGATTAGGTGTGCTCTTATGGAGCACCAATTTTATTTCCCTAAGGATATAATAAGAAATGAGTTTGACCTTCAAACTCAAGAAATTAAAAAGGAAAAATGGGTGATCTACAAGAAGACTGTAGATTTCATTAAAAACTTTGATAGAGCTTATGATCCATTAAAGGGCTTAGAGCCATGGGCAAGAAAAGGAGAGGCTCTTATGGAGCATTTTGAAGGCATTATGCATGCAGTAAATGAAAAGAGGGTTGTTGTGAGTAAGACAGACCCTGAGAGGGCTAGGTAGATTTTGAGCCAGCTAGGATATGTGAAATTGAACCCAAGGGGAATCTATACAATGTAGAGGAAAAGTGGGTACACTATTCTCTTACCATCACAACAAAGAAGTGAGGACATTCCTTCCACTTCTAAGGGAGAGAGGCCAATGAATGATCCAACAATGCAAGGACCCTCTCCAAAGAGGCAAAGACAAGAAGGGTCAGGTTCAGAGCAAAATGTATACTCTCCCTCTCAATCCCCCTTACATTTGGATGAACATGGGGTAGCAGAATAGTTGGTACAATTGAGAAATGAGGGAAACATTTTTGTTTCCAATGATGAACTACAAGAAGGAATGCCAGAGGCACCTAGGGGGGTTGCCATGGATCTTACTGTTGTCGAGTTTGAGGGTAAACAAATGGACCCTATTTTAAAACAAGCCAGTGATTCTTTTGTAGCTGATGATAAATTTGTTAGGACTAGGGCATTCTTTCAATTCTTGTGGAGAATGAAAATAAACTAGTTCAAAGAAATCTGTGAGAAGAAGAAAGAAGAATTCCCTGATAGGGACATCACAGAGATAGAGAATGATACCAAGGAAGAAATGGTGATGCAGTTTGAAAAGATCACTCTTGAGGAAGGTAGGGCTATGGTCCATACTGCAGGGGTACTAATTATGCCAGAGTGGGATATTGCTGATGCAATAGTCTTTGACCAAGTCAAGAAGAGCAAGGTAAAAACTCTTGCTACTGTAGAACAGGCCCAACAAGCTGCTAGGGGAATTTATTTTTTAGAAGATCATGCAGCCTTGGTGATGTGGTCCCTTAAGAGGGAGGAAGATAAAGGAAAAAGGGAGGCTCTCTCTACAGGGTATGCAGGGAATTTATTGGTACAAAGAGTGGGTGAGACTTCTGGAGTAGAAGCTTCAAACCTGATTTTAGAGATTGCCAAGTTCAATGTCAAAGTGGCAGAGAGAGATGCCCAAGAAAAAGAAGAGCTCAGGCTCATATTCAAAACTGTCCTCAAGTCCTACAATGAGCTCAAGATAGAGTTGATTCAAAAGGATAAGTTAATTGCTGAGCTATCAGGACCACAAGATCACAGGTCACCACAACTGATGATAGCTGACAAACCTACAGTGGCTTCATCCTCTAGCCCAATTGTTGAGTTTCCACCATCCCCTTGCCTAGAGACACATTAAAATGCAAGACTCAGTTGGGAGAAGCAATAATTGCTAGAGGAAACCAATCATTTCAAGAGGAAGAGGAAAGAATTGGACAGAATAAGGGAGGAGTATGTGAAGGATAAGAGCCCGTTGAACCAAGAATACGAAGACAAGGTGACAAAAGATGTTATGCAGTTTGCTACAAACCTGAACCCCACTATCTTGTTTGATCATGCTAGAAGGATGAAGGTATTACTTGTATCACTGGATAAATACAAAAGTGAATTTGAACCAGTTTTGAGGAAGTGGATTGAGAGATCTCCAAATGTGAGATTATGTAGATTGTTATCTAAATTTCAAAATGATCCTGATCCACTGATCAAGCCATTACACCGAAATGTAAAGAAGCTAGTGGAACATGACATAGTCTTAGGTGATTTTGAGAGGAAGTCAAATTTTATGAAGAAGGAATTGACATTTCCTAGCCGTGACTTGATTCCAGGGGTTTTTAGGAAGAATGGTGAGCTCAAAGAATTAAGCAAATGGCGAGCACATATTGATGATGACTTCTCTGCTAGGATGACTAGCATTTTGACCATGGAAAACACTTTATTTTTTATTCATACTATTGAGACTTTAATCTTAGCTAAGTCTAAGTTTGATTTTATTCAGCAGGAGATTAGTCGATTGGAAGTTAGGTGGGGACAGTTGTCTGTCAAAAATGCAAAATTTGCAAGTTTTGAGTTCCCAAGCGAAGAGGTGTACAATAGGTGGAGGTATCAGTACATACCTCATGTTGAAAAAGTAAATACTCACCCAACCTCTTGAAACAAGTAAAATAGTTACTTTTTGAGCAATCAGGGTTGTTGAGAAGCAGAAAAACATTTAGTGCAGGATATACAAGGAGATATTGCAATTAGATTTGTTGAAAGAAGTGGAGGACATGATTGAAGACATGAAGCAAGGTGGCTCATCTACAAATATCTCACCTGTTTGATCAATGTATTTATTGTAAACCCAATAGGGTTGTTGTAACGTTTTTAGGTTAGGAATTTTGTAAACCCTGGAATGATCGGTAGCTTGTTGCACTTCCTTGTATATAAAGGATTTTCCATGATCATTTGAGGCATTGAGAGTTTAGGAGTTAAAAAGATAGAGATTTTGAAACCCTAGCCCTTAGTTGAGGATTGTAACCTTTTGTATCATTTTTATCAAAGAAATAGAGAAGAAGTACAGGTTGTTGCTACTATTTTACAAGCTTATTGTTCAGAATATGATGTATACAACGTTCAAGGTTATACTTAATACAAATCTCAATTCTTTGTCTCTCCTTTTAGTTTATTCTGTAAATATTTAAGCCTTTCTAAGATTTATATGTATGTGTTTGGCTTTGAGTTCTGATCTAGGATTGGATTAAATATTGCTCAGGGTGGGATACATGTTTACTGAATCTATTTTAGGATTTTCTATAAGTAGGAAAGAGTTGAGGTGTTTGTATTTATGTTTAAAGACCAATTCTTTTCAAAACATCTTTGTATTCATTCTATCTTCTAATATTTTTCCCAATGGATAGGGCACTGGCCTGTATGTTCCTATCTTTGCTTTGTGGGGAATGATCAAAATCTTGTAATCCCAAAACATTCAATCAATACTAGTCTTTTTACATTTTATTTACTTTATATGAGTTGTTTCACCCAGTGATGGAGGGTCAATGAATAATAGGTTGTTATTTAGTACTTTCTCACTGTCATCTGTTGTAAGAGCCAATATTGAGTAAGGAATAGAGTTGAATCTATTGGATCATGTGTACCCACCTTGGTTTTGTAGAGCCAGAAGTGAAGAGGGCAGTTTTGTCCCTATAGTTGGTCCAATCGCTTATAGATTTCCCATATTTGGAATTAACCACTCCTTAATATTAGTCATAAGCATATTGGTATCTCTTTGAGTGTAATATCTTTTTTAGAACCAACAAAATGGTGACTCTACTAGGGATAATTGTAAAATTTTTTATAAAATAATGTAGGTACAAGTTGAGCTAGACTCCTAGCCTGCTTGTTTTCAAAACCAATTAGTTACCTTATACACAGAGTTGATTCCTTTTCAATTTTTTCCTGCCTTTCCTATTTGATAAAATCATAGAAAACCCCATTTAGTTTGGGTGGTGACTCTAAAACATCTTTGTACTAGTGCTTGATAAAAAATATTACTATATCACTATGAGTTTCAAAAATACAATGTCCTGTAGGAAGGAACACTCAGAGGAAAGTTTGCAGGGTGAGCTTCCGACCACATCTAGATGAGGTCAGGTTAGAAGAGAAAAAAGGATCAATGACATGTCTCTTACCTAGAAGAAAAAGGGAAGCTCAAGACAAGAAAGTCTTGCCCCTCCAAGTCAGGAAGGAAATGCCTCAGAATATGAGGAGGCAGTTGATCTAGGCTTAAACCAGTATGAGGATTATTATTCTCCCACATAAAGAGAGGGTGAAAGGTTACCCCGCAATAGGAAGATAATCCCTAATAGACAGTATGGAGGGGAGAGGAGATCTAGAAGTAAGAGCAGGAGTGGACAAGACTTTGTCCCCCCTTTCACCCTTGGTTCATCATTGCCCCAAGGCCTCCATAAGTCTCAGGATGAACAAGAAGAGCCTCAAGCACAACAGGTTGAATCTGAAACAACTTTGCCCGATTCTAAGGAGATATTTGAGGAAGTATATGAATTCGAAAGGAGAATTCATGAACAAGTAGCTATTAGGAAAAAAAGAGAAAAGGAGAGAGAAGAAAAAATTAGGCATGCCATGATAAGGGTTGACCAATTAAAAAGGCAATTGTTAAATTTAGAGGCTATAAATTATGTTCCCATTCTTGAATAGACAAGTGAACAACCCATTGTCCAATAGGTGCTTGAAACAAGAAACCCAAGGGATAAGGGGAAATAGAAAGTAGTGGGTGTCTCAATTAATGAACCAATAGGCCCTAAATTTCCCATAGATTCCACTTTAAGATTGGAAGTAGATCTTGAAAAGGCCAAAAGGGAACAAGAATTGTTAGCTAAAGAACTTGAAAAGGTAGAATTAGAAGCTTCTGCACTAGAAATGAAAAGGAAGATTGATTTTCTAAGATGGTCTATAGGACCCACTAACAAGGGGAAAATGTTGCAAATTTAGCAAATCAGACAACTGGTGTTCCCCCACTAGGAGGACTAAAAATTTCTGCCATGACATATACTAATGCATCTACATCTCAGGGTGCTAGTATTTTTAACACAAGGATTATACATGAAAGATGCAAATAGTTGGTCTTCACTGGCATCCCTGGATATCCTAACCCCATCCCTGAAGAAATCAGGAAAAAACTTCCCAAATTCACTGGAAGTAATGTTGTCACTTGTGAAGAACACCTAAATTTTTTTATTGATGTAATTGATGATTATAACATCATGCGTGATGATGTTATCATGAAATTATTTGTACAATCCTTAACAGAAGATTCAAGGGATTGGTTTAGGGCTTTGCCACATGGTAGCATAGGTTCATGGGATCAACGTAGGCATTGTTTCAAAGAACAGTATGGTGATAAAATACATGAGGGTTTTACGCTAAATGAATTTAATAACATAAAGAAGAATTTCAATGAGGATGTTGTTGAGTTTAATGTCAGATTCCAAAAGGCTATGCATAAACTCTTGCAAAGTCATCAGTGATAGAGTATGTCTTGTCACATATTTAAATGCTTTTGACTCTAAGATGGGCTACCTTTTGAGAGATAAAAACCCAAGGAGTCTTGTTGAAGCTTACAAGCTAGCTGTGAACATAGAAAGTAACCGAATAATTTCAAGAAAGTTGGGAAGAAGGGAAGATAACAAATCACAATTGTTGAATAGAAAAGATCCAGGAAAGCCTATAAGTGTAAAAACTAAGGATGATGATAGCCTAAAGAAAATCTTGAAAGCAATAAAGGACTTAAAGCCCAGTGAGAACAAAAATAATAAAGTTATAGGAGGGGATAAGCCCGCCTTTAATAATTTCAACAAATTGCCAAGAATGCAGAACTACCCATACAATACTCAATGGAAAGATGGAAAGCCTATTCTTCCTGAAAGAAAGGATAAACCAAATGATAGGACTCCTGATCCATTGCAAAGGAATTCAATGAATGTGGTGGAGGATGTCCCATGGTGTATTGTTTGTCAATCTCCACATGATCCAAATTATTGTGTCATATCCCAAAGTGTCTCCTCACAAGAGGAGCAATAATGTAATGAGGAACAGCCTTATGATGACCAAGGATGTGGAATGATTTCTTACCATGTTTGGGATGAAGTGGATTCTACTGAAGAGGATGAAAATCAGGATGTCTTCAATTCTCAGACCAAAACTGAATCATACCATCAACAAGTTTTTTCAAATGAAGATAGTGAGCTTGACAACATTCAGTGCAATGTTTTGAAAATTAAAGAGACATTTGTTTTGAGGAGGCCTTCTGATGAGGAGATTGCCTTGATAACAACAGATATGGTTACTCAAGCTAAAACAAATTACAACCTGAGAAATAGAGTGGTTGGTAATCCAAATCAGAAGCCTGCTGGAATTTTCATCAAGAAAACAGACAAGAATGTAAAAACATCACAGGATAAGCCTAGGGATGCTAATCCTGTTGATAAGGTCAAAATAAAGAAAATTGCTAAGCCTAACATTGTTTATAAGGTAAAATCCAAACCCACTATTGAGGTTGTTCCAGCTTTGCAAAAAGAGGATGGAGTCCATATTAAAAAACCTCCAGACATATCCATCCAGGAGACTAATAAAGAAGTTGCAAATTTGAAGCTAGATGTCTTTGATTCAAAATATGTTCCAATTGATATGATCAAATTGTTGTCATAGATTACTGTCAAAGTCCCTTTTTTGGAAATGATGAGAATAGAAGAACATAAGGAAAAGGCCCTAAATTGGGTAAATGGTGTGGTATCCATTGAGTCTCAAAAAATAGAAAGGGTTGAGAAATAGGTAGCAACTATAAATGATGAAAATGAAAATTGCAATGAGGAGATTGTTTCTAAAATTCCTCAAATTTATTTGGATGTAAATGTTGTTAGCACTACAGTAGGAACAATTGATCCTTTCTTTTTGACCCTGCAGATAAATGGAAAGTTGTTAAAAAATTGTATGATTGATTCTAGAGCATCAAACACTATTATGCCTACTGAGGTTATGAAGTCACTAGGGTTAAAGGTGGTTACACCTCATGGTAGATGTCAGGCAATGGATTCAAGGGAAGTACCAGTTGTGGGTACTATCAAGGCTCTACCTTATAGACTGGCTGCATACCCCAATAAACAATTGACCATGAGTGTCTTGGTAGTGGATATTCCTCCCCAATATGGGATGTTACTATCAAGAAAGTGAAGTGCTTCTATGGGAGGCAACATACAGTGTGATATGTCATTTGCCACTTTCAACTTGGAGGGACAGAACATTAAGGTTTCTAAAGAACTTAGAACTCCACATATGATTGAAGAAGAAGAAGACACCATGAATTGCTTTCTTGACACTGATATTAATGCTTTCAAGGTTCAAGACAAAGATAATGATGAGAATGTTGAAAATACACATAGGTCAGAAAGTTAGGAGGGATGGATTGATCTTGACAGTTTGTGGACCATGTATTTTGATGGTGCAAATAGCAAGGAAAGATTTGGAGCTGGAATATTGCTCATATCTCCGAATGGTAAAACTTTCAAATTCTCCTTTACTTTGCTATTCTCATGCACAAATAATGTTGCAGAGTATGCGGCTCTATTGATAGGTCTAAGCTTGGCATCAAGGCATGGTATAAAATGTTTAAAAGTAGTGGGTGACTCTGAGTTAGTTGTCTCCCAAGTTAGATCAAAGTATGCTTCAAAATATCAGAAATTGAAACAGTATAGGAATCTAGTATGGGATGAGATTGAAAGTTTTAGTGCTTTTAATATTTATTGGATGGAAAGAAGTCAAAACAAAATGGCTGACTTATTGGCTAATGTGGCCCTTAGACCTGAAGATGTTTCATTTTCTGATATTTCCAATATAGAAGTGCAAGCTAGGCCTTCCATCCCTGATAATATAGATAATTGGTAGGTTTTCTCTGATGACCAAGACATATTAAGATTTCTCCAGTGTGAATTCCATTTTGGTGACAAAGAAATGGATTTCAGTACTTATGTTGATACAGTGAATGGCAAAGATGTCATTTTTGGGAAAGAGGTTTTGCAGTTAAAATCAAATAGAGTTCCCAAAGGATTAGTTTCTCTTGAAAGGGCATTTGACAATAAAGATAAAGCCTTTTCTGCTAGTACTAATAAAACCAATGAGCTGGAAGAAATAAACTTGGGCACAAGAATAGACCCCAAAAAGGTTTATATAGGAAAGTATTTGTCCCCAAGAACTAGAAAAAATTTGATTGATCTTCTCAGAAAATTTAGGCATGTTTTTGCTTGGTCTTATGAGGATCTCAAAGCTTATAGGGAGGACCTCTTTCAACATGAGATTCCACTCAAAGAAGGCACAAAACCTTTTAGACAGAAATTGAGACCTGTTAACCCTACCTTGGCACCTAAAATGCAAGGGGAACTCAAGAAGATGATGGATGCTAGAATAATCAAGCCTATTAGGCACTCCACTTGGGTTTCAAATTTGGTGCCTGTCAGAAAGAAGAATTGTGACATCAGGCTTTGTGTTGATTTTAGAAATCTTAACATAAATTCTCTAAAGGATAACTATGGATTACCAAATATGGAGAACATGTTGCAGAAAGTCACTGGATCAGAATTGATGTCCATGATGGATGGCTTTTCAGGTTACAATCAGGTTATGGTTAAGGACACAAAGTAGTTTAAAACTACATTTACAACCCCATGGGGGACATATGTTTATGTAAGAATGCCTTTTGGGTTGACTAATGTCGGTGCCACTTTTCAAAGGGCTATGGATGTAGCCTTTGCTGATTTCATTGATAGATTCATGGTGGTATATCAAGATGATCTAACAACTTTCTCAGCCAAGGAGGAACAACATTGCCAACATCTAGAAAAGATTTTCACTAGAGCATTAAAGTATGGGGTTTCTTTGAACCCAAAGAAATGTGCTTTTGGTGTGATAGAAGGAAAACTTCTAGGGCATATTGTTTCAAAGGATGGAGTGAGGATAGACCCTGAAAGGGTGGAAGCTATTGAAAAAATATCTTTGCCAAAGAATATCAAGGGGATTTAGTCCTTTTTAGGATAGGTTAATTTCTTGAGGAGATTTATTACAAACTTTGCAGAAATTAGCATTCCCATATCAAGAATGTTAAAAAAGGGAGCAAAGGTTGAATGGAATGTGGAAGCAATATAGGCTTTTAATGATATTAAAAGGGCTATCAAGCATGCCCCATTTTTAAAAACACTATATTATAGTAAACCTATGCAGATATTTTCCTTTGCATCTGCCCATACTGTTGCAGCAGTGCTGTTATAGAAAAATGCTGATGGTTTTGAACAGCCTATTTCTTTTTTCAGCAAGACCTTGCAGGCAGCAGAATTGAATTATGATATCATTGAGAAGCAGGCTTATGCCTTGGGTAAAGGCTATTAAAACATTTAGGTGTTATCTGGTGGGAGCCATAGTGGTTGCCTATGTTCCAAGTGCTGCAGTTAAGGATATCTTGGTCCAGCAAGAAGTTTCAGGAAGAAGATGTAGATGGATCAATAGGATTCAAGAGTTTAATATTGACATCCACATTACAAAGTTGGTAAGAGGATTGGGCCTAGCAAAGTTGATGGCCCAAAGCAATCTAAATGCAAACCAGATAAATATGTTGGAGGAGAATCAAAGACCTTTTGTATGTAACATGGACTGTTGTGAGTGGTACAAGGATATTGTCAGATATTTGCAAAAGATGGTTTTACCCTCGGGACTAGATGATAACAAGAGAAGAACTATTAAGCTTCATTCCATAAGATATGCAATTATAAGTGGTGAATTATGGTGAAGCAATGAGGGTGTCTTGCTTAGGTGTGTATATAAGGATAAGGCCAAGCTTTTGATGAATGAAATGCACAATGGGATATGTGGAGGACGCTATCTGGAAAAAAACTACAGCCCATAAGATCATCAAGTCAGGATTTTGGTGGCCATCACTTTTCAAAGATACACATCAGTTTGTAAAGAGGTGTGATCCTTGTCAAAAGTTTGCAGGGAAATTGAAATTTAATGGAAACTTGCCTCTCAAACTTGTTACTGTTCAGGCTCCTTTCCAAAAGTGGGGTATGGATTTCATTGGTGGAATCCCTAATAAGTCCAGTGGTGGACATTCCTATATTTTAGTGGCAATTGACTATTTCACCAAGTGGGTTGAAGCAATCCCTTCAAGGAGAGCAACTAGTAGGGTGGTAACAGACTTTATCATGCAAAACATTCTTACAAGGTTTGGTTGCCCAGAAACCATGGTGGTTGATAATGCAATGTGTTTTAGGTCAGTGGAGTTTGTTGACTTTTTTCATAACAATGGTCTACAAATCTCATATTCATCTCCCTACCATCCACAGGGCAATGGTCAGGCAGAATCTAGTAACAAGAGTTTGATTAAAATTTTGAAAAGAGTATTGGATAAAAACAAGAGGGCTTGGGATTCCAAATTGTTACAAGCCCTATGGGTTGACAGGGTTACAGTAAAGAAAGCAATAAGATGTGCCCCTTTTGACTTAGTATATGGGATTAATGCAAGGTTACCTCAGAATAATTTACTATAGATGTATTAGTTCATACAAGCATATGACGATGATGTGGAAGAAGATATGATTGTCAGGATAAATGATTTGATTCAATTGAATGAGGTAAGAAATGATGCACATAATAAAAATGAAAAGTTGCAGGCCCAGTGCAAAGTCCTGTATGACAAAATAACTACTCAGAGAAATTTTGCAAGTGGTGATTTGGTCCTGATGTGGAATGTAAGGTTAGAAGATAAAGGAAAGCATGGGAAGTTTGACCCCACCTGGTTAGTGTATGCACCCTAAAATGATCATCTAGACTTTGGGCCCGTATTCTGTTGTCACCTGTGCACATTCTGTTGTTGCCTGTGCACATTCTGTTGTTGCCTGTGCACATTCTGTTGTCGCCTGTGCACATTTTGTTGTCGCCTGTGCACATTTTTTTGTCACCTGTGCACATTCTGCTATCACCTATGCCTGAAAGTGGTTGTTTTGAGCTCTTTTTGATTTTTTTGAAAATTTCAGCATTTTCAGAATTCGACTCTAGAAAACTGGCACCCATTTTTGAGAAATTTTCACAAATGGTATCGAAAATTTAAGTGTGATATATCGTTGGAAAGGTCTTTCCAAGCCCGATCTAACCATGTTGGTTTCATTTTCAAAATTTTTCATTTGATCAGCTATTTTACTTGTAGATTATCTAAATTTTGATGTGCTAACCTTTGTGGGGCTAACAAGTTGTGCTTGTAGGTGCTCTCATTGCTTGGAATTTGCCAAAGGAATGCATGTCAAAGAGGGCTACTAATGGTTTTTACAGGGCTTCCCTAAGCATAAAAACTAAATCAAGTGCTTGTTTAATTGCTTTCTTTATTGAGTGCGGCATATACTAGTTGTTTCTTTTAGTAGGCACATAATATCTTGTTGTAGGAATTCTTGGGTGGTAGGAGAAGTATGCTCTTCACCCTTGTGGTGAAACAGAAAATCTTGACCCATCTTTGGATTTTGAAAGCAAGAGGGTAATTGAACTTTGCTTGGTGTGTTTGGGAGAAACCTTTGAGATAAAGGAGTATGTTATTCACCCTTGTGGTGAAACACAATCCTTGAACCTCATAAGTTGATCCAATTTTTATTTAGATTTTTAGAATCCTTTAGCAGGCCTGCTCTTGAGCAATCAAGAGGAACGAACCAAGTGGGGACAAGCTTATTGCCAGCTATTTTGAGCCACTATAAACTCAAGGCTATCAAGAACACAAAACCTTGGTAGACATAGTGCTTGTCTTCGCTTGATGTGAGTACTTGTGGGATTGTGACCATGAGGAAAATATTGAGCAAGAATGCTTAAGGTACTCTTGAGGCCGTGAGGTCCGTTACTTGCCACAAGGTAAGGAGTCCCTTTGGGGAGCAAGAGGGGTACTACGAATGGAAGCCCTTATTAAGAACCATAGTTAGAAGCCACCCTATTTTTCCGCTTAGCTTCTTGGTGCAAGGATTGATCCAAGTGGAATAACCCAGATCACCCCAAGATTACTCACCATATGTGTTCCTTTGGTTGTGTCTTTGGCACTTCCATGACAAAGCCAACATCTATTGTGGGTAACCACTTTGTGTGAGGTGAGGGGACATCAAGTTGTGGGCCAAGTTGATAAGTAATGAGCCTTGACTTTCTAGCATAGATATTGCTTGAAGTGTCTTTGATTGTGTAATACCAGTGTTAACGTTCTTGAACATTCAAACAATCAGTAGTATTCATAGGGTGTTTTTCTATTTTGATATCACAAGTGTTTGTCTTGGCAAGTTGCTTTTGCCCTTGTTTCAAGTGTTTTAAGACATGTTTGATCCCTTACTATTTGCAAATCTGTCAAATTTTTGTTGATATTGTGATTGAGATCGAAAACATCAACTCTCAGATTGAAAATTTTGATCAAATAGACCTGAAAATGCACATTTCACACAATTCTGGTCAAGTGTCATACAAACTAGCAACAGTATCACCTGGTTAGCCTGGAAAGTGTCGCCTAAGAATTTTTTGCTATATACCTGGTTTCAGTCATTTTGTAGTTGCTTTTAGGTGGCTAGGTCTTTAGGTAGGTAACTTATCTTGCCGCTGGAAGCCTGTCTTTACTCTGAATTTCTATTTTTAGCCCTCTAGGGGTAGTGTCATTTGATTTACCAAGTCACCTCAGGAAGAATTGTCAAGTTAGAAGATTATTCCTGTTGAGAAAGTACATCTCTAGAGTTGTTAGTAACATTCTTGGAGAATTTTAGTACTCTTTTGTCCAAATCATTTCCATTCAAATTCAATTTTAATTATACAATTTGGCTAAGTCCATCCTCCTGGTTCAAATGTGCAAGGATATTGATCCTTTGATTTAAGCACCTCTTTTACAATGTTGGTAATGCCTTTTGCAATTTCTATCTTACCATCTCTTTTTTTTTGGACATTAGAGAACTTTGATTATCCTAGTTTGGTGTTGCCACTTTGAGAGGTCACATTATCATCAAGATTCCTTTTCTTTCATGTCAGTCACAATAAGGTACCAAGTGAATCAATGGAAATGACCCCTGGTTGTCTTTAATCAGTTACCCTTAGTTAAGACTCGTCAATAGCGAAAGGGAAAAGAGCCCATTTTCGATCAATCTCCTAAGAGTGAGTCTGAGGTTTGTTTTGTACCAAAGAGTAATCCTAGCGAATTGAGTACTTCTTTAGCACCTTTTTCATCGAATATGGATATGAGTTATACCTTGACCAAACAACAAAGAGAAATAATAGATCAATCACTTGGTGACATTTTTCAAAGACATAGGAGAAACATGTCATTCGAAGATGGTAATCAACTTGACTCACCTCCTATTAATTCGAGATATCTAGATGCTCATCAACGAGCCAAAAGACATTATCCACAAGCTCATCAAGATGCATAGTCACAACATGAGGACCAAAAAAACTAATCTTATGATGCTCATGTGAACGCAGCTAACTTGTTCAACCATTCAAGACCAAGTTCCCCGCTAAAAACAACTTCAAGATATACAAGTGAGAGGCTAAAAAGAATTGAGCGAGAAAAATAGGCTGCAAAAAATGAATGAGTTGCAAAAGAAGAAAAACTTAGGCTTCTAGAAGAGGAACAATGAGCCTTGTTGGACATAGAGAGAAAAACATTCCAGGAAGAACAAGATAGGATATTGGCCCAACAAATCAACAATCAATTCAACAATAGGGGTACGAACAGTGGAACCAACTCTCCACCATCAACTCCCTCAGCAACTCCAAGAAGTAGAAGGAGGTCAAGGACCCCTTCAAGATCACCTAGTCCTAGAGGAAGGACTTCTCGACATGAACATTATAGGAGACACACACCTCCTAGACTATCAAGAGATCCCTCCCAAAGAGCACATCACGACTCTCAACATGGAGGAAGCAGTGCCAACTTTGATACTCATGATTTTATGAGAATGCAACAAGAACCACTATTTCAACAATATGTGGAAAAATATGTTGAGAAAAATAAGGATCAATTCTTGGAAATCTTGATCAACAAGGGTGCAAGGGTCCCATACAACTTTGATGTGGACAGAAAAATTAAGAAGCAAAACCCTTCAAATGATGAGGTGTTTAAGCAGATGCAAAAGACTATGGAGAAAATGATGGCTCCAAAGAATACCTTCAACTTGGACTCCATATGTCCCAATCCCATTGACAAGAGTGTGGTTATGGTAGATTTTCCTAGAAAGGTTGAAATCCCCACATATGACAAATATGATGGTAGTGGTGACCGCCATGACCATGTATGACAGTTCTATATCATGAGCTTTGAATTTCATCATGAGGACTCCTACCTTATGAGGTTATTCCTGAGGATCCTTAAAGGCCAAGCTATGGAGTGGTTTACTAACCTTATCCCTCCTATTAAAAAATTCAAATAACTTGTCCAAAGGTTTGTGCAGAACTTTGCATATAATTTATCAAGGTCGATCACCATGCTTGATTTGTGCAAGCTAAAACAAAATTAGGGGGAACCCTTTGTGACATTTTTACAAAAGTGGAGATGCTTATGCTCCAAATATTCTAGGACCATCCCTAAGGAAGAAAGGATTGATATAATTGTGAGCAATCTAGTGCCAGAATTAAGATATGAAGTTAGAAAAATGGTCTTTAATTCTTTTGACACTATGGTAGAAATTGCATGTCGCATCAAGGATGTTCTAAAAGAACAAGGTATTTTGGCCAAACAAAGTAACAAAAACAATGGCCCAAACAATAACAACAACAATAAGGATAAAAATAACTCATATTGGAACAAAAATAAGCAAGTAGTCAATGATGGAGTTGTTGACTCTCCACAACCTAAGGAACAAGGAGTTCTTAATCTATCTAATGCAGTTCAAGCTATGAAGCTGCAGACATCCTTAGATCAACAAGAGCACAAGCCCAAGTATCAAGATAAGCCTAAGTCAGGAAAGAGGCAATTCACTAAGCTTGGAGACTCTTATGCAGATATTTTTAAGACCTTGATTGCTCATAATTTGGCACAACCTTAGGATCCTACAAAGTTTCGCATACCGGATCCTAAACCTTATTGGTGGAATGAGAAAGCTTACTGTGTATACCACAATGGGATTGGACATGACATTGAAAATTGTTTTAAACTTAAACATCTTGTTCAAGACCTTATTGAGACTGGGAAATTACAGGTTGATGGGTTGACCATAAATGCAGACCAAAAGGCCTTTAAGGAGCCCTTGCCTAAGTATGAGAAGGGGGAGACTTCTGAAAACAAGAATGGCAAGGCCACAATCAATTATACCTATACAATTGTAAAAAATGTCATCAATATGCTTGAAGTTGTGGACAATGATGTCGACATGATGAGGGGGAAAAATCCCTATGGTTATGATGTAAACTCACCTCCCATATTTGACGAAGGACCCGTTGTTGTGCTTAGGGGTCCTCAATCTCGAAGGTCATCTCAGCCTCTCAATGTTGTTACTAGGAGTCAGTCCCAAGGTCCTATTATCATTAGAGGTCCTAATTCTAACAAATCCAAGAAACCAGTGTCTAAAAGTGTTCCTCCCAAGTCTACAGTTGGTCCTGATATGAGTTACAACCTTGTTGATCAGTTACAGCAAATGCCAGCGCAAATTTCCATTTTTGAGCTCTTAGAATTGTCTCCTAGACACAGGCGTGTCCTTGAGGATGCCTTGTGAGCCACTAATGTTCCTAATGACATAGATGTCGATCAATTCTAGAACATGGTCAATCACCTTGCTAGCCCTCATTACCTCACATTTTCAAAAGAGGATGATAAAGCATTAAGTCATCCGCACAATTTGGCCCTTCATATCGAGGTCATGATCCACAAAATCCATGTTAGGCGCATGTTAATAGATGGGGCTGCTGGGCTTAATATTTTCTCTTTGAGTCTATTGAAAGCTTTGGGATATTCTAAGAAAATAATTGACACTAGGAAGAAGATCACAATTAAAGCCTATGATGAAGTAGAGCGAAGCTCTAGGGGATTGGCTGTTCTTCCTGTTAGGATCAGTCCTGTGGAAAATGACATTTTGTTCCAGATTGTTGATGCCGGACCTTTGGCATATAATATCTTGTTGGGTAGGCCATGGATTCATGACATGAAAGCAGTGCCATCTACCTACCACCAATGTGTTAAGTTCCCTTACAATGGAGTTGAAGTATGCATGCCAGGGGATAGCACATTATCTGTTAATGTGATTTCAGCTGGCTCTCATGTCCCTTTGAATAGAGAGGCTGATAATTTTGATGCTTCTCTTGAGCAGTGTAATAGTAAGTTTAAGTCCATAGACCTTGGCATGGGAGACTACCAAATGGATTCCTTCACAAAAATTCCAATCTTGCCTAGGTCTTATGGAAAACCTTCACCTGAGAGGAAACCTTCATCCTCAGCTATGACCTTGTTTGGAAAGTTTGTAGAGTCCTCAGTACCTATTCATGAGGAGAAAGAGGAGGTAGCCATTAGAGATTGGATTTATAGAGAAGAAAAGTATCAACATAATGATAATTTTGTGCCATCTCCTAAAACCTACGGGAGAGGGTATACTTTGGTTAAAAACATGGGCTACCCAGGTCATGGTCCTCTCAGTCATAGGTTAGATGCCAAGGCTAAACCACTCAACCATGCTCTTTTTGGTTATAGGACTAAGTCAACAATTGACCTAGGCTTTGATCATGAAAAGAAGACAAGTGTCCCTATGCTAGCTACGATGGATAGTGACAGTGACTCAGATTATACACCCAATCTTCAAAACCAACAAGACATGATTGATGATTGGGTTCCTTCCACCAATCTCCTTTGGGGAGATTCAGATGATTTAATAGCTAAAAATATAGACACCAGAGAAGGTGATACCCTTCACAATCTTGAAGCTTCTACATCAAGGCATCCCAAGCCTTCTTGGTGTAAATATCCTAGCAGAGATTCAGAAACAGATTCACATGAGTTCGAGTGGGGCTCTCTTTCAAATGAAATAGTTGATTTGGACATGGATGTTGTCCATACCTATAGTACTCAACTTGATGTGACCAACAAGCCTAGTGTAGGACTAGAAGATTGGACTCCTTGAATTGCCTTAGTGGATGACGCTTCATTTTGTAGGATGAGTCCTAATTCGGGTATCTTAGAAGGAGACTTGACAGATCCTAACTATGCGATCACCAGAGATAATGCCTTTCGTATCAATAATGTTGAACCAGTCATTGACCTACCCCTTGTAAACTATCATTTGATTGATTGGTCACAACTTTGTCAAGAGCCTTAGCTCCTCACTTTTCACAACGACTATGAGATAGCCTACTACTTGAATGCTCTTGAACCCGTAGTCTCTTCCACCAATGAACCTACTACAAGAATGATAGAGCTAGATATTAAGTACCTCAGTCAAAAAATAAAAGAAATGAAATAAAAGAAAAATGGTTCTGAAGGCGAAAACCACTTTGTGGCAGTGTCAGAACCCAAAATAGTAAAAATAAAAGACATCCGAAAGTGAAAACCTCTTTGAGGCGCCTAAGGATGGGGTACTTAATAACCTGCCGAGTTATTTCCAGGACAGGTCATCAGTTCTTATTGAGCCTACACAACCAGTAAATTTAAATACGGAAGAGGCTCCACAAGTGATATATCTAGCTCAGTCTCTGTCAATGCAAGAAAAAGAGGCATACACAAAGTTCTTACAAAAGAAGAAAATCAATTTTGCTTGGACATATTCAGACATGCCAAGGCTTGACACTAATCTCATTATGCATCACTTATCTATAGCTCCAAGAATTAAACCAGTAAAATAGAAGTTGAGGAAAATGCATCCTCACATAGCTCTCCTTGTTAAGGCTGAATTAGAAAAGCTCTTAGGAGCAAGATTTATTAGAGCTATCGACTATGCTGAGTGGATCTCAAATATTGTTCCAGTTTCAAAACATGATGGGTCCATTCGTGTATGCACAGACTTCAAAGATCTTAACAAAGATTTCCCAAAGGATGACTTTCCACTCCCTAACATAGACATGATAGTGGATATGATCGCGGGCTATGAGATAAAATCTTTAATGGATGGTTTTTCCAGTTATAACCAAATAAAAATAGCTCCTAAGGATCAAGAAAAGATAGCCTTCACATGTGCATGGGGAACCTATTGTTGGAACGTCATGCCATTTGGATTAAAAAATGTAGGAGCCACATACCAAAGAGCTATGACCACAATATTTCATGATATGATGCATAAAAACATGGAGGATTATGTGGATGATACCTTGGCCAAGTCTAAGCACAGGGATACACACCTAGAAGATTTGGAAGTAATTCTAGATCAAATGGAGCAGTTTCAATTAAGATTGAATCCGAAAAGGTGTGCATTTGGGGTTATCTCAGGTAAACTTCTAGGATTCATAATTTCAGCCAAAGGAATAGAGGTGGATCCTGAAAAGGTTCAAGCTATATTAGATATGCTACCTCCTAAGAACATTAGTCAGATGAGAAGTCTTCAAGGATGACTCCAATCCATACGGAGGTTTATTTCATAGCTTACAGATAGAGCACAACCATTCAACAAGACATTACATAAGGGAGCCACATGTGCTTGGAATGAGGATTGCCAAAAGAGCCTAGATCAAATAAAGCAATACTTGGCTAATCCTCCAATTTTAATGCCTCCTATCCCAGGAAAACCATTAATTTTGTACATCCCAGTGGAAAAATCTTCCTTGGGGGCATTGTTGGCTCAACTTGATGATACTGGGAAGGGAAGAGCCATCTACTACATTAGTTGTACTCTAGTATCTTATGAGATCAATTATAATAGTATTGAAAAGTCTTGTCTTGCGGTAGTGCTTGCTTCCCAAAAGTTGTGACACTACATGCTTGCCCATACTATACATCTTGTTGCAAAAATTGATCCTCTTAAGTATTTGCTTAGTAAGGCTGCTCTCACGGGTAGACTTGCTAAGTGGATGATGGTTTTGTTAGAATTTGATATAGAGTACATTGAGCGTAAGGCTATAAAAAGGCAAGCTATTACAGATCAACTTGTTGATTTCCTAGTCAAGGATAGCATTCCTATTCAAGTGGAGTTCCCAGATGAGCATATCATGTACATGACCATGCGTACTTGGAAAATGTTCTTTGATGGTTCAAATATGCAAAATGGATCAGGAGCTGGAGTATTGTTTATTTCTCCTCATGGGTACAACATACCTAAGTCTTACAAACTTTTATTTCCATGCACAAATAATATTGCAGAATATGAGGCTCTAACCAATGGACTTAAGATGGCTATAGAGTGGAATATAACAGAGTTACATGTCTTTGGAGATTCACAATTAATTATCAACCAAGTAAATGAAGAGTACCAATCAAAGGATGATAAGCTGATACCTTACAAAAAGATGGTTGATTCATTGTGACGTTACTTCACATTTGTGACATTTCAACAGATCCCTAGAGCAGAAAACAAGGTAGCCGATGCTATGGCTACATTGGCTTCCATTCTTTAGCTAGAGCAACATGAATCTAGATATGAATTCTTGGTGGAAGAGCTACGTCACCCCATTTTTGACTCCTCAAAAAGCCATGTTATTTGTACCTTGGTTAGTCATGAGTCATCCCACTATGGTGCCATTTACTCCTATCTCCGTGATGGCATTATCCCCGACACCTTCAACTATTCTGAAAGAAGAAACCTTATCCGTAATGCCTCTCACCATACCCTTATCTCTGGTGATCTGTATAGGAGGGGTTTAGATGAGACACTTCTTAGGTGCTTGGAAAGGATGAGTTTGACCGAGCGTTAGTTGACATTAATGAGGGTATTTGTGGAGGACATTCTAATGGTCTTGCCATGGCCCGAAGGTTGCTTAGGGTGGGATATTATTGGCCCACAATGCAGATGGATGCTATAGCTTTTGCCAAATCATGTGAAAAGTGTCAGAAACATAGAAACTTGATTCATGCTCTAGGTAGGGAGCTTATTCCTTCTATTTCTCATTGGCCATTTTAGCGATGGGCCTTTGACCTTGTTGGGAAGATTCATCCCAACTCATCAGGTGGACATAAATTCATTATTACTACTACTGACTACTTTAGCAAATGGGTAGAAGCCATTCCACTATTTGTTGCTTCAGGGAAGACAATTTCTTTATTCATCTTGGATCACATCATCTGTTAGTTTGGGATACCTTCTGAGATAATCATTGACAATGGAGGTCAGTTCAAAAACAAGGACCTTACACACCTTTGCAAGAAATTCAAGATAAAATAGCATTGGTCCTCCATTTACTTCCCACAAGGAAATGGACAAGTAGAGTCTTCTAATAAGACCATTCTCAAGATTCTCCACAGAACAGTTCACAATAATGGTCGAGACTGGCACTTACAGATCAATCTAGCCTTATGGGCTTACAAAATGAGTATATGTACTCCCACAGGGGCTACTCCTTTTGTCCTCACTTATGGCGTTAAAGCAGTATTACCTTTAGAAGTAGAGATCCCTTCACTTAGAGTCTCTCTCAAAGGTTTGATAACAGATGGCGATTATCGTGCCATGAGGTTACAAGACTTAGAACTTCTAGATGAGAAGTGAAAGGCCTCATTTGATCATATGAGAGTGTATCAGAAGTGTATGTCAAAGGCATTCAACAAGAAGGTTCACCCTAGAGAGTTTCAAGTAGGTGATCTTGTTTTGCGAGAGAATCCTAAGAACCAACAAAATAGAGAGCAAAAGGGTAAGTTTGAACCTAATTGGCTTGGGCCATATGTCATCACAACTGCTTTTGGGATAGGTGCTTACTTGTTATCTGATGAGGATGGAGAACAACTCCCTGATCCCATCAATGTTTTGCACCTCAAGAAGTTCTATCCATGATGCCTATTCAGCCTAGGGGCATCCTTTGTACATATCTTATTGATCCTGAGAAAATTCTAAAAAAATTCATATATGATGCTGAAAAAATCCTAAAAAGCATATAAAGTCTTGAAAAAATACAAAAAAAAAAAAAAATTCAAAAAATTCAAAAAAATAGAAAAAGTGCCTTGGTGAAAACTTGGAAATAGGCACCTTGGTAGCAAAAATACAAAAAAAATAAAAAAATAAAAAAAAATCTCCAAGTGGTGAAAACCTGGAAACAGGCACTACTTG
The DNA here is from genome assembly GCA_027943335.1 of Chamaecyparis obtusa. Taxonomy (NCBI): domain Eukaryota; kingdom Viridiplantae; phylum Streptophyta; class Pinopsida; order Cupressales; family Cupressaceae; genus Chamaecyparis; species Chamaecyparis obtusa. Next base: position 105,884 of record BSBK01003542.1, read on the forward strand.
AGGCCTTTGCACCCTTGTTTCTTAGCATGCGTCCTCGACACTTAGCCATTCTCCATCATGCCTTGACCTTATTTGACTTGGTCTAGAATTGGTCTTTATTTTTGTCTAGGGGGCATACCTGTTAGCATAGGTCCTTTAGGTGCGTTTGTCTCTTGGGGCATTTCACAAACAGGTGTTTTTCAACACCACCCCAAACTATGTTTTTCAACACTACCCTAGCATCGAGTGTTTCTCAACCCTTATCAGATGTCTTACCCACCAGTCTAAGTATGATGTGATATCACTCATTAGCAAATTTGATACTCAAAGTTTGACTCTATGACCAACACACACGCACTTAAACAATCAACTCAATTGAGATATGTTGACTTTATTTTTCTTTGTGTGCTGTCTATGAGGATTTCTTTAATGAGTGGTCTCTCCCTAAGAAGTTTTTGATGATGCATAGCTAGAAGACTGAGGGTATGCAAACATGTTTTATTTCTTTATCTGCTTATGGGTATATTTCGTTGATCCTAACTGTCATGAGCATTTATGCTGGTCTTACTTGACACTAGGGATTGACAAGGTATTATCCTTGACTATTTTTTATGCGAGTGCATGCTTATAGCTACCCTGACTTTCATGTGTCTTGATACAAGCATAATCTTGCCATAAAAAACCTAGGTAATCTCACAACACTAGCCATCTTGACCTACATGTCTTTGGTGCCTAGGTGGGATTTCCACATTCTATCTGATATAGATCATTTTCATATACCCATAGTCATACTAGTGTGTATTGTATGATCTTATGACTCTACCAATAATGCTTGATGATGATTATTAGATGTCTATTGGCATTGTGACCTTGCAAGTCAACCACTTTCATAGTAGCTTGCATTCTTAGGTTCATGTTAGATTAGTTTTGCATTTTGCACATGGAGAGAGCTCTCCTTTTATCTTTCACGGACTAATTGGTCAACTGTGCTCACATTTCCTTTTCTCGATCATGTCTTTCACTTCTTGTCTTTCCCATCACATCCTTTTCTATTTATAGCATTTTGAATTTTTGACCTAATTTTCAAAACACCTCAAAATTGTGCAAAAATTGCACACCTAGCTAATTTTGATGTCCTGGATCTATTTTCGAACTCAAAATTGAAATCTGAGTTAATCTTGATAGTCAAAATCACAGTTCAAAATTTTCACCCTCTTCAGCACAATTGGCTAATCATTTGAGGCCTGATCCTTCGATCTTCACTGGGGCACCTTCATTTCTTCACCCCCATCTCTTCCAAACTCCTAGTCTTTCATTCATTTTCACTCACTTCATTTCTCTGAGATTTGAATTCATCTTTATCCTATATCTTTTTTAGTAAAACTGGGGCATATCTTCACTGCTTGATGGTTATTCTATCATACTTCATCCTTCGATTATGATTTATAGTGCCTTGATCAAGTTTATCATTCTGTTGTTCTCCTCTACCTGATTTTGATTTTGATTTTGAGGGGGTAGTACCTATTAGATTTAATCCTTGATTTTCTTGATTCAACTATCTTTTTATGAGCTTTCGCTCAGCTTGAGATTTTTATCTCTTATTTTGGATGTGATCCCAAAATGAACTCATGTCCAAAATCTTTTGTTTATTTTTGTCTAGGCGTGTTCCCAAAATGAACACACGTTTGAGTTGTTTTGTGATCTCAAAATGAACTCACATTTCAACTTCTTTGACTGCATGTGTTCCCGAAATGATCACACATTAGTCAAAGAGGGACAAATGTATGCACCCTAAAATGGTCACCTAGACTTTGGGCCCCCATTCAAAAATTTATCAAATCCCTGAATCAATATTTTCAAAAATCAACATTTTTCAATTATATCAATTTCCTTGATCAGATCCTATTTTATCATTTTTGATTATTTGCCTTGGGTTAACCATTTTATCCTAAAGTCTTTATTTATTTGAAAGGAATATTTCCTCGCCTTTTAATAAATAAAAAGCCCCCACTTTTCATCTTATCCTAAGTTGCACAAATAAAGCATTATTCCTATTTTATAAAAAATGGAAAAAATACTTTTTGTCTCATATGGACACAAAAGTCAACTCTTATTTTCTCATTGGAGGATACTTGTGCACATGGATTGCTCCTTTTTCAAGCTCCACCATTGATTAAATCTTTTGCCTCTTAATCTTCATGGTCCATTCTTTCTCATTTCCTATAAAAGAAGAGCTCTCTTCCTCATTTTCATATCCATCTCTTTTATGCTAATGTTATGTTGTAGGTTTTGTAGGTCATTTGGATCTCTTTGAAGACATTCTTGCATTCAAGCTTTGAAGACATTGTTGTTGCATTTCATTTAGCTTGCTTTCTTGCTTTCATAGTTGCATAATCATGGCATTCTTAGTATAGACTTTCTTTATGCTATAGATTAATCTCACATAGTTTAATTAGGAGGGATTGTAAGACTTGTACTTTCCTTTCATAGCCTAGTTTGCACTTTCATTTTCATAGACTAGCTTGCATCCTCATTCTTTGCTTACTTGCATTGCATTTCTATTTGATTCTTTGGGGATATTGGCACTCTTGCCCTTGTCTTCAATTCTGGAATCTCTCATTGTGTGGTTGACTAGCAAGGTCATAAGTTTATTAGCTCTGGTTGAGAGCAATTTTACAATCTTGCAACTCCATACATAGAGAGCTCTAGGTCGCTATTGAAGGTTTCCCTTTTATGGATTTCCTTTGATGTAATGACTTAGAGAAGTGCACTACTTTTGTGTGTACAGTTAGGACCATATATCATTTAAGGAAAATGGGGAACAAATTCTTATTCATTGAGAGATCTAATAGGAGAGCTCATGGAATTGCCAGTGCATGGTCAATTCTTAAAATTTTACTTCTCTTAAATATTTTTGTGAGCCTCTGTGTAGGTTTAGTTTTAGGGTTTTGTGCATTTCTATTTCCCAGTAAAAGTTTTATTTTGGTCTGCTCTTCCAGGAGATTCCAGTTTTCTTGTTATATCTGCAGGAGATACACGTCCCCAAGCATGAGCCACTGTTATCACTATATTAAATTTTCCAGCTTCATGCTAAATTTTTTGAAAATCTAGTTCATAAACCTGATGGTATGGTTTTGAGGTTAAAACCCTAGGTTTAGTGGAGGCCCTAGCTGGTCTTAGGCCTTGTTCTAATTTTGTGTTACCTTGTTGGTTCACTAACCTTCCAAATAAAACATGTGCTATTTTTGACCCCTTTTATTCACCACTTTACGTGTTATGTGGTTAGATTATAAAGTCGGGACCCTTTTAAATATTTCCCTCAAAGCCTAAGTTTCCTGTGGTATTTTCCAAAGTATCAAACCCTTTAAAAATAAGTGGTTGTCGTTAAATCTCACAGCTCCCTGTTGTCATAATATCTGACATGCGATCTAGCGACAAGCGTCCGATCAAGGTTTACTGACAACAGCATGATTTCTGACATGACAATCTCAGTGGTATGTTTTCTGGGTTGACACCTGTCCAGAGTGACGTAACAACAGTGGGGTCAGACTTTTCAAAGGGATAAAGCCAGGTTTGATCTCGTGGTTGTCGTTATACTGCTGATAGAAGATGTGGAGTATTTAAGCTCCGTGGTATAGCGATGACCGTTCGATGCTATACGATGGATGAAAGGTAAGTGGGGCCTTAATATGCCATGTCACTCTGACATGTATCTTTATAATTGGTTGAAATAAATATGAGGTGGTTGTTGACAGAATATTTGATATTAGAGAAGAAATGGAAGGAGGGCTCGCCCACCTGTTCTTGCAAATGTGGCATCTTTTGATTTTTTAAAGAGATAAATGAAGTGTCATAGTGGGGTTGGCCTTCTCAGATGGTTAAGGTTCAATAAGATCTCACGTTTGTCAGTATACCGCTGGGGTAAAATGCATGATCTTTAAAGTCTGCAGTATAGCGAGAACTGTTGATCTTGTTTAAAAGATGATGACTAAAGGTGGGTCCTCTATCGCTAGGTCATGCTGATAGGTTCATTTTTGATTGGCCGAAGGGCAGTGATGACATGTCAGGTTGTCAGTATACTTGTCACCAAGGATAAAGTTTGGGTTCTCCGCGTGGTGATCTATCCGACGTGGCATTCCCCGATTCGATGAAGGATTTCAAAAGGGAAGGTGGGGTCATTGCTTGGGGAGTAGATAAAGCATTGTGAGTTGGGAAGAATCTTGCAGTTGTTGTTACACCATTGGATAAAGATGCTTGATTTCTACACTAGTGCCTTAGCGACAAGACGACACCTATCCGCTCTAATCAAGATAAAGTTAAGTCATTTTCTTGCCCCACATGGTTAATTTGAACTATTCTCATTGGCTTAGAACTCGTTTGGGAAAAATTAAAAAAGGGTTGCACAAATATTTTTGCTGATCATCCGATGCGCCAAGGGAAAATGATATCAACGGTCTAAATTCAAATTTTTACTCTGTGACATTGTTCATCTCCTGTGAATGCTAAGGCCACCAACTTTCAATAATGGTAGACTTAATGAGCTACATGCAGATGAATTGTAAATAGGTGGCAACATTATATATCAAAATTTGATTGTTGTTTCTCTTTACCGCTCTCATAAACATTTTGGTGAACTGGATTTTCCTTTGGACAGATATCAAGTGAAGTCTTTTAGGTGCCTGGTAGGTCAAATTTTTTGATTTCTAGAATTATTTGAACTCTGTGAAGGAATTGTGGGAAAGAATTCTGTGTTAGTTAATATTTTTAGGGTTTTTCCTTGGATATTTATATATTGTCCTAAAAACCCTAGTTTAAAATACCACCAAAGAGGGGACTGTCTGGTAAGACATAGTACAAAGACAGGGGTGTCTTTGAAGATTTAATGTAGGTTGCTACCACATTCAGATAATGGGGTAGCTAGATTAAAGGAATTAGTTCTGAGAAACCCTAGGGACTATGTTAATAGTGGACTCCATGATAGAGGGAATTGGATGAGAGATGCTAGGGTGGGTGAAGATCATAACGGTCTTATTTTTTTCAAAGCAGCCTACTCATAGAGAAATTCTTGTGCCCCCCTTAGCAACATATGACAATTTGATATTGGGAAGTTAGTAGTCACTGGAGTTTTTATGGATGCTGAATTATTGATACAAATTGCTAAGTGCTATGATCCTGTGACAAAGTGTGTCAAGGATGTAAATGGAAATGATTTGATCAGTATCATAGAGGAGGAAATTAGGGAGGTCTTCTCATTAAATGACCCTTCTATTGGTTTGGAGAAGATAGATTTTATAGAATTTACAGAGGTATATGAGGCTCAGAGGGATTATTTAAGGGCAGGGCCTCTAAGGGATTTCATAGACCAGGTTGGATCCATGTGTGTCATCAATTCAAGTACACTAGAGCCTTTCATAATGGATCTATTCAGTAAGAGAGCACAGGGTTTCTACAAGTCTTTAACTTTGATCCTAGGGCATGATGCGGCCACTCATATGCCAATACCATATATGTTCATGATGGTATATTCACTACATCCCTAATTGGCATTAATTTTTGACTTTGCATCTCATTTGGCTGATCTAATCCATGAGGGATTAATGGGAATTAAGAACATGAAGGTTAGTAGGCCTTTTGGGTGGTATTCAATGCTTATGCATATGTTCTTGTACAAGGGTGAGCAATTTTTCAGCTCAACAGTGAATATTGTGAAGGAGAGAAATGGAGAGACTCTTCCAGTCCAATTGTGGACCAAAGCTTTGTCATGGGACAAAGTTGATGCTAGTTTCATTGCCTTTGATAGGGATTTTGCTTCAAGGCTTAGGACACTATTATTCTTTGACAATCCTAGGATCCCAAGGGAGTTACTGAGGTTAATCAGACTGAAGGAATACTGTCAGGACATTACTATTATCCATAATTTTGGGGATATCATTTTGTACCTTGTTTTCATAGTTTTTAAGGTTTATGGTTGTAGAAAAGCACCTTATATTTTGCCCTACCAAGTCCCATTGAAGGTAGGATATGTTAAAATTTTGAGACAGATTGGTGACCTACAAGAGAGTGCCCTTACTAGCAAAGGAAGAGGGACTTTTTTCCCTGATATAACAATTGCTCATCAATTTGTTATAACTAAAGGAGGATGGGTATACTTGAACCAAGTATTGCAGCCCTACATAATGCCTATAGTTGCAACAAGGTGTGCAGATAATGAGGGTTTCCTATCAAGGATGTTTAGAGATAAGATTAGGTGTGCTCTTATGGAGCACCAATTTTATTTCCTTGAGGATATAATAAGAAATGAGTTTGACCATTCAACTCAAGAAATAAAAAAGGAAAAATGAGTGATCTACAAGAAGATTGTAGATTTCATTAAGAACTTTGATAGAGCTTATGACCCATTAAAGGGCTTTGAGCCATGGGCAAGAAAAGTAGAGGCTCTTATGGAGCATTTTGAAGGCATTATGCATGTAGTAAATGAAAAGAGGGCTACTGTGAGTAAGACAGACCCTGAGAGGGCTAGGAAGATTTTGAGCAAGCCAGGATATGTGAAATTGACCCCAAGGGGAATCTATACAATGCAGAGGAGATGTGGGTACACTGTTCTCTTACCATCACACCAAAGAAGTGAGGACATTCCTTCCACTTCTAGGGGGGAGAGGCCAATGAATGATCCATCAATGCAAGGACCCTCTCCAAAGAGGCAAAGACAAGAAGGGTTAGGTTTAGAGAAAAATGTTTACTCTCCCTCTCAATCCCCCTTACAGTTGGATGAACATGGGGTAGTAGAACAGTTGGTATAGTTGAGAAATGAGGGAAACATTTTTGTTTCCAATGATGAGCCTCAAGAAGGAATGCCAGAGGCACCTAGGGAGTTTGCCATGGATCTTACTGTTGCCGATTTTTAGGGTAAACAAATGGACCCTATTTTAAAACAAGCCAGTGATTCTTTTGTAGTTGATGATAAATTTGTTAGGACTAGGGCATTCTTTCAATTCTTGTGGAGAATGAAAATAAACCAGTTCAAAGAAATCTGTGAGAAGAAGAAAGAAGAATTCCCTGATAGGGACATCACAGAGATAGAGAATGAGACCAAGGAAGAAATGGTGAAGTAGTTTGAAAAGATCACTCCTGAGGAAGGGAGGGCTATGGTCCATACTACAAGGGTACTAATTATGCCAGAGTGGGATATTGCTGATGCAATAGTCTTTGACCATGTCAGGAAGAGCAAGGTAAAAACTCTTGCTACTGTAGAACATGCCTAACAAGCTACTAGGGGAATTGATTTTTTAAAAGATCATGTAGCCTTGGTGATGTGATCCCTTAAGAGGGAGGAAGATAAAGGAAAAAGGGAAGCTCTATCTACAGGGTATGCAGGGAATTTATTGGTACAATGAGTGGGCGAGACTTTTGGAGGAGAAGCTTCAAACCTAATTTTAGAGATTGCCAAGTTCAATGTCAAAGTGGCAGAGAGAGATGCCCAAGAAAAAGAAGAGCTCAAGTTCAAATTCGAAACTATCCTCAAGTCCTACAATGAGCTCAAGATAGAGCTGATTCAAAAGGATAAGTTAATTGTTGAGCTATTAGGACCACAAGATCACAGGTCACCACAACTGATGATAGCTGACAAACCTACAGTGGCTTCATCCTCTAGCCCAATTGTTGAGTTTCCACCATCCCCTTGCCTAGAGACACATTAAAATGCAAGACTCAGTTGGGAGAAGCAATAATTGTTGGAGGAAACCAATCATTTCAAGAGGAAGAGGAAAGAATTGGACAAAATAAGGGAGGAGTATGTGAAGGATAAGAGCATGTTGAAGCAGGAATAGGAAGACAAGGTGACAAAGGCTGTTATGCAGTTTGCTACAAAATTGAACCCCACTATCTTGTTTGATCATGCTAGAAGGATGAAGGTATTACTTGTATCACTGGATAAATACAAAAGTGAATTTGAACCAGTTTTGAGGAAGTGGATTGAGAGATCTCCAAATGTGAGATTATGTAGATTGTTATCTAAATTTCAAAATGATCCTGATCCACTGATCAAGCCATTACACCAGAATGTAAAGAAGATAGTGGAACATGACATACTCTTAGGTGATTTTGAGAGGAAGTCAAATTTTGTGAAGAAGGAATTGACACTTCCCAGCTGTGACTTGATTCCAGGGGTCAGGAAGAATGGTGAGCTCAAAGAATTAATCAAATGGTGAGCACAGATTGATGATGACTTCTCTACTAGGATGACTAGAATTTTGACCATGGAAAACACTTTATTTTTTATTCATACTATTGAGACTTTAATCTCAGCTAAGTCTAAGTTTGATTTTATTCAGCAGGAGATTAGTTGATTGGAAGTTAGGTGGGGACAGTTGTTTGTCAAAAATGAAGAATTTGCAAGTTTTGAGTTACCAAGTGAAGAGGTGTACAATAGGTGGAGGTATCAATACATACCTCATGTTGAAAAATTAAATACTTGGCCAACCTCTTGAAACAAGTAAAATAGTTACTTTTTGAGCAATCAGGGCTGTTGAGAAGCAGAAAAACATTTAGTGCAGGATATACAAGGAGATATTGCAATCAGATTTGTTGAAAGAAGTTGAGGACATCATTGAAGACATGAAGCAAGGTGCCTTATCTACAAATATCTCACCTATTTGATCAATGTATTTAGTGTAAACCCAATAGGGTTGTTGTAAAGTTTTTAGGTTAGGAATTTTGTAAACCCTAGAATGATCGATAGCTTGTTGCACTTCCTTGTACATAAAGGATTTTCCACGATCATTCTAGGCATTGAGAGTTTAGGAGTTAAAAAGATAGAGATTCTAAAACCCTAGCCCTCAGTTGAGGATTGTAACCTTTTGTATCATTTTTATCAAAGAAATAGAGAAGAAGTACAGGTTGCTGCTGCTATTTTGCAAGCTTATTGTTTAGAATATGATGTATACAACGTTCAAGGTTATACTTAATACAAATCTCAATTCTTTGTCTCTCCTTTGAGTTTATTCTGTAAATATTTAAGTCTTTCTAAGATTTATATGTATGTGTTTGGCTTTGAGTTCTAATCTAGGATTGGATTAAATATTGCTCAGGGTGGGATACATGTTTACTGAATCTGTTTGAGGATTTTCTATAAGTAGGAAAGAGTTGAGGTGTTTGTATTTATGTTTAAAGACTAATTATTTTCAAAACATCTTTGTATTCATTCTGTCTTCTAATATTTTTCCCAATGGATAGGGCACTGGCCTGTATGTTCCTATCTTTGCTTTGTGGGGAATGATCAAAATCTTGTAATCCCAAAACATTCAATCAATACTAGTCTTTTTACATTTTATTTACTTTATATGAGTTGTTTCACCCAATGATGGAGAGTCAATGAATAATAGGTTGTTATTTAGTACTTTCTCATTGTCATTTTTTGTAAGGTCCAATATTGAGTAAGGAATAGAGTTGAATCTATTGGATCATGTGTACCCGCCTTGGTTTTGTAGAGCCAAAAGTGAAGAGGGTAGTCTTGTCCCTATAGTTGGTCCAATTGCTTATAGATTTCCCATATTTGGAATTAACCACTCCTTAACATTAGTCATAAGCATATTGGTATCTCTTTGAGTGTAAAATCTTTTTTAGAACCAGCAGATCCCACCAAGAATCATTGATTGAAGACATTCTCTCCTTCATCCATTACAAGATTGAAGATATGTGTCAAAGAGAGATTGAATCATCATACAAGAACTTGTGTGTTAATAGAAATCTGAAGAGTGATCACACAAACTTGCAGACCAAGGGTTTGGTTCATGCAATGCATGTACCGATGATTTTTAAACAAGAATGGATGATAATTGTATTGAGAAGATTACATGATCAGTTTATGTGGCTTGATGGGCTAGTAAAGATTACAAAGGAAATTTTGCATATAGTAATAGGAATTTTGATCAGTGATAGACCGAGGGCCTACAAACAAATAGATAAGAATAAGCTATGTGAGGTTACTAAAGCCAAGTGGGATGGAAAAGGACTTAAACTATCTATAGTTGAGGATCTTGAATTGAAGTTTGCATGAAATATTATATCATATAGGATATTCCAATCATCTCAGGTAGATAGTGTACCCTATGAAGCCATAGACATTTCATACAAAATTGTTAAAAAGGACATGAAGATTGACTTGTGCGAGATACTCCTAAAATATCTAGATGACAATATGAACACCATTTGGAAAGCCAAGACAAACACATTGAAATTTGGACCACTGTCAATATGTATATTATTTTACTTCCAAAACTCATTTCCTATAGTCGGTGAAGTTACATGGAAAGCAGATAAACCCATTATTTATCAGATTAGTGAATTTATTCAAGGCATGGGTAACAATTTTAATGTTAGTATGGATGATTATTTTAGAAAGTTTCAATCTAGAATGCACAAGAGGTATAGAATTCCACCTCAGTTAGTGGAGGAATACAAGGATGAATTGTGTTTTAAAGTAGATCTTGATGTTTGTATCATAAGGGTTGTGGAACCTAGAACATAATGGTTACCACCTATGGGATATGAAATAAACATAGATGCAACCACTATTCAAATCAAAGGATTATTGGAGAAACCGGTTGATAGAAGTTCAAATCCATCTGTAACTTATGAAGAAGTCAAGTAGAAAATAAGAGTAGGTATATTGATACCTAAAGCAATCAGGAAAATAAGTAAAATGATTAGTGCTTTATCTGAGAGCTTAAGTATTGTTGATGTTGATGAAGTTGAGGAAGTTGTTGAGCCTTTAGACATCAAGGGGAAGAAAATAAAAGGTAAGAAAGAAACCCCTAGTCCAGCCAGTGTAAGACCATCTATAAGGTCTACCTCTACACTGAGAGGGAAGAAGAAAGTAGAAGTTGAACCAGTGAAAACAAAAACTTATGTTAGAGAAAATAAGGCTACTAGTAGGCCTAGAAGAAAATTGAAGTTACTAAAGGAGAGTGATATTGAATCGGATGACTTATCACCATTTAAGGTTGCACTCAGTAAGAAAATGAAAAGTCTTGATGAATTGCTCAAGACATTAGAAAGATATGGTGGACTTAAAGTTATGTAGAAATGAGACTATGACACTAGGACTGGTGAGAAGATGAACAAAATTGAAGAGACAATAATTACCACACTACATAAATTTAGAATGATACTAATTGAAGTGGCACAATATCTTGAAGGAGAGCTATATCAGAAAATAGATGCAAGATGGAAATATGCCCTTGTTGCTGAGAAAGAGATGGGAGAGAGATCAATTGCAATCACTATACCAGACTTGACAAAGAGAGGAATAAAAGATACAATGAAAGAATATTTGACAACATTTCTAGTTAAGGGTAGAGCTTTGAGTATTATGGTCGGTAAACTTGAAGAAGTACAAAAAGATACTGATGATATGTGGAGAAAGATATTTTATGTAGATCAACTGACAATTGAAGGAATTAAAATTCAAGAGGATACATCCAAACCAGTTGGATTAATAAAAAATCAAGAAGAAGTCATCATAGAAGATATCACTGAACAAGACTTGGATGACACAATCAAAGATGATGAAGACATCATGGCTACCAAGGCCATAGAGACAAAAGCTACAGATATAGATGATTCTGCTACAACAAGATTATTGGTAGAAGATCCCATTATTGTTCAAGTTTTAAATTTAATGGAGATAGAGGTGACTGGAGATGCACCTATTGTAGTTGAGACTCCTATTGGGCCAACCAAAGATACTGATATGGAAGAGACCGATCAGACAACATAGACTAAATCCACTCAAGGTCAGAATGAAGAGTTGGTGACCCCCACCGAGACCATAGGACAAGTGCAAGAACTAGAAAAAGAGAAGGAAAAGGTAGAAGAGAAGAAAGAGGAAACATAAGAGAACAAGGAAGAAACAAAACAAGAAGAGAAGAAGAAAGAAAAATAATATAAAACCGAAGAGACATCAACTCAATTAGATGCAAAGAAGGCATATAGTTCAAAGGGCAAGTCAAAGAAGAAGAAATTAAAAAAGAGGTTGATATAAATGAATTTATTGTAATATCAAAGGTTGATTAGACAACCATGAGCCCTAAGGAACTCTTTGAGTTCGGTGACTTGTTAAAGAGGAAAGATGCTCAATACAAGCTTATAGATAAGAAGTAGAAAATAGATATTTTGGAGCAGATTAAAAGTATTCTGAATGAGATTGTACCTAAGGATACAATAAATGAGAAAGTAGACATATACAGTCAGTTGAGAGAACTTTTCAGATAGATTAAATAATCAGGTACTGACACTACCAAATTTATGCTAAAAGTTCACAAGAAGGATATGGAGACAAAGGTGATTGAAGAAGTTCTTCAATCTATTTCTTTAGACAAGGTAACTCTTTTTGAGTTAATCAATGAATTGGAACAAGACCTCCAATCCTTTCTTTCTTTATTTCAAAAGATTTGTTTGTTTTCTAATTTTACAAAGGAGATCAAAGAAAAAGATAATAATGTGGACAAAGAGATCACCAAGCTATTATCTAAGATTTCCACTGAGCCTAAGATGATAACATAATATTATGAGAGGCTAAAGCACTTGATGGGAGTGAAATTTAAGTTGAGAAAGGAGGAGAATCAGATCAGGATGGATCTATTAGAACTCCAAACAATTTTGGTCCCGAACACAGAATCACTGTAGAGACAAATTCAAAAGTCTAAAGACTTAGTTAGCACACCAGATGTAAGTGCTATGGATAGTAAGGTAAGTCTTACATCAGATACAAGTGAGTAGATAATAGTGTTGTAGACATTGAAGGAAACTTGGAAGGCATTAATCAAGGATGCACATGATAAGTACAAAATAATTTTTTATAAGATCCCCACACTAGATAAGTAGTAAGTAAATATTTTGGCATTTTGGTCAAAAAAGGGGGAATGTATATATAAGTTTTGTTAAGTGAAAAGGGGAAATATAGATATATAAGAGGGAATACATAGAAATGAATAAGTACACAAAGTGTTAGAAATAGGGAATACTGCTTTCACCCAATTATGGATATATCGGATTATCTTAATACATGCATAACATAGTAAACTAAATAACATGCATAGAAATAAAGCAAATGAACTCATAACACATTATTTGTTCTCAAGGAAACCCTGGCCAAGGGAAAACCCCGGTGGGGATGGTACCCACATAGATACACTAATCAAAATTATCCTATTAAGGATGTTGACCCTGTTAGGAGCCTGTTACATGCATATAGTGTCTCAGTCCTGATTAAGGGACTATAGGCCTTGTTAGAAGCCTCAACCCTGCTAAGAGTTGGTATAACTGATTACAAATGATTACAAGATGAGCCCACTACCCAAACAAGTAATGTAAAATGATTACTAATTACAAAAGGGTAAGGTACATAACCTTATACTACTTTCTTGTCTTTCACAACTTTGCATCAATATCTTTCACTATATCATTACACTTCCATTTCTTTCTACATTCCATATGCCTTACATTTATACAAGTTATTAGGAATAATAACTTTTACAGTCAGTTTTACATAACATAAAGCTTTAAAAAAAATACATATTTACCCAAGGGTTAACATCTAGGATTTTGTCCCTTTATATTATTAAGACATTATTTTGATAAACAAAATAATCCCTTAACTCTTTACCAATTCTGTCATGTCGGCTTAACACTGTCTTTGGTAAAACTGCCATAACTTTTTCCGTACATGCCATACAGACTTGCACTCTTAGGTGAGTCTTCAATAGTCATCATAGTATCTATGTTCAAGTACACAAGCATTGAACTTACTCCAATCAACATATCCAATAAAAACTATCTCCTGAGTACACTAGGAAAACATTGCACATACTTAGACAATTTTGCTTTGCACTTTGTCATACTTGTTCTCTATCATATGCGGTCTTCATGTGGATCATATGTTACCATAATGACAACATCTAGATATCTTACTTCCCCAAATTTCCAACAAAAAGAAAATGAAAATTATGTATATAGTATGGAGATGTACTGAAGACATTACTTTAGGGGGACTAATATGCTTATCGAGGAAGAAGTATGGACAAGGACAAAGATACATACATACATACATACACACATATATACATACACATAGACACAGACACAGACACAGACACATAGACACAGACACAGACACACAGACACATAGACACACACATACACACACACACACACACACATATGTGACTTTGAAGTTTTTAAAGGTTTTTAACAAACATACCAAACTAATGCCAAAGGGGGAGATTGATACTCCTAAGAGTTGATTTTTTTGTCATTAGCTATGAAGAAGTTATATTGTTTGTCAAAGTCATTTGGTAAAGGAAATAAGTAGACAGGGAATTTCGGTAAAGAAGAAGCAAGCACAAGTACCAAGCGAGGCAAAACCAAGCACTAAGAAAAAAATTATACCGAGCACCAAACCAAGAGGAGAAGACATTTACAAAGTTAAGGAAAATGTGTTACCGAGTAGAATAGGTTGACACCAGAAGAATTCTAAGTACATCGAACCTGGACACTGATCAACAAATGGTTTACGTACCAATCTTGAGGAGATCGTATAACAGAACATTGGAGATTACAACATGATATTACACATGATTAAAAGGTGAGATTAGCCACTGAAAATTAAGGATGAAATATACATTGGAGGAGTACCCAATGATAACACCGCTTCAATAATTGTATATAAGTGGATCAGAATATGAAGATCAGTATGGTGATTAAGGATTATACAAAGAGCAATTGGAGATTACATGTATGAAGTAAACCCAAGAAGAAGGTAATAAGCAGTGAAGACACTGAGTAATAAAGAAATAAAGAACATATAAAGATTGAGATCTCAAGTATTGAATTGTTAGTGTGAAGGATACATAGTATGAGGTAATGAATTATTAAGCACATAGAGTCTGAATAGCATATGTTGATGCAAATTTGACAGACGATTTATTGTTACTGATTATAGAGTAATCAAATTTTTTAAAGTCTCTCAACCGAGTAGATCCTAGTAGATCTTAATTGTAAATCCTTTAACTAGGTGTAATTCTTAGATTAGAATTGTGAAATCTCTTAATAGAGTAGACTTAACTGTCTTTAGACTCTTAACCAGGTTAATACTCTTAACATGGTAAGCTATCAGAAATAGCTAAGCATTGTAGCTCTAACCGATAAAACTTTATTTTGCAGTAGTGAAGTCTTATGTTTGTCATCCCCACCACATTTTTTTATCCGCTGACAAGGATTTCTGTGATACCAAATATTTGTGTTATGTGTTGAATTATTACATGTTTTATATATTTCATGTGATGCATGCAAATGTTAAGGAATTAGTAAATGATTGTGAAGAAAGTATAAATAAGTTTAAAATTGTTTTACAATACTGGATCACCCCTCCCCTCTCAGTACTTAGCTTTCCACATCTAATCCAACAATAAATGCATTGAAGTCTTCCCCAACTATGCAAATCTGATCAGGGGTGTTATGAAGATATTGTTCAATCTCCCTCCATACATTTTTTTTTATCCTTACTTTGGGTGGGGCCATAAATATTCACTAGAAGGAATTTAATATTATTCCTTATACTCTTCACCCTACCACTTATCCAATTATTCTGAAATTGATCCATTTTAAAGGAGATAGATATCAAGTCCCAAATAATAGCCAGTCCCCCCAAGGCCCCTTTTGTAGGGGAGCCAACAACATCCCTAAATCCCAATCTTTTCTTGAAAAGATCAAAGTTTCCTGAATTTAGTTTTGTTTCTTGGATCATTATTATATTTGGGGTGGTGTTAGTAATACAATATTTTACAATACACTATTTGTTAGGGGCATTCATGCCCCTAACATTCTAGGTCAGTAACTTCATGGAATGTTGGTATCTACCTTCCCCTTCCCTTCATAAAATATAGAAGTCAATTTTGTCTATCCCTCTATTGAACCATCTTTGATCCTCAACTCATTCAAGGATTCCCTTCCCATTTTCTTTATCTATTTGGCATAGTCTGAGGTTTCTTTGTCATTTTCATTTTGGACAATGCCAAGATTCTCAACTCTCTCCATACATTCTCTATTACTTAATTCTACCATCATTTCTTCTTCCTCTGATCTTGGTGGTTCCTCTGTCCAATCTAAATTATTTTTTATTAACTATCATTGCAGATCTAATTCCTCTTCACTAACTATTTCATTTAGGAATTTCTCCATAAGGTCATTAGTCAGCTCATTGCTTAAACATTTTATTATAGTATTCACTTCCTCTTATACCTTATCGCTATCCTTCATCTTTTCCTCTTCTACCCTATTAGCCTTACCATCCTTTACTACATAATCCTTTTAGCTTCAGTGTACAACTTTTGGAGCTATTATTCATTAGGTTTTCCTTTACTTCTTTTGTGTTTTGTAGGTTATTCTCTAGATCTCAATCACTTAGCTTTACAAATGCTATGTTTGCCTCTATTCTTTGATTCTCCTCATTAGGAACTGGGATCTCCAATTCTGTATTCTCTTCTCCAATCTTAACACAATCCTCTTCTCCATTCCTTTCTACTACAGACTCTAGCATTTCTTTATATTCACTATTCACCTATGAGACACTTAGCATATTTGGTTTTATCTTCCACCTTATTTATATCCTCATCAATTTCCACAATTTCCCTTCTTTGACTTCACCAGATTGGCCTACGTTCTTAGATTGATCCATTCCACTAGAGCTGATTGTGTTTATTACAAATTCTAGGCAGTGTTGTCACTAAAATTGATGTCAACCTCTGGGGCCAAAGGAGGGGTACTTATTTGCAATGTGTTATTAATGAGGTCTTTCACTATTTTATTTTTAGTTGAACCCCTACAAAAGATTAGTTTAATGTTATAAAATTCATTATTAGTTCTTAATTCTATATGTCTTAGCAAGAAAACATTAATGTCCATTTTAACTACTATAACATGATCAGAGTATGAAAAGGTATCTTCTTCATATCCAACAAAATCTCTCAGTTGATTACCCAATTTTCTTAAAATATCATTATTCATGAGCTCAACTGGGATATTAGGTAGCAAAATTAACCTTCCCAGTTTAAAATATTTTAAATTCATAGGGTAAAGTCAGGTTTCCATTCCATGAAAATAAAATTATTCCCTTTAAAGATTAGACTTTTACTAGATAAGAATTCATTTTTTAGTTTTGTCTTAGTACAATCAATATATAAATGGTTCTTTGTTAGGATAGTGATACCTACCTAGTTCTGATAGACTACAACTGATTGAATATCTTAAGGAAGAGTTTAAAAACTGATTGGATACTTCAAAGACAATGATTGATGATCACTGAGCTACAAAGGTATATGTGACCCATTAAATCAATTATTATATTGTCATTGATGTCAACTAGTTTACTGTACTTATCGTGATAGTTACAAACATTTGTAGAAGGAAATAATGATGAAGGAATGAGATATTAACATGAAGATGAGATGTATGGGAAATCTATGGATATGGTATTCATTGGGTAACTTATTGATGAGTCTATGACATTATGTTAGTGATTTGATTGTATTACATTATTCTGTTATGGTTTGAAGATTAAGAATGAACATGTTTATGTGGTCGGTATATGAAGATCTTAGTGTACACCGAGCAAGTGTAGTGTATACCAAGTATAGTGTTAACCAAGTTAGAAGTCACCGACACATCACGATATTGACCAAGTGAAAGAAATAAATGAAACATATGACTACCAACTAAAGATGATGAGCTAGACAATTATGGATGATTCTAAGGTTAAAGATAAATTTTGTTATGATGATAAAATGGATGAAAAAATTCAAGGATGATCGGATGATGGAGAATGAAATGTGTTACAGACACAAGTTCTGAGGAAGGTTAAAGCGGCAAAATCAACAGTGAAGATTAAGAGGAAAAATCTATGGCTGAGAAGAACATGACTTATTATGTCTATAAAAGGAGATAAGAGATTCATAATGAATTTTGGAATGTGCATGAGAAGATTGCATTCATGCAAAGCTGGTCAAATAGGTTGAAGACAGAACTGAGCAATTCTGCAAGCAATACCGAGTGCCAGAGAAAGGAATTAACCAAGCATAATAGAGTTAGAGGATACACATAAAATAAATTAAGTATATTGGTTAGACGTATTTTGAGCTTAGCATATATCTAAAAATCTGAAAAGAAAGTTGTATTTGAATCCGTAAATGTACTATCTTAACCGAGTGGGACTTAACAGTCTTTTATATTTCATTATGAAATTCAATGAATGTTGATTGTTTTCATGTTGACCCCATATTGAATGTTTGGTCATAGAGAACTATTACTAATAAATCCTCTAACCAGGTCACACCTTACAATGTGTTATTGTAACCTTTAACATGCTTGGCTCTTAATCGAGCTCACTTCAAAAGAGTGAAATTATTTTTGGGTTACCGGTCCTAGGTGGTTTTTCCCCTAATAGGGTTTCCACATTAAAAATAAAAGTGTTATATGTGTATGGATGTGATGAATTGTTATTTTGATTTACACATTACTATTATTGGTTTGATTGGTATATTCACTAGTTAATTTATTGGTATTCAGTAAATGAACAAAAAGGAACAGTTAAAGTTTTACCGAGTTGATTGATTTGAAAGAATTGTTTTATACATCAAGGAGTATTTGGGACTATAGGATAACTAGACATAACTGATTCACCCCCCCTCTCAGTTATCTAACAATTAGTATCCGAGCGTAGAGTACTTGAAGGAAAAGTATGAAGGACTTAAGTAAAAGATCACAAGATGTATAAGAGAGAGGTGCCAAAGCTGAACAAAGACAACTTCTCAACATGGAAAAACATAATGAAGTTATACCTATTAGGGATTGGAGATTTTACATTGTACTACTTGCAAAATGAGTTTATCTTACCCACTGGCTGTTTGAATATCGATCAAATGAAAGAAATACATGAACACAATGCTATGATGATTGAGATTTCTTCTTCTTTATCAGATGCTGAATTTGAAGACATTAAGACATGTGCAACTACAAAATAGATGTGGGATAAGCTTTAACTAGTTCATGGAGGAGATGTGAATGTACTAAGGGCTAAAGCTAAAAGTATAAGACAAATGTTTGATGACATGAAGATGAAAGAAGGTGAGAAAATCACTCAGTACAACAACCAAGTCAAAGAGGTTGTGAATGCTATCCGAGGAGCAAGTGGAACTATTGATGAAGACACCATGGTAAGTAAAATTCTCAGAACCTTGTTACCTGCCTATACTATTAGAGTCTCTACAATTCATGAAATGAGAGTAGCTCCTGGTAATAATATTTTACTTGATAGTCTAATCGTTAGATTGACTGCATTTGAGCTAAACAACTATAACAATAGTATTGTACCTATAGTTGAATCTGCATTTATGAAATCTTTGAAAATTAGAAAATCAAGTAGCAGACATAAGGTAAGAAATGAAAGTAATAGTGAAAGTGAAGAGGATGAACTTGATGAACTTGAAGCATTAATGGCTAGAAGATTACAAAAAGGCAAAGGAATATATAGAGGTAAAATACCCTTGGTATGTTTTAAATGCAAAGAGATTGGTCATATTGCTGCAAGATGTCCTGACAGGGAAGAAGATGAGAAAACAAGTGAAAGATCTAATGAAAGGAAGAATGACAGAAGAGATAACTGAGATCATAGAGGCAACTGACAATATGGCAACAAAGACAACTGAGACTACAGAGATAAAGGAAAGAATGCATGTTACCTAGTTGAAGATGAAGATGATGATACCGACACCGAGATTGATGAAGACATAAAAGTGGCATTTCTGGCATTAAAAGAAGATTTCAAAGAAGAATAAAGGTATGTTGAAACACCACTTATTTCTAAAGTTAGCAAGAATGATACTTGGATTATTGATAGTGGTTGTACACATCATATGACTGGTGATGAGGATAAATTTGTGTTACTCCTAACAACATTAATGATTGTCATTAGTATCATTCAATCATACAATCGATAAAGGAGACAAGACAGGTCAATCGGTCAACACACAAAGCCTAGACACAGAGCATAATACAAGGTAGATCACTATGATAACCAAATACAATTTTGACCGAGTACTCTTACCGAGCCAAATGATTACTGAGTATCGAGCATAGTAGTCACTGAGAATTCATATGCACTGAGCACCAGTTAAATACCGAGTGATGAATGCAGTATACACCGAGTGAAACATGAAATGACATAACAATTTAAAAATGGCACAAACTACTAGGAAAATAGTTTACACCGATTAGAAAATGGTTTACCAAGATCGAGATGAAATTAAATGTGGATGTAATCATTTAATTATTGATGATGCCTATGTAAAGATGATCTAGGTTAATCATTTGAATCGTTGATCTTAGGTTTTCTAAGATAGTGTCTAAACCCTAATTAGGTCAAATCACTTTGATATAAATATTATATAGATGTCATTTTGACATGTATCACACATGAAGTAGCCTCCATTGGGAGACATCTAAAGATCATACACGGTTAAGTTTGAAGCATTGATAGAATATACAGTTTATCAGATTTAGAAGGCTATTGAGCAGTATTCAGAGAAGAGATCAATGACATTAAGGTGATAACATATAAGTACATAACAAATATGATATCAAGCAAGATTAGTTTCTATATAGAGACCAATTTTACTGTTACTTTTTAACCATTGTAGCAAACCTTAAATCTCTTAACAGAGTGGACTTAACATTCTTTTTAAAAAAATATCTTAACTGAGTGCACACTTATTTGTGTTGCTAAAATGCTCCAACCAGGTAGATCTAGCTGATCTTATTGTTACTCCTAACAGGGTAAGATCACTAGAAGTGATCAAATCTTTGTAGCCTTAACCAAAAAATTTATTACTATAGTAGTGAAGCTTTGTGGGTGTCATCCCCACCACAGTTTTTACCTTCTAACAAGGGTTTCTGTGATACCAAAATACATTTTTTATGTGTATGAAGTTTCATGTTTGCATATTTGATTATATTACATGCATTTACATTTTAGTTATGTTATTGGATGTATGGTGAATGCAAATGTTCCAGTCGGTTAATGATTTACATGTTTACAAGGATTCAATTGAAAAGTTTAAAGGGTACTGATTCACCCCTCCCCTCTTAGTACACACCTTTCCATAATTACAAAAATTGGTATTAGAGCTAGTTCTCTTGTTGAGGAAGTTTAATCAATGAAGAGAAAATATCTTAAGGATGGAAAGGTATAATCTTGACAAGACTATTGAAAATCAAAAATTGCAAATGCAGATATTCATTGAAAAATTCAAGGAAGCCAAAGAAAAACTGAGAGAGTTACTGATCAAAAGGAAGGAAATGGCATTTCAATACAATGAGACTGATTATTAGGAAGAAGAGATAGAGGATCCATTTGAAGGATCTGGATTTGGATCTGGAAGTATATTTGATGCATATGAAGGAACCACATTAGATCTATCTAAAAAGAATCAACATCTTATTGATCAAGTGAAAGCACTGCAAATCGGTCAAGGGACTCAAATGGTAAGAATGATTGATGTCATGAACAATGCAAGACAGGCTAAACAAGAAAGGAAATTGGATATTGAAGATAGAAGACAAATGACAGAAAAGATGGAAGAAAAGGAGTCTAAGATACTGAGACTCACTGAGCATCATTTTGAAATTTCCAATCAAATGGTTGTCATGAGTCAGGAAGTCAACCGAGTAAACAATGAGCTTACTAGAAAGATGGAAGACATTGGTGAATTGAGAGAAGAAAATGAAAGACTGAAGAATGAAGTGAAAATTCAAAAATAGCATAATGAGATGATAAAGAAAGCTGAAGAAAATACTAAAAGAATGGATGAATTCCTAAGCAGTCAAAGAAGACTTGACAACAATACTAGTTTAGGTTATATCGAGAAGGGAGAGTCATCAAGACAAGTAGAACAAAAGAATTCCTATACACATCCAAGGGAAAATAATCTCTCATGCTATCATTGTGGAAAACTAGGTCATACATCAAATGTTTGCAGAAGAAAAGAAAAAGGTATTCCTAAATCTACTCCTAAATTTAATAGTTATTGTTATAACTACAACAAGTATGGACATCAAGCACATGAGTGTAGATCAAAGCTGAATAATCCACCTAAGAAACATTACATGGAAAAGCAGTGTCACACTTGCAACCTGCATGGACATATATCACAGGAATGCATGACAAAGATGAAGAAATTCTAGAAACTGAAAGGACAAAACAAGACATCAATCGAGAAGACAAGGTAATGCATATAATTGGGATTACAAAACTTGGACTAGTTGTACATCATGTGGTAGATATGGACATATAGCAGAAAACTGCATGAGAATGCACTGGAGAGGAAGATCTTGAAGTTGGACAAATTATGGAATGACATGTTTGCACTATCACAAGGTTGGTCATTTAAGAAAAGACTGCAGAGACCGAGCATGAGAGGTGAATATTAATACAAATGGAAACACCATTGAATAAATCACGAGGATAAGGAATCAAATGTGGAGAAGAGAAACAAGTGATAATGCTGGAACACGCACAATAGTTGGTGACACCTCATCCTTTGGATTAGGTGATCTCACCACCTCCACTTGAGAAAATAAAGTATGGAACTGAATTTCAATTGGTTAATATCTTACTACAGTTCCTTATATCTATTACATGAATACCAAATCAACATGAATTAAGATGTAATAAAGTAGTTATATGTTTTGAACATAAAGTGTGTATAGTCATAATCGAGTGAAATTTTATTAGCCGGTGGAAGAATCAAGGTTAATCGAGTTGAAGTATCAACCGAGCAATGCTTAGTGTTAACCGAGCTGAATTTTCAAAGAGATAACAGAACACCAATGTATTAACCGAGTTGTGGTAGGTAAAGCATTTATTGCAAAAGTTTGAGTGGGAAAATGAATTTTAGGTATAAATAAGCATCAAAGCAAGTAATTTCTTCACACAATGAACAAGTACAAAACCAAAGTGATTTGGGCAAATTTGAGTAAAGAGTTTTTCGAGTATTTCATAGAGATTTAAGCAGATTTCGAGTAGTTTGTTATCATTTCAAGTAAGCTCTTAGAAACCAAGTTATTTTCCTGAAGATTTCATGAAGCCTTAAATCTGTTAGATCAATGGAATCTTCATCAAAGTATGTGAAATCCAAGAAGGTCACATTGATCAAGTCAGGAACATACAAAGAACCCAAATATAAGTTGCACCCTAAAATTGTTTCACAAGTTGATCAAACATGCACATTTTTGAGCATACCACCTAGGATTTTATTGGTTTAGGATATATGTGCTTATATTCATTGCAAGATAAGAGAAATCATAGATTTCGCGCTTCAATCTACATATCAGTAGCTGTGCTAGGATGGAAAGTTGAAAGATGATCACACACACATGAAAATAAAATATCTAACAAATGCCCTTCATTTCCTGAAGGAGTTTAAGATTGAATGGATTAGGGTTGTACTCAGCCAAGTACACAAAGGAAAAATAGAGGAATGAAGATCAAGATAATCACCGATCCTAAAACAAGATTTAGAGCCTATGTTATTGGTTATAATATTTTTCAATCAAGCAGGCCCAACATTGTCCCATGCATAGAAGAAGACATAGCATATAAGATTGTCAAGAAAGGTTTACAGTTAGACCTCGCAAAGCTACTGCTGAAGAAACTTGAGAACATGAGAACTATCCGTGTTGCAAAGACCAACACTTGTAAGTTTGATTCATTACTTGTTTGTACATTTTTCTACTTGTAAAACTATTTCCCATCTATAGGTAACATTGAATGGGATGTCAACCGACTAGTCATCATCCAAATCAGTGAATTCATCAAGAATTTAGGTCAAAATTTTGAGGGTGTGATGGATGATTATTTTGGAAAGTTTAAAGAAAGAATGCATAAAAGGAGCATGATACCTACATAATTAGTTGAGAAGAACAAGGATGATTTTTTTTTGGTGGACATTGATACCACACTGATTAAGACAATCGAGCCAAGGAATGCATGGCTACCTCCAATGGGCTATGAAATCAATATTTACCAAGCCTCTAGGTCAATAAAGGCACTTTTGGCCGAGCCCAAAGACCCCAAAGCTACTAGGTTCAGAACCTATGAGGAAGTAAAATTGATAATAAAAATGGACATAGTCAGAGTTAAGGTTAGCACAAAATCCAAGAAAAAAATGATGGACACCCTAACTAAGAAATTTGGTGAAGAAGAAGAGGAAGCAATAGAGAATCCGGTTGAAGAAGCAATCAAGGAACAACTCCTAATCATTAATAGTGAACATGAAGAGGATACCGAGTCAGACAAAGAACTACAAGCTGCACCAGTGAAGGCCAAAGGGAAGAGAAAACAAGATGAGACCCCTACACGAGTGAGGAAAAGATCCTCTATAGGTGTTTCTCCACCCCATGAAATAAGGAATAGCAAAAATCACATGGCTTACTCCTACAAAAACATATCAGAAGAAGAGAGGTGCACAAGCCACAATTGAGCAACCAAAGAAGAGGAGAAAACTAATAAGAGGTAAGGATGATATTGAATTTGAAGAAGAAGAAGATACTAGTCAATTCAAAGTTGTTGCAAATAAATCTCAATCAATTGATGAGCTAGTAGAGAACATAAAGGAAATGGGTAGACTAGGTCACCCTAAGATGAATCCGTATGTACATATCTCAATCAAGGATTAGGAGAAAATAGAAGAGGTAATCATCAACCTGATGATTAAATTCAGAAGATTAGCTATTGAATTTATAAAATACATTCCTAAGGATCTTTATGAGAAGGTATCAATAAGATGGACCTATGCCTTGCATACCAAGAAGGAAATGAGAAAATGTTCATTAATGTTGGCAATGCCTAATCTCTCTGAAATAGAAATTGAAGACTGCATGAAATAGTATGTGAACAGATTTCTAATGAAAGATAGAGCATTAAAAATATTGCAAGGTAAACTTGAAGAAGTAGATGAAGATAGTACAATTTTGTGGACTAACATTTTGGATTCAAAGGCTGAAGCAGAAAAAATTGCACTGTCAATAATCCATGAGAAAAATGTCAAAGGTAAAGGAAAAGAGGTACATTTAGATGATGCAGATATCGCTACTAAAGAGCCTATTCATATATCTGATACTAAAATACAAGATGATACATATGCCAAAGATTTCTATTCGACATGATATTTTGAAGAAGAAAAATAGGATACTCCTGAGAAGCTAGTAACAACTGGAACTGATGAAGTAACAATAGAAGATATTACTGATGGTGATCTTGATGATGAAGAAAAGGATGATGAAGATATCACAATTTCTATAGAAAATACTGAAGAAGAAAGACCTACTTAGGTAGCTACAGTAAACATACCGGGCAACTTATTGATATTGATGCAAGCCATCGATATTGCCACTCAAGGGAAACTCGAGGAATAGGCACCAGCACAACAAAAGGACACCACCGAAGGACAGGGTGAAGAAGGAACAAAGGAGACAAATGAGCCCAAAAGCAAAGAGGCAAAAAATAATGAACCTAAAACCAAGACAAATGTCGATGTCTCTACAATTGACACAAGGCCAGAAGCCCAAGGATATTAGACCGATGGAATAGTCAAAGGGAAAGACAAGGAAGAAAGTGTGTCAACCAAGAAAGAAAATTCTAATTCGAAGGCTAAAGCTATAGTACCTTATGGGAAATCTCTCACATTAAGCACTCAAGAGAAGAAGAAGAAAAAATAAACATGGTAAGGGTCCAGTCAATTTAGATGAGATTATTAAAATTCCCACATGTGACATGAGAACCCTAGACCTAGAAGCACATATAAGGTATGGAGAACTGTGCAAAGAGAATCAACTAGGAAGTGGTAGTTAACAAGGTGAAACTATCCGAGGTAATAACCAAGTTAGATGTTATTAATCAAAAAGTTATTACAATTTTGCACAAGCTATGCACTATAGACTCTTTCACTACCAAGCTTAGTGAAAATATACATAAATTAGATGAAGATTTAAAGAATAGTGCAAATAGTCTGTTAAACGAGACCAATGCATTTTATGAGCATTATTCTAAAGTTACACAAATCCAGTGGTTAAGACTAAAATTGAGGAAGGAAGAGGGTAAAATTAGAGAATAAGTAACCAAGCTGCAGGTAGAGTTACTTCCACACTTAAAGGTGATGCAAAAGCATGTGAATAAGGAAAAAGAGTTGGTTTCCACCCCTGAGATAATGGATATAGAATTTTTTTTGATATGCATTCACAAGTTGGTTTAGAGCATATTGCTCTTGAGAATCTCAAAGAGGAATGGGAAAACCTCTTGGATACTCTACAGAAAACCCATCAGAATATATTTGAAAAATTGTGAGTACATTTTTGGCATTAATTTCAAAAAAGGGGGAAATATATGTATATATATTCTTGTATGTACTTCACACTGAGAGCATGTACAAAGGGGGAGTTCACACATTTTTGGTTTACAAAAATTTTCAAGTCCAAATTTTATAGTCGGTACACATATACATTAAAGT
Source organism: Chamaecyparis obtusa (assembly GCA_027943335.1). Lineage (NCBI taxonomy): Eukaryota > Viridiplantae > Streptophyta > Pinopsida > Cupressales > Cupressaceae > Chamaecyparis > Chamaecyparis obtusa. The sequence goes on from BSBK01003542.1 coordinate 132,475, forward strand.
TTTTGATACTAATGCTAAAGGGGGAGAATGTTACTCCTAAGAGCATTAATGGTTGTCATTAGTATCATTCAGTCATATAGTTAGTAAAGGAGACAAGACAGGTCAGTCGGTCAACACACAAAGCCTAGAAATCGAGCATACTACAAGGCAGATCACTATGATAACCAAATACAATTTTGACCGAGTACTCTTACCGAGCTAGATGATTACTGAGTATCGAGCATAGTAGTCATTGAGAATTCATATGCATTGAGCACCAGTTAAATACCGAGTGATGAATGCAGTATACACCGAGTGAAACATGAAATGATATAGTAGTTTGGAATGCCACAAACTACAAGGCAAACAATTTACAGTGATTAGAAAATGGTCTATCAAGATCGAGATGAAATTAAATGTGGATGTAATCATTTAATTATTGATGATTCCTATGTATATATGATCTAGGTTAATCATTTGAACCGTTGATCTTAGGTTTTCTAAGATAGTGTCTAAACCCTAATTAGGTCAAATCACTTTGATATAAATATTATATAGATGTCATTTTGACATGTATCACACATGAAGTAGCCACCATTGGGAGACATCTGAAGATCATATAGGGTTAAGTTTGAAGCATTGACAGAATATATAGTTTATCAGAAAAAAGGCTATCGAGCAGTATTTAGAGAAGAGATCAATCACATTGAGGTGATAACATATAAGTACATAAAAGATTTGATATCGAACAAGATTAGTTTCTATCTACAGATCAATTTTACTGTTACTTTTTAACCATTATAGCAGACCTTAAATCTCTTAACAAAGTGGACTTAATGGTCTTTTTTAAAATCTCTTAACCAAGTGCACACTTATTTGTGTTGCTAAAATCCTCTAACCAGGTAGATCTACCTGATCTTATTATTACTCCTAATAGGGTAAGATCACTACAAGTGATCAAATCTTTGTAGCCTTAACTGAAAACTTTATTACTGCAGTAGTGAAGCTTTGTGGGTGTCATCCCCACCACAATTTTTACCTTCTAACAAGGGTTTATGCGATACCAAAATACATGTGTTATGTGTATGAAGTTTCATGTTTGCATATTTGATTAGATTACATGCATTTACATTTCAATTATGTTATTGGTTGATGTATGGTGAATGCAAATGTTCCAGTCAGTTAATGATTTACATGTTTACAAGGATTCAATTGAAAAGTTTTAAGGGAACTAATTCACCCCTCCCCTCTCAGTACAAACCTCTCCATAATTCCAACAATTTGAATACCTTGAACATTATAATGGTGGATTTGTGAAAATGAGAAATGATACACCTTGTCTAGTAAAAGGAAAATGATCTATATTGCCGAATAATAAGATCAGATGTGAGAATGCATGTTGGGTGAAATGACTTAACTATAATTTATTGAGTGTAGCATAACTAAATAATACAGGTCACTGAGTTGTAGTTGAAAATAGAAAAGTAAATATCTATGATGAGATTGGAAAGTTGGTCGGTACTGGTGAACAACCAAAAGGTAACTTATTTTATCTTGACAATGCTGAAACTTCTGTTTATTGGATAAAAATGAAGATCTATGGTTATGGGACAAGAGGTTATGTCATGTGAACTTTGACAACATGGTTAAGATCAGTAAGAAAAGGAAAGTTAGAGGTTTACCAAGAATATCTAAACTTGACCATGTAATGTGCAAACAATGTCAAACATGGGCAAGATGTCAAAGTCTAGTTTTAAGAGAAAACATTACTCATCTAATGCTATTTTGGAGTTAGTTCATACTGACTTGTGTGGTCCTATGAGAACTCAGAGTTATTATGGAGACAAGTATTTTATCTTGTTTGTTGATGACTTCTCTAGAATGATGAATGTCATATTCTTAAAAGAAAAATCAAAATATTTCAAAATATTTAAGTGGTATAAAGAAAAAGTGGAAAAAGAAAGTGGTAAGGAACTAAAATGCTTAAGGTCAGATAGAGGTGATGAATTTATTTATGATGAGTTCACTAATTTTTGTAATGAGCATGGAATTAAGAGACATGTATCTGCACCGAGAACACCCCAGTAGAATGGAATTGCTGAAAGAAGAAATAAATCAATTATTGATTGTGCTAGAACACTGATGATTGAAAATGATGTTGCACAAATGTATTGGAGAGAAGCTGTTAGTATTGCTGTTTACACATTGAACCGAGTTTAACTGAAGAAAGAATCAAACAAGACACCTTATGAATTATGGTATGGTTACACACCTATGTGAGTTATTTCAAAATATTTGGAAGTAGATGTCACATTTTGAAAGATGATAGAAAGGGGAAATTTAATTCAAAAGGTGATGAAGGAATATTTCTAGGATATTCTAATAAAATAAAGGCTTATAAATGTTTGAACAAGGCTACTAACAAGATGATTGAAAGTGCAAATGTGAGAGTTGATGAGTTTGCATAAAATAACGATGAAGAAAGAAAAATGGAATTGGAAGATTATGGTAGATTTATTTACATTGAAGAACCTAAAACTCTACCCAAGCAACACTCTTTACAGACTGACAAACAACAAATGGTTAATGATGAAAATGTTGATCATGCATTGAGTGGAGAACACATTGAAGAACAAAGATCTAAACCTGTAATTGCAAAATATGTGATAAGACACCATCCACAAGATAAGATAATTGGAGATAAAAGAGTGGGAATGATGATACAAAGTAAGTTGAGGAATAACACATGCTTAGTTTGTGAATTTGAGCCTACAACTGTTAAAGATGCATTGGAAAATGATGAATGGATTAAGGAAATGAATGAAGAGATTGAACACATATTAAAAAACAAGACATGGACATTGGTACCGAGACCAAAAGACAAAAATATGATTGGAACCAAATGGATTTCAGAAACAAATTGAATGAGAATGGAGATGTCACAAGGAACAAAGCAAGACTAGTATGCAAAGGTTATGCACAAGAAAAAGGAAATGACTATGGAGAAACTTTTGCACCCGTTGCTAGAATTGAAGGAGTAAAAATATTGCTTGCATATGCTTCTTACAAAGGATTTAAATTTTATTAGATGGATGTTAAATCTGCATTTATGAATGGGATAGTTGAGGAAGAGGTATCTATTGAACAACCTGAAGGTTTTGTTGATCCTAATCAGAGGACCATGGTATGTAATTTGCACAAAGAACTATATGGACTGAAACAAGCACCGAGAGCATGGTATGAAATACTACATTCCTATCTAATAAGTTAAAGAATTCAGTGAATTATTGTAACACTAATTCACCTCTCTCTCAGTGCTGCCAAATCCTAACAAGAAGGACTATCAATTTAGCAAATGGACAACTGGCTCCACAACTACTAGTGGAGCTATTGAATGAAATGGGAGATAGAGGAACCCTAGAATTGAAGAGGGAGGGATGGAACCAATTAAAGATACAAATTATGGATGGAAAGTGGTGAGAGGCCAGAAGGAAAAAATAGCCCTCAAAACTAGGGTTACAATTGGAAAGGTGGTAGGGAATAAGGAAGAAATCAAAGGAATATGGGTGACTATTACAAGAAAACTTCCAAATTATGCATCAAGGTCTAACTAAATCCCATTGGGGGGATTGACATACAAGCCTTACAGATGAAATGAATCCAACGATAGATCTTAGCAACAAAAATAAGGGATGATCGGTATGAAATCATGAAGGAGGAAATGTTAGCCAAGCCCCCCTAGGTAAAGGATCTAAAGGCATCCTAAAGGAGAAAAATATTTAATCTCATTGGAAGCGTTAAAATCATAAATGGAATAGGAATCCCAAAACCCCACTGATGTATGGAAAAAAACTACCTATTCAAAGGCCCCATTAAATAGAAAGTAAAGATAGTGAATGTGATGAATGATCAACATACCGATGGAAAACAAGGGCTTAGTCTAGATCATACACCACCATCAATTGATTAGAATATGTTAGTTGAGCATTTTCCTCAGAATGGAATCTCAGAAGATAAGGTCACCCTAAATATCAGTGGAGGCATCATTGAGGGCATGCAGAGACATTACAAAACCTTCAGTTAATTTTCTAGATGGTGTGGCACTGAGATCCCTATAGAAGAGGTTGTGGAGTGGTTTCAAGGAACCTATGGGAACTTGTTAGATAACTGAGAGGGGGGTGAATTAGTTAAGTCCAGTTATCCTACAGTCCCAAATACTCACTGATGTATAAAACAATTCTTTCAAATCAATCAATCAACTTGGTAAAACTTCAACTGTGCCTTTCTATTTATTTATGGAATACCAGTAAATTAACAAGTGAATATACTGATCAAAACAATAATAGTAATGTGTAAAGAAAAATAACAGAGAAAGGAATTAATTGAGCATAACAGAGTTGGAGGATACAAAGAAATTGAATCGATTATATTGGCCAAAGGTATTTTGAGATTAGCATAGATATGAAAATCTTCAAAGGAAGTTGTATTTGAATCAAATCATTTACTATTTCATTCTAACCATTGCTACAAATAATACTATTTTTCTTTACACATTAGTATTATTGTTTTGATCGGTATATTCACTAGTTAATTTACTGGTATTCGATAAATGAACAGAAAGGCACAGTTAAAGTTTTACCGAGTTGATTGATTGATTTGAAAGAATTGTTTTATACATTAGTGAGTATTTGGGACTGTAGGATAACTGGACTTAACTAATTCACCCCCCTCTCAGTTATCTAACAAGTTCCCATAGGTTCCTTGAAACCACTCCACAACCTCTTCTATAGGGATTTCAATGCCACACCATCTAGAAAATTAACTGAAGGTTTGGTAATATCTTTGCATGCCCTCAATGATGCCTCCACTGATATTTAGGGTGGCCTTATCTTTTGAGATTCCATTATAAGGAAAATGCTCAACTAACATATTCTAATCAATTGATGGTGGTTTATGATCTAGACTAAGCCCTTATTTGCCATCGGTATGTTGATCATTCATCACATTCACTATCTTTACTTTCTATTTAGTGGGGCCTTGAATAGGTTTTTTTTTCCATACATCAATGGGGTTTTGGGTTTCCTATTCCATTTATGATTTTGACACTTCCAATGAGATGAAATATTTCTCCTTTAGGATGTCTTTAGATCCTTTACCTAGGGGGGCTTAGCTAACATTTCCTCCTTCATGATTTTGTACCGATTATCCCTTATTTTTGTTGCTAAGATCTATCATTGGATTCATTTCATCTGTAAGGCTTGTGTGTTGATCCCCCCAAGGGGATTTAGTTAGACCTTGATGTGTAATTTGGAAGTTTGCTTGTGCTAGAAAACAAGCAAAATGAAATTGGACCCTGACCCTGACCCTAACCCTGGGTCCAATTTTCAAATTTTGAAGGTTTTGGGATGTCGGGCTTCATAAAGTTTTATTTTCTTGCTTCCGGGTCGGCTATTTCAGATTTTGAAATGGTAAACTCTTAAATTGAATTTAATCTAGGTCCATTTCTAGGGGTTAAGGTTAATTGGGATTTAATTCTCCAATGTCAGCCTCTCTAGAAGTTTGTGCCCTAGATCACTATAAAAGGAAGCCCTCCTCTTTCATTTTCTCCATCTCTCATCCATGATCAAGAAAAAGCAATTTCATCAAGAAAGATCAAGCAATCATCCATTCAAGCATTCAAGTTCTCCATTGAAGATCAAGGATTCAAGCATTCAAGCCTTTGAAGGGATTTGGTTCAAGCATTCGAGATTCATCATTCAAACCCTAGATCTATCCATCATGGTGGTGTGATCTTCCTTCAAGATCCTTTGTTTATCTTCAAGATCCATTCATTCTCCTTTCAAGGTGGATTCCAAGCATATAATCATGGAGGTTTTGGATTTACATTTATGGTTTTGATTTACATTGTTGAGTCCAAGCTTTCATATCAATATACTTGTTTACATTTCAAATACAATTGTATATCTATTGAATATCATAGCTTCATTGTTAGATCTACTTCTACTACTTGCTAGCATTCTCTATTTCAATTCCATTATTAAGGTTGATTCCAAACCGGGGTTTGACTAAGGAAAACCCCTCATCCAAACAACAAAACCATTTTTCTTGTAGGTACAGGTGCGAGACAGTGAATTAAAGTGCAGATTTGGATACCCTTTTTGCCAAACTTCTAGGATCTGAGAAGAGAATTTTTGTTAGAGCAGTTGGGTCAAGGATGACCTTCAGTGAGTGTACAATTGTGCCCTAGGGTAAGATTGTGCCCCGCTATCTGGGTCAAGGTCAACTTCCCTCAGAAAAGAAAAAGATTTATGGGTTTTTTAGATCTCGCAGTTTCAGTTGAGAAACATGAAAATCAACAATTTTTGAGACTATTTGATAGGGTTTTCAGTAGGTTCTTTTTCGAAGGTGAGTACCTTTATTTCTTCATTTCAACATTAGTATTTCTAGATTTATATTCCATCCCCTTACAATTCAAATGTATGTGTAAAATATTGGTTTTGGGGTCTCTTTTATGTGCAAACCATTGTTCTAGGACCCCATCCATATTTTATCCTATACACTAGAGAATTTGGATTGGATTCATTTGGATTTGAATAGCAAAAGTTAGAATCAAATTTGTAAAGATAGTCCAGGAAGAACTCCAATCCAGGCCTGTTGCACGAATGGAGTCCTAACTTGACATTTCACTAGTGGAATTCCATGACCACTTGGAAAATTCAAGTTAGGAATGTATTATTAATGATTCCAAAGGCTCAAAGTGAGATTTGGAGGTCTGGGAGTTTTTGCATCAAGCCCTAGGCTAAATATCCCTATGTATTTAGCTAGTCGGATGTATGAGGTTGTGTGCAGACAATTGAACTAATTGGAGGGACCTATTAGAAGGTTGATTTGAGTCATTTGGAGTTAGGAAAAGGTTTCCAAAACCTTGTACCAATTCTATGAACCCATATTTGACCACTTTCTATGTAATCCAAGCCTAATCTAGCTAATTATGTCTGTGAGCATTGTGAGGGTTGAGTGTTGATGGAGTGGAGTTTGTCCTTGTGACTTTGGGGATCTTAGAGACATCCAAAAGGGTACTTGAATCTACCCTTTCATTATTGAGTCCCATCCATAGTTGAAATTTGCACACCAAAAACCATTATGGGAGACCTAGTAGGATTCATAGGTCAGGTTGAGTTTGGTTTGTTGTGGGATAAATTTATTGATTGATTCTATTTTCAAATATCCTAAATAAGGTTTTAAAACCTTTATATTGGTAGGTTAGTGTCACTGGTGAAGATTTCCATATATGGCTTAGAATAGGGAAAGTGTCCCTAAGTCATTATTTGTGAAGAGTTAGCATAAGACCTTTAGGTGTTGAAGTGGAGTAGGGAAGGTTCCTAGACATCACTACTTGGTTGATATACATCATATCCCAAGGTTAGTGAAGTTGGATTGTGTCAAATCCAAGGTTGAGAAGTTGTGAAGGAGATATGATATCTCATTGTCTTCTTGCTGTGCTCTCTGCATTAGGTGGTATCAGAGCACTAGGATTGTTCTTTGGGAATAAATTTGAATCATGGAGGATCATGGTGAAGAAGAAATCCCCTCAAGAGTGACCAATGCTAAATTGGCAAAGATTGTGAGAGAGAAATTTGTTGTAGGAGGCTTGAAGCAGAATTGGAGAAGTTGAAGAGAAACCAAGGTAGAAGTGTTGTAGAGGAGTCAGATGAAGAAGAGGATCCCATACATAAAAGATGAGAGGTTCCTACTGACCAAAGATCCCTCCTAGAGGTCCTAGAAAGGGTTGAAAGGAAATATAAGTTTGATATCCCCATATTCCTTGGGAAAATGAATCCAGAAGAATGTATGGAATGGATTGAAGCATTGGAGAATTACTTTGAATGTGAGGAGGTATTTGAGAGCCAAAAGGTGATATTGGCTAAGTCTTAAATGAAGGGTCCAACCCTTAGTTGGTGGAACTTCTTGCAGAATGAAAGGGTGGAAGAAGGAAGAAACCCTATCACCACTTGGAAGAAGATGGTGATAGAGATCAAGAGAAAATTATCTTGGAGGATTATGAAGTGTTTCTACACAAGAGGCTTCAAAACCTAAGGAAAAAAGACATGGATGTTGGTGCCTACACAGAGGAGTTCCATAGGATGGCCCTCAAGGCAAAAATACTGAAGAACAAGAAAATAAAGCTAGCTAGATACTTGAATGGCCTCAAGTTTAGCATTCATGATGAAATCAATTTGTTCAACCCTGAGACTGTACACAAGTTCTATCAAATGGAACTAAGAGTTGAGGAGAAATAAAGAAGGAAAGGAGAGAAGAATAACATGGGTAGAGGGAAAAATTTCAGAGGCAGAGGTTGGTTCATGGGAGAGGATCATTCCCTAAGAACCAAGGTGAATTAAGCAGTGAGGAATCAGAGGGAGAGTCAAGAAATAGAGGTGCATTCAGAGGTAGAAGGTCAAACAATAGAGGAAGGTTTGGTGGAAAAGGACCTAGTGTCTTCACATGTAACTAAATTGGGCATCAATCCTTTAAATTTCTTGAGAAGCTTGGAACAAGCAAGAAAGGATGAGATAGAAGGGTTTAATTGATCCAAGAGGATGACAGTCAGAGTGTGTCATCTTAAAACACAACCACATAAAGGCCTTAAAATATAGATAAAGGGGAGTGCCTTATGATGTAGAGAACTCTCTTAAGAGTGCCTAACATCTCAGAGCCACCTGAGAGGAAGTCACTATTAAGGAAAAATTGCAAAATAAATAATAAGGTATGAAATGTGATTTTAGATTCTGGATCAATAGATAATCTTTCCTCTAGAGAGTTTGTTGATAAAATGAAACTTCAAAGAATCCCTCATCCATTTCCTTATAAAGCTTCATGGTTGACAAAAGACAAAAAAAAACTCTAATTTGTGAACAAGTTTGGGTAGAGTTTATCATAGGAAAATATGTGGACAGAGTCTTGTGTGATGTAACATAAATGGATGCATGTCACATTTTATTAGGGAGGCCTTGGAAATTTGACGTCAAATAAAAATATGATGGGAGAACCAATGTTTATACAATTTACAAGGGTGGTGTTGAGTATGTCATGAATCCACTTCTTGATGATGGGAAAGAGAAGCATGTTGTGAGTAATGTCATGTGTGTAGGAGAGAAAGAGTTCATGAAGGTCCTAAAGGAGAAGGACACACCTTGCTTTGCCTTGGTATTAAAACCTCAAAAGACACCCTTAGAGATATCCAAAGCCAAAACCATAGAAAGAGATGTAGGTCCTAAGGAGATCAAGGCATTGTTGGATAAATACAGTGGTCTGATTGCATGAAGTACTCCAAAAAATTTTACACCACAAAGGGAAGTAAGTCATTGTATAGACCTCATACCAGGGGCCACACTCCCAAAAAAGGCAGCCTACAAGATGACCCTTGAGAAGAACAAGAAGATAGCAAGGCAAATTGAATAATTTTTGTCTAAAGGGTTCATTAGGAAGAGTGTGATTCCATGTGCAGTCCCTTCCATACTTGTAGCTAAAAAGGAAGGTACATGGAGGTTATGTATGAATTTGATGGAAATCAATAGGATAACCATAAGATATAGGTTTCCTATGCCTAGAATGGAGGATCTAATGGATTTTTAGGGGGTGCAAGCTATTACTCCAAGGTTCATCTCAAAGTGGCTATCATCAGGTCTCAGGGGTGGAGATGAGTCGAAGACAACATTAAAGACTACATAGGGTCTTTATGAGTGGCTTGTAATGCCTTTTGGCCTATCTAATTCCCCAAGCACATTTATGAGGCTTATGAATGAAGTCTTAAAACCTTTTCTTAACAAATTTGTTATGGTTTACCTTGATGATATTATGATTTTTAGCAGGGATAAGGAGGAACATTTCAAGCATTTGGACATGGTTTTGAATAAAATTCACGAGGAGCAGTTGAAGGTTAACTTGGACAAGTGTGTGTTCCTTCAAGAATAACTTGTGTTCTTGGGATTTGTGATATCAAAGAACACTCTCAAGATGGATCTTTCAAAAGCTGAGGCTATTCTCAATTGTCCACCACCTACTACAACATCTGAGTTAAAGAGTTTTCATGGTTTGTGTAGTTTCTATAGGAAGTTCATTAGAAAATTTAGTGGCATATATACTCCTATCATTAATACCATTAATGGAGGAAGGAAATATGTTTTTGAGTGGACTAATGAGGATAATGAGTCATTTGAGTTTTTGAAAAGGAAGATTGCGGAGCAACCCATCCTAGTTCTACCAGAATTTCACAAGGTGTTCACATTGGAGTGCGATACAAGCAATAAGGCTATTGGTGGATTCCTAAGCCAAGAAGGGAGACCAGTTGCCTTCTTTAGTGATAAAATGAATGAAGCAAAGAAAAAATATTCAACTTATGATCTTGAACTATATGCTATGGTTAAATCTCTTAGAAAGTGGAGGCATTACTTGTTGCCTAAGGAGTTCATTATTTTTACTGATAACCATGCTCTTAGTTTCTTGAATAGCTAGGAGAAGCTTCACCATAGGCATGTTAAGTGGATGGAGTTCCTAAAATCCTACACTTTCACCATAAAGCATAAGAAGGGAGTGGTGAATAAATTTGTTGATTCTCTCAGTAGGAGGCACTTGACCATTCAAACCATTCAGTTAGAGAGTGTTGGAGTTCATGCCATGAAATATATGTATGCCATAGATGACTTCAAGGAGGCCTACCAAGTTTGTACTGATATGACAAAGAGGTATCATACTAAATTCTCAGAATTTAGTGTGTAGGATGGACTAATTTTCAAAGGTAGTTTATTTTGTGTGCAAAGGGATCCATAAGGGAGAACACCATCAAAGAAAATCACTGTGGAAGCTTGGCAGGACACTTTGGTGTGGATAAAACACTTGAACTTGTAAGGAGATTCTACCACTGACCCAAGTTGCAGTCAGATGTTAGAAAATTTATGGAGAGTTGTTTGGTGTCAAAAAGCCAAAGGTCACACATCCAATGCAGGGTTATATACTCCATTACCTATTCCTTAAAAGCCTTGGGACTCAGTGAGTATGGATTTTTTCTTAGGCCTACCTAGAACAAAAGCTAGATTTGATAGTGTTTATGTGGTAGTAGACATATTTTCCAAAATGGTGCACTTTATACCATGCAAGACCATCCATGATGCCTCCCATATAGAAGATCTATTATTCAAGGAAGTAGTTATGCTCCATGGATTTCCCTTTTCAATTGTGTCTGATAGAGATTCTAAGTTTTTAGGTCACTTTTGGGGGACACTATGGAGAAAGCTTAGAAAAAATGTGTCTTTGTCCTCTGCATATCACCCACATTTTGATGGTTAGATTGAATTTATAAATAGATCACTTGGTAATTTTTTAAGATACCTAAACCAAGAGTATGGGGCTACTTGAGATTCCATTTTGGCCCAAGAAGAGTTTTCCTATAATCATTCTGTTAACAGGAGCACTAGTTTGACTCCTTTTCAGATTGTGTATAGTGTTCACCCTAGAGGTGTATTAGAACTCATAGATTTCAAGGATATGGAGAAGAGGAGTTCTTTGGCTGAAGACTTTGCTGAGGTTATGAAGGATATCCATGAACAGGTTAAAACAAAGTTACAACACACCTCTGATAAATACAAACAACATGCATCTAAGAAAAGAAGAGATTTGCAACTTAAGGTGGATGATTCATCTCAAGAAAGAAATGCTACCTAAGGAGAAGTACACCAATGTTATGATGAAGAAACTTGGTCCTTTCAAGATCCTAAAGAAGTGTGGAAACAATGCTTACAAGATTGAATTGCCTTCTCATATTGATTTATCTCCTATCTTCAATGTGGTTGAATTATATGCATATAAAGGTCTTGTTAGTGATGTTTGTGTTGTAGGTAATCAAGAGCTTCAACATGACAAGGAGATGAAAGAATTACCCACACCATCCATTCTGGAGATTGAGTGCATCATAGATAAGAGGGTGAGTAAACAAACAAGGACTACATTATATGAATTCTTGGTCAAATAGAAACATCATCCCTTAGAAGATGCCACTTGGATGACCCCTAGATCTATTCAAAAAATTGGATTTAAACTTGAAGATATTCCAACTCAAGAGACTCGAGTTCATTTTGTCTTGAGGAGTATGGTGCTGGGCACCCAGGGCATTTGAAGTATTTATGAAACATCTAGGATGTTCCTTATGTTTTTTCTTTGTAATGAAATGATGGAACCTTGAGATCATCCTTCTCATATTTTTATCCAACTTGTGTGGTCAAGGATCCCTAAGGTACACCTATAAACCTTGGGATACCATAGTCTACTTGGATTTTAAGTCTATAGGTGATATGTGTGATTAGGTGTTTTGAGTGTTTTTAGGAGTTTTGGTCATGATTCCAATGATTTTGGATCATTTTAGGAACATTTGATATGGTCTAGGTATTAAGAAATCATTCCAAGTCATTTGGATTGGAAAATTGCAAAAATGCAAAAAATGTTGCAAAAGATGTAAATGTTGCTCGAGCAACTTTTGAAAAGTTGCTCGAGAAGTTCAAATCTAGTTACCAACGGTCACAATCACTCATGGACTGGTTGGAACTTTTATTTTAAGATATTTAAACATGTTCAAGCCTACCCAAGAGGTTAGACATTTGAGCATGAAGTTTTGATGCAATTTTAATAAAAACCACCAAATTTTCTGAGCAATCATTGCCTGTTATAGACGTGTATGGAGTGATAAGACCAAATTAATGAAATGATCCAAGAAACCTATGAATATAATTTCTATATAATTTGGATTGGATTCTTTTGGATTTGAATAGAAAAAGTTAGAATCAAATTTGTAAAGACAGTCCATGAAGAAGCCCAATCCAGGTCTGTTGCACAAATGGAGTCCTAACTTGACATTTTACAAGCGGAATTCCATGAAAACTTGGGAAATGAAATTTAGGTATTCCAAAGGCCTAGGGTGAGATTTGGAGGTCTGGGCGTTTTTGCATCAAGCCCTAGGCTAAATATCCCTATGTATTTAGCCATGCAGATGTATGCAGTTGTGTGTAGACAACTGAAATGATTGGAGGGACCTATTATAAGGTTTATTTGAGTCATTTTGAGTTAGGAGAAGGTTTAAAAATCCTAAACCAATTCTATGAACCCATCCTTGACCACTTGCTGTGTAATCCAAGCCTAATTTGGCCAATTAGGTTTGTGAGCATTGTGAGGGTTGAGTGCTGCTTGAGTGGAGTTGGTCCTTGTGAATTTGGATATCTTAGAGACATCAAAAAGGGTACTTGAATATAACCTTAGATTATTTAGTCCCGTCCATAGTTGAAATTTGCACACCGAAAACCATTGTGGGAGACCTAGTAGGATTCATAGGTCAGGTTGAGTTTGGTTTGTTGTGAGTGTTGTGGGATAAATTTGTTGATTGATTCTCTATTAATATAGGCTAAATAAGGTGTTCCAACCTTTATATTGGTAGGTCAGTGTCACTGGTGAATATTTCCATATTTAGCTTAGAATAGGGAAAGTGTCCCTAAGTCATTATTTGTGAAGAGTTGGCATACAAAATTTAGGTGTTGAAGTGGAGTAGGGAAGGTGCCTAGAAATCACTACTTTGTTGATATACATCATATCCCAAGGTTAGTGAAGTTGGATTGTGTCAAATCCAAGGTTGAGAAGTTGTGAAGGAGATACCATATCTCATTGTCTTCTTGTTGTGCTCTTTGCATCACAATATGTGCAACCATAGAATTGATAAGTGTTGCCATAAATGAAAACATTCCATACATGTGAATATGTGTGCATGTGCTGACCACTTTCCAACAATCTCCCCTTTTGGCATTGATGGCAACACTTAGTGAAAAATGACAAAGTGCATCATCAAAGCAAAAAAAGTAAAAGGAAATATAATGAAAAAAATTCAAAACATAAAAATTCAACACATTAACTTCAAAAAATTCCCTTTATTTATGTTTTCTATACTTCATATTACACACATAGATTTTCTCTCTTTCTCACATTACATTTGGAATTTTTCACACCATCTCTCCCCCTTTGACATCAATGACAAAGGGTGCTAAAATGTCAAAATCAGTGAACAAAATAAAAAAAAGGTTAGAGCATGCAAAATCACAGCTTAACTGTTACACATCTCTGTAGTTAGTCCTCAAAATCTATATATCGACATTCCATGATGCTTTTATTGCCTCTACCATCTAAATCATTCCACTAAGACTGAATGCAACCTTGTCTGCTATCTCTACATCAATAGGCACTAGTTCTTGAAATGTTTTTAAGCCAAGTTGTAAGTCCTCATAGGTTCTCTCCAAAACAGTGATCTTTGGAGCCAAAAAGTTCTTTAATTCTGCAAATCTCCTCCGAACTCTGTCTTTCTCCATCTGTAAGGTATGGATTTTATCCATGATCCTGTTAACTTCCTTATTCATATCCATAATTTTCTTATCTCCAAAATATTTAGAGAGGTTTTCCAAAGCCTCTTCATCCTGTGCTATGATATTTGATATACTCTTTATATGCTTATGCGAAGTCACACAAAGTCTATAGAGATCCTATCCATCCTTAAGACAAGATTTGATTGCCCTTTTAGTGGAAATCAATGTATTAAGATCACTCTTGATCCCATCAAGAGTATCTTTCATCCTTAACTTCTTAAAATCATCAACAACTTTGATTCTTGCTACATCCTCTAATTTATCAAAACTTTGTTCTATTATACTTAGAACATTATCTATATTATCTATATTATTTCCAGTATCTTCAGGATGTGTAACCAAAAACTTACTCAAAAATTATGTGGCTTGTTGAATTACTTTTTTAGTCTTGTCAGCCTTCTTTTCAGATTTCTCCTTTGCCTTAGCAAAAGCAAGTACTGACCATTGCATCAAATCATAAACATCCATGTCCTCTAGGTTAGTTGTAAATGATTGGAAACCACTTGCCAAAAAACTAGGTAATGATTGAAAACATGTTACAGCAATCTACTTAGGTTTCACACTTTGTCCATCATTTTTACACTTGAAACATGTTACCTTCTTCTTAGGTTTCAATTGGCTATAGTCAATCTACAACTTACAATACTTAGCAATATGACCAAAGTTATTGCATTATTAACACAATATTTCTAGATCTGGCAATAGGTTTCTTAACTTCTTCAATTGTCTTGTTAGCATCATCCTTACTAGCATTAGAAACATTATCTTGGATAATATCATTTGCTTTACACGTTTCCTTAACCTCAGGTTGTCTAAGTTCAATATCTTTACAACATTCACCTTTTTCCATCTTTGTCTCATTCAAGCTTTTCTCTTTTTGCTTCTTGAGGAAATCATCCAAGTGATCATGTGTAGGTCTGCTAGATCTCATATCTAGTTTTCTACATTCTTTTATCTTGTGTCCATACAAGTAGCAATTAAAAAAAAATCTAGTAAACTTTGGCTTAGGAGTACCTTTTTCGGTTTGCTTCTTTGATTGATCTTCATGGCTGCAATCTTTGTCATTGTCCTTACAAGGAGGTATCTCAGGTTTTGCTATCACAACCTTAGTTTCTAACTTCTTAGGTGAGTCAAGATTCACCACAACTCTATCTTTCCTCTAAACAAGATTGTCAATAAATCCTAGTCATGTCTCATCTCCAACAGGCTTCTGCATGTCAATTTGCTCATCCAATTTCTATATGCTCTCATGAAGTTTCTCTATGTGATCTTTAGTTTGATCAATCTCACTAGTAATGGCTATGCAGTATCTCTCTACCTTGTCATACTTTGTCTTTAATGCAATCAACTCGCTCTCCAAATTTTTCATCCTATCCCTTGTACTTGATAGTTCATTTTGCAACTTTTTATTTACCTCTTTTTCAACATCAAGTTCCTTCATCAGGTTCAATTTTGTGATCTCCAAATCATCCTTCAAGGAATCCTTTTCATGCTTCAGCTGCACAATCTGATCTTGATTTGATAACTCTTCAGTTTGTGCTTCCATAAGATCATCTCTCAGTTTTATCTCATGTTCAAGTTGCTGCTTCAACTTCTTGATAAAGTCATCTGCCTTCCTTAGCTTGTACTTTAGATCCACTCTATCTGCATTGTCAATGTCCACATATTCCAAAGCCATTTCACAATTCTTCTTCAAGCTTTCCAAATCTATCTTGATCTCCCCAAAGCTGTTAAGCTTTTCTTTCAAGGGCCTGATGCTCTGATACCAATTGTTAGGATTTGGTAACATTGAGAGGGGGGTGAATCAGTGTTACAATACTTTACTAAATTATTTAACTTCTTTGCTTTCCTTAAGCAACGAATTAAGATGTAACAAAAAGTGTACAACCATGCAATTAAGACAAACATAGAAGAACTCATAACACCATATTTATTTTCAAGGAAACCCTGGCCAAGGGAAAACCTTGGTGGGGATGGTACCCACAATATTTTCCACTATGAATCTTGAAACCCTGTTAGGAGTTCTAGCCCTGTTAGGAGCTGATTAATGCAGTATAAATAGATCTCTGTTAGAGGATGTGTACAATAAGATCCCTATTAAGGAATTGACTTTGTTAAAATTCCTAGCCCTGTTAAAGGAAAACAAACCCTGTTAGGGGTGTACAACATGTGCAGCAACACTTACAACAAATCTGTTGTTCAGAATACAAAGGATTAACAAAGTATTTCTAGAAGAGCTCCTCAAGTTCTCCTTTCTCTTGATCTTTTCTCTGCGCTTTAGATATCTTCACAATTCGCATCCAACATCATTACATCCATACATCATCATATACCTACACACTTTTACAAAAGTGTCTATATATTTATACCCTGTCAGGATTATAATTACAAAGCTAGTCGACATCATTCTAGCTAAATATCATATTAATTCAAGCGCAATTGCACACTTCATTAACATCCCTAGTCGGCCTCAAATCTAAGATAACATCCAAAAATAAGTTTCCAAATGCTCACAAAGTCGGCCTCAATGATCGCTAACATGTTATGCTTTGTTTATTGTCTTCACATCCAATCAACTGAACATATATCTCTAATTCGTCAGTACTAACACGTGCGACCTCACACATGTGTTCATTGGTGTCTTGCAAGCATGACATTAAGATTGCATGCCTTAATACAACTTTTGTGAAGCTCACTAATCTTTTCTGTCAGACTGGGTTACTGAAATAGTCTGTGGACTTAGGTATTTTTCATTCAACAACTGCATTCAAACATAATCAACATATCCAATATGTGCGACCATAAAACTGATAAGTGTTTCCATAAATGATAAGATCCCATGTACATGTGCATATGTGTGCATGTGCTGACCACTTGCCAACACTTCTTTCTCGGTTTGGGGAACTTAGAAACCCTGGATTGGTTAAAAATGCAGATTGATTATTTTGAGATGATTTCTTGAGGTTGCTAATTGCTAAATAATTGATCCTCCATTTATGAGAGTTGATCAACTCCTTCATAAGGTGACCATCATGTGGATTCAATGCTACAAAGTGATTTCCAACGCTTGGAATATCTATCATAGTTTTGGAATTGCAGTATTTTGTTTTGTTGAAAAAGTCACATTGCCTTCATGAGGTCTCATTCATGTTCGCATTCACATTCATATTTTATCGCAGAGCCCTTTTTTAAAACTTTTTTTCTTGCAATGTTCTATTATTGCTTACTTCTAATTTTATATAATTTGCAAGTTTCACTTATGTGCAAAAAACCACATAATACGTTATAATTTTATTTTCTATACATAGTTCACTTCACAATCATTTTCTTCCTTAATTCTTAATTTTTTTAAAAATGAGACATCAGTATCTACAATTTTGAATTCACACTACTTTATATATATATATATATATATAATTTAAGATTATTTATCTTCCTTAATTCCTAATTAAAAAAAAGACATTAATATCTACATTGTTGTGTCCACTACCTACATTATTATATTTCCTAAAAACTAAGGGATATTAGTAATATCACTATGTCATGTTTTTCAGTTACAATTAAACGATATACTTTTTAAATACGTTTTTTCTCTTTAATATGTAAATTTAATGGGATGCCACTATTGGCCACACAAAATAGTATCATCACATTGTATGTACTAAAACTCGATTTTGTATACTACAATGATTCACACAATTTTTACTGATTTGATTTTGATTCTCATAATCTGTCTCCACAATATTATAAAAATAACAAAATCGATAAAAATATATGAAATTAGATCGATTTATATTTTTATATTCATTACATTTTTGTATGGAGAATAGTGATAGCTAGTTTAATGTGTTCGTTCTTAGCTGGACTTTTGATTGGTATCTTTCATTTGTGGACCCTTGTCTGCAATTTGTGATTGTGCACGTACCACACCGATTTACTCGGCCAGATTCACCTTTTCATCATAAACAAAGTTGTTGATGATGACGAAGAACTGCCATTTCAGAGTCGACTGGTGGACGGCAAATTTGCGCACTTTCAGAGGCGATTCTTTTGGGGACCACACAGTACTTTCTTACCAGATCATGATCATCATTCTGTACAACAGAATATCACACATTATTCCATGATAATCATTTGCATACATGTTTTGACACGTCTCTCATGTTACCATGATTAATCAGTCTGTTCCACCGCCGCTCTGAGCCGTTCGATCAACGGTTTTCGACCACAGTTTTAACCACTACGGGGAATTGTTGTTCGAGATGAGTGCGAGAAATCAAAAATATGGAAAATGCCCTATATTTATACACCTCCATGCTTCCCTCACTGCCCACGCCTTTGCTCTCTTCTTTTCTTTTGCTTTGTCTTCAACTGTTCTGATAGAATTTCAGTTTTTTTTTTAATACTGTGCGAAGGTGCTTGCAAAGTTCTTTACAATGTCGGAAATGGCGTCTGATTCGGAGGTACGTTGTTCAAATCGTTTGTATGCTGAAGATTTTTATCTGGCTTCAAATTTTATGTTTAAATTTGTTTCTCTTCAAATTTTCGCTCAATGTTGTTCGAATCGTTTGTATGCTGAAGATTTTCAGCTGGCTTCAAGATTTTATGTTTAAACTTTGTTTCTTCACATTTTGGCTCTATGTTGTTCAGTCGTTTGTATGCTGAAGATTTTCATCTGTTTTCAAAATTTTATGCTTAAACTTTGTTTCTCTCTAAATTTTTTCGCTCTATGCTGTTAAAATCGTTTGTATGCTGAAGATTTTCATCTGGCTTCAAAAATTTTATGTTTAAGCTTTGATTCTCTCTTCAAATTTTCGCGCTCCCTTGAAGATGATTAATGAGAAGGGAATCATCTATTATTTTAAACCATAGACTGGCAGATTTTTTATTTCTAAAGCCATCTTGGACTTTGAAACTTTTTTATTACCAGAGTTTTCCATTCTACAAGATCCGGAGTTCTCCATTGACCTGGTAGATATAAACAATTCTCTGCCGTGAATCATCTCCTTCGCATTGATATGGTTTCTTTTTCATATTGGAAACTGAAGAGGCGGCCGTCGATTGTACAAAATTACAAATACACTTTTATTGCTTGCTTTGTTCAAAATTCTTCTACTTTCTTTGTAGTACAATTTGTCCGTAGTTTTCATGTTTCTTTAATTTTATCAATCTCTGATTCAAGTTTAAGTCATCTTCTAGGCCTTTCCGGGGTCAATAATCTGTACAGAGGGTTTTATATTTTTATATATATATATATTTTTGTTTTACAGCTTGCTTGCGTAGAAGCATGGTGCTACAATCCCTCGGAAGAAGATGGCCGACTGCCACATCAGTATGATCCCAACCGTCCTGTTCCTTCCCGCCATCTCACTGGTATAAACTCTGCATTCTGTGAAAATAGCACTGCAACTTAAATTTTCTTTCAAGTTGCTCCGAGACAAAATACAGTACTTGTTGTTGTGCAGAGCTGGGGGTCCTTATATGGGAGCTCGATGCTGATCACTACGACAACAATCCACAACTAGAAAAGATCAAGAAAGATCGTGGATACAACTACTCGGTAACCTTACACTCGGTAGTTCACCTGAAAATTTGAGATTAAACCAGTATTGATATGCGAAGCTGAAAAAATTGCAGGATATAGTGACAGTTGCACCAGGAATGATGGAAGATTACGACGCTAAAATCAAACATTTCTTCACTGAACATCTGCACGCTCAGGAGGAAATTCGATTTGTGTTGGGAGGAGGAGGTGGGTCTCTCAATACTTTTAACCCTAAAAACAATGGATCTGTAGCTTTAAAGATATTTATCTGTTTGTTCGCTGCTGCGTAAATTGTTTTGATATGTCACCGGCTGGCTACCGGTTGTGCAGGCTATTTTGATGTTCGTGACTACGACGAAACATGGATCAGGTTTCGAATCAGGAAAGGCCATCTCATTGTCCTGCCTCCAGGGATGTATCACCGTTTCACCCTGGATACCAATAATTACGTCAAGGTAATAAATAACTGATTTGTCATTGTTTGGGTAGTTTTACAGCTAAATGAGATCATTTTTGAAGTCTGGGACTGATATTGTATCCAGGCAATGCGATTATTTATGGGTCTGCCTTGCTGGACTCAACACCAACGTCCTGCAGATGACATGGAAGCCAGGTGGATCTCAAACTCTTTTACTAGTTTTATGTTCATATATGGAGACAAATAGATCATTAAAAGGAATGTATATGTGAATGGTGCAGGAGGACATATATTGCCAAGGTACTCAGCAACTCGATTGCTGCACAGTGATGTTCTATCAATCATTTTTGCCCCGTTAATATTGTTAAGATTATGATATGATGTAGTTTTTTTTGGAACTTCTGATTAAATTCGGAGAACTTTTACCGATGAAAAGGCAGTAAAATACAGTTAGTGTAGAGTTTTCCAGTACGCGTGTGATTCGTTTGCTAATCAACCGCCTGGCTGTCTGTTGAATGAAATATAATGCAAGTAAAATTATCGTTCTAAGCTACAGGTTTTGTCAAATGCAATTTTATTGTTGTTTTGGTTTAAAAAACATAAACGACGAACAGTTGGTGTCATCATACTGGACTGGAAATTTGGAAGAGAATTATTAATAAATAATCTCACATAGATTTTTGCAATGGGAACCTCCTAATGAATTTGTAAGCTGTGTTTAAGATATGAAAGTGTAAACTGGTTAAGCTTTCGGCGTCTCATATCATGCCATTTTGAGCAAGTACTAAGTAGCCTAATATCTATTTGACGTTTATGCTCTTGTAGAAGAACAGAGTTAGAGAATTTCAAGCGAGTTTAAATTGATTCTCATTTCCCTGTCAGTTATACATTCATTTGCTGTAACAGTCTGCCTTCCAAGATACACATCTTTCTAAACGGGGACCACAAAAAGAATGGCCTATTCCCTCCTTCAAAAGACATGATCAATCTCTAAGACCCGGCTCAAGTTTTTTAAGCTATTCAATTTGGTCTAGGACATAATTATTCGAGTATACGATCTACATTTTGTTTGTAGTGCAATTAGGTGCCTTCTGTAAGGAGTACGAGGTAGTTCTATATCATTGTTATCATATGTAAAACAAAAAACATATGACTGATATCATAGACTATAAAAATACCTTTCTTTTCCTTTCTACTACTAACTATGTGTAAACTGACAGAGCTCTTTACAAATAGAGCCTAAAAGAGTTAAATATTATATAGAACTTCACCTCACTTACTTTGGGAAAACGAGTCAGTTGAAACTAAGAGTTTTTTTCTTTCTAATTCTAGTTTGCCATGTGTACTTTGTTCTGTCTTTAGTTTCTCCAAACTTGTCGCTAAAACTTGAGTGTTAACTTTTTCTTGATTGTAAGACCGACTTCTCTCCAATCAAAATCATCAAAGAGCGATGTTGGGTAATTGATTGTAAGATCAACTTCTTTGCTATAAAAGTATCCATAATAGAATGCTTCCAACTTCCAAGTGCTAACTTGATATTAGACTCAACCAGGAGGAAATCTATTTGCCATCCTCTAAATGGTGCATAAATGGTACAGGCTGAGTCAACCCCTTAGAAATCTAAAAGGCTAATACACAAACCTGATTTTTGGAATGGAAGATCTTCAATTATACAAACCTTAGAGCTGGACATCTTCGCTTTCTCTATCCTACGGTGATTAAATGGACTTTTTGACACAACAAGGATCCATGAAAGATAGCTTTCTATTTTTATATCCAAGCTTACTATGGCAGACGATATTATCTCCTCTCCCAACAATCTTTAACAGATCAATCAAAAGTATAATAACTTTGACTGGGTTTCAATGTTCATGATTCTGTAGATAACATGTAATGATTTTTCCTCAAAAATCTTTTCTTCATTTAGAGGCTATTATGCAATATCACATCACATGTAATGATTTTAAAACACATTTTCCTCATTTATAGGCTATTATACAATATCACATATAATGATTAAAAAAAAACCTTGTTCTCGTTTAGAGGCTATTAGGCATGGGTTGTTATCTATGTAGATGGAAGTCTATTAAATCCTTCAAGGGACTCTTAAGAACAATTTAGACTTGAACAATTGGATGGAGACTTTCCTAAGAATTTGGTCCAAAAATTTGATAAATTGATAAACGATGGGAACCTATTGTCTTTTGGGGAGACTCTACTCAATGAAGGCCTAACAAGAATAACTTCCTCATATTCAAGAATATTCAAGGTATGGTAAAAAAAATCTTTGGTATAAGAAGACATAGATCTTATGGGAGCTTTTGTTCAAGAATAAACAAATGACTCTTATTTTTCGTCATAATAGTTTTATCTAACGGTGTCCAAATTTTGTTCAAACTGTTTTCTAATTTTATTTTTATGATCTATTTTTTAATTAAAAATAAGATAATTTTATCTTAATTAGAAAATATGTGTAAAATCATGGCAGCGTTTTTATTTGTATTTTTTGGGTTTTCTGGTCTCTTGTTCAGGCTAGTCTGTTGTGTTTTGGGAGTGCTTAATGTCCTATCTTTAGTTTCTCCTTGTACAGGGTTTTGAGGCCCCTTCAAAACTTGTTTTTACCTTATTCAAAACATGTGTAAAATAAGATTTCAATTATTCATTGCAAGGAAATAATTAATACATCACTTGAGATATGAGTAAGATTTGAAAGAAAAACGTGTGAAATTGAGATTTAAACTAAATTGTCCAAAGCTAAATGATCAAGAATCTAATTTTTAAAAGTGGATTTCAATGTTAAACATACTAAGAAAAGAATTTGTACTTTTCATATTGAAGATATTCATGTTGATGATAAGTGCCAAACTAAAGATGTGTTTTAGTCCAAGTTTATCATGAACTCTTCACTTCTAGGGGTGAACAAAAGGAAGTCTCCTAAGCTATATATCTTAAAGACCATATTTTTTGTCTTGTAAGCTTGGATGTGATTTTATAAATATATAGGATGTCAAAATAATTAATTAAAATTATTATAATATTTATTTGGTTCTAAACTTGAATATGTTATATAGTTAAAATTATTTGGTTGTGTGTGGGTAAATTTGCTTGAACATGTTCCTTGTTTAAAAAATAAAATTCTCTCCTTGATATTTTATCCATCTTTAATTTTTTACTATTCATTTCATTTTTATAGTTTATCTTTTGTGTATTATATTTTTATTAGCTTTCTTGAGTTTAGACTTGCTTCTTTCCCTTCTTATAATTGTTACATAGCCCTATCCTGCTCATCTCTCCTTTCACCCTAAACTTTTCCTTCACATTCATCTCTTTTAGCTTCAAGGTTCTTGTGCCAATTTTTCTTGTATCTTATTTCCCTCCACCTATTTAGAAATCTTGGCCTAATAACATCTTCTCATTTATCAACTCTCTCTATCTCATACTTTGATGATGGATCATGGAGTTTGATCTAGATTGTTGGTAACCAAAAAAAGTATATGGTTGAATCCAATAAAAATATTAACTAAATAGTTGAAGGAGATTAAAAATAGGGATTACTTCTTTGAGTAGAGATAAACCTCTTGTTGGAACACTTAGAAAGGGTACTAATATATACATAATTCAACTAATTCCTAAGGTTGGATCGAAAAAAAAATGAATGAGACCTATCACCTTGCTAAATGCATTCTATAATATTTTTTCCAAGGTTTTAGCATAGGGATTGAAAAAGGTTCTCTCTATTACTTATCCTACTCAAATTGAATTTTTTATTTGTACAAACATTTATGGTAACCTATTATTAAGATAGGAAGTAAGGCATTAGGGCAAAGACTATTGACGGGAGGTTTGTATGATTTTGATAGATTTTAAGAAAGCTTATAATAGGATGGAGTAGTCCCCTTATTCTATTGGTTATGAACGGTTAAGGATTTGGTGATATTTTTGGTAGATATAATGGCCTGCTCTTTTAAGATGATTCAACCCAACTTGTTAGTGTATATATTCTTGTTTTCAACTTTATAGGTCTATTAGAAATGGTTTCTTCTAGCCCCCTTTTTATTTATCATTAATACTAAATTCCTTAATCATGTTTGAGTACCTGTTTCCCTTGGTCATCTTGATAACGGTTTAATTATACCAAATCAAGAACCTTTGTTTGATTGAAAGCTTTAATTTGGTAATAAAAAATATTTTTTATTATTGTGCAAAATGATAATCTTTACTCAATCTACACAATAGACTATATTGCTACTACATTAGCTTTTGAATCTTAAATATATGTCTACAAGTAGAATATCTTAAGTTGGAAAGATCATCCGCTTGATTATATTTTGAATAAAGGATGGGAGTTGGGAGATGCCAAATATTTAGTGAGAAATTGAGAAGGGATGGGACTTATGAACCTTTTCTACAAATGTTTTCCTTAGCTATTAATTGGGTTTTGAGATGTTTAGATAGGATCCACGTGGAGGAGATTTCATTATTTTAATTTTAAAAATTATCTAGGTACGAGGTCTTTTATCTTTGGATTTGTGCCAAATGCTTGAGAAGTTGCAAGGAAGTCTTTTGTTGGTTTTGGGACAATTTTTTGTTGTTGATCCCTTCTTTCAAATCTATATGGTGGAATCTTGAATTTATGAATAAATCCTTCATATTTCAAAAGAGGTTGTTCTACTTTGAATTAGTTTAGTGACCAGTATGAATTTTTTTTTCATAGATTTTTTTATAAATATGGATTAATCTCTAAACTGATTCTCAAGGAGAGGTATCTATCCCTAAAATTTTATAAAAAATAATTATTCCATGATTAATAAGATTATTAGATTATCTTCTTGTATGCTTATTATAGATATTTGTACATATCTTTTGGAATTTTTTTTAGACATGCAATAAAAAATCCTTAGATACAACATCTAAACATATATAATCTTTAAAATATACTACTTAAAAATTATTCTACAAATTTAACTCTCTATGAAGTTTAACTAAATATGAAGCCTAGCAATCCGTGAGACTTAAATGTATCCATTCAAAAAGAAATTTCTTTAGATGGATTTTCTTAATAATTTGGTCATTGGTATCATTTTTTCCTTTTCTAGACTTGTTGATATCTTGATTTGTTAAGGATGTCGAATTCGCTGATCATTTATTTTCTGAGTATGTTTATGCTAAAGCTATTTAAGATTTATTTCTCCTGCCCACTTTATGGGCTAGAAAATTAAAAAAAACCCATTTGGTTGTATTCATTGCTCCAAAAGTTACAAGTTATTACTGTTTTGTCTGCATAACTTCTTTGGTCTATTAGAATAAGAAAAACAAGCATGTTTTTCTAAAATGGCTACATGGGTCTTATTGTCTTCTACAAGGAAGTCACAATTTTTTCAATATGTTTGCAGATTAACACTCGCTTTGATAAGTCTACCGACAAAATGAGGAGATTGGATGAAGAAGAATTAGTTGAAAAAGGTGAAGTTATCAATGAAGATGGATCATCAGGATCTTTTGTTCCTATACTTGACAGTGAATTTGGAAAATATGATGATATTCCCATTAGTGCATTCTCAGAGTGGTGGCTCCGTAAATGTATGCACTACACAATAACTGATATGGGGAAAAAAATTCAGAACATCATCAAGGCTAAAGAATGTAAAGATGCTAAAGCAAAGGATAACGTTCCCTAGATGTTGTTATTTACTGAATAATGTTGCTTTTTGAAGACTGATATAGTTGTCAATTTCTTTTTGTTAGACTATACTATGTAATACGATATCATCTAATCTAAAGAATTAGATTCAAACATTTAAGTAATAGAGGTTTATTTTATTTTTCCTCATTTCAATAGATTTATTGTTAAATTTGTTACTAGAATATTATTTTTTATAATAAATTTGACATCTCACATTCACACTAGATAAACATATCATAATTTTTTTTGGCTATAGAATATTAGTCGTAGTTTTTATTAAGTGGGCAAATCTTTTTTATGTTTATAGTTTTTGTCAATTTAGAAATATATTGAATAAAAAACTTTAAATAAAAGTTACAAAGAATTTTTAAGTTATTATATTTGATTAGAGTTTGATTTTTTAATGTTTATATATAAAATATATTTTTACCAACATTTTAAAAATTGAAATAGTTTATATTGATTATAATAATTCTAATTGAAGAATATACATTATAGATACTAGTTAAAAATTAACTAATTATATATGTACATTGATTTAGATTAATTTGAGTAGATACTAGTTAAAAAATTAACTAATTATATATACATTGATTTAGATTAATTTGAGTTTCAAGGGATAGATAATTGTAATAAATATATAAGAATTTAATTTGACAATATAATTATTTAGCTTTTAAACTCACAATAGAAGAAATATATTAATGATGTTCTAAATTGATTTTCCACCTCTAAAAATTGATGTCCAAGTAATTTTATGACTATTTAAGAATCTAAATTGGTGTAAAAAATGATAAAGCTCAATTTAAAGTGCCATGAGTTAAATCTTAAATGTTGCAAATTTTCAATTCTTTACACAAGATTGACTTGATAGAATGTGCACCTAAAAGGTTGCTTACCTTTTTCCTTCCTAGTAATTGGATATATCAAGGTGGGGTTGAGAGATGTTCTTTACGAGTTTGTTGACTTGAAAGGTGAATGGGTTATACTAGATTGAATCCCTTTGCATGGATAAGATTATTAGGGATAATTAATTTCAAAGATATCGTTCATCATCATATAGAAAACTTGTATGCAAATTCAATTATTCTATCATTTTAAAATTTAAAATGTGCTCTAATTTTGTTTTTCATTCTTTTTGATTTTGATTCAAAGATTCGAATTAATTACATATTATTTATATCTTAAAAATATGATGAAATTATGGATAGGAGGAGATAGGGAAGTTAAAATTTAAATTTGGTCATTTGGATTTTGAAGTCATTGGCACACACACAATGAGGTTGAATGTAAAGACCCATGATTTTCCATAGAAAACATGACACAAGCTGAAAATAATTTCCCCTATAAGAAACTAATGATACAAGAATTGACCAAGTTGTCGTTATAAATAGGCATGAATAGAGTTACAAAAAGACAGTCGACCATATTGTCGATAAGTATAGTCATTTAAAGAAGTTACAATATATTTATTACAATGAAAACTTTTGACCATTCGTCAATCCAAACTACGTATAATAACAAGATACAATATGAAGTTTTACATCAATTTCCAAGACCGTCAAAGTCAAAGTAACATGGTACCACACTGTTAGCAATCCCTATCTTCTAAGCCTCTAGACAACATATCCACCTACAAATTCTGAGATGAAAATGTGGCCCTGGTGCTTTTTTCACCCAACCATGGAGTGGTTAGCTCCCTCGGGGCTTACCTTGAAATGGAAAGCGCAACGAACCTGCTCAAGGAGACTAGCATCCCGACACAGATGGATCAAAAGAATAAGGAGAAACTGAGATTCTATCTACTTATCAATCTTTAGACTAAGCGAAAATCATAGTCACAGGGTGGCAGAGAGAAATGAAACAATAGCTAACCAAGCATATTTACAAAACTTATGCGAAAAAGCTTTGGACAAAGCATCTAAAATAATCAGATTTACTGACAAGTAAATAATCAAATAATTTACCCATCTCTGTCCATTCCACATTACACCCCCATTCAAGGAAACAAAAAAAAACTACACCCTTCCCATATTGACTTTTCTAAAGCGTAGAGGTTTGGATTATAATCATAGTTTATTTATAGATAAAGACTAATAACAATATTTTCTACAATGAAGCAACCACTTCATTAGATCATAATTTTTAATACTTTTCTATTTTTAGGTAAACAACAGATCTCTAGTTATCCACTCATAATAATCACGAAAGTAAGTCTTTTATTTTACAGTTTTCTACTTCTTGGATTTGTAAAAAAAATATAACTGAAGCGTCTACTTAATAGATTCAGTTTTAATTTTGCTTCATAACATTTAAATTGAATCACTGTTGCATCAAAAAGAGATTAAACCACTAGTACATTTTGGCAAATATGTGACTACATGACTAAAAATTTTAGTCACATGACTAAAATTGATCATATTCTACTAATGTTTTGTACTTCACAAATATAAATGACTAAATATGTGAGTAATTTGATCATAAGGTAAAATCACAAGTGCAGTCAAATAAAAATGACTAAATAGATGATCAAATAAATGACTAATTAAATGATTAAAGAATTAGTCACTAATAATTAGTTACTGAAACAAAACTTACTAAATAAAAGATTAAATTAATGACTACATAATTAGTCTCCTAAACAAAATGACTAAATGCATGATTATACCTCATTTATAATTATAACATTTGAATATAATATCAAAGAGTTGGAAATTCCAATTCACCAATAACGCTTTCTCGTCAATAGGCGTATTGTGCAAGCAATCTTATATGTACACCCTTCTCATGCCCTAAATCTGGGTTTTTGGAGATTTAAAACCGATTGATAAACAAGATTTGGAGATAGTGTTATAAAAAAGAATAGCCAAATTATAATTATTATAAGTAAAAAAAATTAGTTGTACAGGTCTTGACAAATAATAGTTCTAACATTATTAAAATCGAGTGCAGTCTAATTGTACGGGTTTTGACAAAAAATAGTTCTAATTACATTAAAATCGATCTACATTGAATATGATTTAAGACTAGAAGGGTAAGAAGGTTAAGACCCTTAATTAGATGGAACCCATCAAGGCTTAAATCACTAAAAAAATAAATAATGTAATTTCATAAAAAATTAGAATATCTGAAATTAAGATGTAACTATATAGAAATATTAGGCCTCCTAATTATCTATCTCCTTGACTTTTATTATTTTAATATATTTATTTGCTTATAAATTTATTTACTATGATAGTTGATCAACTATGAACTGGTTCTCATCATTTGAGTTTTGAAATAGATACTAAAGAAAATAGATAAAAAGATAAAATGCCTATTTTACAAAATACGAATAGACAACAATATTTTATCATAAAATATTTGGAACATTATTGATTAAAATTCAAATTATATAAATATTTTAAAAGTAATCAATTTAAATACCCTAAAAATCTAAATTTACTTCCAAAAACAAATATATTTATTTATTATTAATTTATTTACCACTTAAATCTAAACATCAAATTAATTATAAATAGAAAATTTTCAGCACATTAAACAATTATGTTAATAGCAAAAAAACATATAATGCTTTACATTTCTTCTTATCCATTTTCGAACAGGTTCAGTTCGTGCGTAGAAGGCATATTTTCAGTTCGCGCGTAGAAGGCAGGCATGCATTTTGGGCACAGGAGAGCGGGAGGAAACCAAAAGGGAAACCACAAGATTTTGTAATAAAATCTCCAAATCCGTTTGGTGTCCACAGAAATAACAATTCCTGCACATTAGGAAGTTCATTTATTCAATCGTTCTTTATCCAGACGTCTCCACTCTTCTATAATATCAGTGCCAATATCTAGAAATGTTTTCTATATGGTTCATGCCTTGTGGGTTTTGCATAAACCAACTAGTAAGCAAATAAGCACAGCCGGGCCCCTTCCTTATCCCACGTGGTTTTTTTTGAAGTTTTTCTAAAACAAACTGAGAAGTTTTTCTCGAAGGATCAATTCTGGGTGCAAGAGAGCTCTGAGAAGTTTTTATTGAAGGATCAATTCTGGGTGCAAGAGAGCTCTGAGAAGTTTTTATTGAAGGATCAATTCTAGGTGCAAGAGAACTCTGCATTGAAGGTATGTTCAATGAATATTTGTTTTTGTGTTTATGCAGTATAATGTTTGTTAGGTCTTTTTTTATGTTTGAAATTTGCACATCTTTCAAGCAGGAAACTGCATTTGTAGGATGTGTTCTAGATTTTCCATTACAAAAGAAGTTCAAAGTTTCCAATACAAATCAATAGGTTTTTTATCAGAAAAATTCATTTGTGGAAAGGAAACTTCACCCTCAGACCTATCTTTTTCAACAGTAGACCTCAATGAAGCATTAAAATTTATAAGCAGACCCTATAATTATTTTTTCGGTAAAATGGATGACTTTCATTTGATAAAAGCCAAACATATGTAGACATGTATTTCTAATGTCAAGACTTAACATGTTAACATAGTAACATTATACTCATCCTTTTGGGAAGGGGCCTACCTCCCTTTCCAATGATTGTTTTCAAGAATCAGTACACTGGAACCGAAGGCTTTATCATGGCTGTTTAAGTAATTCTGCTCGATTTGTCCTTTGTTTGGCATGGCTTGTTTTTTCCCTAATATTTTCCTTGAGTAGCAGTCCTGAACTAGTGCTCTGTTGTTTGGTTATGTTTTCTTCCAAGACCTTCCATTGAGTGACAATCTTAGGCCTGACTTTAGAAGTGTGGCTCATTTCCTTGCCACGCCCTCCATTAAGGCATGCTTCTGGATTTGGTATCCTTATTTTCTCCGTAGTTCTACTAGCAGTTAAGTCTACAATCCTCCATTTGCATTGAAGGACACTCAACCACCAAGCTACTCATTCCTTTACAATTCAGAGTGTAGATTGTTCTTCCAATGCCCCTATTGAGTGACAAGTGTTTGCCCGAGGCTTTTAGTTTGATGTTGATACCATATTATTTTTCATGATTCAGCTGCAACTTGAAACTAGGACCTCTTGCTTGCCTACTGGGGATGCCCTTTGTGGTATATAGTATCATTTGTTTTTCTTTGTGCTTTGTTCTCCTAGTCTAGCTTTAAAACTATATTATTTTCAGAAGGTCATGTCAGGTTTGAATCCAGATTCTCTCATTTTCATACAAGGGTGTTTTACACAAACCTAATAGTTCCCTTTTGTTGAAATTACATATTATTCTTCAAAATAAGTCACTTTTAGATTGGGACCTTTAGGCTGGCACAAATGCTATGATATTTTCTTTGGATCATCTAGTTTTTGAATTGAGGACCTTTCCATCCATGCTTGGAATGTTGGAGTGCTCTATCATTTGAGATATTGGCTCCTTTGTGCTTCGGGGGTCTACCTTGTTTTCTTCAACACCGGCAAAAAAATTTAAAACCTTCCAGAATTCAGTATTAAAATTAGTAGCTCCTTCCCTGATCTTCTTTAATGTTGTCCAATGCACAAGCAACAACAAGCTTTAATAAAAAATGTCTCTTAGATAAGGAAGTATTACAAATAGGCATCCCATCCTCTTGAAAATCAGAAGATGTTCAGAAGTTCCCTAATCATAGTTGCACCTTGGCAACCACAAGATTAGAGACTGTTTTATGGCCTTATATTAGCCATAGCCCATAGGTATCACTTTACATCTTGCTGAGGCTTTCTGTCGGGGTTTTCAATGAACTGGTGTGAATTGCCCCCATTTTGCATACTTTGTCTTCTTTTATATGGTTGTTAACTTGTTACATTAAATCTGACAAAAACCATTGAGGATATCTCTGGAAATATCTTAAATTTCATTCTAAGGCTCTCAATGTTGAAGATTAGCATCAGGAGGACGAACTAGCAAACATCTGATTGTTTCAAGTGATGGATTGTAGCACTTGAGAGAATGATCAAATTATGTATTGACTTATCAACATTGAGAAAGAAACAAATGATGCAGTTATGCGATTACCAAAGAGATGGTATTATTGAATGGATGCAATCCTTCACAACTGACTCTTCACACAGGTTAGGGTTGTCTACCCAAATATATATCGAAGATAATTATACAAAAAGCATACAATGACCATCATGCATCACAGAAGATCATAATCCATATTGTCGAACTTATATCTAAGAGCATTCAATATTTAGATAAATAGCAGTCAAAGACAATATCATACAAACAGATGGTGAGTACAGTATACATATGGCAGAGGATATTCATATATTGCAGAAGATATATATATTGTAGAGGGTAGATACTAGTGTAGCTTCTCATATATTGTAGAGGGTATATACAAAAGGTAGAAAAAGAGATAATATTTTTGGTCATACTGTCATACAGTTGCTCATTTGATAGTATTTTATTATCATTTTGATCTACTATTTTCTTTTCATTAAAAGTGGATTGTTTGGCTTCCGATATAACTCCTCTAGTGCTTCACCTAAGATGAGTATATAAATAAAAAAAACTTCCTATTTAGGATTTTAGGCTTCAGTCCTTCAGGTTTCTTCTGACTTTTGTGCTCCTGGAGAAGGTAGTGGAAGAAGTATATTAATTAATCACTCCCCTATTTTTCTATAAAGGGGAAACCGAGACCATATTAGGATATAGATATAGTTAGATTTTGCTTGACTAAAATAGAAACTCAATTGTACCAATGTTTTTTAATTAATACAAAGATCAAGCTATTCTGTCCATTTATTGTCGAGTGAAAGGTATTCTCTTGTTCGACTAGTCCTTCATGATTATTGATTTGAAAGCAATTGTCATCTTGTAATACTTGTGTGGAAAGATTACTTGTCCTTCATTTCTATCTGATTATCAGGAAGCAGTAGCAAAGTTCTTGTCATGTTTCCTGCTATGGAACAGTATACCTAACTGATTCTATAGACTTTGCAACTTCAGATTTTTATTGTGAACAATAATAATCTGCTGCTTTCCATGGACCTTGCATAGTCTGATATCTAATTACATAGGCATTGCATGACCAGCCATGATAGATATTACTTTTTTTGTGACCCTGTGTGTTCCAGCAGTCTAAGAATGGCTTAACTTTATGTGAGATTCTCTAATGATGCAACCTTTTGAGATTTCTCTATTTCCTGTGCTCTCTCTCATCCTGATGATGGATCACGTAATGTGATTCGAAACGTTGATGCAAAAATTGGACACACAATCTAATCCAGAAGTCTACCAGTAAAAATAAAAAGTAGAAAACTATATGCAATTCAAAAAATTGACTTTTGGAGAGATTCAATTAATAATTTTTTTTGTCTTTGGCTTTACACTACTATAAAAAATCAACAAAACATGTTGTCCAAGGGATTAAATTAAAATAACCTATAAATATTTATTAAGAATATAATCGCACCATTCTAAAATCTACCAATTGCTATAATAAAATAGTTAAATTACAAAAATCAACATAGATTGAGATGGCATTTATGCATTTCACTTGAAGACCTTACAAACAAATATTTCATGTTTCCATAATTACATAGCTGGTGAAATAAAATCTTAATGAAGCATACTAATGTGCTAATTGTTCTCCAGCTCAATATGGTCTGTATGTTCTGGAAATAAATTTTCTTTTTCTGTTTGAATAAAGCCATCAAATTGGATATATTAAAGTCTACAACCGAATAGGCTGAAATTGCAAATATCTTTAATTGCTTGCCATCAAACTTTCCAAACATCAAAACCTTCTCCCTACTTGTAAAATTCAAAATCTGTGTTAGGTTTCATTACATTAGCCCTATAGCCCTTCTCAAAATCCTTAGGAAGAATCACATAATGATTTTTCCGAACTACATGCATGCCAGCTTCTTGGCATATGGCAGCTATCTGCATTGTTAATGGTTGACAAAAAGCATAAGCACTAGGAAGCTTTAAATGGTTGCAGAGAATCACCTAGTGCATAACACCTCCCCAGATGGCCCAACTATGTATATAATAGATAAAATCAATTAGAAGTTTAAAAAGACTTACCTCTGCAGTGCTAATTTTGTGAGGTCGAGACACATAGTCTGCAAAGTCTACAGAATCAGTTAGGTATACTGTTCCATAGCAAAATTCCATGATAAACTTAATAAATCTAATATTATCCATAAAATTCATCTTTCAATAAAAAGTTTTTTCTTTCATTCACTGTATACATGTCATTCCAGCCAAGTGGTGGATCAATGGCAAAAGGTGTTACATTGTATCTTGCCACTTCAATTGTGAAGTTCCATCCTGGTTTTATAGTGTGTTGCTTTCCTTCTTGTAAACCCAAGTCTCTCTGTAACATCTCAACTTTCTTCTGGAGCTCCATGTATCCACTGAGGGATGGAATCTTATCTGATTTGGTAAATAAGCAGTGTCTTGCATGCTTTCTTTAATTTTTTATTTTCCACAGTACCAGTCTTTAGCAATTTGACTGCTTATCTTTTGAAACCTCCATCGTCATTGTTGGTCCCCAAAACCACAGATTGCAAAACCTTTAAGATATGTCAAGTCTTATGGTGGGGTTCATAAATTCTAGTCAACAAATAATAATGATCAAAGTGATCAAATTCCTTTGTACTTCTGGCTTTGCCCCACCAAGGTGAGTGCAGCTAATGCTCTCATGACTTCTTTAGATAATTACTTCAATGTGCTTCTGGCAGGTTTAATTACTCATCTATATTGATGATTCCAATTTTGCATGAGAATTGAAAGCAATCTTTCTTTTTCTACTTTACTCCTTATCTCAAACTTTTAACTCTTCCATCTATTATTGTTGATTATGAAATGAAAGTTGGTAATGATTAAAACTTTACTTTTTGAAATAATAGTAGACCAGTCCCTTATCAAGATTAGGCAACTCAGTCACTTTGTATTGAACCCTATCTGCAACTATATAGGGCAATTTTGTATCCTACTCTATCAACCATCAAATACTATTAATGCAAAATGATTAAATACACAACATATTAGCCAGTCTAATTAAATTTAATTTCTCTTGCAGAAAACCAATTAGATAGGAAACATGATAGGAACTTTGCTTCTGCTTCTTGATAATCAGATAGAAATGAAGGACAAGTAATCTTTCCATGCAAGTATTACAAGATGACAATTGCTTTCAAATCAATAATTATGAAGGACTAGTCGAACAAGAGAATACCTTTCACTCGACAATAAATGGACAGAATAGCTTGATCTTTGTATTAATTTAAAAACATAGGTGCAATTGAGTTTCTATTTTAGTCAAGCAAAATCTAACTATATCTATATACTAATATGGTCTTGGTTTCCCCTTTATAGAAAAATAGGGGAGTGATTAATTAATATACTCCTGAGGCCTAAGATGAGCAAAGTTGTATCGATCATGGAAGGACATTTGGATCTCTACATGCCACCACCTCTCGAATCTTTCTCTGTTTCATTCTTGAGATAAGACTATTGGTGTTAAATTGTTGCTAGCTATATAACTGAAATTCATTAGAAGCTCAAATTCATTATGCACATATCTGATGTTCTTTGTGATGTATGATTCCAGTGGTGCATTTAGGCATCTGCTTAATATTTCAAGTTGTTGGTATGCAATCTTGGACTGTACCATGGCAATTTTAGATTGAGATCTCACTATCTTGGGGATTGCTAAGTTGTTTCACTGAGGTAAACAAGCTACCTTGGTATTCCGAATGTTTGATATTCTGAATTAAAGCATATTTAAAACAGAGCACACATAATTGCAGGTTGGCTTTGTTGATACTTGATGGCTGATTTTGATGGTTGATTGATACAAGTGTGTGTAGGTGTTGTTAAGGGTCAATCCATGTGGATTAGGACCTTAGTTGTCAATAGGAGTGATGCAGAGGGTCCTAGGTACAAGGGTTACCTTTCACACTTTGTTATCTAATCTTCCTAGGTCCATCCAATGGATCCCTTATTCATCCACCCAAGGACTTCCTAAGTCCCACCCTGTCACCTGCCTCCAAGGTATGATGACTTCTTTAATGTGGATTCTTACCCCAATCTCATCAACTAGCCCTTCTTTACTAAGGACTTTACAACCCTTCTTCAAGTACCTTTACCCCCCCGCTATGTTTATACTTCCAAGTTACCCATAAAACCCCTAACACCTTTCACTGATCCCCAAATCCACCTCTGACATCTTCTCTAGCAAGTACATGTAGACATTAAGTACCCTTGATACTATTCCAAACAGTGTAAACACTAACAGGTTTCCTAACTGGTAGTATGACTATTTTTGGGTCTTAGTCTGTAATTCACCTTAATGACCTCACCAACATGTGTTGGAATCTTCAAGTACTGTGTCTTTCCTCCCCAAATCCAAAATTATAAACTTCTATCACACCCCTAGCCCTCTCTACCATCAGGCCCTAGTTGAGGGCAGTGTAACAAGGGTTTTCCTATGACAGTTTCACCAACTTTAAGTTTTATTTCTCAAAACTCTTAAACAACTCCATAAACAAATTGGGAAATCTTAAACCACTCCTTTTGGTCTTCCAAATTCCAAAGTTTCAGTTCTTTGCCACACTCACAACGTACAAAACTATTAGGCCCTAGTTGAGGGCTTGTCTCCAACTTTGCTATAGTCCACTAGGAGAACTCTTGGCTTGTAATGTACCTTTTGCCTATCTGGTCTATCTCTTTTATTAGTCTTTCTTGTGTTTCTTAGGCTCACTTGGTGTATGTGGAGATTTGGATCATTCTTCATTTGCAATAGTCCACCAGGTGCCTTTATTATTTGAAATTTTGAACTCTTGGCTTGTAATATACCTCTGGCCCATTTGGTCTGTCTCCGTTATTATTCTGTCTAGTGTTGGTTAGGCTCACTTGGTATCTTACTTAGTTCCTCCTATAACCTTCCTAGGTCAACTATGACAAATCTCTGTGATTGTCCTCCCCGGACTTCGTCATGCTTCAGCAAAAGATATGGTCATTCAGCAAAGAACAAAGCAGCTCTGTTATAGATATTGCATTATAAATTTATATATCCTAAGTCTTATATATAAAGAAATGGAAAATCATAGATGTGATATGCGTAAATAGTATTAATGAGATATTGTAATGGTGGGATTGCAATAGACAAAGAGTGTAATGGCTTAGTGCCATAAAGTTAATGGCAAATAAGGATATACTTGCAAATATAAACGGTATTAGTGCAGTATTTTTTTAAACTACAAATTATGTGACCCCTTCATAGTATTTGATTAATCAATAGCATTCTCTGTTGTGTTGTGTCAAAGGCTGAGCTCATAGGCAAAGAAGATTATGGGTATGCAAAGAAGATTCATCCTCTTTTTGTCTATTAGTATGTCTACTGCTAGTATGTTTGAATTGCTTTCTCGACTTCTAAACAACAACATCCCTCTACGACTTTATATTGAGACAAGTAATCTAAGTAATCTCTACGAATTCATATTGAGATGAGTAATCTACGACTTCAGGAAACCCATGACTTTGACCATCTTCTATTATGTTGTTGTCTATATTTGAACTTAAGTTTATGTTATGGGTTCTAAAAGGTAAGTACATATTGTTTTTTGCATGTCTTATGTAAGTTTCTCATTTTTTCCCCTCTGCTTGTTCTTTGCAAGGTTTGGAAAGAAGGTGAAGGCTTGGGAAAAGATGGTCAAGGAATTAAAGAGAATGTTACGGTTAAGAAGAAACGAGACTCCACAGGTCATTTCTCACTATCTTATTATATTTGAATTATTATATATGCTTATCACTCAATTTAATAGATATTTGGAATCTCTTTTTAATGCGCTTGCTTTCACTTATCTCCAAATATAGGTGTTAATAAGGCAACTAATAACCAGATATTCAATACTAAGGTATGCTTATCTTCTAAGCCATTTATGCTTTAACTATAATGTTATTTTAGTGTATGCCTATATTTTGGAGTTGTTACAACTTATCATGCTGTAACAAACATGGTTTAATATCATTATGAAGGAATGATTTCTATTTTCAAGAATTTTATTTTATATATGCCTATAGGGTAGGACATGGAAGAAAATACCACCATTGCATTTAATCTACCATTGCATTGATCTATCTACTAACAATTTAACCACGTGCAGAGCAATTCTATCAAAGCTGCACAAAAATGCTTTGATGCCAACAAAGCTACTGATATTGACAGTGATTGCGATGAATTAGTGGACATGAATGTGGATCAACACAGTTATAGTTGTGGTAAAGTTGAGGTAATGTAATAGTTGTCAATTATCTATCCTAATCTTCATGCTTGAAATGTTATTTTAAACAAATAATTATAGATTTTGCATTTTTCCAGATGTAAGTTAATTTGTCACAATATTTATTAGCTATATTCATTGCACAATTTAGAATTGTACTTATTTCTTGCCAAGGTTTACATATCATACCCTCTTCTAGCATATGACTTGTACTTGTTTTCTCTTTAGTCTACTGTGCATACAGGAAAAGACACTCTCAATAGACCTATCTATAAAGCTCCACAATTTGAGAAGGATGTTGATAGTGAACATGTTGAACTAGATGAGGATCTATATGATATTCAAAGAAGACTTCATGTTAAAAGCAAGGTGAGTTTTATTTATTGTTGGGTATTTCATGGTATTTGTTTTAACACATGCAAGTACTATTTGAGAAAGTAATGGTTGTTTTATTATGTTAATAAGTCAAATGTTTACCTATGTGATAATTATTATGTTAATAAGTCACATAATTACCTATGCACTTTTTGTCTTTGCAGAAAAATATTCATGAACTCCAAGAAGGAGATAAAGTCAGAGTGTTGGATCCATTTGATAGTGCTGCTGTTGGTGTTGGGCGGATCCATTCACTATCTATCATACATGGAGAAAACTTGAAAGGAATGAGTGATGCAAATGTAGAACTTGTGAGGGTCACAAGTAACGTACCACTTGTTTATGAAAACAAACTAGATGGAGCGATCCGTCTAAAAGAGAAAGAAGGATCCTTTGCACGGTGGCCAATAATTTTTTTGGAGAAAATGAATTAGTTGATGTTTATCATGCACTAGATACCAGACATTCATGGTGTATTTAATGAGTTGGAAACTCTTAATAACTTCGATATTTTTAGATATAATTATGTATACTCTCAACGTTGACATTTTATTACTTGATACATATTATATTTTTAAATTGCAGATTACCTTTCTTTCTCATGATGTTGAATATTGTTTGTATATGTTAATATATTTTTAATTTCTTTTATGGTTTACTTCAAGTTTAATATATGCCTTTTTTGCATTATTAAATTTATGTAATTTAATACATTATTTATATCACAACTAAATTTAATACCAATTAATGAGAACCAAAATATAATAGTGATTAAATATACTATTAGTAGATGGAAACATAAGAGTGACAATGACTAAATATATTACCAATCGATATCAATTAATTGTTATCGTGATTAAATAAATGACTAATTATTAACAACGTTGACTAAATTAATGATTAAAATGATCAAATATACTACCAATGGATGGAAATTAGTTGATACAAATGACTAAATATATTACCAATCGATATCAATTAAGTGTTAACGTGATTAAATAAATGACTAATTATTAACAACATTGACTAAATTAATGATTAAAATGATCAAATATACTACCAATGGATGGAAATTAGTTGATACAAATGATTAAATATATTACCAATTGACACAAATTAATGATTTTAATGATTAAATAAATGACTATCAAGATTAAATGAATGACCAATTAACAACAACAAATGACTAAATTAATGAGTAAAAATACTACCAAATTGATCATTCAAAACAACCAACAAATGACTAAAATTTGTTTAGTCACAAATTTGGTGGTGTTACAAATGACTGGCAATAAACTATTACTGGTCATGTGATCAAAATTGGTCATCTATATGTGATTTTTAGTAGTTTTTTTAGTCTAATTTTGCTATTTTTGTACTAGTGAACAAATTCATTAATAAAACTGAATAGGATTGGAAGTGGATCTAAGTTGTAATCAAACAATTAGATGGCATAGGACAAGACTAGATTGGTGGCATTTTTCTTCTGTCCAGCAGTCAAAATGAATCTTTCCATTATTCGTGAAGAAGTCAAGAGGATACGCTAGAATCAACTTTACTTTTCATTCCTAATAAACAACATTTAAGAAAGAACAAACAACTTGGTTTGAATGAAATGACATATTTCATTTGGTACGGTCTGGGAAATAAAGAAAAGAATATATATATATATATATATATATATATATATATATATATATATATATATATATATATATATATATATATATATATATATATATATATATATATATATATATATATATATATATATATATATATATATATATATATATATATATATATATATATATATAAAGAGTTCTTCTACTCAACTATACGCGGTTCAACTCAGAGATGAAGGATGAATCAAAAAAATAAACCCTTATTGCTTGTGTACCTTTCAAAGGTTAGGAAAATTTACTCTCCTTTTGTTTAACTACAACTGTTCAAAGAATGACAACTGATAGTAGGATGAGCTCTAAACCCAAACCATAGGTAAGGAGGATTTCACAAGTTTTTCACCAAGCTCTTTATCTTCCTAAATTTTCTTGATTTAGTAAGGCAAAACTAAAAGAGATAAAGTCCAATATCAATTTAAAGTAATTGCAAAAGCAAAGAGTCTCATCCTATTGAGTTGAAGAACTAGATTATAATATGTTGCGAAATAGGAATTTGTAACCTATCTAGCCTTATGGTAGAAGATTTCTATGAGAATAAACTATTTTTTTAAAGAAGTAAAGTAATTTCACACCCATCTCAATTCTATTTATTTGCTAATAGACATTTTGAATAGAAAGAAAGAATGAAACCTGGAAAATAACACTAAATGCTGAAGATTTTCTTGATCCTTCGAGCCTCTTCAAGCTTGTTCTCATCCAACTTGGTATGTCTCCCTCTCCTTCACAAGGCTGATTCTTCTTATCACTTCGTTGTTCTCCTCCCAACTCTCACACATGGCTTCTCTTTACTCACATTTTTTTTCCCCTGCCGTTCTTCTTCTAGTCACCACTTCAATGGAGTTCCTTTTCTTTTTATAATTACAATGTTCCCTCTTTATTACTTACCTTTCCCTCTAATCACGCCCAACTTCCTGCAGGATTTTTCTCTCCTCTCACCTGGCGTCAAGCATGCCTCCTTGGTTGGGTGGAGACTCCTAGTTTAATTAAAATTCTCCCCAGATAAAGAATTATTAATACACCATCTCTCTACCACCGCTGTAACTCCCATATTAATCTTGAAGTTTAAACAGTCAACTCCCTATTTGAGATGCGGTAGTTAGTTTTTAGAATAAAACAACCTCTGCCAAATGTTACACTAGTCTAGCATTAAAAGATATTAATCTCCAAGTGAGAGTTCAATTAGGACTTAACTTTAATCTTCTAGAAAATAATAAAAAAATAAAAACAACAAATACTTAATTCCCTATAGAATTTATGATAATTTACATAAGCCCCATTCCACTAATTTTCCTTTTAATATATATATATATATATATAAATAGAATTATACATAATTTAAGCAATGTATATGTGTTAAATCTTGCACATGTACACACAATTAAAATAAATAAATTCTAAACAATCACATC
Source organism: Chamaecyparis obtusa (assembly GCA_027943335.1). Classification (NCBI taxonomy): domain Eukaryota; kingdom Viridiplantae; phylum Streptophyta; class Pinopsida; order Cupressales; family Cupressaceae; genus Chamaecyparis; species Chamaecyparis obtusa. Next base: position 174,217 of record BSBK01003542.1, read on the forward strand.
CATAAGCTTCTTTTGAAAGTAAAAATAAACGTCTACGTGGTGTGTGCATTTCAAACCAGTTTTCTGAACCAATCCTTACCAAGGAGCTAGTCTCCGCTACCTCGATCACACCCCTGCCTTCAAATACTATCATTAATTCTATCCACTCAATTTTTCATGAGTAAGCTAGTCACAAAAAATCCATAATAAACTTTGAAATTGCATAATTCTCACATTAAGTAGAAATTCCTCAATATAAGTAATGAGATTAACAACATAATATCCATTTATAAACATAATTGATATATTTTTTCATTTAATAACTATTTCATCAGAATAGGAAAGATACAAATCCATTTTCATTTATGCACAATTAATCTAATAACATAAGTATATAAATATAACTATCTCATCCCATAATTTATATAATTGTATTTAACCCACAAAATCTAAAAAGGCTCAATTTAATCAACGTGGGTCGTCAATATGCAACCAAGTCCCACAAGTCAAAATACAGTCGCTAAATTACTTAAAAACTTTAAGTCTGCAAATATTGGTTATGACATCCCTCCCCTCCAAGAAGAGACATCATCATGATGTCTTATGAAAATAAAACAAATGTTCTCACACCACACACTGAAAACAAGGAGCATAATCAAATAACATAAAGATTCTATGGAAGAAAATGCAGGAAAGATCTAATCATATCATCTGCATCCTCCCATATAGCACTATAAACAGAGAATTGGTCTCACTGGACCTTATACTGCAAGATCTCTCTGTCACACACTCGGATGCTACACTGGTCAATGATATTGGATGGATCTACTAACACCACTCCCAGACCCTGTACCTATAAAGCACACCAATCAAGGATATGAGAAGCATGTGGATGGTAGGGCTTCAATAAAGGTACATGACACACATTATGAATACGGGAAAGAGTGGGTGGCAAGGCCAGTATATATGCAATAGGATGATAATCTCTAGAACATCAAAAGGCCCAACATATCTAGGTGCAAGATTTGAAGCTCTACCAAAAGATATAGAACTCTTGTGTGGCCTCACACAAAGAAAAAATTTGTCACCCACAATGAGTTGTATGAAGGTATGGTTCTTGTCTACATAACTCTTTTGCCTATCAACAACTTCCTTCAACCTTTCTTGAATAATAGTCATCTACTCTTCCATCTCCCTTAACAAATCAGGACCAACAATGATTCTATCCTCTACTCTATCCCAACTGATAGGTGTTTGACACTTTCTTCTATATAGTGCTTCAAAAGGGGCCATACCTAAAGAAGAATGATGTGAGTTATTATAAGAAAACTCAACCAAAGGAAGGTATTCTTCCCACTTGTACTACCGATCCATGAAGTACATTTAGAGTAAGTCCTCAAGAACCTGATTAACCAGGTCTCAGTTTTCCCATCTATTTGAGGATGATAGGTTGTGCTGAAGTTCAATGTAGTTCCCAAAGAGGCATTTAAGGTTGTCCAAAACCTTGATGTCATTTGCATGTCCTTATTAGATATTATGGTTTCAGGTACTTCGTGTAGTCTGAAAATATCCTGAACAAATTTCTTGGCCAAAGCCAAGGATCGATCCATCAAACTACCTGGTATGAAATGAGCAACCTTGGTCAATTTATCAACCACTACCAGGATTACATCATGTTTGCGCATAGTCATGGGAAAACCTTGGATAAAGTCCATAGTGATAACATGCCACTTATATTCTGTTATCTCCCCAGGATACAAAAGTCCAGCTAGATGGACATGCTCAGCTTTGACCCGCTGGCATTCTAAACACTAAGTTATAGACACTACCACATCTCTCTTAAGTCTGGGCCAAAAATACAATGGCCGTATATCAGAAAATATCTTATTTACCCCTAGATGTCCTGAAAATGGAGTGCAATTCATCTCCTCAAAAACAAATTTCCTCAACCCTTCCTGGTTGGGAATATACATCCCCCCTTGGTATCTCAAAATACCATCCTCATCAAATGAGTAACCATCAAAATGGTGATCTGTTAGCTCATTCTACAATGCTGACTTGACCAACTCATAATGGTCATCACCCTGAAGGTTCTGCAACACCTATTCTTTTAGGCATGTTTGGGTAGTGGAAATAGCTACAATGTGCCTCCTTAAAGAATCCGCTACCCTATTTTCTTTCCCTTTGATATATTCAATACCAAAATCATACTCACTCAAGAATTCAAACCACTGCCTCTATCTGGCATTAAGGTTGGGTTGAGTGAAGATGTACCTCAAACCCATGTGATCTGTTTTCAACTCGAAAGGCTTATCCAAAAGGTAGTGTCTCCACATCACAAGTGCATGAACTATGAAAACTAATTCTAAATCATGAGGCACATAGTTAACCTCGTATTGCTTCAGCTTTTGTGACTTGTAAGCTACTACTTTACCATCTTGCATAAGTACCCCTCCTAAACCCTCACTTGAGGAATCAGTGATAACAGTAAAATGACCATTAGGATTAGGTATAACTATAATGGGAGTAGATGTGAGTTTCTGCTTCAGTGACTAGAAAGCTTGATCACAAACCTTTGTCCACTCTTACCTCTTTCCTTTTCTTTGAAGGGATGTAATAGGTGCCTCTATCTTGGAGAATCCCTCCACAAACTTCCTGTAATATCCCACAAGCCCCATGAAGCTTTGAAGTTGACTCACATTCTGAGGTGTTGGCCATTCAAGTATAGCTTTAATCTTTGCAGGATCTACTGCAATTCCCTTAGCAGAGATTATATGCCCCAAATATTGAATTTATTTTTGATAAAATGAACACATGGATAATTTTCCATACAATTTCCTATCCCTGAGGTGCTGCAAAACTATACACAAGTGCTCCTCGTGTTCCTCAAGATTCTTGGAGTAAATTAGAATATCATCAATGAAGATCTCTAAAAATTTATCCAAGCAATATCTGAACACACTATTCATCAAGTTCATGAATGCTGAAGGAGCATTAGTTAGACCAAAAGGTAATACTACAAACTCATAATGTCCATACCTTGTTCTAAAACCTGTTTTATCTATATCTTCCTCCTTGATCCGAAGCTAATGGTATCCAAATCTCAAGTCAATTTTTGAGAACATCGTTGATCCTTTCATTTGATCGAACAATTAATCTATTATGGGAAGCAGATATCTGTTCTTTATAGTCACCTTGTTGAGCATTCGATAATCTATACATAACCTCAAGGTGCCATCTTTCTTCTTCACGAAGATCATAGGTGCTCCCCATGGCGACACACTAGGGTGTATGAACCCTTTGTCTAAAAGTTTCTACAACTGGGTTTTTAACTCATACATTTCTGTGGTTGCCATTCTATATGGAGCCTTAGATTGAGGTTCGGCTCTAGGTAGCACATTTATAGAAAAATCAAATTCTCTCTTAGGAGGTAATTCAAGTAGTTCTTCTGGGAACACATCTTGGAACTCTTGCAAGATAGGATAATCACTTAGACTAGGAGTGTCTAAGTCATTTGCATAAGCTACATATATCACACACCCCTTCTTCTAGGCTTTCTTCATTTGCATTACAAAAATTAGCCTTAGTTCCAAAGGCTTCTAAATACCCCTAATAACTGTAGGCATATCTGAATCATCTAGACATTGAATTGACTTATCCTTACAATTCACAATGGCCTTATGCTCAATTAGCTAATTTATGCCCAAAATAACATCATAAGATCCTAATGGGTCAACATAAAGGTTAACTTGTGTTTGAAAATTTGAAAATTCCAAATTGCTACAAGCTAGACACTGCTCAACTATACGCTCTTCCCTATTTCTGTATTCAACCATCCATGGTTCAAACAAATAACCATCTCTAAAAGGTAATTTAGAAACAAACTTAGGATCTATAAAAAATTCAGTAGCTCCAATATCAATCAAAACAAAAGCATTGTGTCCATAGAGCTTACCAACTATTTGAATGGGAGTTGCCTGAAAATCTTCTTGGGGGTAATCAATCACTGCGTGAATCTGGTGCTAAACTTGAGGAGCTTTAACCTCTCTCTGTGTTGTATTTTGAGGAAAATAAGCATCATAGTGGTTACCTCCACAATTAAAACAACCAGGTCTTGGTCCATGCCTATCTTCAGTTCTGTTCCTCCAGTTGTTCCAATTTTTGTTATTGCCCATGTTCTGATTCTAATTCTAAGAGTGATTGTTATTTCTACCTGCATTACCCCTGCCTTTACCTCTCAGGTTTTGCACTTGTTGACATCCATTATCATACTTCCTCTTGAATCCTTGAGAAGTATCATTTCACTGTGAGGTTCGGATTGCTGGTACCCTTTTCAGTTTCTCCTCTTGAATCAATGCCTTTGCATATGTGAACTCCATAGTTTTTGGTTCATGCATCTCAACCTCAAATCTAATTTCTGGACATAATCTCAAAATGAACTTACGTGTCCTGAAATGTTCATCCTGCAAATATTGTGGAACATATTTTACCAAATGAAAAAATCTCTCATGATACTTGGCCACAGACAAAACCCCCTGGATCAAATTTTGAAATTCAGATACTTTTCAGTCATAGAATAGTTGTGACAATCATCATTTCTTGAAGAGGGCTAGGAAGTCCTCCCAAGATATCTGTCCTGGTCGCATTTTCTTCTTAGCCATCTCATTGTTCCACCATGTAGCCGCTTCACCATTCAATTGGAAAGCACCCCATAAAGCCCTAGACTGACCAAAAAGATTTCAAACATGAAAGTACTTTTCCATGGAGATGATCCATGCCTTTGCATCATCCCCTAAAGTTTTCCCATCAAAAGTAGGTGGTATGACCTTTTTTAAGGTCCTTTCTTAGTTCCTCAACAATCTGGTCATTATTTATATCTCCTACATTTGCCCCCATATCAGCACATCTCTTCCGTTGTTCCTCAATCCTCCTATCCTCTTCCTCTTTCCGTTGAGCCTCAAGCATTTGATCTTCCACCTGTTTCCCATGAGCTTCATCATCTTGCTGACTCTCATTCCGTCTACCCCTCAAGTCATTCTCAATGACATTCATCTGATCATTTTTCTGTTGCAAGATGTTCCTCTATTCAGCTAAGAGGGCCATGATCTCATCTAGCCTTTGATTGGGCACACCATTTTGTTCATTGCTAGATCCCGCTCGGTTACTATTCTGAGTTTTCATGATGACAATCTAATACTGGACCAAGCATATACACAATTTTAGCATAGAAGACCCAAGCCCCAGGGTTTAAAAACAACTCTGATACCACATGTAAAGACCCATGATCTTCCATAGAAAACATGACACAAGCTGAAAATAATTTCCCATATAAGAAACTAATGCTACAAGAAATCGACCAAGTTGTCATTATACAATAGGCATGAATAGAGTTACAAAAAGACAGTCGACCATATTGTCAATAAGTACAATCATTTAAAGAAGTTATAATATATTTATTATAATGAAATTTTTTGACCATCCGTCGATCCAAACCACGTATAATAACAAGATACAATATGAAGATTTACTTCAATTTCCAAGATAGTCAAAGTCAAAGTAACATGGTACCACACTGCTAGCAATCTCTATCTCCTAAGCCTCTAGACAACACATCCATCTACAAATCCTAAGATGGAAGTGTGGCCCATGCACTTTTTCTGCCCAACCATGGAGTGGTTAGCTCCCTTGAGGCTTACCCTGAAATGGAAAGCACACTGACCCTACTCGAGGAGACTAGTATCCCGACACTGATGGATCAAAATAATAAGGAGAAACTGTTATTCTATCTAGCTATCAATCTTTAGACCAAGTGGAAATCATAATCATAGGGTGGCAGAGAGAAATGAAACAATAGCTAATCAAGCATATTTACAAAACTTATGCGAAAAAGCTTTGGCCAAAGCATCTAAAATAATCAAATTTACTGATAGGTAAATAATCAAATACTTTACCCTTGTCTATCCATTCCACATTACACCCCCATTCAAAGAAAGAAAAAAAACTACACCCTTCCCATATTGACTTTTCTAAAACGTAGAGGTTTGGATTATAATCATAGTTTATTTATAGATAAAGACTAACAACAATATTTTCTACAATGAAGCAACCACTTCATTAGATCATAATTTTTGAATACTTTTCTATTTTTAGGTAAACAACAACTCTCTAGTTATCCACTCATTATAATCCCAGAAGTAAGTCTTTTATTTTACTATTTTCTACTTCTTGGATTTGTAAAAAAGTATAACTGAAGCGTCTACTTAACAAATTCAGTTTTAATTTTTCTTCAGAACATTTAAATTGAATCACTATTGCATCAAAAAGAGATTAAACAAATTCATTAATAAAACTGAACAGGATTGGAAGTGGATCTAAGTTGTAATCAAACAATTAGATGGCATAGGACAAGACTAGACTGGTGGCATTTTTCTTCTGGCCAACAATCAAAATGAATCTTTCCATAATTCGTGAAGAAGTCAAGAGGATACACTAGAATCGGCTTTACTTTTCATTCCTAATAAACAACATTTAAGAAAGACAAACAACTTGGTTTGAATGAAATGATGTATTTCATCTCGTATGGTCTGGGAAATAAAGAAAAGATCAATAAATATATATATATATAAAGAGTTCTTCTACTCAGTTGTACGTCGTTCAGCTCAGAGATGAGTGATGAATCAACAAAATAAACCCTTAGTGCTTGTGTACCTTTCAAAGGTAAGGAATATTTACTATCCTTTTGTTTAACTACAGCTGTTCAAAGAATGGCAACCGATAGTAGGATGAGCTCTAAACCCAAACTACAGGTAAGGAGGATTTCTTAGGTTTTTCACCAAGCTCTTTATCTTCCTAATTTTTCTTGATTTAGTAAGGCAAAACTAAAAGAGATAAAGTCCAATATCGATTTAAAGTAATTGCAAAACAAAAGACTCTCATCCTATTGAGTTGAAGAACTAGATTATAATATGTTGCAAAAGAGCAATTTGTAACAAATCTGGGCTTCCGACAGAAGGTTTCTATGAGAATAAACTATTTAAAAAAAAAAGAAATTAATCAATTTTGCACCCATCTCAATTCCATTTATTTGCTACTAGACATTTTGAACAGAAAGAAAGAATGGAACCTAGAAAATAACACTGAATGCTGAAGATTTTCTTGATCCTTCGAGCCTCTTCAAGCTTGTTCTCATCCAACTTGGTATGCCTCCATCTCCTTCACAAAGAAAATTCTTCTTATCACTTCGTTGTTCTCCTCCCAACTCTCTTGCGTGACTTCCTTTTACTCCTTACATTTTTCTTCCCTTGTTGTTCTTCTTCCAGTCACCACTGCAATGGAGTTCCTTTTCTTTTTATAATTACAACGTTCCCTATTTTTACTTACCTTTCCCTCCAATTGCATCCAACTTCCTGTAGGATTTTTCTCCCCTCTCGTTTGCCATCAAGCACGCCTCCTTGGTTGGGTGGAGACTCCTAGTTTAATTAAAATTCTCCCCTGATAAAGAATTATTAATACACCATCTCTCTACCACTGCCGTAACTCCCATATTAATCTTGAAGTTTAAACAGTCAACTCCCTATTTGAGATGCAGTAGTTAGTTTTTAGAATAAAACAACCTCTGCCAAATCTCACGCTAGTCTGGCATTAAAAGACGTTAATCTCCAAGTGAGAGTTCAATTAGGACTTAACTTCAATATTCTAGAAAACAATAAAAAAATAAAAACAACAAATACTTAATTCCCTATAGAATTTACGATAATTTACATAAGCCCCATTCCACTAATTTTCCTTTTAATTACTTATATATATATATATATATATATATATATATATATATATATATATATATATATATATATATATATATATATATATATATATATATATATATATATATAATTTAAGCAACTTATATATGTTAAACTCCACACATGCACACACAATTAAAATAAATAAATTCTAAACAATCACATCCATAAGCTTCTTTTGAAAGTAAAAATAAACGTCTACTTGGTGTGTGCATTTCAAATGACTTTTCCGAACCAATCCTTACCGAGGAGATAGTCTCCCCTATCTCGACCATACCCTGACCTTCAATTCCTGTCATCAATTCTATCCACTCAATTTTTCATCAGTAAGTTAGTCACGAAAAATCTATAATAAACTTTGAAATTGCATAATTCTCACATTAAGTAGAAATTCCTCAATATAAGTAATGAGATTAACAACATAATATCCATTTATAAACATAATTGATATTTGTTTGCATTTAATAACCATTTCATCAGAATAGAAAGGATACAACTCCATTTTCATTTACGCACAATTAATCTAATAACATAAGTATATAAATCTAACTATCTCATCCCACAATTTATATAATTGTATTTATCCCACAAAATCTAAAAAGGCTTAATTTAATCGACTTGGGTCGTCAATATGCGACCAAGTCCCACAAGTCAAAATATGGTCGCTAAATTACTTAAAAACTTTAAGTCTGCAAATATCGGTTATAACATTGAACCAAGCTAATTCATAGTAATATAGAAATGAACCATGGGGAAAAAGTGATAATTTGAAGGTCAAGGGAAACAATATAGAAGTGAGTGGAAATGGGGTAAAATCATAATAGATAGATGATAATGCATGAAAATTGGTATGAATATGGATGAAATTAACATAGATATGAATTAGAGTATGAGCCAAAACAAAGGACAATAGTATATCGGTTACCACTTACTGATATTTTATTGCAATAAGAAAATCTACTTAGGTGGACATTACAATAAATGGGAAATATCATAGCTACAATAATTTTACAATTAAATTTTGATCACTTTGATGTGCATGTAAATCTAACATAAGCACACATATTTCAAAGTATATGGACATTTTCAACCAACATAAAAAAATAAATATAATTTAAAAATTCATAGAGTGATAATAATCCATATAAAATAGCTAAGCATTCTTGAATTCTTCTTGGCATGAGAGTTACATAAATACTTTCAAGATAGAAAAATGATATGTGTTAGGTCTAATATTTCACACAAATTTCTAATATTCCATAAGTGGGGCACACTATTGTGGGTCTCCCCAATATATAGTCATAATAATTTAAAAATTGAATTTATTTTGATCATATGATTAAAAATAAAAAAAGTTGACGAATAAATTCATTTGAAGGTATTTTTTTGAATGAAAAAACATTTAATTTAATGCTTTTCAAAAATTTAATATTAAAAAAATAGTCTTGGAAAGGACCTTCATTCAAGGGTACCTTTAAATGAAGTTCCTTGGAGAGACCTCTTCATCTCTTTCAAATCATAGGTTGATCCGACAGATGGAATCAACATGGTAAGATGAGATGTGTGATTTGCCCACTTAATAAAAAACTAAAACTAATATTCTATAGCCAAAAAAGATTTGAGAAGGAAGGAGACAAGGATTGGAATGAGTGTCAAGAAGTGAATCTCTCTCATGAGCTCGAGAGTATCGAGAAGAGTAGTGTTTGTTTGAAAAAGGACAACAAAAGAAAGGATGATAAAAGGTTTTTTGCAAGCCTTTGGTAGGGGTTGAATTGAGGGATAAGCATGTGGGAGCAGTTCACACAAGTGATGAAGACAATAAGGCACAAGTTGTAGCAAAAACATGATAACACGTTGAAGGATAAACCCTCCCAGGCTAGCCCCAAGATGGACAGTATCATGGTTAGCGCTCAATCCCTTTCTCAGAGTATCAGTGATCTTAAGGCTGATCATGAGAAATACATAAATGAACTCGAGGGAACATTAAATAGTTTGCAGGACAAAGTTAGGGCTGTTGTTGTTGTAAGTAAAGTATCTATGGATAATTCCATCGAAGGCTTGATGAAACTTAATGAACAGGCAGAGGCTCTGCAAGCTTTGTCTAAAGGAACACCTGCTTCTCTGTTGGTTAACATAAAATTAGGTAGAATGGGTCAACGAAAGGATGCTGACAAGATGGACAAAGATACTATTCTAGGGCCTGTCACCAGACTCAGAAGAAAAGACAAGGGTATCACTCCTGTGGACACCATTGTTAACAAGGTCAACAACATAAATGAAGATGTTATTCGAAAAAATGCTGATTTAGTTAAGTCTTTTTAGGTGTTTTGGGGCTCGACTCCCTTGTTTTTTTCTATTTTGTCTAATGTTTGTTTAGCGTCTAGTTTGTTGATGGTTTTAGACTGTTTCTTTTTTCTGCTTTGTTTCTTTGTAACTTGGGTTTCTGATCCCTCTAAAACCAGTTTACCTTTAATCAAAAACATGTCAAAAAAGTTGGTTATGTGAAGTGGATGAAGAAATTTTGTTGACCAAATTCATGGATAGTAATGGTCCAAAGTTTTATGAGGTTAAGGAAGACAAAGATGAAACCTTATTGAAGGAAGAGATGATGAGAATACAAAATTTATTGGATATTAAAGATGAAAGGTTGGAGATGAAGCAATATTTAGTTGCACAAATAAAATAAGATGAAGGATGGCTACTGGAGACACTTGACCTTACTAATTCTTTTTATAGCATGATTTGTTTGTAAGGAAGAGAAATGTTGTTGCAAGGTGTCAAGTCTATGACATTGAAGATAAGGTCCTCATGCAAGAGGATAAAATGGAAGACACAAAAGTGTTTGCAAATGAAACATGTCTTTGTGAGCGCATATTGGAAAGAAAATTGGAGGTTTTAGTAATAATAGAATGAAAGATGAGTGCAGAAATAATTTTTCCATTGAAGGACATGTGGATGGATGCCAAATATGTTGAAGAAAAAGGGAAAGTTGTAGTGGGTAAAGTTTGAGAAGATCTTTGTACAAAAGGATGATGAAGAGAAAAATGAGGTTGAAAAATCATGCCTCGTTGGAGGCACGAAAGAGGGAAGAAAAATGAGATTTGCAACAACAATAAGTCTTATGGAGAATATTAAGTTCCTTGTGGGTTTATGAAGTTGTGGTAGAGATTTGACATTGCTACCATTTTTATTTACAAGATGGCTAATTATATTATGTACTTTGGAGCCTTATTGTTTGAATGAATTGAACTCATTTGGTCTTTGAAGATATAAGTGGTCATTAGAAATTCATGTTGAGCAAAATGGTTCCATGTTTTATTCCCAACTCAGTCAAGGTGGATAGGTGCATAATCTTGGGATAAAGAATCAACCTCCAACTTGTAAATTACGACAATTAAACCAAGGAGACCTTTGGAGCATATGGTAAGATCAAGAGTCCATGAGCTTGCATAGCAGATGAAATTTGGACTCATTTTGAAAAAAAGAGAGACAAAACTGAAATCTATAATTCCAATCAAGAAGTCGATTGGAGTCTAAATAAGATGAAATGGAAAGCAGTACAAAAAGGCATGTAATTGGTTGCAAGGAAAATATATAATGCATTGATAGCCAAAGACCAAGGGGCACCAAAAATAAAAGAACGGGTTGCGCAGTGGTAATAGAAGATTGCACAGTGGTAATAGAAGACTTCACATAGAGAGAAGGAAACAAAGCCCGCAGAGTACCAATTTTGCAGATACAAGAGTTTGGAAGAAGCCACGTGAGAAAAGACAAGAGGAAGAAACTGAGTGCAAGGAAGAATGGACAAGGAAGTGCAAGACAAAAGATTTCATGTTGCTACGCAGGAAAATAGAGGACCAAAGGCACACAGAAATAAAGAAAGTATTGTTTAAAACAAATGAAAATTGAAAAGAAAAACGGGGTTGGGTAGGGAATTTGGAGGGGCGCCAAATCATACAAAAATGAAGTGTGAAGAAGTGAAAAGGCGCAAGGTATAAGAGGAGAAAGGAGCAAAATTTGAAGGGAGGCTGAGCAATTTTTAGCGTAGCTACAAAGAGGGAAAGAGTTTTCAGTGTGTGAGAAGGGATGATGCTAGATTGATCAATGAAGAGGGTATTCCAAAGAAGAAAAGAAGCTACCTTGGTCCTAGAAAAAAATATAAGCATAGATTTGAATTCAATCAATGGGAAAAGCCAATATTGGAAATGGCAAGTGTTTATATCATTTGTTTTATGTTGAATGCATATTTCATTTGTTTGTGCATTTAATTTAACTAGGGTAGAGTTGACTACTAGATTTGACAGTTTGATGAGACCCTAGACTCGTCTCCATGAGATTTGAAAGGCTTGACATTAAAGAAACATAACACAAGAACAAACCTCATCAATACACATAAGTAATTCAAAAAAATGCAAGGGAAGGCTTGTACACGATGTGTCTTGAGTATGAGAGATTGAAAATATAACAATCTCAATGATAATTTGTAACTATTGATCATAAATTATGAATGGTTGAAAGTTCCCTAGGGCTAGATGTTTAGAAAATAAAATTATGGGGTTTTCTGATATAAGTGAGTTTAATATCGTAATGGACCATATAATAGAAGTGAATCAAAAGATCCTATAAAATTGTTAGCCAACATTATATCTATTTTTCCCTAGTTTTACACAAAAAAGTTGATAATTTATTTTTAGCATTCACTCACTTTAAAGTAGATTGACACTTTAAAGGCATGCCTTTAGGCCATCTTTACCCTTCAACTCATGACATCAAAGTTACAAGAGCATATTATTGTCATCCAAACCATTCATCATCAATCGTAAATAGTCTAGACACACTATTACAATATTCTAACCTCTCAACTTATTGTTATCTCACACTAAGTGCAACTTTGTACCCAAATTAACCACTCAAGACAAGGATAGCCAATGCCCCTGAACTATATAGATCAGTCAAAACAATTTAAAATATTTTTTTTTCTTCTTGAACACCTATATTGTTGATTGAGTTCTTAAATGATATAGAAGGCCCTCAGTTTGGTCAAATTCTCTCATTTTAGTCAATACCTTGGAAGTGAACATAGTAAATTCACAAAAAATAGATGATCGATCCTTATCTATCAATTGTTCTTCAAACTAGTAGTACAAGTAGGAATTGCATTTCTAATTCTCTTTCGAAAATAGGGGGAATGTAATATAGTGTGCAAGATAATTGAGAACCACTTACATTTAATGATTAATCCCTTTTCTATTCTATTTATTCTTCTTCATAGTCTTTCCCTAATTACTTTGAATGGTTTGGATAGTTGATAAATAGTTGTGCTACAAATTGGTCTTTGTCCTTCAATTATACAATAAATTATTTCAAAGTTATATGCACCCAAATTTATTGTAATTCACCAATTGATGTATGATGTGGATTGATATACTTTATGCAATTGGTTGTAATGAAATAACTTAGACCTTGATTGCAAATCCATCTCTTCCTAGTTTATATTCTATTTGTCTTTTTTCAATCTCTTGATTGTGAACATTTTTTTACGCCCATGGTTTCTTTTTCCCTACTTTAATAACAAAATTGTTACTTTCCTAAAGTGACACTTAACTTATAACGTGATTACTAGCCACAACAATTCCATAATAATAATTTTTTTTTATCACATGACCAAATGAAATATTAAGATACGACAATTAAAAAAATAACAACAAAGCTTGACAAAAGAATCTATGCTAACTAAGTCTAAAAATGCAACAAAAAGTAACAATGAAACATTCTTATTTGGCACACTAATGTACCTTGGTAAGAAAAGAAACAAAACAAACACTATTCATTGTATTAACAAATTATATCTACAACACATTAAGCCTTGCCAGTTGCAAATCACATGGCACCAAGTGGTTTTGCATAACAATAGGTCAACAAACCAAACACCTTCAAAGGAGTTGCAACCCTCAAGCTAAAAGACAAACAAGAAATTCAATCTTTTAATTTGAAGGAAAAACCAACACCTCATAAGCCAATGACATACGAGGAGTTGCAACTCTTAAAGAGAAGACAAAACCAACCCATATAAAAGAGGTATCCTCATAAACAAGAAAAATTATCACATTAAAAATAAGAACACAATAATTAATGGCAAGGGTTGGCAACTCTAGGTTGCCAATTAGTGTAATTAATGAAGAATCAATGTCAAACTATACACTAGACAAGATCCTTGTAAAGCTCATGCTTGCAAAAACAATTAGAAAAAAAGAACTCTTTGAAATCTTACTACAGCTGAGCTATAATAATCAAAGGGTGTTACAAACCAATGATCAATTATCATTTATTTCTATGTGAAAAATCAGATTAGCATGGAAGATTTGTGTGCACAAAAATTATGTGAAAAAACCACCTAATCATATGTAAGGCCTACCTTGAAATCAATTTTCTTTTAAGGATTCTAAAACCCAAGGTGATAATCTATAACTATTAATGTTGTTTATTGGCATCTTTGGTTAGCTCCTTGAAGGAGAATGTCAAAGGGGAGTGTCGTCAAACCTTACCTTAACACTTCAGCCTTGGATTTTCTTTACATTTATCTTCATTTCCATTGCTTAGATGAATAAATAATCCATGTTGGCAACACCTCATCTCATGTTGAACAAACTTTTACCAGATTGCATGGCAGGGAACCAAAATTACGTGAAAGACATTCGAAAATAATCTCATTCTCCCTTTGTTATAAGTTTATAAAGGAATTTTGACTAAGCGGAGAAAGTGAGCTAAATATATTTCAAAACTTATGTGAAAAGATATTTTAAAAAATTGAACCCCAAAGTTGTGTGAAATAAAATGCCTAGGGACTTTTATTAGCTTATCTACAAAAACTAAGAAATGGATTGGTACAACCCACTTTAGTAACTATAAATGGAGCAACTTCAAATTTGCTATATCTTTCATGGTAAAACTGAATTTAGGTTGTATGATCGACATTGTAAAGAGGATGCAAAAGATGTCATTTTAAAGATGTCCATTTTACTACCTTTCTAGAGTTCTATCTTCACATTCTTTTTTAGAGAGACGCGGGGAGAGTAAGGATGTGGATGTGGTTAATAGCTTAAAAGCATATCAATTAGAAGACAAATTAATGGTAAGACAAGGGTATGTGCATGATCACGATGGACCAAAGTAGGCTCTTCAATAGTAATGAAGTTTTAGAAAAACAAAGTTCGACAATTTGATGTAAAATTTTCAATAGGTTATCAATCTTATATATCAAAACTATGTAAGAATAGAGTCTTTAGTAAATTGAATGTAATTTCTAAGTTACTAGTTTTTTAATAAAAAAAATCTATTTGGTGAAAAATTTCAATTTCAATGCACTAGTACGTAAGTTTCAGAAAAAAAAAGATAAGAAGTAGGTGTATGTCTGACCACCCTAATCACAATCAAATGATAATATTTTTCTATGAGATTCTAGATATAAGTTGAAAATTCATGTATGGATGTGAAACATAATCTTTTGTAATCTTTTTCAAAATAAATAATTAATTATAATTTTTTAATAAATTTTTTTTAGAATATAAAAACTTTTGTGCCTAACCACCATAACTTTGTCAAAACTTAATAAATTTCACTTCTTTTCTTATAGTATGTGAAGCATAGAATGTGACACATATTTCAGATTTGAAAAATGTTATACCATTTGAAAGTTATAGATATTTTTCAACCAGCATATCAATCAGGACTTTAGATATAATCCACTTACAAAATGAATAATAATGATTTATTAAACTCAAAACTAGACATACTTTATATTGGTGGCAATCTAAGAATCTCCTTAAGAAACCCTTTTCATTTCATGAAATTTCAAATAAAAAAAAGTTGTTAGCTACATGGTCTAAAGAACCCTATTGGCTCTTTGCTCAAACAATGCTAAAGATGATATTTATTTCTTTTGTTTTGAATTGTTTTTCAATTTTAAAAGGCTTCCAACAAATATAATTTTAAACTTCTTTTGACAATATATAGGAATACAAAGACACATTTCGAGTACAAGGAATCATACAAGGCCAAGGCATAATCATTCTCATAGATAGTGGGTCTACCCAAAATTTCATAAGCATAAAATCACATCCCAAGAGATACTACTTATAAGCAAGATAAATTTGATGTTGTGCAAGCCAATGGAACAACTTTGGAGTGTCAAACCCTAACTCCAGAACTAGAAGTTACCATGGGAGATTATGTACTCATGGATAATTTCCTTGTGATGGATCTAGGGAACATTGACATGATACTTGTCAACCAGTGGATGAGAGAGATTGGTAGCTTCAATGGAAAATTTCAAATCTCTAACCTTCAAGTTTAAAGTGGATGGTTAGAAGCACATCCTACATGGACTACCAAATGAGAGCGTACAAGTGGTATGTCCCAAGGACACATCAAATTCTCTTAGGAATCTTCAAGAAAGATCTCCATATCAAGAATCAAAGGGAAAATTACATGAGGAAGAAAATTGATCTCAAATAAAGAAAGCCTCTATTCTAACAATACCTATCAAACATCTCAAAAGGTTCAAAGAAGGCATTGAAGGAATATTCCATGGCTTGCTTAGCAAAATTTATAAAAGATCTACACCTACCCTTTTCTTTGTGGAGATTATATTGAAGAAAGATGGGAGTACCTAGAGGTGCTTCAATTACCAATCAAATTGAGAAAGGAGCAAAGTGAGAATGCTTATGGGAAAGCATTTTCAAGGAGGAGAGACTCTAATGCCCCCATACTTAAACTGATAGCATAAAAGTAATTAAATATTTTTGTGGTCGAGGAGTGACAGTCCTTGAACACCTATAGCTAGTTAGGTGTTAGAAAAAGAAGATATACATAATAGATTGACAATTATAAGTAAGTGTACAAAAGCAATTAGGAATAAGATATTCAAAAAATTGCGAAGTCTTATGAAAAAGACTATTTTCCTAATCACATTAGGAGGAATGAGGATTAGTCCAAGATGATGATCACCTTTCTAAAAGTGATAAGGATCAATAATTCACCACATCAAGCAAGAAGAACATCACCATAAGATTAAGTCAATAAATCTCACATGTAGAAGAATCAAGGAAATGACATGAAGAGCATCCATGGTATAATTGCAAAGGCATTATGAGCTATTAGCTATAGACATGAAATCTAGTATTGAGCATCAGTCCATACATATATGAAAGGAAAATATCAAAGACGAATCATTAAAATTGTAGAGATCCGTCCATACGTCAATTGGGAAGATAATCCTCATGTCATCTCAGTATAAATTAGAAGATTACTCACTTTCAGGATATCACGTCAAAGATGTCTATCTTTGACTCACTAGTTAGGCCTACTATTCTTTATGGCTCGACTGTCTGGGGTTCTGTTGAGAGAGTGCAGACCCTCTTCCTTCGATGCTTCATTTGTTGTCAGCTGACCACTCCCACTAGCATCATTCTGGCTGAGTTTGGGGCTCATCCCTTTAGAATTTGCACGATCTTCGATCTTGCTTGGTTACTCCACAGACTCAGGGGATTTGCTGACTCGATTGATGGCAGATACCGTTACTCTTACTTGGCCTATTTTTCTTTGGCTTTGCTGGTGGCCTCGGACCCTAATAGGCGCGCTCGGTGCTGGTATGCCCAGGCTTCTAGTCTCCTCAGCTCTGTTGGTATTGATATCGACCACCTCCCTCCCTTTCATTATTCCCTTGGTGCTCCTTCTCATCTCCTCCCCCCTCAGTCAGAGTTGAACGAGATTACCAGGTCTGATATTTACAGGAGGTATGTTCAGATGACATGATTGACCCTCCTGATGGCCTTCGGCCTCGTATGGCCTTCTATTTTGAGCACTATATTGACATTCAGGATGGCTTGATCATTCAGCCCCAGTATACTTCCAGATGCTGGTCCCACACCCTGCATATCCAGCTCGGGTCCTTTAGAGTTGGCTCCCACCGACTTCGGATCTAGATCGACCACCGGACCAGTAGGGAGGAGAGGCTTTGCTAGTGTTGTGATATGAGGGTGGCTAAGAATGAGTTCCATTTCTTATTCTACTGTCTGATTTACTATGAGATTCGTGGGAGGTTCCATTGTCTATTCAGAGACTGCAAGTCTATGTCTTCCTTCTTCAGATATGAGGATCAGCACTGCTTGGCTCTTTATCTCTAGGAGGTCTTCCGTCTCCGTGATTCAACTTTACAGGTTCTCTCTCCACCAGGCTCTACGTCCCTTTACCAGCGGCTCACCTCCTTCTTTGGTCTGGCTTCCTCCCCTAGAGGAACCAAGAGGCCTGAGAGTCCTTCCTCTATCCCTCACCCTAGATCGGTCAGACATCACAGAGACCACTTGCTCTTACAGCCCCATTAGCGACAATGGACTCCCTCCTCCCAGAGATGGACTCAGACTCAGACTCCTCCCCTCACGGATAGTTATCCGTCGATCTTGAGCTACTTTTCGGTGTCCAGAAACCACTAGGTGTTTGGTGGTTTCACAGCTTCTTCTCCTTTCTGGCTCTTGTTACTGCTTCTTTTTTTGTTGGTTCCTCTTTTCTCGGACACCATTTGGTTGTCCTGTTGTCTTTTGGGTTCTCTATTGAACTCTCAATCCCTTAGGCTCGCTTATAGTCTCTTGTTGGACATTAATATTTTATCTTATCTTATCTTATCTTATCTGCGAGTATCTGGACATCACCATATCTTAGCACAAATGATGACATGCTATTGGGAGAAGATCAATTACTCATAAGCACCCTTGATGAGATATCACAAAGAATCATTGGCAATAAAAATCAACTATGTAGAACAACAACTATCAATAGCATTGAAGAGAATGACAAATATCAAGGGATGACAGACAAATGCAAATGTTAGAATAATGACTAAGTTTTAGGTCTATATTGATATGCATTAACTCAAGCATGATAATCACAACAACTATTATGGTTAATCGAGAAAGAAGACTAATCAAAGATGAGAATAATTACCAAGCATAATTGGGAAGACTATAAGGTTACATAGATTGATCTGTCATCATTGATGGCGAAGATCATTATGAATCAAGGGACAACAATTAACATTACCCATCGGTAATGAACAATGTTTCAAAGATTGAATATGATCATAAGGACAATTGGCTAAGGCATGGAGATATAGCAATGGAAGTCATTGACTAATATCACATTCAATCATATCAATGAAGATTGGATCAATATCCAAAACAAATGCAAAATTAAATAGTGTGAACTACTGATTATCATATCTATCCACTAACTGATATTATACAACATTATGTTGATAACAATCAACAAACATAAAACTAATATCATTATGAAGTGACACAATGTTAACAATGATGACTAGTTGGAGATTAATCACAATGAAAGGGTGTGATAACTAGGAATTACAATATCCCCTTGTAGGATAACTAGGAATTATGGGACCATTACTTCATTCCTAAGAATTACAATATTTAATAAATAGCAATAAACTTGTGTAATTGATAATATGAATATATAATTTTATTGAATGACTATTATCAATGCTAATTATATTGAATGACTATTATCAATGCCACTTTCTATCTTGGATTTTTACAATTAAGAGTATGCTTAAGTGAATTGATATAATTTTGCAATAAGTGCAAAGATCACTAATATTTTTGTTGCATCTAATATGGCAAGGATAATATGCAATAAGATATACTATAGTATTTCTTGTAGAAATACAAATTTTTTTTGTCTCTGATGTAAACACTTGAACATGCAATGTCTGATCTGTATTATTTCTTAGAGCGATATAGTTGTTGTGTTTGATCTTGATATATTGACTTGCAACAACATTGTTGATGTTGTGTTTGATATGTTCTTGCTTTCATTGCAATTAATGCAACATTTTAGATTTTCAATTATGTGCTTGCAACTGAATTAGCCAAGTTGGTAAACTACTCAAATGTGTAGATCCAATTAAGGATATAAGGTAAATAAGTTTCCAAATTTGATGATGCTAAGTGCATGAATGGGAATGCCTTCTTATACCCTTACATTTGAAATGATGAGTCACAATTTAAGGACATGGCTCTTGTCTTTTTCATATTCACTTTGTATTTGCACCACTTCATGATAATTTCAGACTTGCATCTTCAATCAATCTGATCTTATGATAAACATATCTTTTCTCATGTAATCAATTATGTTATGTCCATCAATTAGTCTTCCTTCCTAATCACCACACAATCCAGATTGGTATTGTACATAATAACCATCACACCCTTTCATTATGATTTATCTCCAACTTGTAATTGCTATTAACATTGTGTCTCTTCAAATTGATATTAGTTTTAGGTTTGTTGATCATCAATTGCTTAATTTTGTATAATATCAATTAGTGAATGGAGATGATAATTAGTAGTTAACAATATTCAATTTTGCATTAGTTTTGGATATTGATTCAACCCTCATCGATATGATTAAATAGGATATTAGTCGATGACTTTCATTGCTATATGTTCATGCTTTAGCTGATTGCCCTTATGATCACATTCAATCTTTGAAACAATGTTAATTACCAATGACCAATGCAATCATTGTCCCTTGATCATAATGATCTTCGCTATTAATGGATATTGCCATCAATCTATGTACTTTTCCCATTGATGCTTGGCAATTATACATATCTTTGATTATTATTCTTTCTTGATTAATGTCATGTCCCTCTTTTTAAGGACCCTCAACAATATCCTCATCTTGTTTTGTAGAATCCCCAAAAGAAGAAATGACAATAATAAAACTCAATTAGAAGGATGAGAACAATATAATTAATGCATTATATAATTTATAATAATATATTATTAAAATAATAATATATTATTAAAATAATAATATATTAATTAGTATAATATTGGAATAATATAATTTATAATACAATAATAAAATTGAATATATAATAATCGAAATATAAAAGTTAATATATTGAACATTAATATTATTATAATATAATATAATAATATATGTACATCAATATATTATATATTAATAATAAAGTGATGATATATCATAAATAAATGATGTATATTAATAATATATTAATATAATAATAATTAACAAATAATAATCTATGAGTATTATCAATAGATAATAGTAAAATATTGTTAATAACTTAACATATCATTAATAACTACTATGTTAATATTCTGATTAAATAATATTAAAATATTAATAAATATAATACTAAATATAAATAATATTATTATGCACAAATAATAATATTATAATATATCAATATAATTCATCTTTAATATAATAATATATTAATATAAAATAATATAATATGGTATTGAAATAATAATACATATTGATTATTGATTATAGTTAGATATTAGCACCAAGCAATCACGTCCAGCAGACCATCGATGAGCAACACGACATATGCCTTGGCAATAGTTGGCGACAAAGGACGTGTCTCTTAGCATACGTAGAGGTATGATCTGCACGTCTAGGAGATATATAAGATATAGGTGAATGAGTAAGGAGAGGGGGAAGAACATCATATTGGAAGAAAAACAAATTTCCATCACACCTGAAGATACAGTCAGTAGACAAAGGCAAAGCAGGGAATAGAATTAAAACAAACACGAGTCAGCGATGAAGATATATAAGTTGTATACAGGCGAGGATGGAGATATAATAAGAACCAAAAATACACACCCAGCTTTGGGCTCAAGGAAAATAGGGACATCAAGATTGATAAGGAGAGCAATACATAAGCAACAACGAGAAGCCAGTACGGGAACGACAGATACAAGTTAATAAGCATACAACCATGATCGAATAGGATAACGTTCAACCTCTTATATTTATGGACAGTCATAACAACTCAGTCTAAAGAATTCATACATCTGCAGACTCATACTTGGAACATTATAGGGGGTATAAGACAGGTTCTATCCAGTGGTAGAGATCAAAGATAATTAATAGGATAATCATCACCAATAGAATTCGACACCTCTTCATTTATTGAGATCAACAACCAATACCACCAGGTCTCTCTTCATCAAATGTAAACAAGTTCTTTTCCATCAAATAAAGACCAATAAGCATATCAACGAACAAACTTGGGAGAAGAATATCAAATACAATCTAAATTACTTCCAATTGGATATTGTAGTCTATAATACTGAGATTATACCCAAAAGATAATGAGTTCATATCTAGAACATCACTAGACCTTCTATTCCATCCATATTAAGTTATACCTCATGGGCTATGGATTTGGATATAATTTAATCTTCATCTCTTATTACATTAATAACAAGGAGGATAACAGTTAGAATAAAAGGTATTGTTACTTAACAAGTTCCCTTGTAGCAAACTTTAGAGAAAATAATAAGTTTAGATAGGAAGAAATCTCTTGCATTTGAAGTTTTTGAGAACATTGTCCCAAAAATCCAAGCCCGAGGAACAAGGGACATTACAATTAACCACAATAGTTGTGATTATCATAACTGAGTTAATGCAAATCTATAGAGACATTCTCATACTTGGTCATTATTATGATATTTGCAATCATCTATCATCCCTTGATATCGATCATTCGTTCTCTTCTTTGACACCATTGATGATTATTCTTCCCCATAGTTGATTTGTTCTATTGCCAATAATTCTCTATGATATCTCATTGATGATGCTATGACTAATCAATCTTCTCCTTATAGTATGTCATCATTAGTCTTGAGATACAATGATATCCTCACATTGACATGCTAATCTTCTAATTTATGCTAAGGTGCCATGGGGATTATATTCCCAATCAATGCATGGACTGATCTCTACAACTTTAATGATTCATTTTTTATATGATCTACTTTCATTCATATATCTATGGATTGATATTCAATACAAAATTTCATGTCTATAGCAGAAATTTCATAATCCCTTTGCAATTATACAATGGATGGTCTTCATGTCATTGCCTTGATTATTCTCCATGTGAGATTGATAGACTTAATCTTATGGTGATGCTCTTCTTGCTTGATGTAGTGGCCTATTAATTCTTATCACTTCGAGAAAGGTGATCATCATCTTAGACTAATCCTTATTCCTCCTAATGTGACTAGAACTTCATGATTTCCTGTATATCTTATTCCTAATTGCTTATGTTTATTTACTTCTAATTGTCAATTTGCTAGGTATATCTACCTTCGCTAACTTCTAGCTAGCTATAGGTGGTCAAGGACTGCCACTCCCTAACCACAAAAGCATTTAATTACTTTTCTAGTATTAGTTTAAGGATAGGGACATCACACATTGAAGCATAAGACTACATGCAAGTTGGCCATCTAAAGTTCTATAATTAGCTACAACTCAAAAGGGAATACTCATTCCTATGTGAATGAGGATGCAATCTCCTAAATGAAACTATCATGATACTACATGGTGGGCTATGTCAACATTGAATATAATTATTGATGCAAGAGTATCCTGGGTGTAAGAGTAACCTTGCATCACCCAAAAATATTTCTGGTTTTGTTTTCAATAAGGGCTATCTTGTGCAGAGTTGCTATTTATGGAAACTTGCTATTTTTAGTAAGTTGGTCATCCGATCTCTGAATGTTCTGATTTCTTCTCTGGAGGTTCATTTTGATCATATCAGCTTGCCAGTAAAGTTTCATTGATAGATCAAGTCTAGCTTTGTAGATATTGAAGATTTTCGGTATTGGCAACAGGGTACAAAAACTTTGAACTCGGTTTTGAAGGCTTTAGAGGCCCCGGATGAGGTCAAAAATTTGGATGACAGACGCTTGCGCAAGTAAAAGCTATAGAGCACTTCGTGGCCTTTCTGAAATGGGGTTATAATAGTCAATCGGGTCAACTGGTGATGACTTATGGTCTTCGGAAGTTGGGTCACCTGAAATAGTGGAAAATGATTTTCTTTCAAAATTTCTGTTTGGGTTTCAAAAGTTATTTTGAGCCGACTTTGATGTAATAAATTGTAAAATAAAATAATTCTAAGTTTGGTCGGCCTTGTTGGCTAAAATTCTAGAACCTTCCCACGCGGTGGAAAATTGCCTATATAAGGAAGGCTGTAGTGTTGTCTTAGACAGTTCGGAACAGTTCTGGGTATTGATTCGAGGCTTTGTCCTATAAAATATTATAAGGGAATGCCCATGTGGCTTTACATATTGTAATTCTGAAAGTTTGTAATTCCACATTTGTGGAGATAATAAGAAGCCCATTTTCTGTTCTTGCAAATTGTTGTTGTTTCTCTATTTCGATCTGTTATGTGTTTGTGGTATTAAGGGGAGCACCCTTCATCAAGTGTTATTAGAGCAGGAGTTCCTGAGTTTGTAAACAGATCCTTGATTGTGAGGCAGTTTGCACCAGGACCGTGGGTTAGGGTTTCTGTGTAAACAGATCGCTGACTGTGAGGCAGTTTGCACCAGGACCATGGATTAGGCTTTCTATGTAAACAGATCGCCGACTGTGAGGCAGTTTGCACCAGGAC
This sequence comes from Chamaecyparis obtusa, assembly GCA_027943335.1. Classification (NCBI taxonomy): domain Eukaryota; kingdom Viridiplantae; phylum Streptophyta; class Pinopsida; order Cupressales; family Cupressaceae; genus Chamaecyparis; species Chamaecyparis obtusa. The sequence continues at coordinate 198,514 of BSBK01003542.1, forward strand.
CGTGGTTAGGGTTTTAGCAGGAAGCGTGAAAATGCCTCCACGAAGGGAACGCGGCAGAAGAGCTGGTGTTGTAACACCTGAGGTTACGCACTGCAGAGACAAGTGTGAGCATTGTAAGAGGAGATTCGCAGAGGAATGAATCTTAATGTCAGAGACGAAAGCGAGGATGAAGCTGAAGAAGAAGATCAAGAAGGAGAAGTCGAAGTTGTGAACTAGGAGGAAGAAAGACTTTTTCGAGCCATCTCAAAGATCGGGAAAAGACCTAAGATTGAGGTTTCAACATTTTCCAAAAATCTTAACCCAGAGGAATTGATTGACTGGATCAATGAATGTGAATAATATTTTGAGTATGAAGATATTGAGGATCCTAATCGGGTCAAGTTTGCGAAGGCCAAATTGAAAGGTCATGCGAAGATTTGGTGGTAAGAGATTCAATTGGAGCAAAATCGAAGAGGAAAGAATAAAATCATAAGATGGGATCAGATGGTGGATAAATTGAAGTGACAGTTCATTCCTGTTGATTATGAGCTTGACCTACTGAGGAAGATACAAAGTTTGAAGCAAGCAGGAAGATTTGTTCAGGAGTATACAGAGGAGTTCTATTGAATCCTCATCAGAACAGGCCATGCGGAAGCTGATAAGGAGAAAGTTGCCCGTTACCTTAATGGGTTAAGACCGAGCATTCAGGAAGAATTGAATCTGGTTCGAATGAACAGTATTGAAGAGGCATACCAGTTTGCCCTAAAAGTAGAGAAAAAGTTGAACAAGAATTTTGAGAGCAGACGAAGCAGAAGAGGTCGTGATGGAAGATTTGGTCGACGGTCATATGGAGACTGAAATGAAGATCCGAAAAGGTAGGATGAGGCCAGTAACAGTCAGAATCAGAGAGGAGATAATTCCAATCGCTTCCAGGATCATAGTAATAGAGATCAGAGAGGAAGAGAAAGAGGAAGAGAAGGCTTCCGTGGAACATGTTTTCACTGTGGAGAAGGTCATAGGGCATTTGAATGTCCTCAACGCCAAGGAAGGACATATATGAGAAATGAAGGCCAAGCTAGAGTTGCACATGTAGATGAAGATGCTAGATCATCACATTCTGAAGATGTTGAAAGAGGAGAAACACTGATTAACAGAAGAGTCCTGCTGAGTGGTGAGAATAAACCTGAACAAAGGTGGAGCCTGTTTCGCACTAGGTGCAAGTGTGAGGGTAAGTGTTGTGATGTGAATATTGATAGTGGTAGTACTGATAATTTGGTGTCAGAAGAGATGGTGACAAAGTTGAAGCTCAAGAGACAGAAATATCCACGTCCATATCTGGTTGCTTGGGTGTAGGATGACGTCAAGGTCATGGTCAGTGAACAGTGCCTAGTAAAGTTCAAGATTGGCGGGTACCATGATGAGATACTATGTGATATCATAGCTATGGATGCATGTCACATGTTGTTGGGTAGACCTTGGTAGTTTGACAGATGTGATGTACACGATGGTCGTGCGAATACCTATTCCCTGATAAAAGATGAAGTGCGACATAAGCTAAAACCATTGAAGGAAATAGAAGAAAAGGTATGTGATAATGCAAGAATAACTTTTGTTGATAGAGGAAATTTCTTAGATGGTAAGCGACATGAGCATATGTGTTTTACCTTAATTCCAAAGGCTAGGAAAGAGGAAGTAGAAGATGTACCTGTAGAAGTTGCAGAATTATTGAATGAGTTTCAAGATATTGTATCCGATAATGTGCTTGATGGATTACCACCAGTAAAAAAGATCAGTCATCAAATGGATTTGATTCCAAGAGCCAGTTTGCCAAATAAGGCAGCACACAAAATGACACTAGCAGAAAGTGAAAAGTTGAAGATAGATTTGAAGTTTAGTTCATCACATCATCCACAGATTGTATATGGAAGTGGTCCCAGAAATGCATCTGAGTTGAGGAAGATAGATAAAGGAGAAATAAGTAGTGCTGAAGCCGAGGATTTTGCAGAACATTTGAAGAACATCCATGAGGAGGTGAGGAAGCATATTACCAAGATGAATGTGCAGTATAAGGCTAAGGTAGATGAGAAAATGAGGTATAAGGAGTTTCAGGTTGGAGATGAAGTCATGGTTCATTTGCGAAAGGAGCGATTTTCGGTTGGTACATATAACAAATTGAAAATGAAGAAGTTTGGGCCATGTAGGATACTGAAGAAGCATGATTCAGTAAATGCATATGAGGTCGAGTTGCCTAATGAGCTGAATATTTCACGAGTATTTAATGTTTTAGATCTGACAGAGTATCATGAAGGAGGTGTTGAAGATGAGGTTACAGCAACACAGTGGAGTATTCCAGCAACCAGTTTAGATATTAAGGAGATTGAAGGCATACTGGATAGTCGTGTTGGTAGAAGCACAAGGAACATGACATATGAAGAATATTTGGTCAAATGGAAAGAACGATATGTTGAAGATTCATCATGGCTAACAAAGGAGGAGGTTAACCATCTTGGTTTTTCTCTGCACACTTGAGTCATGACAGGGTCACTTCTCAAATTACTCCAGGTGTCTGATGCAGGAGCATCCTCGGTGTAAAAGCAATCTTGCATCACCCAAAAATATTTCTGGTTTTGTTTTCAATAAGGGTTATCTTGTGCAGAGCTACTATTTATGGAAACTTGCTATTTTTAGTAAGTTGGTCATCCGATCTCTGAATGTTCTAATTTCTTCTCTGGAGGTTCATTTTGGTCATATTAACCTGGCAATAAAATTTCATTAACAGATCAAGTCTAGCTTTGTAGATATTGAAGATTTTTGGTATTGGCAACAGGGTACAGAAATTTTGAACTCGATTTTGAAAGCTTTAGAAGCCCCGAATGAGGTCAAAAATTTGGGTGATAGGCACTTGCACAAGTTAAGGCTGTAGAGCGCTTCGAGGCCTTTCCAGAATGGGGTTATAATAGTCAATCGGGTCAACTGGCGATGACTTATGGTCTTCGAAAGTTGGGTCACCTGAAATAGCAAAAAATAATTTTCCTTCAAAATTTCTGTTTGGGTTTCAAAAATTATTTTGAGCCGACTTTGATGTAATAAATTGTAAAATAAAATAATTCTAAGTTTGGTCGGCCTTGTTGGCTAAAATTCTGGAACCTTCCCACGCGGTGAAAAATTGCCTATATAAGGAAGACTGTAGTGTTGTCTTAGGCAGTTCGGAATAGTTCTAGGTAGTAGATCTAAGTATTGATTCGAAGTTTTGTCCTATAGAATATTGTAAGAGAATGCCCATGTGGCTTTGCATATTGTAATTCTAAAAGTTTGTAATTCCACATTTGTGGAGATAAGAAGAAGCCCATTTTCTGTTCTTGCAAATTGTTGTTGTTTCTCTGTTTCTATTGTGTGTTTGTGGTATTAAGGGGAGCACCCTTCATCAATTATTAAATGTCTAATTGCCTAAATTAAGAAATATTTGCACATCTCTAATTACCTAAAGGTTGATAGTTTATGTTAATCTTAATGTTTGTTTATAACTAGGTTTCTATTTATTATAATTTTCACACTAAGTGTTCAAACATAGCTAGTCTAGAAAACAAGTGTTGAATTATGAAATATGGTAGACCTCCTCATTATCCTTTAGCTATGGTGAGAAATGTGATCATGTTTGATTTCTCAAGCATTGAGTTCAAGGGTTGTGAGGAAAGTTTTTGAGTTGTGGAAGTAAACAATGTGTAAATTTTGGGCATCATGAGTTACATTGTTGCTAATATTAATAAACTATTATCACATAATTTAGCTTATCACTTCCCCATATAATTGTTCATCCCTATCTATCAAGTGTGAGGAAAGTATTTGAGTTGCGGATGTGAACGATAAGAAAATTTTGAGCATCATGAGTTACATAGTAGTTAACATTAACGCACTACTATCTGTTAATTCTATACAAACTTATTATTCAAGTTTCAATTTTATTTAAATATTCATTGTTGATATATTATATCAAAGGATAATGATGCTGATATCATTGCCTCCAACAAACTATTAGTTTTATTTTAGACTTGCCTCCAACAATCTATTAGTTCTATTTTTAGACTGCTTTAAAATAAGGAATTAATGCTGCTTTTACAAGCAGTCAACATTGGCAGATTCCACAGTAGATTGTTAACTAGAAGATAGGGTTAGTTTATTTTTGTTAAGCTTGAATAAAGCTGCTTGCTAAAATGTAATTTATATACAAGAAGCATGCTGCAATAATTGTAAGTTTTTTTGCTGTTGCAAAACAGAGTATCCTCTGTTCTGTTTAGTATTTTCATTTATTTGATCTTGTATTCTGTTTTGTTGTCATCTCTTTCATTGTGATTGCTGCTCTTTAATTTCTACATTTGGTATCAGAGCTTTAGGATTGTGAAGCTTTCAGCATGACAAATAATTTGCAAATTCTAGAATTTGATGGAGCTGATTATCAATATTGGTCAATCAAGATGAAGACCTTTTTGATAGGAAAATATTTTTGGGAGATTGTTGAATCAGGATATGAAGAACCTGAGAATTGGGATGATATCACAGCTAATGAGAGGAGATTGAAGAAGGAAGCTAAGAAGAAGAATGCAATGGCTCTATTTCACATTCAAATGGCTCTTGAGAAGAGCTTGTTTCTTAGAATTGCTGATGCACAGACATCAAAGGAGACCTGGAAGACTCTAAAAGATGCTTACCATGGCAATGACCAGATCAAGGTTGTGAAACTACAAACCTTGAACAGAGAATATGAGAATTTGAAGATGAAGGAAAGTGAGAATGTGGGAGATTTTTGTGTAAGAGTCAAGGATGTGGTTCATAAAATGACCACTTTGGGTGAACCTATGAGCCAAGAGCATGTGATATAGAAGGTATTGAGATCTCTAACCCCAAAATGGAATACTGTTGCAATTATTATGGAAGAAAGTAAAAATTTAGCCACCTTGGAGTTTGATGAGCTAGTTGGATCTCTCATATCACATGAGGATAGAATAAGGGACACTTTTACCAGCATTAATGAGAAGGCTTTTGCTTCCCAATTGCAAATTTCAAAGAATGATGGTGCTAGCAACAGCAATAACAACCACAGAGGCTCAGGACGGGGTCAAAATCAAAACTAAAACTTTTCAAGAGGAATTAGAGGAAGAGGAGGTGCTCAAGGAGGAAGAGGCCGAGGTAGATTTGATAAAAGAAACATTCAATGTTACCATTGCAGTTGGTATGGACACTTTGAGAGAGAGTGTAGACTGAAATCAGGTAACAATAATGCAAATTATGCTCAACAAGATGAGGATCCTCCCTTAGGTAATTTATTCGTGTTATGACAAAGCAGAAAAAAATAAGAATGATATTTGGTATTTAGATTTTGGGTGCTCTAACCATATGTCTAGTAACAAGGATATTTTTTCAAAGCTTGATGATGGCTATAAATCCAATATTACTCTTGGAAATAACAATACAATAGAGGTCGCAGCCAAAGGAGCCATGGATGTTCAGACAAAGGAAGGTATGAAAAGTGTTCAGGATATTTATTATACTCCCAAATTATAGCATAATTTATTGAGTGTTGGGCAGTTGTGTGAGAAGAATTATAAAGTAGTATTTGAGAATATGAAATGTACTATCTATGATAAGAATCGCGGAAATAAAGTAATTACAGTTGTTCCTATGACAAAGAATAGGATGTTCCCCTTGAAGTTTGGTGAAAATGATAAACAGCTTGTTAATATGGCATATGAGGATAAAAGTTGGTTGTGACATCTCAGATATGGCCATTTGAATTTTCATAGTTTGAAGGTTCTAACATCCAATGCATTGGTTCTTGGATTGCCTAAGGTTGAAGAGCATAACAAGATTTGTGAAGGATGTGCAAAAGGAAAGCACGCACGAGATTCATTTCCAAAAGGCAATGCATGGAGGGCTCAGCACCCCCTACAACTTATTCATTCAAATATTTGTGGTCTTATGCAAACACAAAATTTGGGTAAGTCATCATATTTCATTACTTTTATTGATGATTACTCACGCATGTGTTGGGTGTATTTTTTGAAGACTAAGGATGAAGCCCTTGCTACTTTTAAGAGGTTTAAAGCTTGTGTAGAGAATGAGAAAGGAAACACAATCAGATGTTTGAGAACATATCGTGAAGGAGAGTTTTGCTCAAAAGATTTTCAGAATTTTTGTGAGATAAATGGGATTAAGAGGCAACTAACAACTTCATACACACCTCAATAGAATGGTGTGGCTGAAAGGAAGAACTGTACTGTGGTAGAAATGGCAAGGAGTATGTTACAAACCAAGGGTTTGAGCAATTCCTATTGGGTTGATTTAGTTGCTACAATAGTCTATATTCTCAATAGGAGTTCTACAAGTGCCTTAGACAAGATGACTCCATATGAAGCATGGTATGAGAAAAGACCTAATGTAAATCATTTTAAAGTTTTCGGTTGTTTGGCTTATGTTCGTATCCCTGATCAGAATAGGCAAAAGCTAGATGCTAAAAGTGAATCATGCATTTTTATGGGTTATAGTGAGGAAAGCAAGGCTTATAGATTGTATAATTCTCTTACTAATAAGCTTCTTGTTTCAAGAGATGTGATTTTTGATGAAGGGGGAGTTTATGGTCATCAAAAAGGCCATGTTAAAAAACCAAAATCAGTTTTGGATGATGATATTATTGCTGATAATAATAATGAGCAACCAGCTAATGAATCTATTATAGGATCTCTAGGTCCACCAAGTAGCCCCTCATCAATTCCAAGTGGAAGTCCAAGTTCTACAAGAAAGGTAAGAAGATTAAGTGATATTTATCAAAAGTGTCAAAATCAAGCACATGAAGAGGATCCAATAGGTGAGACAGTAAATTTTGCATTACTTGCTAAAGCTGATTTTGAGCCATCATGTTTTGAAGATGCATGTACTAATGAGGTTTGGATGCAAACAATGAATGAAGAGATGGATTCCATTGATAGGAATGAGACTTGTGAGCTTGTAGAGCTTCCACATGAAAAAAAGAAGATTGGCACGAAATGGGTCTACAAGGTCAAGTATAACAGTGATGGGAGTGTAGAAAGATACAAGGCAAGATTAGTTGCTAAAAGTTTCACTCAAAGGTATGACATTGATTATGAAGAAACTTTTGCACCTGTAGCAAGACAAGAAACTATTAGAATGCTAATCTCTCTTGCAGCTAAAAAAAAATGGACTATTCGTCACATGGATGTGAAAAGTGTCTTCTTGAATGGGTACTTAGAAAAAGAAGTATATGTGGGACAGCCACAAGGTTTTGAAGTTCAAGGCAAAGAAGATCATGTCTATAAGCTAAAAAAGGCTTTGTATGGCCTCAAGCAAGCACCACGTGCATGGTATGCAAGGATTGATGAATATTTTCAATAGAATGGCTTTCAAAGAAGTAAGAGTGAACCTACCCTTTATTACAAGCAAGAAAGTAATAATATTATCATTGTGAGTTTGTATGTTGATGATTTGTTATATATGGATAGTTGTTCTAAGATGAAAGAGGAATTCAAAGTTGCTATGATGAATGAATTTGAGATGAAAGATTTGGGTCTCATGAACTATTTTTTGGGAATGAAAGTTTATCAATGTGAAAATGAAATTTTTGTTTGTCAAACAAAATATGCAAAGGATATACTAAAGAAATTTGATATGGCTGATTGTAAACCTTTTTCTACTCCAATTGCTCATGGAGTTACATTGTGTAAAGATGATGGTGCTGAAATTGTTGATGAGACATCATACAGAGGCATTGTTGGAAATTTGATGTTTCTAACTCACACAAGACCTGATATTGCTTATTCAGTTTCATTGGTCTCGAGGTATATGACAAATCCATCAGAAGAACATATGAAGGCAGCCAAGAGAATTTTGAAGTATGTGAAAAACACTCTCGATTTTGGATTTCACTGTTCTTCTAAAAAATTTGAGCTTGTTGGCTTTAGTGATTCCAATTGGGGAGGTAGTTTGGATGATCAGAAATCTACATCTAGTAATTATTTTTCTTTGGGCTCTGGTTTAATCACATGGAGTTCAAAGAAGCAAAGTATAGTTGCTCTCTCTTTTACAAAAGCGACAGTCACTTCAGCTGACACACAAGCTTTATGGCTTAGAAAGCTTCTTGAAGAAATTGGAGAGGTACAAATTTAGCGTATTGTAATTTTTTGTGATAACATAAGTGCTATTAAATTGGCCAAGAACCCGATTCATCACAGTAGGACCAAACACTTTGATTTGAAACAACACTTCATCAGAGATTTGGTACAGAAGAAAGCGGTTGAATTGAAGTATGTTAACACAAAAGATCAAATTGTAAATATCTTCACAAAGGCTGTTACAAAAGATCAATTTGTGGTTCTCAGAGATCAAATTGTGAGTCCTCTTAGCATCAAGGGGGAGTATGAAAGATAATGATGCTGATATCATTGCCTCCAACAAACTATTAGTTTTATTTTAGATTTGCCTCCAACAATCTATTAGTTCTGTTTTTAGACTGCTTTAAAATAAGGAATTAATGCTGCTTTTACAAGCACTCAACATTGACAGATTCCACAGTAGATTGTTAACTAAAAATTAGGATTAGTTTATTTTTGTTAAGCTTGAATAAAGCTACTTGCTAAAATGTAATTTATATACAAGAAGCATGCTGCAATAATTGTAAGTTTTTTTGCTGTTGCAAAACAAAGTATCCTCTGTTCTATTCAGTATTTTCATTTATTTGATCTTGTATTCTGTTTTGTTGTCATCTCTTTCATTGTGATTGCTGCTCTTTAATTTCTATATATATATATATATATAGTTTGAATCTGACTGTGTTGATGTTTATTTGCAGAAGTCTAAGACTGGAATGTAAGTAATATATAATCACAACCGTGTTGCTGTTTACAGTACTCTGCATTTATTGATTTCGGTGCATTGTAATGAACAGTCATACCAATTATATATGAGCAAGGTGGTCTATGATAGACGTGACTCCTTGAAGAGTCACGCCTCGCCTATCATAGGCGTGACTTAATAGTCACACCCTATGGTAAAGCATTCCGATATGATTATCGGTCAACACCGTTTCAATGCATATCGGGTTGGCGCAGTTTCAATACCAATTACGACTAATAATATTTGGTTGATACCGATTGTAATACTAATTACTGTCTATTAGTAATTGGGTTGATCAATTACTATTTATATGGCAATCAGGTTTATAAGAGAGAATATATAAAGCATGATAGGAATCATATATATTAATATATATATGATGATGATAATAATTATCATCATATATATATATGTCTCTCTCTAATATGATCGTATATATATATGTCTCTCTAATATGATCGATGCTTCATTATTATTTCTCTAATTGATATATGCATTAATGAATTTATCTAATCGAGGCTATAAGCAACAACACTATCACATAATTTAGCTTATCACTTCACCTGTAAATTGTCCAACCTTGTCTATTAAGTGCTGTTGATTGTTATCAGCTAAACGTGAGAGAATGTTTCATGAAAATTTCTTCTACCACGGGCCAAGTATGAAAGAGTACGTCAGAACAGACTGACGCAATATAACATACTAGAGTTTCAAAATAGAATTTTATTTGTAAACCTGAATTCCCATTTGTTATTCTCAACCAAATATCATCAAACATTACAATAAGAACAAATGCATAGATATAATTTAAATTCAGTGTTACTCAGGGACACGTATCTGGTATAATTTGATCCATCCCAGAAATGGGCACATCACGAAAACTCGGAAACCCGTTGTCTGGCTGTCCCATAAAATTAATTTAAAAAATGTTTGAGTTTTAATTAAAAAAATTAATTCTGTGAACTCTCAACTTAAATTATTTAACACAAATGTTATATGTTAAAGTTCTAGAATGTATATAAGCATGTTTTCATATGAATATTTAAAATTTTTCTATATATTTTAAAATTTCCCAATTGTTTATATAGTCATCCCCTGCTTTGGAAAAACAAACTGTCCGGGAAACCTGGGGTAACATAGTTTAAATTACACATTTGGCCTAACCATATTAAGTATAATAATAAAGCAAAAAAGGCACTCCAGAAGATGGGCCAAATATCTGATATGTTCATTATGGTACTCTGCTTCAAACATTTACACGAATGCAGAGAATTGGCTTCACTGCATTCCTTTTCTTAAGCATAGTCCTTATTATTCAAATGCGATATCAAGTACTTCAAAATCTCTCTTGTGTGATAACAAGCGGCTTGGCTTCAATTCTTACTTTTGCAAGATAGGGTCCACTTTTGACTGCTATCTGCAACTGTAAGAAATATAACGCTTGTTGGAAAACGAGGCATTTATTAAGGACATAAATATTCACAACACTAACTTTTAGCAATACAAAAATCTATGAGAATGATTACGATAAAGGAAATGGAAGACTACCTTTTCTACCACTTCGGATAATTTTGCATCATTTTTGTATTCCGAAGCCATCAAAGAATTGTTGATTGCTACACAGCATGAATGTCGAAATTCCATACCTGAAATAGTGCTCAACCAATATAGCCTCATTATCTTCATTGTATAAATACAGTATCCATGTTAATTTTAAAATAAAGGATTCAATCGTATTCAGATCAACCTTCTTTTGTGGTTTCAGAGTATGGATCTGTAACAAAGTTGATTATTTCTTGTTTTGAGCAAACTTCCCACAAACACCATGGCCTGGTGACTAATCCAGCTATTAAACGATATGCCTGTCAGCAAAATTGATTGTCATGGAAAATAAAGAATCAGTCAATAATGAAGTCCACAAAACACAATCCAATGGTCAAAATTAAGTTTCTTCAAGTGATTATGCTTATATTGCTAGATAAGACAATCATGGTTTTGCCTTGAAACACAGATGTTCTTACAGCTAAGCGTACTTCTGGCTCCTGCTGCAGAAGTGACCAAAACAAGCCCTGGAGACATTCATTTTATCAGTCATCATAAATAATCTAGAACCAGAACTTTCATACTAAGACAAATAGAGCGCAAGGTCCTTAGGTGCAAGCAATACTGTAACCAAACAAAGAATCAATATGAAATAGTGCACTTGACAAGACTATGTCTGAACATATTTGACACGTGGTCGAACTTGACAGCAAATTGAGGCCGCTTTAATGAGCATCTTGCAGAAAACGGGAAAAGCAAATGAAATCAGCAAACTCTTAATGGTACCCTGTGTCCAAGCTCACCGGGAGAGACAGTGAAAGAGAAAAACAAATGAAATCAGCACTCTTAATGGTACCGTGTCCAAGCTCACCGGGAGAGACAGTGAAAGAGAATGGAAGATATAGGAAAACAAGAGTCACCCCTTTTGACATGTTACACAAGAACTCTACTAATTCAACTTCCACTATATACAAATGGATCTTAGAAAAGCATCTGGTGTGATATTATATATACCAAATCATATATCATCTTGTGGGGCAGGCAATGGGCTTTAATGAGCATCTTGCAGCAAACGGGAAAAAAATATGAAATCAACAAACACTTAATATAGTATCTTGTGTCCAAGCTCATCAGGATCAACAGTGAAAGAGAACGGAAAATGCGGTCAGTTCTTGTCTATGGTCACTTTTCTGGTATCTTCACTAAACTAAAAACATCAAACCGAGGAGTGCAAGAACAATAATTACATAAGTTCTCAAGGAGCCTAAATGGGTTACCCTTGGATTAGGATTTGTGGCTCGGACTTTAGCTCTTCATTCAATTCCTCTCAATACTAACCAACTGAAATGATTTTTTTTTTTGAAATTAACATGTAGATAAAAAAAATTCTAGATAAAACTGTGTGAGAATTTTTACTCAACTTTTTGAATCACTCTCATTGGATCATCATCAGGATGAAGATTATGTGAGAGATAGAATGCAGAATAGCTTTTAAGAATGTTGCTGGATATAAAAAAAGAATAAAAATTTGAGAAAAGGATAATGTAAGTTGAAAGAAAAAGGCACATGGGTGAAAAGTGCGAGGATGAAGAAAGTAAAAAAGAAGACAAGTAAAAAGTAAAAACAAGAAGCAAGAGAGGAGAAAAAAACAGAAAGAAGTAAAGCAAGAAACCTAACAAGAACATAAAAATGACAAGGGACCAAGCAAAGAACTTAAAACACCTAAAACGATTATAGAATAATATAATATATTGAAAACAAGAACATGAACAATAAAAAACAAAAAATTAATAGATAAAAAGGAATCAAGTAAGAACCTAAACCATGATATTATGATGTAATATTACAATATAAAATAATAATATAATACTATAATAAGAAACAAAACAATCTATATAGAAGCATCTTCCAACAATTTGGTTAACGATCTTTCTGTTATCATTTTCAAATAGCCTCTCCAATGGTCCCTTTGCTCTCTTCACATTACTGTGCTCTTCTTCATTCCTAACTGAAAATGGATGGCTTTCTACTACAATATGTAATGTCCCCATTTTTCAGAATTTGGGATTAGCTTGTTTTGGCGACCCTTGTAGGCTAATCAAGTGTTCAGAAGGGGTTAGATGGTGGAGCCAGTGTAGAGATTCCATTCTTGAGGTTCAATTTACCAAGTCTGCTCTTCGTTCGGGTCAATTTGGTCAACTTACTATTTTTAGTAAGTGGTATTTTGGGTATGGCCAAGATTAGCAGGGTGTCTGCACGGAGTGTCAGATGTGCCCGGATCAAGTTTCAGGAAATCTCCAATTTGAGAGACTTACTATTTTTAGCAGTTGGCTATTTTTGGCAGTGGTTTATTTCTGGTAGGTCAATTGGTGTTTGAGGCTTTGGTGTCAGAAATGAGTTTGTCACAGTCAGTGTGATTCAGTGGCTTTGGTTTCAAAGGTTATCGTTATTAAATTAAATTATTTTAATTTAATAACTTTATTACTTTATAACTTTAATGTTATAAAGTGAAGTTATCATTTAAAAGCCTTTTTAATGAAAAAAGTGAAATTGTGCTTTTTCCAAAAAAGCTATATATTCATTTCGAAAAAGCACTTTCATTATCCATTGTTGAATTATGATTTTATTGAAGTTTGTGAGAGAGACAACCCGGCTAGGGTTTTGAGGATTGATTCCTCTTTTGGCAATTTGAGCCATTATAGATTGATGGTGAATTTTGCAGCCGTTATTCTGAAGTCATAATTTGGTGCTGATGTATACTGGAATTATGACAAGTCTGAAATCTGCAGATTAATAATCAATTTGCTTTCATAAGGTTTGATTATTTTTCATACTGAGGAGTTGGAATTGTGAATTTGGAGGCTGCTGTATCTCCTTTGTTCACTACTGAGAGCTGAATGCTGGAGAAGTTATTATTTTCCAAGTCACATTGAATTTAAACAGGCTGCGTATCAGACAAAGGGAAAGCGGACTGTTATACAGCAAGATACTTCATTTCCTAGCTGCGTCAACTCCAAGCTGCACGTGTGGGGTCATGGAAGGCTGTAACACCTCACTCCTATGCTCATGTGCCTCATTTGGGGGCCATTTTTCACATAATAAGGGGCTGCATTAGCTACAGCTAGTCACGTTTTTTTCCCAGGCTACCACGTGACTACTTTAAGGTGGAAGCTATCTATATTTCGGGCTGTGTCAAGGCATTAGAAGAAATATCAGAATTCCAAGTGCCATGTTTTTATGATAATTAATTGTTTTGTGTCCTTGTTTGAGATGAGAAATTAAAATAATAAATGTTTTAAGAAAATTCCATTTGCCTGGATTTGTTATTCGAAATTGGTGGTTATTTCGTCATAATTGTATTTTACAAGACATTATTGAAACAAATTTGCAAGTATTTCAAATTAAGAAAAATAAATCCAGGAAGAGCCAGGCAAGCTCTTTACAGTGGTATCAGAGCCCCAGACCCAATTCGATTGCACATTGAGGTGGTTGGTGGTGAGTTTTATCCTATGGTTGGTGATGAGGAACATGATGTTGTGTCAGTCACATCTGTTCAAGTTATGGGAGCACTTGGTATGGATGAGGTAGGAGTACCAGTGGAGTCAAGCTCTCAGGTTGATTTGCTTCATTTAGCTGGGAGTGAATCTATTTCGTCATCTCACATAGCTGATAGCATAGATCAAGTTATCGCAGACTTATCGGCGATAAGTGGACTTATCGCGATAAGTTTTGCGTGGCGATAAAACTTGTATAGTTATCGCCGGTTGAACTTATCACCGATATATCAACGAAAAGTCGGCGATAAGTTGATTACTTATCGCGATTCATTGGCGTGTAGCTAAAAAGTCAAGTCAGATTTAAAAAAAACACAAATATTTTCAATGTTGTTTTTTGCCTTTCCTATTTGTTGTAAGTTTATACAAATATAACATTTAAGTATAAGTTTGATTTATTTAATTTCTTATACTTTCAATTATATTTGTATAAATTATAAAATATATATACTTCAGGATGTTTGAGATAGGTTCCAGCTTCATAGGAGTTAAAGATGCAGATTCTAGATTTTGAAAATTCCAGACTTAACCAAATTTCAGGATTCGACAAGCCTTTAGCAGGGTTACCTCCCACAATCCATCATGGCTTTCTAAGGTCAAATTGAAGCTGGCAAAAGGATTCTCAAAGGGTTTTAACTCGTTTTATCACAAATCACTTGGTTTCGACCCCATCTCTATGACAAACTTAGCTTAGCTCTCGCCCAAATCCCAGACAAACATGACTTCCCAACAGGCCAAAATCATTCAAACCTCATTTGCCGGACCTAGGGACTTGAAAAAAGCCACCAACAAAGACTACCTAAGATCTAGTTATGAAGACTTTGACATTTGGCATTGATCAACGATCAAGCATCACAGATTCATACTATGAAACGATTTAGTTTTATGGATCTTACAGATATTGATAGACATATGTTTCATGGATCTTCATCTTACATACATTTATGATTTGATGTCTTATGGATCTTCATCTTACATACATTCTATGATTTGATTCATTACGATCCTATGATTTCTATTTACTTTAGCTACAATTTCTGTTTATGTGCAATATAACCTTAAGTTGCGCATAAGAAAGGTAGAGTTACCAACAACAGGGCCACTTGATTTGGATGACATAGATCCGTACTGTGATTGGACATCACAGGAGCAGCCTCCATTGTTCATAGACGATGACATCTATGATTTGGAGAGGCAGACTATGGAGGAGGGTGGAGTCACAATAAGATTGGATGACATTTAGGAGGATGATCATGAGAGCAGTGAGAGTGAGGAGGATACAGATGATGAGGATTCATTGCCAGTGTTAGCACCATCTACATCTAGGGTGGAGGTCCAGTCACAACCAGTTGTGCAGAGGGAGGTGTCACAGCCACAGCGGACTACTAGGGCTAGACCCCCTCCCACTCCCGTAGTTTTTACTAGAGCTACTGGGAAGGGGAAGAGGAAGATGTAGAGTATTTTGATATTGTACTTGACATATGTATTTGCTTATAGTTTTACAAAGACAATTTGCTATTTTTAGTTTTCTTCAAAGTTCAGACTATCAGACTATGGCTACCAGCCATCAACATTCTACATGAGAATGCAATTTTGATACATATTTGCATTTATATATATCTAGATTAGCTTGTTTGGTTTGTTTACTCATTTACTAATTCAATAGACGAATCTCCTTATTGAATTTTGCAAAAAAAATGCATTTCTAATTAAATTAAGCCATTTTTTAAGTTCCTGAGAAGTTCGCCGATAAGTTCCCGACTTATCTTTGATATATCCTGATTTATTTTTTTTTTGCCCTCGGCGATAAGTTGCCGATAACGATATTTTGAACTATGGCTGATAGCATGGGACAGTTGGCTGTGCCACATTTTCAAAGGGATCAACTGTGGATTGCGGGGAGCAAGTTGACGCTTCCACGTATAATTTCTACTGCACCGAGTCATTTATGGAGTATTTACTTGAGAGTGCAGATGTGCGACAGGATTCTTATAGAGTGTCTGAGGGTACTCTCATCCGAGGCTCTTGTGCTATTCGGAGGTTGGCAGGGAAGATTGTGGAGACTCTATCTACTATGCTTCCCTACAGGGATTTCGAGGTTGGGTTTGTTGAGAGGGTTGCTCAGGTTCCTACCCAGCCTACAGTTATGCAGAGTCAAAGGTTGGAGCCATCTCATGATTCCCAGTTTGGTAATGATGAGCTATTGACAGAAATTGGGGCTTCCTACTGCCAGTATACGGTGGGATATGTTCATCATTTGTCTTTTGACCCACAGGTAGAAGATTTGTTCTCACGCAGGGGTAGATTGGCTCTAGTTTCTTATCATCCATGATGGGATGGATTGGCACCATCTTTTACAGATGGAATTGGCAGTTGCAAGTTAGACTACTTGTAGTATCCACACACTCAGGACTGTTTGTCAGAGGGTAGAGTTGATAACAGTGATTCTGGCTCATTTGGTCATTGTCGTTTTCTTAGTGCAGTTGGGTGTGAGTGTCGGATAGACAGGGACTCAAGTTTTGACATAGTTGTTATTTCAATTGGGTTGAGTTCCGTTGGGTTGTTTTTTGCATCGGCATCTGCAGTTGGTCTTCGGATGTTGTTTTCAGTGATATCTGTTATTTGGGTGTTTAGGGCAGTTTCTTAGATGCTGGTGTCTGTTCTGTTGGTATTTTCTTCACAGGAGTATAGTGAGGATTGGGATATTACTTATGACCATCCTTGGGATCCGGGTGGTTGATGATGTTGCTTGTTTTTTCTGATTGCTTGAGGACAAGCAATCTTGGGAAGGGAGGACTGTAATGTCCCCGTTTTTCAGACTTTGGGATTAGCTTGTTTTGGCGACCCTCGTAGGCTAATCAGGTGTTCAGAGGGAGTCAGATGGTGGAGCCAGTGTTGGGATTCCATTCTGGAGGTTCAGTTTACCAAGTCTGCTCTTCGTTCGGGCCAATTTGGTCAACTTACTATTTTTAGTAAGTGGTATTTTGGGTATGGCCAGGATTAGCAGGGTGTCTGCACGGAGTGTCAGATGTGCCCGGATCGAGTTTCAGGGAATCTCCAATTTGAGAGACTTACTATTTTTAGTAAGTCTATTTTTAGCAGTTGGCTATTTTTGGTAGTGGGTTATTTCTGGCAGGTCAGTTGGCGTTTGAGGCTCTGGTGTCAGAAATGAGTTTGTCACAGTCAGTGTGATTTAGTGGCTTTTGATTTTAAAGGTTATCATTATTAAATTAAAATATTTTAATTTAATAATTTTATTACTTTATAACTTTAATGTTATAAAGTGAAGTTATCATTTAAAAGCCTTTTTAATGAAAAAAGTGAAATTGTGCTTTTTCCGAAAAAGCTATATATTCATTTTGAAAAAGCACTTTCATTATCCATTGTTGAATTATGATTTTATTGAAGTTTGTGAGAGAGACAACCTGACTAGGGTTTTGAGGACTGATTCCTCTTCTGGCAATTTGAGCCATTACAGATTGATGGTGAATTTTGCAGCTGTTATTCTGAAGTCATAATTCGGTGTTGATGTATACTGGAATTATGAGAAGTTTGAAATCTGCAGATTAATAATCGATTTGCTTTCATAGGGTTTGATTATTTTTCATACCGAGGAGTTGGAATTGTGAATTTGGAGGCTGCTGTATCTCCTTTGTTCACTACTAAGAGCTGAATGCTGGAGAAGTTATTATTTTCCAAGTCACATTGAATTTAAACAGGCTGTGTATCAGACAGAGGGAAAGCGGACTGTTACACAGCAAGATACTTCATTTCCTAGCTGCGTCAACTCCAAGCTGCATGCGTGGGGTCATGGAAGGCTGTAACACCTCACTCCTATGGTCACGTGCCTCATTTGGGGGCCGTTTTTCACATAATAAGGGGCTGCGTTAGCTACAGCCAGTCATGTTTTTTGCCCAGGCTGCCACGTGACTACTTTAAGGTGGAAGCTATCTATATTCCGGGCTGTGTCAAGGCATTAGAAGAAATATCAGAATTCCAGGTGCCATGTTTTTATGATAATTAATTATTTTGTGTCCTTGTTTGAGATGAGAAATTAAAATAATAAATGTTTTAAGGAAATTCCATTTGCCTGGATTTGTTATTCGAAATTGGTGGTTATTTCGTCATAATTGTATTTTACAAGACATATTATTGAAACAAATTTGCAAGTATTTCAAATTAAGAAAAATAAATTCAGGAAGAGCTAGGCAGGCTCTTTACACAATATCAAGGACGACACTATGACTATGAAATGCAAAAGTAGGTGGGTTCTATGAGCCCCTTCCTCTCCTAAGATGTTTTCCCATTCTATTGATAGCTCTTAAATCTACTTCCTATTTCTCTTAGATATATTTTGCTATTTTATAATTTTGTATGCTCACCAAGTTTTCTTGGGTAGGCTTTCCCAATAGAACTAGAAATGTTAGCCATCATTACAATGTACTAATAATCTCTACGTGTAGTAAGCTTGTTGAAACTTGAAATAAGTTTGAAAACAAATGAGTCTCAAACAATTTACAAAAAGTCTAAACTTTATGATTCAAACCTTCAAGTTTCAAACTTCATTACATCCGATGATTCAATCTTGATTTTTATTTCATTCTGTAGTACAATTATTTGGTGAAATAAATCATAAAATTGAACTATTTCTTTAAAAAGTAAAAAAATGAATGATATGATTAAATTTTTAGGTTCATTACAAATTTACAGGTCTACGAAGGATGTACAAATAAAAATTGAACTATATATTTAACAATAAATATTAAAATAATGAGCACTTAATTTTAGAAAGAAAAAAGAAAAATAATGAACATTACAGATTAATAAGATCCAATCAAGAGCTATTGGTTTGACGTTGCCATGGGGGTTGCAATGACAACCAGGCAACGCAGCAACAAATATAAAAAATGAGAAAAAAAGAGAGAGAAAAGCCTGTTTGCAGAAACAAAGCCAAACTGCAAATACATATTCGTAACTTTATCATGTCCCTGGTCATAACAAAAAACGGGAAGAAACATTCTAATGGACTTCTGTCACTGTTTTGCTTCTTCTGTAGTCCAAAATCAGCTTGTAGTATTAACTAAAGGATTACAACATCAAATTTTAGGGATTTTGGCTGCCATTCGCACCCTAAAGTTCCTATAATTGCACATTTTGGTTGAAACTGCCACCCAAAATTCTTCCAATGAAAAGTGGTATTCAATAGAAAATCTATCTAAATTATGAAACAATTCTAGTTTTTGAAACAGTAATTCTAGTAGGCATATTTTTTGAGGAATTGTGAGAACAGCTCAAAAATCAATTAGAAAGTTACTATTTTTAATAAATTACTTTTTCAAGAAAGTTTTGTTTTAGATGGAATCATTAGTTTCATTTCCATGTATAGGGTTCAACAATTTTCACAACTCTAAACACAAATTTTCGTACTTCATAGACATTAAAAGATTTATTATTGTTTGCAAGTCAGAGTTATTTTAGATTTTTTTAAAATAATAGTATGTAAATTATTTGTTTTAGGATTAGATTGTTTCTAAAGTTGTTTTATTTCCTCTTTTCAATAAATAGGTATAGAGTTGCTTTAAAGTAGAGTTTTCTTAGGCATATTAAATTTTTTAGATCCTCTGCCCCTTGAAAACTAATAAATAAGTGCGCACAGAATGGAATTAGAGTTTGTGCTAAATTTATGCCATCCTAGACACACATCACCCCAAACCCGTCAAACAGCTTTGGAGAAACAATGCACAATTCTGACGTAGTTTGTGGCCTAGCCGCCTATCTATTTATTTTCATCATTTTTACAGATGTCAAAATTTGACAATCAAAAGGCACACAGATAAAAAAGGAACAAGATTCTTCATCTAAATTTCCTTTGAGCAGTAGAGCTTAATAAAAATGAAGGCTAGAAGAAAGGAATACAGACACAACCAAAACAACAATTATAAAACAGATGAAATTTAAACAGCACATACAGATGGAGACCGCTTGGAGCTATCTTCAGCTGCTATGTATATTAAGTTGCGAAGACATGATTCTGCTTGGTCATTCAGTAATAAGGAGCTTTGGGATCTCTCCACTCCCGAAATGTCTGCCAAAGCATGTGCACCAGCCTGTAGACAGAAAATATAATAAATCATTTGCTACATTAACTTTTTCAGCCCAAATAATACAACATGATTTGGGCTGTAAATCTTTTCAATTACAAGTAAGAAAGGCAAACTTGTATATTGCCAAAATACAACAAGGTAAGAAGGACAAGTCAGTAGAAAAGAGCATAGAAATTTTAAATCACTGAATAGAAATTTAAAATTCACAGTTAGCACTTCATCCTATCATACCTTAAGGTAATTATTTGACAATAATGAGCTATAGTGTGTCACTTAAAGCAACTAGATGTTTACAGAATTGCTCCTACTTACTAACATATGTGTATCCTTAGTTTTACCAGAATAACATTTATAAGACTTCATATTGCAGAAGGAGAATCTTAAACCTACATTTTCTACTGTTTGATAAACAAGAAACTATGCAATTAAATCTACACTTCTAGTATAAGTGATGCATCTTCTAGCGTTCACATGCAAAACTTACAGGTTTGATAAATGTATGTGTCACAAGAGCATTTTATCTATGGAGATAAAACATTTACAGTGCTCATGCCTTGCTTCATGTTTTTATTTATTAGACTGCCTCTCATCTTCAAGAAAAGATCAGTATCGTTTATTTTATTAAAAAGCAAAGAAAATAATTTTAATCAAGGAGATCATAATTGCTAGCAGAAGCTAAATTGGCAAAAAAAGGTCACCACATTCTGTACCAATAGCATGTTCTACGCACATGTAATATGCAGCCCTGTTTTGCCTTGGTTTTTTATTTTTTGTGTTTTGAATGTGTTTTGCAATGGTTTGAGACAACAGATATAATGCAGATTACAAAGTAAATTGCAGCACTTTTCACAACTCAGAAATATATTAGCTGAAAATTCCAGAATTTATTTCTGATTTCAGATAACACTTATTGCCACAAATAAGAGCAATCCAGTACATCAAATATCATTACTTATCTAATTCCATCATACCCAGAAAATGCAGCAGTAGTTTGGCTTGAGCTTCTCACAGCCTCACAATATACACCAAATTAAAAGAAAAAAAAATAATAAAATTTAAAAGAATTTAAAAGAAAATACACCAAATATAACAGTAACTTTTATTCTAACAAGAATGTAAAAGAAATCCATGCACAGTATAAAAGAGAAGCTATCTAAACTGCACAAACAAAATTTTTGCATATAAACTTTATCTTTTCATGATCTGACAAGTAAGCATTAAGTACTAAATGAAAAGAAGACATGAAGGCAAGAGAGTTTATCATATTGATTATTACCATCACATGAAACATGCTATCCATATATTAAAAGCTCTAAGTAGAGTTAGAGTCTACAGTGCTCTGCTAGTCATTTTTGAATTCCAATCAAGTCTCGACTTGATTTTAATGAGGGAGAGCATCATTAGGATGCTTTTCCTCCAACCACAGGCCTAGTGGTCCCTTGCACACCTTCCTTATGGAAGTGACCCTACCCTTCACAAGGATGCAGACACGGGACTAGGTCGAGATGCCATCTGGGCCTGGTGTTTAGATATCTACACAATTCTAGTCGGCCACACAACTATAGACCCTGCCAATTTTGTATGACCCTTTGACTAGGTTATGTATCTGGTTTTGGTAACCAACATACAAACTTATGCATCTCAAGCATACTGACATGAGTCTTCACGGTTTATATATCTCTACATCTTGAGTATCTTCTTTCTTGGATAATGTCATGGATCTCTGATTTTGACATCAATGGCTATATGGTATAGTATTCTTTTTGACATCAATGACAATTTTCCATCAGAGGGATCTATAGGTTCATAATCTTTTGCTTCACTTTTTAGCTTGTGTAGATTTGTTTCCATTGGGGTAGCCAATAGTTTACAATCCATCATTCTGAATCTGGTTAGGATGTTAGAGGTATACTTTTCCTGATTTAAGAAAATGCGATCTTCCTTTTGCCAAATTTCTAGACCTAGAAAGTAGTGCAGTAGGCCCATATCCTTCATATCAAACTCAGCTACTAGGTCTTTTTTGCACTTTATAATTAGGTGATCTTCTCCTGTTATAAGCAAGTCATCAACATAAAGGACTAGGATTATCATATCACCTTTTACTACTTTGAAGTAGATGTTAGGGTCTGCTATGTTTTTGGAGTACCCTAGTTTGGAGAGATAACTGTCTATCCTTTCATACCATGCTCTGGGGGCTTGTTTAAGGCCATAAAGAGCTTTTTTTAACTTACATACATATTGATCTTTATCATGTGTGATAAATCCTTCTAGTTGCTCTATGCATATGTCTTCCTCAATTTTCTCATTCAGAAAGGCAGTCTTGACGTCCATTTGGTGTACCTTCCATCCTTTAGATGCTGCAATTGCAAGAATGGTTCTTACAGAGGTGTATCGAGCTATGGGAGCAAAGGTTTCTTCATAGTCAATTCCAGCCTTTTGTGAGAATCCTTTGACAACAAACTAGGCTTTGTGTTTTTCAATGTTGCCATCTGGAGTATATTTGATTTTGAATAACCATTTTGAAGAGACAACTGATTTGTCTTTGGGTCTGGGCAAAACATCCCAAACATCATTTTTTAGAATGGACTGATACTCTTCAATCATGGCTTCTCTCCAAGCTTGATTTATCAAGGCTTTTTCAACACTGTTAGGTTCAAATTCTATAAGCTTGGTTAGAAGGGCAGTATAACATTTTTGTGTTCTTGTTCTCTTGTTTTCTCCGAATATTTGATCTGACTCTACATTATTTTCTTCAAACATCTTTCTTGCCCATAAGGGTCTCTTTTTGTTATTTGATATTTCATTATTCTCAACATTTGGACATTTAGGCTCGATATTTGAAGGTGTAGGCTCAATATTTGAAGATGTAGGCTCAGAATCTATTGTATTATTCTCTCTTTCATTCTCATTTGTAAAATCTCTATCTAGATCTGTTATGGAATCATCCTTAGTATCTGTGGATATGAAGCTTTCTTCAAACTTTACATCTCTGCTGATTTTTACTGATCTCTGGCCTGGGATATAGATTCGATATCCCTTAGTATCCTCACCGTATCCTATGAATATACCCTTCTTCCCAGAGGGTTCTAGCTGAGTTCTCTTTTCTTTTGGAACATGAATGTAAATGGGACAACCAAACACTCGTAGATGGCCTAAGTTTGGTTTGTTTCTTGTGAATACTTCTTCTGGTGTAGTATTTTCTAGGATAGCATGAGGACACCTATTTTGTATGTATACTGCTATGTTTGCAGCGGCTTTAGCCCAGAAGGAGATGTGAATGTTTTGGTCATGCTTCATGGCTTTTGCTGCTTCAATAATGGTTCTATTTTTTCTTTCCACTACTCCATTCTGCTGAGGATTATATGGTACAGTATACTCCCTCTTAATCCCAACAAATTTGCAAAATTCTTTAAAACTATCAAAAGTATATTCACCTCCATTATCAGACCTTAGAGTTTTTATTTTCTTTCTGGTTTGATTTTCAACTAGTGCTTTGTATTCTTTGAACCTAGATAGAACTTCATTGGATTCTTTTAGTTTTAGGAAGTATATCCAGGTTCTTCTAGAGTAATCATCAACAAAGATTACATAGTATAAGGCACCTGATAGGGAGTATGTTGACATAGGACCACATAGATCCGTGTGTATAAGTTCTAATACGTTTTTAGATTTGTGTTCACTTGTCGGGAAGGACCCTTTTGTATTTTTTCCTAAGGCACAACCTTTGCATATACCTGAATGTTCAGGTTTAAGATGAGGTATCCCTAAGGCGATTCTTTTTAGGGTTGGAAGAGCACTATATCTAATATGGCCTAACCTTTTGTGCCATATCTCATTATTGTTTTGAACTTCATGGTTTAAAGCAATTTTTTGTTCACCACATAATTTATATAGACTGCCTTCCCTAGATACTATAGTAATGGCATTCTTGATATTGGAATTTTTAGTCCAGAGAAGAACTTTATATTCATTGAATGTGACTCTATATCCTTGATCAACTAGTCCTGATATGGAGATTAAGTTCCTTTTTATTCCAGGTACATATAGTACTTCTTTTAACAGTAAGGTCACTCCTCTTATCTTCATTGAACAGGTCCCAATTCCTTTCATGGGATAAGTAGAGTTGTCACCAATTGTAACTTCTTCCGAGGAGTTTCCTTTAAAGGTTTCAAATTGATCCCTCAATCCAATGATGTGTCTGGAGGCTCCACTATCAATTATCCAGGTACTTTTATTTGAGTTCAGTTCACTTGACAGGGCTAGGAAGAGTGGGTTTTCCATTTCTTTGACTTTAGCTAGTGCAGCTTCAATTTTCTTCCTTTCTAGACAAAATTTGTGAATATGCTTGAATTTCTCACACTTGTAGCATTGCACTTTTGAAAGATCCTTTTTATTGAAGGTTTTAGTAATCCTCTTCCTTTTTGAATTTTTTTTCCTTTTGTTAGACGTGTTTGTGTGGAGTGCCAGAACTTCACTTTCTTTGTTAGGTCCTATTCCTCTTGAGATTAATCTCGATTCTTCTTGAGTGCAATTATTTTTCAGTTGTTCAAATTTTGGTAATGGAGGTCTTGCGCTCATGCACTGAATGAATGATTCCCAGGAGATAGGTAATCCTCTTAGAGCAATTAAGGATAGTTCCAGATCATCCATATTATTTCCAATAGTAAGGAGTTGATCCCTTAACTTTGAAATTCTCATAAAGTAAGAGGTGATTGTTTCCCATTTGTTCATTTTTATGTTCATAAGTTGTTTTAGAGTCAATAATCTACTAGCATTGTTGATTTCAAATGTGTCTTGAATGGTTTTGAATATTTCAAATGCAGTGGTTAATCTTGAAATGCTAGGAAGTATAGAGTCTTTGACAGAGTCAATAATCAAATTCTTGGCTTTGTTATTTCGCCTTTTCCAAGTGGATTTTTCTACTTCATCTTCAGGTATTTTTGGTTCTTTCTCTATATAGTCCTCCAATTCGAGTTCTAGTAGAAGTGAAGTAATTCTAGTTTTCCAAGATATAAAGTTGGATGCACCCTCAAGTCTATCTTCCATTCTCATACCGTGAGCTATTTCTTCTTGTTATTATAATATACACCAATATAAATTTTTTTATTATGTTTATATGAGATGTCTATAAAATAAAATAATATATCTTCTCTAATAACCTTGCTCTAATACCATGTTAAGGAATATTAGATCAAAAGATTGAATTATATTACTTTAGAAATGATATGCCGATGTAGAATGCAATTGCCTTTGTAATTGATTGATTCCACAATACCGATTAATATATATATTAATATGTAAAGTCATGACCAAACATGGTGGTTGCCATGTAGGGTCATGATCCTACGTTAATATTAGTTACCTTAACAATTAGTCAACCACGACAATCCACATGATAACCATCTTTAAATAATACGATCTGAGTCGTATATTGAATCACATCAAATGAGGCACGATATCATCGTGCACTGTAATGTTATTACAGTTGCACAATGATTATCGCGGCTGTAATAACATTACAGTCCACGATGGTATTGTGACTGTGTATATATGTATAGCCTGGCTGTAATTACAGTGTACTGCATGCGATTCATGCATTCAATGGATTCGGTCTGTTTTATAATATGCCGATAATAGCAATAATATATATATATATATATATATATATATATATATATATGAACGTGCTTATGATTATCAGCATACTTAAACATGAACGCAGCTTTATTTCAACATCTTCACATCTGCAGTATGCGTATGCTTAGGTACTCGTTTTGCCTTTACTGCTTTCCGGTCAAAAGCATACCTAGAAAATCAAGTACATCTTAAGAGGGAGCTGTACCTCTAAATTTCAAAGGAAGATCATCTGTCCAACATAGATCTACCCAACTGTTGGTTTTCTGTTTTTGTCTTTCAATTCTGGGAACTGTGAGTCATTTTTAGAACTATTTTAGAAAGGCAAAAATCTGAAATAACATTTCCTACACATGACATGGCTCAATCATCATCAAGGAAACCAAGTTTGACATATCTAAACATTAATTAAGGTTATTAATGTATGCTTCAAGTTTTTTGATACATAATAATGCCTCTCAAGTTCTGCTTTAAGTGCTGATTATTATAATATAAAATATTATAAAGCACATTGGCTTTTACCAATTAAAAGTAATAATAAATCAATATATCCGCATGAAATCTATACAAAATAAGGATTGAAAACCTTTTGCATCATAAATGCCATTTCAAGAACCTTTAGCATGCCAGTCTCATCAATAGCAAACACACAACTAATAAAACAATTTGTAAAGTACAAATACCTTCTAATGCTAGATTTTCAACATTTCAATGGTTGACTGAGCAACCAAACAGAATTAAAAAATCATATATTTGACAGATATTTCCACCCTACAACAAAACAACTGATAATAATGTCTAAAAAGAAAAGGTTATGCTTTAAATGTTCAATATCTTTCTTCTCAGAATGCATCCAAAAGCTGCAATCCATGATACGTATATATGATCTATAAGATCATGTCTTGCATAACTGTCACTGTATTTTTCAATTTTTTGTCAACTTCATTGTTTATTTTTGTATAATATTCTACTTTTTTCTACATATTTCTTAACTTGGCAATTTTCTTTTCCATTTCTCTAGTTCAAGATATAATTGGGGTTTCATTTCCATAGTATTTTCTGTTTCAAAACCATATCTATTTCCATACTTTGAGCTATCTCAGCTAATCTCGCTCTTTGACAAAATAGACATTCCAGAGAAATAAGATTGCTCAAAATATGGAAATAGATATGGTTTTTATAAAGAAAATATACAGAAAGGAAACCCCATTTATTCCTTGACAAGGAATGGAAAAAAAGATTGCCAACTTAAGGAAATATGAATAAAAAATTAAAATATTGTACAAAAGAGACATTCCAGTGACATGATAACTTGTATTATGTAGATTTTATGTACTCTCTATTTGCATGTCTAGAGTTTACACTCTTTTTGATCCATTCATGCGCAGTTTTAGTTTAGGCATACAGTGCATGTTGCAAGTTTCAAGTCCTAATGGATACAATAATTTTTTGTACTTTTGGTTCTCATTGATCAACTTTGGTGACTTGTTGACATTACTATAATTCCTTTTTTCCTTTGTTCATTAGTGGTGGCCATTGGAATTTTTTCTAAAATGAAAAGAAAGCCAGAGGTAAAGAGAAATCATATACCATTTGTATATTCCTTCCTTGACATGCAAAAGCTGCCTCTATGACATGCCTTGCTGTTGGTGGGGTATTGCAAAGTAAAAGCTCAGCGCCCTGCACCACTGAATACATTCTGGTTGCTTTAGTTATCAACATATTCAAATCAAATTCCATAAGAAAGCATTATCACAATCACGCTGTTAAACTTAAAATTATACATCCATCATGAGATATTTATTTATGAACTCAAAATTGCATTATATCCAAAATATTACAAAACCAGCCTAAAACCCATTCATAAACAACAGAAAAGAGAGAAATGCAGACAGAAAACATTTTCTATTGGTCAGTTTCTTCAATAAACCACAATATGGACTTATTTATTTTGGGTATTCTCACTGCCTTTTTGAGTGTGAGAAGAAAGACAAATGCAAACAGAAAATGGGAATGAATGAAAACGATCAGTGTAGTCAAGTTCACAAACCAGCAGCAAGGATTATCATTCATTATCTTATACTGCAAAGACACAAGTAACACTATATGTACATACAGATCAGAAATTAACAGCAAGAGAAAACATGATAACAGACTAAAAAACATAAAATTATCCAGACAGAATGAATGCATCCAATGCTTACATTAGAAATAATATATTCACAGTAACAATCGAAGTTGATTGATTAACAACAAAAGGGACAAACGGACAAGTCTGGATCGAAACTGCCACCACCAGATTCCATTAAGCTGAATTTCGATAGGGATTCATGTGCAACCTGTCAATTGCTGCCACACCTGGTTGTCTCCCTAGGGACCAAAAAAGAATCTTAAGGTTAAGGGTGCTTTTCATATTTTCAAAAGTGGCCAATAACAAGGAAGCAACAATAGCACTTCTGGATGGACTAAAAATGGTCAGTGACTCTGACCTTAAAACACTCTGTTTAAAGGGAATTGCAATGATCATCATACCAGTTTTCCAAAAATTATAACTCCCAGCTGGAAATGAGTTTGATCTTAAGCAGTGTTCACACTGTAATGTACCCTTTTGGGATATACCTAATTTTGCAAAAAAAATAACAATCTAGAAACACAATTTTTTAACGAGAGTAGTCTTCCACTAGATTACACAATAGTAATTGAATTTAGGAAAGTTAACGTCAAACAAATGATGAGGGTTCCTACTGTGAACACACTATGGCTTCAACCATGTGAGAAACTTGAGGGGAAAGCACCATAGGATGCTGGGAGATTACCCTCCACAATTAAGCCCAAGAGCATCGAACAACCAACCAAGTCAATCCGACCCCTTGGCCCACAAGCAACCGACTCAATGGGGGCCCACAAACAACCAACTCAACGGGTGTCTGCTTAATTGAGGAGACCAGTACTCCTGCCCCTATTACGTTTCCTTGCCAGTTTCTAACATGATTGCTTTATTAAAATTCAATGGCTAATTATTAAATATAAATCCTTGATGGAATGGCAATGTAATTCAATAATAAATAAATTAAAGACATCATAGGAGATTCCATAATAAAAATACACTTTTTCCCTATCACATACCATTTACTTGTAAAATGTAAATTGCTGCTTTTTCTGGATTCAATTCAGATCTCAGAATTTCTTATCTGATCCACTTTTATGGATACCTTTTATGAATGATGTCTTCTTCCTTTTATGCCTTCAGTGTAGGAGTCACAACACTTCAATTTGTTGATACATCCCTTAACCAGTGTAATACCGACACTTGGGTATCTCAGAACGCCGGGATGAGTTTCTGGGACGGGGGGACAAAGGACCTCAATTTTGGGATGGTAGGGGGACAGCGGGGGGTAGGCGGCAGGCAGGGGGGGTCGTGCTGTATACTATACATATAAAACTTGAAATGCTAGTTATGAAATGACGTTTCAGTATAACATACCAAATTGAAATACTTGAACAGAGCAAAATTGCAACACAAACCAAAACCATTGAACATTCAACATAGTAACATAGTACATACCCAATAGTAACATTCAAACAGAAATTCAAGCACCTGTGATAGGCTGATGTAACATAGTTGAAGTATCAACCGAGGATGTTGAGGTAAAACAGGTAAAGCATTGATTATTCACGAACCAGTCGACAAAGGTGAAGTTGGGTAAAAACCGGTAAGGCTCATAAATGCTATAACCGTTAACAAAAGTTACCGTTTGCTAATTACCGTTGGAACTCGAGGATATAAAAGGGAAAGCGTATTAATCATTTCACTTTACTTTACTTTTTGTGCAAAATTTTCTTTAAGCTTGAGTAATCTATCTATCTATGTTCGTGATCTTTGCTTCTCAAATTTCACAAATTCAACAGAGTTTCGTGCGTTTTCTCTCACCAACAAAGATGGCATCATCATCATCAGTTGCAATCCTTATCGACATCAATCAGCAAGATCGACTTGATTATGATGTAATGCAAGTTCAAAATAAGTCTAATGATATGGTTGGAGCCCTATCTTCAATTCCAGACGACGTGCCGCTAACTGAAGACGTAACCGCCTTCATTCACTGCAAACAAGAGGAGTTGGGCGAAACCTTCATACAGAGCGAATTTCTAGGGCTCTTCAAGGACGGGAAGCTGAAGGAAAACTATGCCCAACTGGAAACGATTGAGTCAAATACCCTACCGTGTTTTAACCTGACTGGATTCGAATGGTACTCAGTTGAGTACATGATCCAAGTATGTGGTTGGGAAAGGGTGTTGTAACACCTATTACAAAGGAAGACCTGAGGAGAGTAATAGGGTTCAATGCCACAGGGGAAGCCCTTACCCTGAGAACAATTTCCAACAGTGAAGTCACCTGACTCACTAAGTCTAGGTATGACAGTTACATGATGATTGTAACAGATATTGAAGATGAAGGTGTCGGGTTCGCTACTGCGGTGATCGGTTGCAAAATCTATCAATCAAGTTGCCTCAACAACATACCTGGCAGAGCTATTCATGCAGCTCACAGAATCATGCACGACAACACCAAATACGACCTTTGCACAATGCTGAGAAGTCAAATCTTTGAAAACTTGAAGAAGCTTGGAATGGTAAAGATGAAATTCTTGAAGTATGGAACGCTGATGGTATGTCTTTTCTTCTATTATCAAAAATTCTTTCCAGGGGTGGGAGATGTTACATGGGTAACAAACAGATTGATTATGGTCCAAATAGGACAAAAGATCAATAATCTGGAAAATCGCTTTAATAAGGTTATGTCTGATTATTTCCAAGATTTTCAATCTAAAATGCATGAAAGGGAAAGAATCCCATCTGCAATTGTAAACGAATACAAGGACGATGTTTGTTTCCTTGTAATTACTGATCACTGTATAATCTAGGCTATTGAGCCAAAAACAAAATTTGAACTGGAGCTAGGTTACGAAATATCATCAAGGACTACCAAGCATATGCTGAGGCACTTTAGTAAAGCAACCTAGATCTTTCAACAAACCGGTTTGGCACTTATGATGAGATAAGTGCAAATTTGAAGAAAAATGAACCTTCAAAGACAGGTAAGAAGGTAATTGCTAAAGTTTCCAATCGGTCACCTACACCTAACAAAAGAAAGGTAGATGTACCAGTACATAAAGTTCAAAGAAAGAAGGCGCAATCGGTTACAATTGAGCAATCTCAAGAAGTTGACTAAGAAGAAACTAAGACAGAGCAAACTGCTACTTATATAAGAAGAAAGAAGACTGGGAAACCGATAAAGGAGGAAACAAAAGCAAGAAGGCCAACTATTGATGAAAAGGTTGAAGGCATAAAGACTACAGGTGGGATGGCATCGGTTGAGAGAAGATATAATCTGTCTAATGATGAAGACAAAAGGAATAGAGAAGATGTTGTAGTATACAGCCTATAGAAATTCAAGAGAATGCCTATCGAGATTCATGGCTCAATTCCTACAGAACTACATGAGCTTATTGAAGGAAGATGGAAATCCTCAATAGCAAAAGAGAAAGAGCTCAGAATCAAGGCACTACTGGAAGTGCAAATCCACTTGAGCCTACAAGAGGCAATCAATCAGGTAGATGCTCATAAAAAAAAATTTAAGATCAGAAAAAGGATTGGTCAAGTATTAATTGGAGAAGTTGAAGCGGTTCATGACGAAGGAGTTTTCATTTGGACAACCATACTAGAGGAGCAACACAAGGCTGAGGCTAACTATTAGAAGTCGTCATTAAAAATAGAAAAGGACACCAGGAGAGGCAAAGGCATTCTAGGCATAGAACACCGGTCCACCAAAAGCCAACAAAAGAACCAGTTATCATGAACATCGCTGAAGTCACCGGTGGTGATCTAACTCCACCAACTATTCTAGCATCTCCAATAAAAGGTAAGTCTAAAACACTTACTATTGATGATATAGTTGATGAAATCATAGATTTTGGTAAAGTAGGCAGTGTTGCTAAATGGTACAGTGCCTTAGGCAATGATGATAAGGCTAAAATAGAACTAGCCCTGTTAGAGAGTTTTCTTGAGTTCAACCGGGGACCCAAGGATTACAAGTCCATATTCCCAGCTGAACTTAATAAAAAGCTACTAACAAAATGGAGAGGAGTAGAAAAAGATGCAAAAATTATAAGGGAAGTTCTAGAACAAGTAGAACCAGGTCTGGATGAAGAAGAAATCAAAATCGTCATTGAAGCAATACTGAACCTGGACTCTTGAGATAGAGTGGGCAAAATCATTGATGGTCAAGAACAAGAAGTTTATGAAGAAAGTGAAATTATGGAAAAATCATGATTTCACCACTCTAGCGAAGAGGCAAGAAAAACTGGCATCGGAATAGGTATCTACTGAGACACCTCATTCAACAGGTCCTCAGGATAAATCTCAAGTTCAACAGGCAAAGGGCATGGTCCTACCCGAAAAATCAATGGACAGGTTTTTAAGGACAAAGGTGATGAGACAAAAGTCACAACTGGCAAGTAGACCCCAACCGGTGTACATGCTACACCAATCAAACCAAAAGGACAAGAAACAGGGGAATCATTAGCAAAGATGGCTGAAGGAAAAGATATTGATAACGCAGAGATGGACAACGACACCCAACAGGTCGGTGAAGAGTACATGGAGCAACAAGGAGAAAAAGTAGAGGAAGAAGAAGAGCAACAACAAGGAGAAAAGGTAGAAGAAGAGCACAAATCAGAAGAAAAGGGCACTAAATAGAAACAACCAATAGATATACCAAGCTCCTCTTCATTAAAAAAGAAGTTATCCTTTACAACAGAACCTAAGTCCAAGAAAGGGGAAGTGGAAACTCCACAAATAGGGGAATCATTGATTGACATCAGCAAAATGTCAACAAGGCAACTCAAGTTGCTCACAAAGAGGAAACAAGAAATGGTTCTAAATAATGTAAAGAATATACTGTACAATTTTGCTCCAGATACAGAGAAGAAGAATCCATCATAGATCAACTAGAAATTCTGGCACAAACAATCAGAGAAGACATAACTGATCCAAGAGCTGTAGCTATAGATCATTATGAACAAAGAGAATCAATATCCTACATGACAAGATTGTTGCAATCAAAGCAACTGTGGCTACCAACACCGGGGACCTGATGAAACGGGTTCAAGATGCAGGGAAATCTGTAGCTGTAGATCATTATGAACAAAGAGAATCAATATCCTACATGACAAGATTGTTGCAATCAAAGCAACTGTGGCTACCAACACTGGGGAACTGAAGAAATGGGTTCAAGATGCAGGGAAATTAATAGCAAAAACATCAAATTTTGAAGATTTTGTCAAGGATATCACAGAGAGAACCAGTCGAACAACACAAGAGCTGAAAGAGACAACAACACGTTTCAATCCTCAGACCTCTTCAACAATAGAGTACAGTCGTGAGCTAACCAGTTTAGCACTCACACTGAGAAAAGCATCTGAGGAGCATACAAATAAAATCCAAGATCTCATTGGATTTCAGCTGTACATAGCTCCCACTTTTGATATGATGCAAAAAGCAACAAAAGACGTTGACACACTTCTCAATGAGCCAAATTTCAAAACAATTGAGGACATGGAGAACCTCATTGTTTCTCTACAAACAATGAAGTATAACATTGACCAAATTATAGCTACATGGAAACCATTCCTCATTTCAGCCAGAAAAATCTACAAGGACATCTTTAACAAGCTACAATTATGAGTTTTCACACCCTTTGTCCCTTTCAGGCAAAAAGGGGAAGATCAATGTCCTTTGATATGGAAGAGACTGGTCAGTAGAGATAGACACAGGGGTTACCAATGCATAGGGGAAGCAATGGCAATATATACCAGTTGACAGGGGAAGTATTAGTTCACAGGATGATGCCTGACAGGGGAAGTATTATGATGAGAGCTTCATAAGTATATACTCCTTTGCAAGTTGTGATATGTTTTGCCACCAATGCCAAAGGGGAAGATTGTTGGCATTTATGCTTAGTTGTCATCATTGGCAAACATCAAACACACTGGTCTATATGTTAGAGCAGCAGTAGTGAACCGGTCATTGTCCCAATTGACAACCATCAAACTTGCTAAGTAACCAGTGTACCTCACCGATCACAATAATACTGGCCTTGGCCAATTGGACTAGTAGAAAACCACCGGAGGCAGATGACTCAACTGGTAGCACACCGGTTCCTACTCAAAAGTATCAAATCTACTAGTCTGTGCTTATATGATTTCTTATCCGGCTTTAATGGGAACCCGATCCGGTTTTTGCAGAGCATTTTAGGATGAACTGGAGTTTTGTAGGCAAGCGTTTCGAGATGAACCGGAGTTCTGTATGCAAGCCTTTTGGTTTGAACTAGAGTTTTGCATGCAAGACTTTCAGATTGCTTTCTAGAACAGCGGCATTTTGGAAGAGTTACAGCTTGGTGCCAAAGTTCCATGTGGTAATGTGAAGATCACTATATATATGGGTCATCGTGCATTAGCTATGAGTGGTTGGAGAAATCAAGAGCAGAGAGATATAGAAAAGTAGAAGATATGAGTCTTCTGAGAAGGGATACGGTCACCAAGAGTGAAAGACAGAGATTGAACAACCAAGCAGAGCGAGGAATAGAACAGGTATGATCTGATCGATAGATTAAGTGTCTAAAGAAGATCATTTCTCTTATTGTGTAAAGCTCATAAAAATCCCTTTATCAGGGTGAACCCTAACAGGTTCCATTGTATAAATCCCTTCACCGAGTGACATCTTAATTGATGTTCTTAAGTCCTCTGGTGAGGCGATTCCTAAAAGGGTCAAGATCTTAACCGATCTATATCAAATCCCTTGACAGGGTAGCACTCTAACAAGTGCTTTTGTAAGCCTTTAGCAGGGCAACTTTATTACTGTAGTAATGAAGATTGTGGGTTTTTTCCCACCGTGGTTTTCTCCCTCTAACCAAAGGTTTCCACATATAAATCCTGTGTTAGCTTTTGTATGTGATTTATGTTCAAGTTACTCTAACATGCATTACATTTACATAATTGCACAATAGTTGTATTCAGTTTCATAGGATAAGAATTGAAATTGTTGAATTGACTGATTCGGGCCCCCTCTCAGTCACCAGTTAGGATTAACAATTGGTATCAGAGCCAAGTTCTCAGGTAAAGAAGCTTAACTGCTTGAGTAACGATCATGGAGGTTTACCGGTATCAGAAGCAGTTAGAGGAAGCAAATGATAGGATTGCTTCTCTTGAAAACAGGCTGAGAAGATCTCTTGCCAAGAGAAAAGAACTGGCTTTGTAGCTGAGTGAAAGTCAGGACACAATAGATGAACTATCTAGATAGAGTAGTTCAGATGAAGCAGAAGAAGCAGTTTTTGAACTCATGGAGAAAAACCAAAACTTGACCGATCAAATCTCTAATTTGAAAAGAGAACAAGAAGGTCATGCACTGAAAATGACTGAACTCATTGTAGCAAGCAGAAAAGCTGAGGATGAGAAAAAATAGTGCTAAAGAAGCACTATAGACTGTTGCGAGAGAAAGGAACTTAGCTGAAGATGCTCTTAGAGAGAGTGATGCTCTCATACTGCAACTACATGTAGACATGCAAGGCATAACTCAGGAAAATCCCATCATGCATGAACACTTGCATGATAAAGATGAAGCAAGTAGAGAAATGGCTGCTGAAGTTGAAAAACTTAAAACGCAGTTGAAAACTCTTGAGGAGAGAAATGAAAAGCTCAGAAAATACAATGAGAGTTCTGAGAAGCTGGATGGGCAACTGAAAGCTCAGAGAAGGCACAAGGACCCCACAGGAATCGGTTACAATGGCCAAGGCACCAAAGAAACCGATGAGTCCTCAAATCTCAAAGGAATCAAGAAGGACAAGAAGAAACCAACCGGAGAACAAGGTAAGAGACTCTCCAAACCATCTTGCAAACATTGTGGCAAATCGGATCATATGTCTAATGATTGCAGGAATGCACCGGTGAAACCGTTCATCGCCAACAGTTACTGCAATAACTATTATAAGTATGGTCATAGGACATTTGAAAGCAGGTCACGATCAAACAGTGTGTCTAGTGGAAGTAGAGGAAGCTTTAAAGGTTATTGCTATGCACGCAATAAAATTAGACATAAGGCTAAAGAGTGTAGGTCTACAACCATGGCATTCAAATCTCCACCAAGACCGATCTTTATTTTAATTAATCAATATACAAATGAGATCTCAGATTAATCTTAATAAAATAGTCAATACATATAAGAAATGAAATTAATAATATTAACCATTTAAATTATATTAACATTAACTATGTGAATGACAATATAATCTTATCGGCTGAGCAATGTTATTAATAATATTAATTATTTAATATCTACATTATTAAAAT
The DNA here is from genome assembly GCA_027943335.1 of Chamaecyparis obtusa. Taxonomy (NCBI): domain Eukaryota; kingdom Viridiplantae; phylum Streptophyta; class Pinopsida; order Cupressales; family Cupressaceae; genus Chamaecyparis; species Chamaecyparis obtusa. Next base: position 234,634 of record BSBK01003542.1, read on the forward strand.
AATAATATTAACAATGCAAATACAAAATAATCATATCGGCCCAATACTAGACCAATGGAAATTATGCTACATAACCCCAATCGACATCAATAATAATTAAGTTATTATCGAAACATTGAAAGACGTATTATTTTAATGATTATTAGTAACGTTGATAATTCTGGACAGTCGCGTCAATTGACTTAGACAAAATATAAGTGAGGAGTCAAGAATTTTAGAAAGGAGGGGAAGGATTAGAGGCAATTACTGTCATAAAACAATATCAGAAGTAAATAGCTATGCACGATTAGTATGTATAAATCTGTTGGTAAGTCTAGAAGGAAAACGGTCTTCCTCATATAAATATTGGAAATAGACAGCAATTAGTGTTACCAATGGAAACATAATTACGTAGCTGATAGGAGTGATGGGGTTGGAAAGAGCATGGAGAATTGAATCATCAGATATGATATGAGATGGAGAATATATTAATCTTAGGAAGAACTTAGAAAGGAATATTAAATTATGTATCAGGAGATAGAAATCAGAGGGGGATAATATAAGTAATTTTTGGTCTTCATCAAAAGGATGGGAGAATTATATAAATAGTATTTATATCTGATAATAACAGTGTAGTCAGAAATATACATAGAAAAGAATCAGAATATATATATATGTAAGAGATATATAGTAAATATATGTGTATATATATTATTATTGATAATCAGAATTATATATATATAAGAATGAAACCAGAATTATATATCAGTCATATTATATATATTAGTTATATTATTCATGATACATTTAAGATATTAATACTTGTCTAGTTCTTTAGTCACTCGCTGATACAACTAAGTGGATAGGGATTTTGTGGAGGGGAGAGTAATCCGGTCACAGTGAGGAGAAGATTCCCAAAACGGGCTTTGTTCATGAGGGAGCCTCTTGGAGACTTTTCTACCCAAGCACAGTAATTCTACCATCCACATTAGAGTTAGTGATTAGGAGGGGATTGAGGTATTAAATCTTAAGATGTATTGCTTCTAAATATGATGATATATGATAACTATTGAGAATTGACATTCTCTTAGCTTGAAACATAACAAATTACTCTTCCTAAGTATGATTCAGACCCTAAATTAAGAATTTTGGAACAAATTAAGTAAGACCGTATTCGTGGTCATTACAAGTGGTATCAGAGCATAATCCTGCCATCCTGTGAGGGAAATTCATGCAAACATATCAAGGAAAGAAGAACGAATAATTAGCCACTGAAATGAGGGCATCCATGGGGCAAGCAATAATTAGGACTGAACTTACCTAAACAAATTAATTAAGTTAAGGATCAAATAACAAGTCCTTCGATAAGTGTGATTATCTACCTGCCTCTAAGACTTATAGTGAATAGGGAGTTTGTGAAGGGAGAGAGGAGTAATCCGGTCACAATGAGGCAAAGATTCCCAAAACGGGCTTTGTTCATGAAGGAGCCTCTTGTAGACTGTTTCAATGCCCGAGAACAGTAATTCTACAATTCACTATAGGAACTAGTCGGTGCAGATGAAGAATCATATCAAAAGGATGAATAGTAAAGATTAAGTATGTTTTTGTTTTTCTTGTTCTTCATATTGAACCATTATATTAATGTGTATACTTCGCGTCTTCATGCATCAATGTGTATGCTCCGTGTCTTCATGCATTAATGTGCGTGCTTTGTGTCCTCATACATAATTTTTTTCAGATGTATGGCCTTAATTTTGATATAGAATAATTTAGAGCAACAATGCTTGTTATCATATAAATCGTTATTTTAGATAAGATCATTATAATAATTGCTTGAGGGCAAGCAATTTTAGGAGGGGCGGTCTATCACGAACCCATAATTGTTGTATGCACAAATATATAAATAAATGTACACTGAATACCATTTTAATATGATTAGTATGTCACCAATATTAAAAATAAAAATAATTAATAAATTAATGGTTAAAGATATAAAATTAATAATTGATGTTATTATTCTTAATGATTAAACTGTATTAATATTGATCTTTATTTTCATTAATCAATATACAAATGAGATCTCAGATTAATCTTAATAAAATAGTCAATACATATAAGAAATGAAATTAATAATATTAATCATTTAAATTATACTAACATTAACTATGTGAATGGCAATATAATCTTATCAGCTGAGCAATGGAATTAATAATATTATTATTTAATATCTACATTATTATAATAATAATATTAACAACACAAATACAAAATAATCATATTGGCCCAATACTAGACCAATGGAAATTATACTACATTACCCCAATCGACATCAATAATAATTAAGTTATTATCGAAACATTGAAATACGTATTATTTTAATGATTATTAGTAACATTGGTAATCCTGGACAGTCGTGTCAATTGACTCAGACAAAATATAAGTATGGAGTCAAGAATTTTAGAAAGGAGGGTAAGAATTAGAGGCAATTACTGTCATAAAACAATATCAGAAGTAAATAGCTATGCACAATTAGTATGTATAAATCTGTTGGTAAGTCTAGAAGGAAAACGGTCTTCCTCATATAAATATTGGAAATAGACAGCAATTAGTGTTACCAATGGAAACATAATTACATGGCTGATAGGAGTGATGGAGTTGGAAAGAGCATGGAGAATTGAATCATCAGATATGATATGAGATGGAGAATATATTAATCTTAGGAAGAACTTAGAATGGAATATTAGATTATATAAGATATATATATATATATATATATGGTACTGATCAGGAGATAGAAATCAGAGGTCGATAATATAAGTAATTTTTGGTCTTCATTGAAAGGATGGGAGAATTATATAAATAGTATTTATATCTGATAATAACAGTGTAGTCAGAAATATACATATAGATATATACTAAATATATAAGTGTATATATATTATTATTGATAATCAGAATTATATATATATATATATATATATATATATAAGAATGAAACCAGAATTATATATCAGTCATATTATATATATTAGTTATATTATTCATGATACATTTAAGATATTAATACTTGTCTAGTTCTTTACTCACTCGCTGATACAACTAAGTGGATATGGAGTTTGTGGAAGGGAGAGTAATCCGGTCACAGTGAGGAAAAGATTCCCAAAACGGGCTTTCTTCATGAGGGAGCCTCTTGGAGACTTTCTACCCGAGCACAGTAATTCTACCATCCGCATTAGAGTTAGTGATCAGGAGAGGATTAAGGTATTACATCTTAATTTGTATTGCTTCTAAATATGATGATATATGATAACTATTGAGAATTGACATTCTCTTAGCTTGAAACATTACAAATTACTCTTCCTAAGTATGATTCAGACCCTAAATTAAGAATTTTAGAACAAATTAAGTAAGACCCTATTCGGGGTCATTGCACACGGTTGAAGTATCAATCGAGGATGTTGCGGTAAAATAGGTAAAGCATTGATTATTGATGAATCGGTCGACAAAGGTGAAGTTGGGTAAAAACTGGTAAGGCACTTAAATGCTACAACCGTTAACAAAAGTTACCATTTGCTAATTACTGTTGGAACCCGAGGATATAAAAGGGAAAGTGTATTACTCATTTCACTTTACTTTTTGTGCAAAATTTTCTTTAAGCTTGAGTAATCTATCTATCTGTGTTCGCGATCTTTACTTCTCAAATTCCACGAATTCAACAGAACGTCGTGTGTTTTCTCTCACCAACAAAAATGGCATCATCATCATCAATTGCAACCCTTATCGACATCAATCAGCAAGATCGACCTGATTATAATGTAATGCAAGTTCAAAATAGGTCTAATGATATGGTTGGAACCCTATCATCAATTCCACACAACGTGCTGCTAACTAAAGACGTAACCGCCTTCATTCACTGCAAACAAGAAGAGTTGGGCGAAACCTTCATACAGAGCGAATTTCTAGGGCTCCTCAAGGACGGAAAGTTGAAGGCAAACTATGCTCGATTGGAAATGGTTGGATTGATCAATCGGGTAAAATACCCTACTGTGTTTCAACCTGACTGGATTTGAATGGTACTCAGTCGAGTACATGATCCAAGTATAAGGTTGGGAAAGGGTGTTGTAACACCTATTACAAAGGAAGACCTGAGGAGAGTAACGGGGTTCAATGCCACAAGGGAAGCCCTTACCCTGAGAACAGTTTCCAACAATGAAGTCACCCGACTCACTAAGTCTAGGTATGACAGTCACATGATGATTGTAACAGATATTGAAGATGAAGGTGTCGGGTTCGCTGCTGCAATGATCGGTTACAGAATCATGCACGACAATGCCAAATACAACCTCTGCGCAATACTGAGAAGTCAAATCTTTGAAAACCTAAAGAAACTCGGAATGGTAAAGAAGAAATTCTTGAAGTATGGAACGCTGATAGTAAGTCTTTTTTTCTATTATCAAAAATTATTTCCAGGGGTGGGAAACAAACAAACCGATTATGGTCCAAATAGGAGAAATGATCAATAATCTGGGAAATCACTTTAATAAGGTTATGTCTGATTATTTCCAAGATTTTCAATCTAAAATGCATGAAAGGGAAAGAATCCCATCTGCAATTGTAAACAATTACAAGGATGATGTTTGTTTCCTTGTAAGCATTGATCATTGTATAATCCAGGCTGTTGAGCCAAGAACATAATTTGACCGGAGCTAGGTTACGAAATATCATCAAAGACTACCAAAGTATATGCTGAGGCACTTCAGTAAAGCAACCTAGATCTTTCAGCTAACGGGTTTGGCACTTATGATGAGATAAGTGCAAATTTGAAGAAAAATGAACCTTTGAAGACAGGTAAGAAGGTAACTGCTAAAGTTTCCAAACGGTCACCTACACCTAAGAAAAGAAAGGTAGATGTACCAATACGTAAAGTTCAAAGGAAGAAGGTGCAATCGGTTACAACCGAGCAATCTCAAGAAGTTGACTAAGAAGAAACTGAGACAGAGAAAACTGCTACTTATATAAGAAGAAAGAAGACTGGGAAACCGGTAAAGGAGGAACCAAAAGCAAGAAGGCCAACTATTGATGAAATGGTTGAAGGCATAAAGACTACAGGTGGGATGGCATCAGTTGAGAGAAGATATAATCTGTCTAATGATGAAGACAGAAGGAAAATAGAAGATGTAGTACATAGCCTATACAAATTCAAGAGAACGCCTACCAAGATTCATGGCTCGATTCCTGCAGAACTACATGAGCTTATTGAAGGAAGATGGAAATCCTCAATAGCAAAAGAGAAAGAGCTCAGAATCAAGGCACTACTGGAAGTGCAAAGCCACTTGAGCTTAGAAGAGGCAACCAATCAGGCAGATGCTCATAAACAAAATTTTAAGATTAGAAAAATGATTGATCAAGGAGTAATTGTAGAACTTGAAGCAGTTCATGATGAAGGAGTTGCCATCTGGACAACCATACTAGAGGAGCAACACAAGGCTAAGGCTAATTGTCAGAAGTCCTCATTAAAAACAGAAAAGGACACTGGGAGAAGCAAAGGCATTTTGGGCATAGATACACTGGTCCACCAAAAGCCAGCAAAAGAATCGGTTATCGTGAACATCACTGAAGTCACCGATGGTGATCTAACTCCACCAACTATTCTAGCATCTCCAGTAAAAGTTAAGGCTAAAACATTTACTGTTGATGATATAGTTGATGAAATCATAGATTTTGGTTAAGTAGGCAAAGTTGCTAAATGGTACAGTGCCTTAGGCATTGATGGTAAGGCTAAAATAGAACTAGCCCTGTTAGAGAATTTTCTTGAGTTCAACCGGGGACCCAAGGATTACAGGTCCATCTTCCCAGCTGAACTTAATAAAATGCTACTAACAAAATGGAAAGGAGTAGCAAAAGATGCAAAAATTATAAGGAAAGTTCTAGAACAAGTAGAACTAGGTCTGGATGAAGAAGAAATCAAAATCCTCTTTGAAACAGAAGTACTGAACTTGGACTCTCGAGATAGAGTGGCCAAAATCATTAATACTCTATTGTTTTTATTGGCTTTGATTATTGAGTGATCTTCGAATGTTTGAGACATCATTATGGGGCAGAGTATTCTGTAATTGATTTGATAATCTCAATAAAGTATCTATCTTTCTATGGGTTGGGTTGTTTCCCTCAGTGAGGAGGGTTTTTCCCAAGATAAAAGTTGTGCCATCTGTTATTGTATTTCTGATTTTTTGCATTCTTATTTTATCTTGCTATTCTGGTTCGAATTTTTAACAAAGGTGACCTTAATCGGACCAAGGATCTTCTGTATGAATCTTAAAGGTGATTGGTCCACTTTACACAAACATACTTCCAATATATCTAGAGGAAAGTTAATACCATCACTAAGTTCCTTTCCTATCTTTTGTAGTGCCTTCAACCACCACTCTCCATCGCTATTGGGCGCCATAGTGTGATCCAAATTCCAAAATCTCGCAATCATCCCAATAGGCTGGCAAGATCATCAACTCTGATACCACTGTAACATTCCAAACTGAGACGGCATGCCAAACCCTCAATCTCCTTGTGAAGCTTTGTACGATCCCTGAAATGTACGACTCAAGTGGTAGAGTACGAAGGGATTTGTGGCTTGTACGACAATTGTCATACGATGGTCTTGACTTGCCCATACGACAAGGATACCAAACTATACGGCCTAGTGTAGGTCCTCCCTCCCTGTTGTCTTTCTCTCCTAATGTCAAGTCTTCCTCTTGTCCATACGGTGATAGCACTGAGTAGATGTATGACAAACCCAATCCTCCTCCGCACAACCTCCAAATTGTTCCGTACAGACCATATGATCCTGTTGCAGTCGTTCGGTATGTACACTGCCTCCTTCCTATAATGTTCCAAACCTAGATGACACGCCAAACCCCCAATCTCCTTGCGAAGCTTTGTACGATCCCTGGAATGTACGACTCAAGTAGCGGAGTATGAAGGGATTTGTGGCTTGTACGACAATTGTCGTACGATGGTCTTGACTTGTCTGTATAGCAAGAATACCAAGTTGTACGGTCTAGTGTGGGTTTGATACCACTGTAATGTCCCTAAGCCAACACGAGTCGTACGGTGGTGTTGGCACCCCTCTGAATTGTTGATTGAACAGTTCCAGCCAATCACACAACCCTTTTGAGTCCTTGGTCTAGTGTATGGCAGATTTTCCTGTACACACTCCCGATTACATCTTTTGTGCAGGCGTATAGACAAATGATAGTCCTCAATACTCTGTTGTACGGTCAACAGGGAAGTCTCACACTCTACCGTACGGTCATTCATTCTTCAATGTCATATGGTGGCAACAAATATTGTCGTACGGTCCACTCTATGTCATACGAACTCCCAATCGGCTCCTAACTGTCGTACGGTAATGTACGAAAACCAGGATTGCTTCAATGTTTGTTGTGTACGGATCAAGGTCGTACGATCTCAATTGCTCATCCTCTGTGTGGAATCTATAGCCACATATTATCCTCTAGTGATCCTTCTTCGAGCACAGACAATGAAGAAAAAACACAAATATATTATGCAAGATTGACACAATTTGGCACAAGAAGTACACCAGGATAGATAATTGCCAAAACACTAGCAATGCAAGTAGAAATCCAGATTCAATAATGATAGCACTTCAGATAACAATCATTCTTGAACAAATATTAGATATCACTGCTTACTACAAATTTGTCTTCTACATAAGACTTCACAAATTTGGAGCATACAGTAAAATATTAGAATGATATTTCCAACGGCAAACTAGGGTGGCTGTGAACCACAGAAACTGCAACAAACCAAATAGGGAGGATCTTTCACCTCCGAAATTGCAGACAACAGAACTCCAACTAGAATTTGTAATACAAATAAAATATTCAAAATCTCATACCAACTTCCTACATGCCTGTCATAAATACCCCTTCAGAGAAACTCCTGAGGGTTTACAAAAGAATGCCGACACAACAAACACTTATGGACAACAATAATAAAAATGTGCCCCTTTATTAATTAATTAAAGATCCATTTATAATATTATTTAAATTCTAGAACCATTAGTTAATTAAAATAATTTATTTAAATTGGGGACAATACTATTGTCGGGATAATTGTATGTACGGGTTGTCATGTAATAAAGTATTATGTTAATCTCGGTTGATAGTAACCGAGAGGTTAGACAATTACAACACGACGTTTCGGTCATGCCCCTTCGGATAGAATGTATACCCTCTCGGGGGATGGACACGACATTGTATTATGTTGTGATAGACTTGTACTTATGAATCTGGAATAATGAATAAAGCATTTATGTTCTCTAGCATTCTTTGAGTTACTTGTTATTCTGTACTATGTTTCTGCAACACTGAGTTACCCCAGCGGGTAAACATTTGGCACCGTTGCCTTTAAAGAATTACGGGTGAGAGTAACACAGCGTGAATGGCGGAAGGGAAAATATGGGTCAGCCAATAGAGAGCAATCAAGACGAGGAAATCCAGAATGAGGAAATCTTCGAAGGAGAACAGGCATTAACCAACGACTTCACTGCACTGCTGCAGGCATCTGTCGAGACACACGTCCGAAGGGAAGCAGAGCGAGAGGAAGTACCAGAAGGCACGATGTGGGATGCCCTACGTGTCAATCGTGCAGTGAACCATCTACTGTCTCACCTTCCAGAGTTGTTGGTACAAACATTCCTAGCTCTTCAAAATCAGCGTGAGGAAGTACACCGAGAGGCCAGGCGGCAAGAAATCCTGAGCGAGTACTACTGCCAGAGAGAAGAGGAAGACCAAGATGAATCCCGCCGAAAGGGAAATATGAAATAAGACCAGAGAAGGAGAATAAATAAAGAACACATTGTCATGAATATGTCGTAAACATATGTAGCATGGAAAAAGTCTGAATAAATAAAAAAAGTGTTCTTTTAATTTATCATGTGTTGATATTTCTTGTGGAGATATAAATAAAATATTTATGCCAAATCAGTTAAATAAAGATAGGAATAAGAAGGAAGTAGAAGAAGGGGAGATTGTTAGAAGAAACGTGCTATTACAGCAACAGGCCAAGAGAAGGCAAAGACTCTGAAGGATCGCCGAAGGACAATCAGAGGAGGCTGACGGTGACGTCGTCGAAGAGGGAAATTGGGAGAATTCCATCGAAGAGACCAAAAACTTATTAGGAAACCTAACCTTAACTCCACGTACGAAGGCAAGGGAGGCCCGAAGAAGGGAGAGAGAAGAGGCCAAGGGTAGAGAAGCCGAGGATATGGGTGCCGCCACGAGTACTGAAGTGACCGAGGGGCACAGGGATCAAGGCAGCCTGCCAGGCTCAGACACTCCTAGTGGGTTGGAGACACCAAGTAAAGAGACACAAAACACTGCAAGTCACGGAACACCATCCACCGTACTGACACAATTGGCAGTAGTAATACAACTTGTGGTACCTAGCTAGCCGAACGTACCACCAACACAACCACCTGCGCTAGCAATCATGGTAGGACAAGAACAAAAGCTACCCAAATTCTTGGGTGGCGGGAAAGAAGACCCCGAACGACACTGCAAGACGTGTGAGTCAATATGGACAGCCAACGGGGTTATAGACCAAGACGACTGGGTGAAGCAATTCCTGGCTACCCTGAGAGGCGTGGCCATTGATCGGTATTCGGACATTGATTCAACGAAGGTAACTGTATGGAAAGATCTCAAGAAAGAATTTCAAGAGGAATTTCGACTACTCTGAGATGATAACGAAATAGTAGCGGAAATCTACAACACAAAGCAGACAAAGGAAGAGACAGTCTGTGGCTACGCACGGAGACTCAAGGAACTGGTGGGAAAAATGGAAAGCCCACTAGTAGACGGATTGAAGAAAAGGTGGTTCATCGAGGGCCTCAAGCCGGCTCTTAGGAGAAAAATGAAGATAGTACCTCCACCGTCATACATTGATGCATACAATCGAGCAATGGACCTCGAGAGAGAAAATAAAACTGCGAAGAAAAAGAAGAATAAATCTTCAGAAGATGACGATTCTGACGAAGAGGCAAGCAATGAAGAATCGGGCAAGAAAATAGAAGCCCTCTAGAAAGACATGGTTCGGATGATGGAGTTTAAGACGATGAAGAACACCCCCACAAGAGGCGATGAAGGGGACTTGTGGTGCATGGACTACAAAGAAGGTCACACAAAGGGATCCTGCCAGAAAAAACAATTTTGCTATATCTGCCAAATTGTCGGACATTCCACCAAGGAATGTCCGTACAATATGAGGACGAGAGGGCCTCAACAAATATTAATGACGCAAGAAGCATCTATCTCAGCTTCAGGAGCCACAAACACAAACGGGGCATCATCCGGCGGTTTTAGAAACAACCAGCATGGAGGAAGAGGCAGGAAAAACAACAATAACAACGGAGGCCGTAGCCGCCTCCAATACGATATGAGCGGACGACCAATGATACAGTGCCATAATTGCAATCAGTGCGGGCACTTTGCAAGAGATTGCACGAAGGGAGAAGTACCTCTATGTAGATGGTGTGGCCCAGGAGACCACGATGATGCAAAGTGTCCTAAGCTAGGAGTGAATTTCCTGAACATTGAAGGCAATGCGGAGGAAATTTTGGCCGTCACTCAGGCACAGGCGAAGAAAGTGACCTACCCCGATCTTGAAGTTGAGACAAGGAGAATGCAAGAAGCGAAGGCTGACATCAAGAGGGAAATGATGGCCGAGAGAAAAGAAACGAACGGTAGCACCAGTACCTCTTTAAGGGGCCTGATGGAATAGAACATCATACGACAGGTGTTGCAAGCAGAAATTCCCATCAAATTAAAAGACCTTATAGCTATACCACAATTGAAAACAACTTTATTGGGTGTGACATCATCGCCGAAGGTATCAAGTGGGCTAGAAGGAACCCACAGAGAAAACCCTCTCAGGAAGGAGGGCACTCTCGGAACAGCAGAAGACCCCATGTTACTCGTGGTGAACACAGGAAGGCACCCTGCAATGGTAGAAATGGGCATCCTCGGATCCATTCTGACAAACACCATTGCGGACGGAGGTTCCGGTATCAACGTGCTCCCGAAGGAAACATGGCAACGACTTGGACAGCCCACATTATGGCCACCCACGTTCCAACTAGTCGGCGCCGACCAGCATGGTATTAAACCCATCGGCACTCTCATGGCACAACGGGTCATGATCGACACACAACCCTTTGTTCTTGACTTTGTAGTAATACCATTAAAGAAGAAGGGCTACGACACTATACTAGGGAGAGGTTGGTTGGTAGAGGCAAGGGTAAACCACAATTGGAAAAGGAATACTCTCTCAATGGAAAAAGGCAGTCGGAAAATCATAATTGACTTACAGACACAGATGGTAAGCGAGGACATGGCATCATCATCTGAGTTCGAAGGAGAAGACGAAATAGATGAAGGAAAGGAGCGGATGGAACCAAACGAGGAAGGAATCTTAGAAATAGAGGGGTACTCGGACGACGACATGGATTCACTAAACGGGCTTTTCCATTGGCAGATGAAAGACTATGAATTGAGACACTGCAACATGTTACAGATAGAGGAAGAAGAGGAAAAGTCCACCTTTCCACCACAATACGGAGAGTATAAAGAGGGAGAGCTCCAAATCCGAGAAACTCCAGCACATCAATTTGATAAAGAGAAACCAATCAAGTATGAAGAGCCTTCGGTGAAGACCATGAATTTGGTAGATGAGACCAACCCAAGGAACATTTTCATAGGTGATGATTGGAATCCCGTCCTGAAGGCAGCCGCATTTAAAATCTTCATAGAGTACAAAGACGTGTTTGCTTGGACCTATAAAGACCTAAGGGGGTACTGCTGGAACTGTGTCCACCGAATTCCACTCATAGGAGCTGTACCTGTACGGAAACGTCTGTACAAAATGAATAAAAATTATGCAGCCCGTGTCAATGAAGAAATCAAGAGGACGCTAGAGGCAGGCATCATATTTCGGGCACAGACGAGCGAGTGGGTGTCACCCATTGTGATATCGCTGAAAAAGGACACCAGTCAAATAAGAATATGTGTGGACTTCAGGTGTTTAAATGCAATCACAATCAAAGATCTCTTTCCAATCCCTTTTACAGATAGTATCTTGGAGGAAGTAGCGGGACACGAGATTTACTCGTTCATGGATGGATTCTTGGGTTACAACTAGATATCCATCGTGGAAGAAGACAAGTTGAAAACAACTTTCATAGTGGAAGACGGGGTGTACACATACAACCGAATGCCCTTCGAACTTTGTAACACCCCGGCGACTTTCCAAAGAATCATCCTGCAAATCTTTGACAAGATGTCTGTGGGGAATTTCAAAGCCTTCCTCGATGATTGGTCTATTTTCAGTGGCCAAGATACACACATGGTAGCCCTGAGAGAGTGCATGGAGAGGTGTCGACGAGCGAGATTAGCACTCAACCCCAAAAAATGCGGATTCATGGTGCCTCAAGGGAAGTTACTAAGACACATAGTATGCAAAGCAGGATTGAAAACAGACCCAAACAAGGTACGGGTAATCCTAGAAATGGAGCCCCCCAACGGACGCAACTGGGGTCAAGTTGTTTTTAGGACACATTGGGTATTACAGACGATTTATTAAAAATTTTGCCCAAGTATCATACCCACTAGACGGCCTGGCCCGGAAGGGAGAACCGTACACATGGGCCATAGAACAAGAGAAGGCATTCGAAGAGCTGAAAGAAAGGTTAGTAGCGGCACCAATCCTGGCATACCCCAACTGGGATAAGGAATCCCATGTCCATGTGGACGCATCGAATTTCCCTATCGGGGCAACATTAGCGCAAATAGGAGACCATAGGTTGGACCACCCTATCTACTTTGCAAGCAGACTTTTGTCCAAAGCCAAGAAAAATTACAGCACTACAGAGAGGGAAGCACTGGGAATGGTCTACATAGTACAGAAGTTTCGACATTATTTGCTGGCGACCCCATTCGTCTTTTATGTTGACCACCAAGCGTGATGTATCTAGTGAACAAGCCCATAATTTAAGGGTGGGTGAGTAGATGGTTACTCTTGTTACAAGAATTCACGTTCAACATCATAGTACGACCCAGGAAAAGTCATGTATGTGCAGATCACCTCTCAAGAATTAAGTCTAGCGAACCTCCGGAAGGCGTCAATGATGACTTTCCTAACGCACACTTATTCAGAATTGTCGTGTTACCAACATGGTACACAAGCATTGGAGAATACCTCTCATCAAGCCAATTTCCGCAGGAGATGCAGCAGGGTGAAAGAAGGAAGCTGGTATTACGAAGTAAAACATTTCAGCTTATTAATGGACTATTATATAAGATGGGACCCGACCAAGCCCTTCGCCGGTGCGTCATGGAGGAGGAAATTCAAGGGGTACTATGAGAAGCACATGAAGGTCCTGTAGGAGGACACATGGGACCTGACACGACGGCTCGAAAAATACTACTAGCAGGACTATGGTGGCCGATAATCTACAATGACGCAAGAGAATGGGTGGTGAGCTATGATACCTGTCAAAGAGTGGGAAAGCCTCTCAAGAGAGACTTCATGCCCCTGAACCCATCCAATGCACAGGAATTATTTGAATGGTGGGGACTCGACTTTGTGGGGCCACTGAAGGCAAGTAGGAAACGACGATGTAGGTACACTATGGTACCTCACAAAATGGGTTGAGGCACGCGCCCTCTCGAATAACTCTGCACTGAGTACGGCAAAATTCATATATGAACAGATAATCACACGCTATGGCATACTAGTTTAGATTACGAGCGATCGAGAAGGCCATTTTGTTAACCATGTGATAAAATTGCTCACCACGGAATTCAAGATTTTCCACTCACTCTCAAGCCCATACTATCTGAGAGCAAATGGACAAGCAGAAGCCACGAACAAAATATTGGTGTTGGTAATATATAAGTCCCGTGGGATCGAAAAGGAAGATTGGGAGGAACGATTGCCGTCGATGCTATGGGCGTACCGTACCTCATATAAGGTTACCACAGGACACACACCCTTTCAACTAATGTATGGGCAGGAGGTAGTTGTGCCGGCCGAATTCATGGTACCAAGTCTCAGGATCGCCATTGAGAATAAGTTGGGAGATATGGAGAGTCTGAGGGAAAGACTCCATAATCTCAACAAATTGGATAAACGATGCCTCACAACACAATGGGCAACTGAGGTAGCACAACAGTGACGAAAGGCATGGCATGACAAACACTTGAAAAGAGCAAGATTCACCCCCAGACAACTTGTGTTGAGGTACAACGGACGCAACGAAATCAAGCCCAGGAAATTTAAAGTCAAATGGTTGGGACCTTATAAAGTATGTGAAGTTGGCGATAATGGAGCCATAAAGCTATGGATGTTGGACGGACAGGTGATACCAGATCTAGTCAATGGTTCGAAATTGAAAGTCTATCATGAGAGGGATGAACGACGAGGGGACCCCAACAGATAAAAAAAATAAAAAAAAATTAAATAAATAAATAAATAAAAATAAAAAAAATAAAAAAACAAAAACAAAAAAGAATTAAAAAAAAAAAGAGAGAAAGAACCGTACGACCACCGAACAACATTTAAAAAGCACCGTACGGAAGATAGAACAGTATTATAGAACACCATACAACATCCAAGGTGGAGTACGGAGCACGAGCACAACTCTCAAAATGCAGTCGTACGGCATAATTCTGCCAATAGAATCTCATTGTCGTACGGTACTGGCAGTATGGAATACAGAAACAGTACAACATTCAAGGCTGTACGGAGCACAAACACAGCTGTTTAGTACCGTACAGACATAGGATCGTACAACGGTGTCTAGCAAGCAATCACGTTTGTACGGCAATCAACCTCCGAGAGTGGAATAACAAATTCCTTACGGTCTCAAGGGATTAAAACATGGAAAAGGAGGTGATTTAAAACATACAATGTCGTACATTGCGAAACAAGAAGAATACTTTTGGTGTTCTGTATGGTAGGAAAAGGAAAACAAGAAGGGAGGTTGTACGGCTAAGGAGCACAATGCGGGAAATATTTGAAAAAGCAGTTATTGCCGGCAAGAAGGTTCGAGAATCAGCATGGGGTCACGCCAACAGCCGAAAGATTGGAGGAAAACATTGCAAGCCTCAACACCAGCAAACAGCAGCAAAGGCACAAAGGTTTTACAATCCAAAGTCCGCATTGCCAGAAGCATGGATAGTACAAAGAAGAAAATTCGCCCACGCCTGCAACCTCAGATGCAGAAGGATGAGATCACGTGGAAGAATATCACATTCAAAGGGCTAAATGGGTTCGAGTGCCGGACATGGTGGGAAGGAACTCTTGACACATTTTCTCAAAGGGTAGTTACGCAGAGCGCAAGTACACTGGGCGACCCAAATGCCCTTGTTTTCTATCAAGGAATATGAAGGCCCTCTCAGGGGCATGATAGATACATTTGATAGGTTTAGCAGGAGCAGCACTTTGAAATAATGTGGGACAAAGATACAGGTTAAATTTACTGCAGGCGAGATCTCGAGGGTTTTTGGCATACCTGGCGCGCACGGTAAAAAGATAGACTTGAAGCCTCGAAAAATGTCCCAAGAGGACAAGGAGAAGTACATAAAGCTAGTGTCAAGGAATTTGTCTCAGAGCGAGTTTGAGTTTGTAGCAGGAGCCTCTGCAAAGAATCGCGGCATCAAGAAGTCCTTCGTGGCTCCAGGAGAGTGGAGGTGCCTCATGGATATCATCAAAAGCAAACTGACAGGTGCGAGTAGGGCTTCCGATATGGCCATAGCACACCTCATTTTTATGAACTGGCTCAGGAATGGTACTGTGTACGATTGGGCGTCTATCTTGGCGGAGAGGATGTTTGAGTTTATGACACTCCAACATCAGACCTTCTACATGCCTCACTTCGCCATTGGCTTATTCCTAAACGCCGCTAGAGAACAAATTCCACTAGACAGGTTGAGGCCAAAGCCAGTCGACATAGCCACAAGAGAGCCTCCTATCTTCCATCAGCGCCATCTTGATACGGGAGGGACACAGGTAGGCTCGAAGAGGAAGCGCCAGGCCCTCTCGGAGTCAGAAGGAGAATGCAAATAGTGGCCGAGAGGATACCAGTGAGGACTCGAAAGAGGAGGATAGTGAGTGTTGCAGTAGCGGACTCGGGCACACTAGGCACAGAGATACCTACACCCTTCAGGATTGCACCAGAACAGGTTCTATTCACACCACAAAAGACCTCTGCTCTAGTTTCGGTGATGCCTTCGGTACCATTTGGTACTACGTTGGACTCAGTACCTGTACCTCGGTTTGGAGAGTTGAGGACTCCAGTAGATATGACACCATCAAGAGGGGAGACAATGGCAGAGGTAGCAGGGTTGATAGGAGATCAGTCCACGAAGGGGATGATAGGAGATCAGTCCACGAAGGGGATGATTGGGGATGGAGTTGTACTCCCGAGAGGAGAGTTAGAGCAGCAGCAGCCAGAGCGTGAGTCTCATGTTACTTTAAATGTGGTAGGAACGGAGGCCTTTGTGAGAGTGGG
This sequence comes from Chamaecyparis obtusa, assembly GCA_027943335.1. Classification (NCBI taxonomy): domain Eukaryota; kingdom Viridiplantae; phylum Streptophyta; class Pinopsida; order Cupressales; family Cupressaceae; genus Chamaecyparis; species Chamaecyparis obtusa. Next base: position 251,201 of record BSBK01003542.1, read on the forward strand.
ACCAGGGGTGCTGGAGGAGCCATCGAGGGAGCTGCCGATGGAGAGCAAGAACACCTCAGTGCTGACCTGGCTGGATCAGTTCAAGATGCCCCCAATAGAATTGGCAGCACCTATCTCCCTCTCACCACGACAAGCCATGGTAGTTCATCCCAAGATAGTCGATCTCGACTCTGTGATGTACCAAATAGATAGGAGCAGGAGATGGAGATAGAAGATGTGTCAGAGAGGCAGGCTCTCATAGAGGGACAAGGATAGCAACACGAGGCCAGTAATGAGGAGCTGCGAGAGCCGGCTGGAGAGCCCAGGGAGACGCCAGAGAGAGAGTCCACGAGGAAGGTGCTAGAGTAGTATTTGGCTGATGTAGCCGCAATAGCCGCAAGAGCTGAGCAGGTCATAGCCTTAGCAGAACTTCAGGCTCAGGAAGAGACCGCTCAGGAGTTGGAGCGTCTCTTGACCTTTGTACGGGTGGGATGTCCAACAGCTTTTGCAGTGTATTTCGAGTCAAGAGGATGGCCTACACAAGAGTCCCTCGCCATGTTGGAAGATTGGGCTCTCCGAGAGACAATAGGGGAGAGCAGGATTCAGACCCTTCTATGAGAGTTGGAGCAGGCATTCGGTGAGGGGTAATTTTACCTTGAGACATGCGGAGCATGTTTCCTTCGTACATAAGGCTACAGGGCTGGCAGCAGAGGCGGCTCGGGAAGAGGTGGCCTCACATTTTGTAGCATTGGAGGCAACTTTGGCTAAGGAAAGAGAGTCTTGGGCGGTTGAGCAGAACAGTATGGCAATTGAGTGGAGTAGCATGGTGACCGAGTTAGAGACCCTTTGAGCTGAGATGGAGACTGAGCGTACCAAGCGGGCTTTTCTCGAGACTCGCCTTGGTAATGCTCTCGAGAGTGTTGATGTGAAGGAAAAAGCAGTACTAGAAGCGGCCGAAATGGTAAGGACGGCTATGGAGCTCAAGATGATAGCGGAGCATGATCTACGGGTGTGGACAAATCAGGTGTATGAGTTGCGGGCTTAGGTGGCTTCCCGAACAGCAGCGTCAGCACCATCTTCATCAGGGACGCTTCCTATGCCCCCTCCTGAATAGTACTTTTGTTGTAGGCTCACTTTTGCTTCATTCCCATTTTTGTAAGTCGTCGGAGACGACTTGTTTATTTGGGGGGGGGGATGATGTTGCCGGGATAATTGTATGTACAGGTTGTCATGTAATAACGTATTATGTTAATCTCGGTTGTTAGTAACCAAGAGGTTAGACAGTTACGACACGACGTTTCGGTCGTGCCCCTTCGGATAGAATGTATACCCTCTCAGGGGATGGACACGGCATTGTATTATGTTGTGATAGACTTGTACTTATGAATCTGGAATAATGAATAAAGCATTTATGATCTCTGGCATTCTTTGAGTTGTTATTCTGTACTATGTTTCTGCAACACTGAGTTACCCCAGCGGGTAAACAAATACAAGGAGTTATGTGGAATCCTTTCATAGTGGAGGGAAAAGTGGATGAAGATGGGAGGAACCGGATCACCTTAAGATGCAAAATGCTACAAATGAATGAGCACTTTTTCTTAATACATATCTATGGGCCGATTTCCACAACTAACAAAAGGGAATTATGGCAATTGATTTCCGCAAGGCTTGCAGATTTAAGAGGAGAAAGAGGAATATTAACAAGGGACTTCAACGGAACCTTAAACAGCCATGAAAAGAAGGGGGCCTCCATAGAATCACAAATGTTCAATGTAACTATCAAGACTTTGTTGATGTTAACCAGGTGAAAGATTTGCAAACCAAGAATGGCATTTCACCTAGACAAACAAAAGATGTGGCTTCATGAGTATTGAAGAAAGGCTTGATAGGTTTATGCTATTCGGGGATTGGGAGGAACAAGAAATCATACCTAATGCCTCAATCTTGCCACTTAGGAGTTCTGACCACTAGGAACATACAAAGTGGAACTTGGGTATACAGTTAAGGAGGTGGCTATGGCTAAGCAAGACTAGCCAACCAATCTTTTTTGGAACAAATATTGTCTACCAGAAGTCGGGGTCTTTTCTTGGTTGGTGAGAAGAAGATCCTTACAAAATATAGGTTGGCCAAATTTGGCATCCAAGGTCTAGAGAGATGTGTGCTATGCAAAGACAACCTAAAATTGGCAGACCACATTCTTTTGGGATGCCACTTTGCGGATGCATGTTGGAAATGTTTTGACTGAAATAAATGGCAATGCCCGATTCCTCAAGACAACGAAGCCTAGTTCAATATGTGGCCTCAAAAAGGAAGGAAATCTGCCTTTGGAAGTCTATGGTTTGTCCTCCACTCCACAATCATTTGGGAACTCTACAAATAACATAACAAAAGAATCCTTCAAGGCAAGGAGATGAAACTAGAAAGGCTCTACCACAAGATTAAGGGACAAAATCAGTCAATGAAGCTACTAGAGCTAAGTGCTTAAGAAAAGAATATTCACAAATTGGGATGACAAGATTACCGAAATTTTCATAGGGTTGAAGATCCCATCCATCTATGGATCCAGTGCTAGTAATTTTCCATCGAGCAACAGGAGGGAAGTAAAATGGTTTTGCCCCTGAACCCGGGTGGATCAACGTAAACTTTGATGGTGCATCCTTTGGCAACCTAGGACCAAGTGGCATGTGATGTGTGGCTTGGGATGAGAGTAGGCAAACTGTGGCCGAAATATTTTTTCCCTTGGGACATGCAATAAGTAATAGCGCAAAGTTTTGAGTGGCCTTGATGGGCTTGCAATTAGGTATGGATATTGGAGCTAAACGTATTCATCTTGAAGGGGACTCCCTCATTATTATTAATGCCATTCAATGGAATAACACATCGAATTGGATACTTCACCAAAGGCTTTGGCCGATAAGGGACCTATTGGAAGGTTTCCAAGCATCAAGATTAGCCACATCTACAGAGAGGGTAATGAGGTAGTTGATAGGTTGGTAAAGGAGGCAGTGGAAAGGGTGCATAACTGAAAAGGTAGATTTGATAGAAAATTATATAATTCAAAATAGCAAGTGGGTTGGATTGGCATCAATACGCACATTGGGATATGACAACTCTATGTGTGCGACCTCCAAGCATTAGTTGAAGTGTGAATTTTGTCACATAGTTTCATAAGTTCTTAGCTCAGCTGATACGACAACGGGATACGTAGTAGATATTGAACCTATGGCTTTGTCACTATGAGTGGTTAGGCATGCCAAATATGCTTGATGACAGATTTTTATCAAGGCTAGATTCTCTAAAGATTTGGGGTGATGTTCCAAACAAATGTTCCTTTATTGCATGAGGTGGCTCCATCATGACACTTTATAGCAAGCAACTATTTATAGATGAGGGCGGTCATGTACGACTTGCATTGTTAACTACATTTTGATAGTCTAAAGTAGTTGGGAATGATGGGCACGCCTATTCCTTGGAATAAGCAAAAAGGTAAATGTCATACCTGAGAGAGGTCACTGACAAGAGATTGTTGGTTGTCCTCAAGGTAGGACACCCTTTGTTCTTGCATGCAATTAAAAGAGTGGTGGGAGGATTCCTTGAAGGCCTGCCAATGCTACAAGCTAAACACTAGCGTCATGGCTATGTTTTTGGCTGATCCATTATATATGGGAGTGTCGAAGGCTAAAGAAAAACAGCTCTATCAAACAGTCTTCAAGCATGCGCTTTCAAGTGAAATCAACATGGCCTTGGACAATGTGGATGGAAATCTGCTCACTCCACTTCCGCAAAACTACTACACGTCACTCGGACAATGCACAAAGGTGACGAATTTTTTTATTGTCCACACTCTCCAACCTAAGCAATTGCAAGCACATTTGGATGACATGGGGCGTAGCATCACCTTCCTGTTGCGTCTTATTGGCATCAATGAGGAACTAGGTGAGGGGTGGGTGAAGAGGTGGACGAGGGTCTATTGATCGAGATTGCGAGTGAAAGTAAGGAGTGGGGTTTGTGTCATGGTGAAGAACAGGTGGAGAATGACAACAAGGATGTCGAGGAGGCGGTGGCTAGTCCTGTGTAATGTTCCCTTCCTAGAATAGAATTTAATAATTAATATTAAAATAAATTAATGAACAAATAAAATAATATCAAATAATCTATAATTAATATAATAATAAAAAACAATATATAATAATATATTGATATAATTATAATAATTAATAATAATATATTATATTAAATAATATAATAACATAATATATTATTTTATTAATATAATAATATAATATACTAATAAATTACAATATAGTTAACAAAATACAATAATAATCAAAATACAAATATAACTAAATATATATAATGAATGTACAAATAATATTTATTAAAAACCCTTATGAACCACGTGACTAAAAGTCGCAACCTGATCTTAAGGTTACGACCCATCTACCCTGTGGTATACATATGGGTCGACAACATTCGGAAAAGGAAGGAGAAGAGTATAGGAAATATACAGTCAGCACTGACAGAAGCAGCAAACATCTATTCCATCTCAAATAGGAATCATGGTGCCTTCGCGTAGGGGACATTACAGTAGGAGGGGAACGACATTTACCAAATGGAAGACTTTCTTGGTGGGTTGTTATTCGTGGGGTTTGAATATCTGAAAGCGTACAAATTGTCAAGAAGGTAACATAGAGTTGTAACCATACTGTTATTGGGACTACTCAGTGGATGGTAAGCTTTATCTATCGTTTCTCTTGACGGAAGCAACTTTGTATGACAATTGCATTCGTCTCACTCTATATTGGAAAGGATTTAACAATAACTACAAGTTCTTCACAATATGGAAATTCTTCATACCACATTAATATTGTTAGCGCATAGCAAAGGCATCAGGAGTGAAATTCTTTACATAGCATATGAATATTGTTGGCGCACGACAAAGGTTTAGGAGTGGACTTCATTAGTGACAAAAGAACGATTCAATGAATCAGAATCACATCTTGTTGTGATCTAGCATGTAGTTCTAAGCTTAGAGAAAGCCGCTTATATTGGATCGAAGACTTTGCACAAGAACAACTTCAAAGTTGGAAGATTATCGTATATTACATTATCTAGGCCAATGATGACTAATGTAACTTTTGGGGACAGGAAAGTGGAGATTGCATATGCATCGTTACCTTCCAGAACTAATGGTGTCCACACATAACTACTGGGAACAGTAAAGTTTACATCATTTTTATTTTAGGTTATGAATTATTGTTCTGAAGAAAGAAATATAACAGAGACATATGACTATCTGTACCCATTAAGAAAATTCTGCAAACATGAACAAACAATTATGATGGGAAATGGGGATAAATTTGGAAATTTCTTATAGGAGTAGTGTACTTTGAAGAGTATGTTGCAAGGGACATTACAGGGTATAATATACAATATAAGCATATCAGTGATATCATGTTTCCTTTAAATGAGAGCTATAATTCGAGGATGATATTTAATGTCGTGGATCAATTCTAGATTTACTAGACAAGAACAATTGATATTCACAACAGTTACCAACACATGCATTCACTCACCAATATACAACAATAACCATCATAGATATCAGAAATCGACAAAATCCTTCAAATCTCAATCTGATCACAATAATGGTTGAAGGTGTGAAGAAATACAATTCATCGATGACTCATCAAATGAATTGGTAGGCATTATTTCAGGAGACAAGAGTTACTGAGGAAATTGGTTCTCCGAATCATATATTGTGCAATGGTGAGATTAGGATTTTTGTGAAAGTTTGAAGAAATCAGTTGAGATCTGGTTAGGGACATTACAGTGGTATCAGAGCATGATCCTGCCATCCTGCAGGGTAAAAGATAAAACAAGGACATGGTAATAAACAAAATGAACATCTTACAAAGTGCTCAAAGAGAACTTGAATGAAGAAGGGAAGATGATTTTCAACTATTGTAGAAGATATAAATTATACAAGAACTGTCGGAGTTGTGGATTACACAACTATGAAGTATACAAGTTCTTGAAAGAAACCAATCCGAAGTAAACCTGTAGTCAAATCCAATTCAAAAGAGGATGTCAACAGCACAAAAACTCATCGTATGCATTCAGCAATGGCATTTAATTATCAATATTAAAATCATAAGGATATTTATATATACAGTGTCCAAGACATACCAAACAAACAGTGATCTAATAATAGCGATTTCCAAATAAGGCAATGATAAGATAATCATATACAGTGATGTCAATATTTTGGAGAGCAAACTCTGTGACCATTGACCAAAGATTGCTGAAATATTAGCATGAACAGGGATATTATTCAGTTTTATAGCAAGTAATCATCTTTGGACATGTGATAGTGAGGACATAATTTTTGTAAGGAGTTAGACATACAGTCCTCATACACGTGGATTCTTCTGTGAAAAAGTAATTGTAGAGAGCTTATCATAAAATTGATTACTGGTTAATCACCCATAGCAAATGAAAAGAAGTAATATGGTTTCATGATTCAAATATATGAACTACAACAAGTTATGGATCAATATATATGAAAGAAAACAAAGGCAACAATTACTTTTAACGTATTACCACAAGAGCAGTGGCAAAACTTTATGAAAATTGTGACAAGTCAGCAAGAGTGCCATTAACATGTCAAAGTAAGGAAGAGAAGGGGAAAAAAATATACACTAGACCCAAATAACTTAATAAAGATCATTTTCAGATAAACTAATTCAGATTTATGAAGTATATACGAAGTTGTTACAGACTTTGAGGAGAGAGTGTGGATACTTAATGACAGTCTTGTAATCAGATTGTATAAGTCATTCATTGCAAAACTGAAGAATGATAATCTTGGTGAGTGTCAAAACTTACTTTAGATGTTCAAGTGGTGAGCATTGAGGCTTGATCAATGACATTCTTGGTGAGTGTCAAAACTTGATCAAGAGACATTCTTGGTGAGTGTCAAAAGTTGATTTAGACGTTCTTGGTGAGTGTCGAGGCTTGATCAAGAGACATTCTTGGTGAGTGTCAAAACTTGATTTAGACGTTCTTGGTTGTTAAGTTTGGATCAAGAATGTATGGCTTTTAATTTTTCTTATATTATCTTAGTATGTGTGATATATATGATCACAATACATATATATATTTATTACAGATATATTAACAGATATATCTAATTGTTATTATATTATAACTCTGCACCTTTTAGAAGGACTGTATTGTTTCAAGTATATATATTATCTTCTTGCAATGTATATATTATCTTCTGAGATAAGTTATATTGACTTCTGCGATATGTATATATCCTCAGCGATATATTATGATCTTCCTATGTAGTCTTCTGCTTTCGATCTCAATGCTGTGTCTATTCTTCCATCGTTTCCAACGATCAACTATATGCAATATATATACCCTCCATTGCAAGCGGGTGTCTTTTGATTAACCAAACAGGCATGTCTATTAGTTAATCGCAACTTTCCTTAATTGCTGTTAATTGAATAACAGTTTGTTAACAATTGTTAATTGCCGATGCTGTTTGATAGTTGATCATTGCTGAAGATGTTTAATAGTTGTAATAATTGTTGTTTGATCAACTAAAATATATACATTGTATATGTATATTGATATATATAATAATATCATTATTATTATATATATCAATATGCGTATATAATGTATGATAATATTATCTCATATCATTTCATCTGAATAACAATATTATTAATTCAATGATGTTTATTTAATTCAATATTATAAAGAGATAATGTATATTAATATATATATATAGTAGTAATATCATATATATATATATATATATATATATAATTTATTTATTTTCTCATAATATTATGATCATTTTATCTGATCAAAGCTATAAACATTAACACTCCCTCTTAGCTAGGGAAGATAAAATGTAACTCACAATAAGTTCATAAATTGTGAGGGTTAGTTCCCAGGTGGATTGCCTCTATCGGCGATTCTATCCACAGTTCTCAGGTGGATTGCCTTCATCAGCGATTCGATCCACAAGCTCCTGTGTGGATTGCCTCTATCGGCGATCCTATCCACAACTCATGAGCTATGGTGTGGATTGCCTCTATTGGCGATTCTATCCACAAGTTCTCAGGTGGATTGCCTCCATCAGTGATTCGATCCACAAGCTCCTGTGTGGATTGCCTCTATCGGTGATTCTATCCACAACTCATGAGCTATGGTGTGGATTGCCTCTATCAGCGATTCTATCCACAAGCTCCTGTGTGGATTGCCTCTATCGGCGATTCTATCCACAAACTCATGAGCTTTAGAGTGGATTGCCTCTATCGGCGATTCTATCCACAAGTAAGATATTTTGATTATCACAAAAATATCTATCACAATAGAAAAAGTTATTGCAAGATCGTCACCTTCCAATAACTTTAACAAATACAAGTGATAATCATTTGGAAGTCGTCACTTCTTTATGATTAACACAGGGGGTAGGCCCATTAAAAACATCCATGATTCAATAGTATAATAATCAATTATATCAAGTTTGCCTCAGAAGTGTTTCACCTTCAATAGTGAACTCCCTCTCAATCAACATGATCAAGATTGTCAAAAGTTGACTGAACCATTTGCTCCATCTGCTCCTTGCATTCATCAACCTGTTGACCTCTTTTGAATCAATTTCGACTCCCATTCGTCTCATTGTCTCACATACTTTTGTCCAACAAAACTTTGCATTGCCGGTCATTTCTTAACAAACACACAATTTTACAAAGGTTTAAGAGGATTATCTGTTATTGTCTTCAAGTCATTCTTCCTTAATACCAACATCATTCGAAGTTTCCATGATTCAAAATTGGAGGCACCTTCAAGTTTGTCTTCTAATCTCATTCCATTTGCCATTCTGAGATTTCCAAAAAATCTGATCTTGATCTTCCTTCAATCTAATCGGAACTTCCTTCAAGCGGTTAGGCTTCAACGAAGGAACCTGGCTCTGATACCATGTTAAGTTTGGATCAAGAATGTATGGTTTTTAATTTTTCTTATATTATCTTAGTATGTGTGATATATATAATCACAATAGATATATATATTTATTACAGATATATCTAATTGTTATTATATTATAACTCTGCACCTTTTAGAAGGACTGTATTGTTTCAAGTATATATATTATCTTCTTGCAATGTATATATTATCTTCTGAGATAAGTATATTGACTTCTGCGATATGTATATATCCTCAGCGATATATTATGATCTTCCTATGTAGTCTTATGCTTTCGATCTGAATGCTGTGTCTATTCTTCCATCGTTTCCAATGATCAACTATATGCAATATATATACCCTCCATCGCAAGCGGGTGTCTTTTGATTAACCAAACAGGCATGTCTATTAGTTAATCGCAACTTTCCTTAATTGCTGTTAATTGAATAACAGTTTGTTAACAATTGTTAATTGCCAATGCTGTTTGATAGTTGATCATTGCTGAAGATGTCTAATAGTTGTAATCATTATTGTTTGATCAACTAAAATATATACATTGTATATGTATATTGATATATATAATAATATCATTATTATTATATATATCAATATGTGTATATAATGTATAATAATATTATCTCATATCATTTCATTTGAATAACAATATTATTAATTCAATGATGTTTATTTAATTCAATATTATAAAGAGATAATGTATATTAATATATATAGTAGTAATATCCAATATATATATATATATATATATATATATATATATATATATATATATCTATATATATATATATATATATATATATATATATTATTTATTTATTTTCTCATAATATTATGATCATTTTATCTGATCAAAGCTATAAACATCAACATTGGTGAGTGTTGAGGCTTGATCAAGGGCATTCTTGGTGACTGTTAGAGCTTGATCAAGAGACATTCTTGGTGAGTGTCAAAACTTGATTTAGACATTCTTGGTGAGCGTCAAGGCTTGATCAAGGACATTCTTGGTGAGTGTTAGAGCTTGATCAAGAGACATTCTTGGTGAGTGTCAAAACTTGACTTAGACGTTCTTGTTGAGTGACAAAGCTTGATCAAGAGACATTCTTGGTGAGTGTCAAAACTTGATTTAGACGTTCTTGTTGAGTGACAAAGCTTGATCAAGAGACATTCTTGGTGAGTGTCAAAACTTGATCCAGACATTCTTGGTTTAATCAAGAAGCAAAGCAATACTTAACGAAGAACATAAGCGCTACAACAAATAAGGATAAGTTTTATCTTCTTCAATTGTTCCTAGATTGAATAATATGATAAAATATTTTCAAAAGTTGATAAGTTTATATTTATGTACTGCAGTTCTAACCTCAAGTTGAAACTACCATTTCAGGATGAATGGATTGAATATTGAAGTTACAGAACGAAACTACTATATCATCTGAATACCTGATTATAAAAAATATTAATATCCAAAATATTAGAAAAATTTAATAAAAAAACTACTATATCATTTGAATACTTGATTATAATAACAAGCATAATATGAATACATAAGAGAGTTAGAAAGACAATGCTCTAAATCTAAAACTTCATGAAAAAAATGAAAGCAAACAGATAAATTTGTTTTATTTGTTTTTATATTTTCAATTCAATTTCTTTGGACTAAATATAAATACAAACTATTGTATGTTTTTGTTAAGTGTACCATAACTTTCCTGACTAAATACTGCTAGTTAAGATTTTAAGGTCCATGCAAAACATATTTTTAATAAAGGCCATGCATGCAAATTAATGTTTAATTTCACTAATAACCACATCAAATAATAGATTTACTCCATAAATGTTAATGAGCAACTAATAACCATGATCCCCATAAAAATTCATAGCAACTATAATACAAGTTCAAAAAAATTGAATTTTGTGTAACTGATACATGTGAACTTTGACACGAGGCACGCTATGCAAGAGGTGAACAATCACCTCATCTTCCTCAGAGCTTGTGCCTAGTTTCATTGCCGGCTTTTGCATGTTCTCCTCATCCTCTCTGTGCCATGTCAGTATCCTTGGTTTGGGCTTCTTTATTATTTTGTTTGCCTTGTTATTGTACTTTTTGTCTTCATTTTGTTTTTGTGCTTTATATTTGTTTGCCCTTGCATGTGCGAGCCCCGTCCTTACCAAAAATTTTCCCAATGGTTCAGCCCATGAAACCCCAGAACTGCATTTATTTCACTTAAGAGCTTATGAAAGAGATTAATGTTGGAAATGACAAGGGTCCAAATGGAATTAATAATAGTGGAATTGATAAAGGTGTGGATGGTAGTGTTAAAACTGCAAAGCCTTCTTTCAAACCAGTGGTTTCTGAGTATTTTCCCACCGTCTGCTACATTTTATGGAAAATTCTTGGCGCACACCGGAGTGGAATTGGGAGGATTACTTGGGTTCAACGCCAATGGAAGTGGAGATGGAGGCAACCTCACAAATGGAGACCCTAGAGGGGGAAGAAACGATAAGTCTCCTTCTCTTGGCCCAAAAATCCTCTCATTGTCTCCAAATGATGACATGGTTAAGGCCATAAGAACTGAGCAGTCGAGGTTCAGAAATGTTGCAATTTTTTTTGTGTGCATGGATTCTAATTCTCTCCCTTCTCGAAAATTCCGTGATGATTGGTTGCGCAATGTTTGGGGAAAGAAACTAGGCATATATGTTAGTTTCTCTAGAATGATGTAGAAAGGGCTTTTTGTGGTGTTCCTTAAAACTCATAATATGCACGGGTGATAAAAAAGGGTTTTTGGAACGTGGGGCAATCACTATTTTGAGCTTTCCCTTGGTCGCCTAAGGGAGACCATGAAAAGGTAGTGGCTAGGTCCTCCCTCAACTGGCTGGAAATTAACGGGGTCCAACCTGAAATTTGGCCATTTTTGCCTCAAATTTTGAAACCCTCGGGCAACATTCTTCAACTCAAAGATTCAAGAGTTACTCTACCGCATTTAAATGGAAGAATTCTTATTGCTTTGAATCTCGAAGTGGTTATTCCTAAAAGAATTTCTTTGGATATTGAAGGAGACAATTTTTCTTGGGACTTATCTCTGCTTGGCAACTTTAATGCTTGTTTTCATTGTAAAATCAATGGTCACACTAGAAAGGTGTGATATCCCCTATCTGACTCACAAAGGTATACAAATTAGATTTAATGACCGAGAATTGTATATAGTCTCGATCCGACACCTAGGACATTGCAAGACCAATTCCTCTACCATCTTGTGAAGAGCCCAAGTTGGCTCTCTCCGGATATTAAAATCAAGTCACCAATTTTGATAATTTTTGCAACAATTTCCCTCAATTGATTAAACTCTCAAAACTAAATTGATCATATCATTTCTTTTCATTACAACTTGCAAATGATACATTCTGAAAACTAGTTTATCAGACTAATTAATCATTGATAAACTAAATATGAAACTCAACTTAAGAGAATTCTATTCAAGCCTTAGAATTCTGAAATCAGTACAATCCTCTTACAAATTTTCTCTGCTTTGAATATAATTCTAAAAACAATTACCAACGTCTATAAATTCAGTCTAATTCCCTAAGAGAAATCTAACAACACATTCAGCAAAACAAATACAAGGCACCTGTAATTTGCAGTAATCTCCAAACATCAACGCTGCATTTGAATAAGTATAGCCTGTGACTGCAGCAAATAATGTACGTACAGTCCAGAAGTCAAACTTGACATCCAATGCTGTATGTAACCCACCAACAATGTATACTCAGTCAAGCTGCCACATTCAGGTCATAAGTTGCCACAGTCAAGGATATTGGATGCAGCTCTTCAAATTTGACTCACGTGAGCCACAATACAGGTCGCAGCAAATATTATGGAGCTGTTAACTTCTCACGTCCAGGCATATGCTGTAAATATTATCTTCAGCACTTGACGCCAACACCAGCACGTGTTTCACCTCACGCCAAGTCACAAACTCTTCAGCAACATTCGAGTGTCATTGAATTTCGAACCCTATTTGCACATATGCAGCTCCAGATTCGAATGTAATAACATGCCAAGCTTCAGCAATACTCATTGCATTTAATAATTAAATACAATCTCTCCTGTAGAAATTACTCCAGAAAAAAAAACTTCAATCAATCCAATATACAGCAGCATTGAATTGAATCTAGTAACTAGCTGTGAAATTCACCATTATCCAGCAATGGCTCAAATCACCAGATAGAGGAATCAGTCCTTCACCAGATAGAGGAATCAGTCCTCAAAACCCTAGCCAGGGCAAACCTTCACAAACTCCAATAAAATATGATTGCAATAATGAATGAATGGAAGTGCTTTTTCGTGCAAAATATATAGCTTTTTCGAAAAAGCACTTTTTTAATATTTCCCTTAATTGGCTTATTAAATACTCCCCACTTTATAATATAATATTATAAAGTCATTAGTTATTAAATTAAATCAATATAATTTAATTTAATAACGCCTTTAAAATTAAAGCCACAGAACCGTCTGCTTGCAATCATCGAACTTCTGACAAAGCATCAGGACCAATTGCCCAACCAAAAATAGATACTGCCCTGCCAGAAATAGCCACTGCTAAAAATAGACTTACTATAAATAGTAAGTCTCTCAAACTGGAGATTCTCTAAAACTGAATCCTGAGATGCCTAACGCATCGTGCAGACACCCTGCCAATCCCGGCCATACCAGAAACCCCACTTACTAAAAATAGTAACTTGGCCAAAATGACCCGAACGAAGAGCAAACCTGATAATCTGAATCTCCATAATGGAATGTAATGTTCCCATCATTAAATGACTATTAAAACTATTGTATATGTGGGTCCCGATTGATTTACCTTATCTCGGGCCCATTATTTCTTTTGGCATAGTTTTAGTTGACGTCATTGGCTCTTTTGTGCACTCTTGGGAGTTTTCCCCGACGGGTATTTATGCTCGGCATGTAGGATAGTTTTCATATATTGAGATTTGATATTTTATTTATGTTTGTGAATTCCTGTTGGGATTCTGCTCTTTGCCATTTCGGAGGTGAAAGACCCTCCCTATTTGGTATTCTGTAGTTTCGGTGGGATTCAACCCTCACCCTATTCTGCTTGTTCTACTTGTATCGGATCTGGCAAATCCGAGGCTTTATCAATTAATTCAATAAACATTCTTCTGGCAAAACATCTTGTGGTTTGTGAGTATTCTGATTCACGGGAAGTATATTTTATTACAACTGAAGGACGGAGGATACTGTAATTGCATCTGCACCTCGAAACCCATTCAACTTGCCACCCCGTACGACCATACGGCCTGCTCATCCCATCCGTACGGCCTGCTCATTCCACCCGCACGGCCTGCTTCACTCCCCACCGTACGGCCTGTTACCGTACGCCATTGTTGCTCCTTGCACACACCTTCGGGAGATACAGAATTTGTCTCCGGGAGATAAAACACCTTCGGGAGATATAGAATTTGCCTCCGGGAGATATAGAATTTGCCTCCGGGAGATACAGAAATTGCCTCCGGGAGATACAGAAATTGCCTCCGGGAGATAAATGCCTCCGGGAGATACAGAATTTGCCTCCGGGAGATAAACACCTCCGGGAGTCGGGAACATTACAATGGTATCAGAGCTGGTGATTCTGCCAGCTTGTGGGTATTGAATGAGAGTTTACTCAAGGAAAAGGAGCAGATCTCACTCGGTCGGAAGAATGGGCGATCCTCAAGATTCTACGACCGAAGTCATGACTCTTCTAAGAGAGCTCACTAAGAATCAGGTACAGATAAATGACACTCAACGCCTCATGGAAGAGACTCTGCGAAAATTGGCCGAAGGCAAGATATCCGCAGAACAAAGCGACAACTCTGTCTCCGGACGAACAAATCATCAACCCGCGCGCTCTCGACCCTCAATGCCAACTTTTCCCTCACGGACCGAAGAACGGCGGGGAGAACAACCAAACTTCCAAGATGTACAAGATCAACTTCGAGATGATTGGAGAAATGCAAATATGGAAGGAGATATATCCCACAAAGATTATGCTGAACTCGGAATGAGGTATTCGGGTGGAAATAAGCACGGCCACTATAATGACGATTTGAGACAGAAAATGGGCAAAGTCAATTTATTCTCCTTTGATGGGTCTGGAGCTATCACAGCTTGAGTGTGGGTGCAGAAAACAGACACATTTCCAGCTCAACCCTATGCCAGAAGATGAGGCCATCAAATTTGCAGCACTACACCTTGAAGGAATAGCTCACGAATGGTGGCATCATGGCATGGTTACCCTCGGCCACGACCAAATAAGTTCCTATGTTGAATTCACCGAGAGGCTGATAGATCGTTTCGATGGAAAGGATCCAGAACTGAACTTCAAAGAATTGGCTCAGTTAAAGCAATCTGGCACAGTCGATGGTTACATAACAGAATTTCAAAGATTGTCTGTCTTGGTCACTGATCTTTTAGAGAGACGGTTGGTAGTACTGTTCATGGATGGACTAGCGGAACCCTTGAAAGGGTGGGTGAAAGGGTTCAACCCCGTCACTCTCACGGAGGCAATTAAGAAGGCACGCGACATGGCGACATCTTCATCTTCGTCAACCAAATATCACTCCCAGTCCAGACCACCTCTCGCTCCACGGGAGAAAGACAGCAGACCTCCGCCCAGGAGGCCCCCGTTGGATGAAGAATCCAGGTAGGAACTCAGAAGGAAGAAACTCTGTTTCAACTGCAAAGAACCGTGGGTTTCGGGACATCGATGCCTAGGCAAAGGAAAAATTCATTACATTGAGGTTTCGTCTGACGGAGAAGAAGAACAAGAACCCGAGGCGGAGGCAGCCGAACAACAAGGTTCGGGGGAGGAAAACATCAATTGAGGGGAAAGACTTGCTGCACTGTTCAAAAGGGGAGGTGCCATTGCTACCTTGGCTGGAACTCCGAGGTGCACGGTGTTCCGGGTCCGGGGTACCCTCCAAGGACAACGGGTCGTGGTTATGCTTGACAGCGGAGCCACCCTCAACTTCATCAACTCCTCACTAGTAAGCCAACGGAACCTGTGTACGGAGGCACACCAGGGATTTGATGTCAAAGTTGTGTAAGGAAATTTGTTGAGATGTACGCATTTGGTTCCGAAACTAAGCATCACCATGGGTAACCACACAGTGACAGATGATTTCTTCGTGGTGGATCTGGATGACATGGAAGTCATTTTGGGCATTCAATGGATGGAAACGTTGGATGAATACACACAGAGTTTCAAGCGAATGGAGTTCTCCTTCAAGGTAAATGGGAAGAAGGTTGTGCTGAGAGGGATGTCAAACGGAGGGCCGAAGGAAATTTCAGCACAGCGAATGGAAGCTATCTTCCGACACGATAATGTGGTTTGGGCCGCACACTATTTTGCCTCGACAGAACCCATACAGAGACAAAGAACGGACCAACAGGAAGAAGAACTTCAGAGGGTATTGGATAAGTACCACTAGGTCTTCGCTGACATACCGCCAGGCATACCACCACACCGAGGGTTCGAACACACCATTGAGTTGGAGGCTGGTGCCAAACCAGTAATTACGGTACCATACCGCCACCCTCAGAGGCTAAAAGATGAGATTGAAAAAACAATTCAGGAATTGCTTGACAAAGGTTGGATCAGACCCAGGGCCAGTCCCTTCGCATCTTCGGTGGTGCTCGTCAAAAAGAAGGATGGAACGATGCATATGTGTGTGGACTACCGCGCACTGAACAAGAAGACAATCAAAAACAGGTATCCGATTCCCAGGATAGATGAATTGCTGGACGAATTACACGGTGCCGTTTATTTCTCTAAAATAGATCTCCGTTCCGGATACCATCAAATTCGCATGCGGGAAGATGTGGAGAAAATAGCTTTCCGTTGTCACTACGGGCATTATGAGTTCTTGGTCATGCCCTTCGGATTAACGAACGCACCAGCCACTTTCCAATCATGCATGAATTGCATCTTCAACAAACAATTGCATAAGTACTTGCTGATATTTTTTGATGATCTCCTGATTTACAATAAAACCTGGGAAGAACATCTGAGACAGTTGGATGACATCCTTGGGATCATGGAGGCTCAGTCCTTGTTTGCCAAGAAATCCAAATGTGAATTTGGGATGACATAAATTTTATACCTGGGTCATGTGGTCAGTAATCAAGGAGTACAAGTCCACCATGAGAAGATTCAAGCTATACTCGACTGGCCAACTCCAAAATCACTCTCCGAGTTGCGCGGTTTCTTTGGATTATGCAGTTATTACAGAAGATTTGTAAAAGGATTTTCTCAGCTGAGTGCACCACTAATAGATTTGACTAAGAAGGGATCCTTCCAATGGAATGAAAGGGCACAACACACTTTTGAAAGGTTGAAAGAAATAATGAGCACGTGCCCCGTCCTCGCTCTACCTGATTTCACTCGACCATTCATTCTAGAATGTGATGCGTCGGGAGAAGGCATCGGCCCAGTCCTGATGTAGGAAAGACATCCAATAGCCTACGAAAGTCGGAAGCTTACACAGACTGAGCGCCTATACTCCATCTACGACAAAGAAATGTTGGCCATTGTGCACACCCTGACTAAGTTTCGGCAATAACTGGTGGGTGCCAAGTTCACCGTCCATACCGACCATAACAGCTTAAAATATTTCTTGGAGCAACGGGATCTGAACGAGAGGCAACAAAAATGGGTAAGTAAGATCCAAGCCTTCAATTTTGATATTGAGTATGTGAAAGGGAAAAACAATGTGGTTGCGGATGCTCTGTCAAGGAAGCCGGCCACCTATATGTTGTCACAAATATCAGCTGACTGGAAGGCTCACTTACTTGTGGAATATTCTAAAAACCCATTTGCATGTAAGTTAATGCACGGAGACATTCAGGATGATCGATACAAGGTGGTGGATGACATCATTTACTATAAGGACCGGATATATCTAGTGCCTGAGTCCAAAATTAAGCAGAAAATTTTGAGAGAGGTACATGCTTCGCCATTAGCCAGACACCCGGGTTTTCTCAAGACCTACAGACAGGTCAGGGAGAGGTTCACATGGAAGGGACTTAAAGATGATGTGTTACAGTACGTGCGAGAATGTGAAGTATGCCAACAAAACAAAGCCGAACACACCTTACCCGCCGGATTACTACAACCTCTGCCCATACCAGAATAGAAGTGGGATGGCATCTCCATGGACTTCATCACCGGACTTCCGAAGGTAAATGGGAAGGACTGTATCTTTGTTGTTGTTGATAGGCTAACAAAGTATGCACACTTCTTCGCCATCTCCTCAGACTACCAGGCCGCACAAGTGGCAGACTTATTTTTCAGAGAAGTTTTTCGTCTACACAGGTTACCCCGAAACATTGTTAGTGACCGAGATGGACGTTTCATCAGCATTTTCTGGACAGAGTTGTTTCGGTTGGCAGGGACAGAATTGGCACCCAGTACCAGCTACCATCTGCAGACAGACAGGCAGACGGAAATCGTGAACAAATGGATAGAAGGCTACCTTCGGAACTACGTTTCAGCACAACAACGGGCATGGGTCAAATGGTTGCATTTGGGAGAATATTGCTACAACACAACTTATCATATGTCTATTGGGATGGCACCCTTCAAAGCACTATACGGATACGAGCCACTCTCATTTATTGATAGGGTTCTGGGTGACAGCCACGCACCGAGGGCAAAGGACTGGCTTCAGGAAGGGCAAGACATTCTCAAGGTCTTAAAAGAGAACTTACAAAATGCTTAGAATCAATAGAAGATTTATGCTGACAGACACAGGATAGAGAGAAGTTTTGATGTTGGCGACTTAGTATACCTAAGGCTCCAACCCTACAGGCAATCATCATTGAAAGCAACAAGAAAGAAAAGTTGAAGTCTCGTTTCTATGGTCCTTATCGTGTGACGCGCCGTATCGGTGAGGTTGCTTATGAACTTGAACTGCCAGAAGGAAGCCGCATCCACAATGTCTTTCATGTCTCCTGCCTAAAGAAAGCTGTTGGGCAGAATATTGTGGTAACCACAGACCTTCCGCCACTGAATGAAGAAGGGAAGCTCCTTTTGGAACCAGCGGAGATCATTGATGTATGGGAGAAGACTCTGCGAAACCGTACCCTGAAGGAATACTTGGTACGTTGGAAGCACTTGCCGCCGGACGACGCCACGTGGGAAAGTGAACACATTCTTCAGCACCCGGCGTTACAATTGCTTGAGGACAAGCAATTTTCGGGACGGGAGGACTATAATGTTCCCGTCATTAAATGACTATTAAAACTATTGTATATGTGGGTCCCGATTGATTTACCTTATCTCAGGCCCATTATTTCTTTTGGCATAGTTTTAGTTGACGCCGTCAGCTCTTTTGTGCACTCTCGCGAGTTTTCCCTGACGGGTATTTATACTCGGCGTGTAGGATAGTTTTCATATATTGAGATTTGATATTTTATTTATGTTTGCGAATTCCTGTTGGGATTCTGCTCTTCGCCATTTCGGAGGTGAAAGACCCTCCCTATTTGGTATTCCGCAGTTTCGGTGGGATTCAACCCTCACCCTATTCTACTTGTTCTGCTTGTATCGGATCTGGCAAATCCGAGGCTTTATCAATTAATTCAATAAACATTCTTCTGGCAAAACATCTTGTGGTTTGTGAGTATTCTGATTCACGGGAAGTATATTTTATTACAACCGAAGGACGGAGGATACTGTAATTGCATCTGCACCTCGAAACCCATTCAACTTGCCACCCCGTACGACCATACGGCCTGCTCATCCCATCCGTATGGCCTGCTCATTCCACCCGCACGGCCTGCTTCACTCCCCACCGTACGGCCTGTTACCGTACGCCATTGTTGCTCCTTGCACACACCTCCGGGAGATACAGAATTTACCTCCAAGAGATAAAACGCCTCCGGGAGATACAGAATTTGCCTCCGGGAGATAAACGCCTCTAGGAGATACAAAATTTGCCTCCGGGAGATAAAACGCCTCCGAGAGATACAGAAATTGCCTCCGGGAGATACAGAATTTGCCTCCGGGAGATAAATGCCTCCAGGAGTCTAGAACATTACATGGAATCCCAACGCTGGCTCCACAAACTGACCCCCTCTGAACACCCATTTAGCTTGTGAGGGTCGCCAAACCAAGCTAAATCCGAAGTCTGAAAAACGGGGACATTACACGTCTTCAATAATAACAATTATCTTCGTCACCAACGTGGGGTCAAAGTATTCAAGAATATTATGGTCTAATCGATAACCAAGTATCGGAAGAGGGATACTCGACACAATAGTCAAACGACAGAACATGACAAGAAGATTACGTGTACGATAAGTAATGACAAGTAATATATGTCAGCAGTAGAAATATAATCATTGGCTACCAAGTATTCGATTAAGGGAGAGGTCGTTAATTAAAGTTTGTGTTTGATTAAGATATAAAGGATGATTAAGAGACCGACGATTAGTATTAAGAATTATCAAAAGACATAAGGGCACGTCCTTTACAACACAGCTTTTCACTCAAGATTGCATGTATAAGAACATTGAAGTCACTCATTCAGGAAGCACCGAAGAAGAAAGGCATTTTAGATCGCAGTCTTAAGACATATATTGAAAAGGATACATAACCATTCAAGCCGTAGATATACATACTATTGCAGATCACTATTCAATGACGTTAACCCGAAGGAAATAAAGCATATACAGATTGCTGGCTGAAATTAGTACTTTGCAAAGGATAAACATTGGATATTGTGATCACG
The DNA here is from genome assembly GCA_027943335.1 of Chamaecyparis obtusa. Taxonomy (NCBI): domain Eukaryota; kingdom Viridiplantae; phylum Streptophyta; class Pinopsida; order Cupressales; family Cupressaceae; genus Chamaecyparis; species Chamaecyparis obtusa. The sequence goes on from BSBK01003542.1 coordinate 271,970, forward strand.
GCATATACACAGGTTGCACTTACAACAGAGCATATCATTATGGAGGATTATTCTCATAGGTTAAAATCGCAATGTTATAGAGGATATCTCTACTGAGATCGTATCATCAATATATCAAGAATAATATATATATAGACTGAACCATTTATAATCACAGTGAAATATTATATGCTGAGTGTCAATTCCATTGAACTAATATTGATATGCATCTATTATTTAATAACAAAACTAATATATATATATGAAAGATGAATATGTATTATATATATGAAATATACATCTGAATTATATATCTAAATAATCTATACTATATATTCCAAAGATCTAATATATATATATATATATATATAATGACAATCAATATCTATTGTTATTGATAATGAAGATTATATATATATATAGTGCTCATAAATGAGTAAACATCTACATTGATAATATATATCTATTAACTAAAATAGAGTAAGAACAGATATATAGAACCTATTACTATTTAGCTAAGAAGGAAGACTAAAGTGTTACCAAGGAGGGGCTTGTCTAAATCCAAGCAATGGCTATCTGTCCCAAAATAAGGTGGGGGTCAGCGTCCCAATAGTTTGGGCTTGGACCTGTAAATTTTGAGGGAGCCCATTGCAATGGTCTCTAGGCACCTTGGATAGTGTTTACACTTTCCTTCATGGAGTTAAAAATAGTAATAAGGTTGGATATGAGTGTTAAAGATAACTATATCTAATAAGATAAATGATTAATCCTATCATGGACATAACAATCCAAAACCTAATTGATAAATTTACAATAAATTAAGTAAAGTCCTGACAAGGGACATTACAAATGGTATCAGAGCAATGATCTTGCCATCTTGTAGGGTAAGAACAAATTAATGAATCATTTTTTGTCAATAAAAGGGATGAAACTATGATATACACATCCTATTATATCAGGTAATGTGAAGCCTGAAAACATAATTAAATAAGTGATATTGCGTTACTAATTAAGAATGAAGGTTAAAGCAATTCAAGGAATGGCGGTCTAAATCCCAAAGGGATGGTTCCCAAGATAGGGTGGGGATCAGTGACCCTCTAATCCTTGAGGGCAAAAGTCCCAAGGGAGGGCTTGGATCTGTAAACTTTGAGGGAATCTATCAAGTGGTATCTAAGCGTTTTGGATTATATTCTGACCTCCTCTCTCCTTAGGGAAAGGTAATATCAGATCAAACTTAACAAAAAGAAATAGAGAAGGCATATGAAGTCAAATTACTTAATATGAAATATGGAATTTAAGAATTGAAATTAATTTAAATAATGTGTATATTATGTGTATACTTTGTGTATGCTTTGTGTCTTCTTGCATCAATGTGTATGCATCGTGTCTTCAATGTGTATGCTTTGTGTATTCATGCATTAGTATGTATGCCTCATGTACTTTGTGTTTGTATATATTTATATATTTTCAAATGAATGTGATTTTATTGATTGGGAATAGTAAGAATACCTAAGTGAACTCAAGATATACTGATTAATATCAAAGTTACACAACTACTCACAACGAAGATTATCTCTCTAGGAAATGAGAGAACTGAAGTTACCAATTGTTATTATCAAATAATGAGGAAATGTGTAATTGCTTGAGGACAAGCAATTTTGGGGAGGGTAGGACTGTGATATCCCTTGTCCGACTCACAAAGGTATACAAATTAGATTTAATGACCAAGAATTGTATATAGTCTCGATGCGACACCTAGGACATTGCAAGACCAATTCCTCTACTGTCTTCAATAATAACAGTTATCTTCGTCACCAACGTGGGGTCAAAGTATTCAAGAATATTATGGTCTAATCGATAACCAAGTATCGGAAGAGGGATACTCGACACAATAGTCAAACGACAGAACATGACAAGAAGATTACGTGTACGATAAGTAATGACAAGTAATATATGTCAGCAGTAGAAATATAATCATTGGCTACCAAGTATTCGATTAAGGGAGAGGTCGTTAATTAAAGTCTGTGTTTGATTAAGATATAAAGGATGATTAAGAGACCGACGATTAGTATTAAGAATTATCAAAAGACATAAGGGCACGTCCTTTACAACACAGCTTTTCACTCAAGATTGCATGTATAAGAACATTGAAGTCACTCATTCAGGAAGCACCGAAGAAGAAAGGCATTTTAGATCGCAGTCTTAAGACATATATTGAAAAGGATACATAACCATTCAAGCCGTAGATATACATACTATCGCATATCACTATTCAATGACGTTAACCCGAAGGAAATAAAGCATATACAGACTGCTGGCTGAAATTAGTACTTTGCAAAGGATAAACATTGGATATTGTGATCACGGCATATACATAGGTTGCACTTACAACAAAGCATATCATTATGGAGGATTATTCTCATAGGTTAAAATCGCAATGTTATAGAGGATATCTCTACTGAGATTGTATCATCAATATATCAAGAATAATATATATATAGACTGAACCATTTATAATCACAGTAAAATATTATATGTTGAGTGTCAATTCCATTGAACTGATATTGATATGCATCTGTTATTTAATAACAAAACTAATATATATATATATATATATTCATAATGACAATCAATATATATTGTTATTGATAATGAAGATTATATATATATATATATATATATATATATATATATATATATATATATATATATATAGCGCTCATAAATGAGTAAACATCTACATTGATAATATATATCTATTAACTAAAATAGAGTAAGAACAGATATATAGAACCTATTACTATTTAGCTAAGAAGGAAGACTAAAGTGTTACCAAGGAGGGGCTTGTCTAAATCCAAGCAATGGCTATTTGTCCCAAAATAAGGTGGGGGTCAGCATCCCAATAGTTTGGGCCTGGACCTGTAAACTTTGAGGGAGCCCATTGCAGTGGTCTCTAGGCACCTTGGATAATGTTTACACTTTCCTTCATGGAGTTAAAAATAGTAATAAGGTTGGATATGAGTGTTAAAGATAACTATATCTAATAAGATAAATGATTAATCCTATCATGGACATAACAATCCAAAACCTAATTGATAAATTTACAATAAATTAAGTAAAGTCCTGACAAGGGACATTACAAAAGGAATGTCCTTTAAAAAACATCCAAAAAGGTAATTTTAATGTTGTCACAAAAGATAACATAGGGAATAAGCAGACTAATAAGGATATTCCTGGGAATGTTTCTAGGAAAGAAAATAATGTTACTAATAACATGTCTGATAATAAGGAAAATCGGGAAATTGAGATGGGTGATCAAGATATTGGTGCTAATTTTAAGATATCCTCGACTAATCCTTTGTTGGAGGATGAATTGGATATTATTCCGGCCACAGAAACTAAAATCCCTCCCTCTCGAGATGGTGCTCATTCAGCCCCTCCTCCCTCAGACAAAGACAAGCCTCCAAGGAGAAATGCCCAATAGATTGCACTAGCCACCACTAATGATAGAGCTGAGGTATTGAGGAAACTTAAACAGAAGCCCTTAGATCATACTAATCCCCTATTTGAGTCCTTGACTTCCCCTCCTATCACTTTGAAGGATGTGGACAAGCAGATTGTTCCATACAACCTTGCAATTGATATGAGTGTGGATGACAACAACCAATTAGTGGAAGTAGTCAGTAAGAATGCTAAATTGAAGAGGAAAACCATGGATAGACAATCACTATCTAATTCTTCATCCCATGGTAAAAGCACTAACAAAAATGGTGCAGACCCGCCTAATTGTTTTACCAAACTATACAAAAATCAGAAACAATCTCCTCATGCTAAGCAATAAAGTGATAAATATTGCCAGTTGGAATGTCTGTAGATTAGAGATGTATGATAGAAAGTATGTTGTAAGGGATTGGTGTAATAAGCTGAATAACAAGGACATTGTATGTCTGTAAGAAATCAAAGTTGTTGGTTTTCATGCTACTAACCTTATGAATTTTTTATGGAATCATGCTACATGTTTTGTATCAAGTCGTGATAAAGGAAGAGGTGAACTGCAATTCTTATTGGACCTAGATGGGATGATAAAATTGTAGCCCGGGGAACATCCCCTTGTAATAGAGCATGTTGGGTGATCTTCAAGTTCAAGGACAAGTTTTCATGGCTCCCCAGAAGTCTACGGTTCTTGGTTGGTTTGATGCTCCTCCTAATTGGTTACAACTAAAAGGGTGGGTCTGGTCTGGACCATTGACTATTGTGAGATACCTTGGAATACCCTTTGCATTATCTCCATCCACTAAGGAAATGTGGGATTGGATATATGCTAAGGCTGAGAAAAAACATAGTAAATGGCATACCCATCTTCTCTCTTTGGCAGGCAGAGTCCAATTTGTTCAGAAGGTACTTGCTTCTCATTCAATATACTACTCTTCAACCTAATTATCAAATTGATAAATTGGATAAGATCATGAAGGACTTTCTTAGGTCTGATGGTAAGGGAGTAAAGAAGAGGCATTGTGTTAACTGGGATTAGTGTTGTAGACCTAAGAAGTTGGGTGGTTTGGGCCTTAGGGACCTGAAATCACATGGGGCTGCACTTGCTTCCAAGTGGATATTTAAAGCTCTTCATGGTGACGAGCCATGGAAAATTCTATTCAAGATAAACATTGTGAAGTCTAAGATTAAAAAAGGTAAGAATTGGAAAGATCTATCTCTTTGTGACATGCTTAAGGGGGGACTTTGATTTAAAAGTATTTGGCTCAGTTATTTTTGCCTCCCTTTGGAAGGTGTGGACTCAAATCGGGGGTCTATTATGCTCCAGAGGGGTTGTTGGGGGCCCGCCCACCTTTTCTATGTTGGACAGATCCCTATGGTCAGGCATTCAGTTAAATAATAAATCTCTTGCGCTTACACAAAGTTGCTCTGCTAAACACAGTAAATGGCAGACCCATCTTCTCTCTTTGGCAGGCAGAGTCCAAGTTGTTCAGAAGGTACTTGCTTCTCATTCAATATACTACTCTTCAACCTAATTATCAAATTGATAAATTGGATAGGATCATGAAGGACTTTCTTAGGTCTGATGGCAAGGGAGTGAAGAAGAGGCATTGTGTTAACTGGGATTAGTGTTGTAGACCTAAGAAGTTGGATGGTTTGGGCCTTAGGGACCTGAAATCACATGGGGCTGCACTTGCTTCCAAGTGGATATTTAAAGCTCTTCATGGTGATGAGCCATGGAAAATTCTATTCAAGATAAACATTGTGAAGTCTAAGATTAAAAAAGGTAAGAATTGGAAAGATCTATCTCTTTGTGACTTGCTTATGGGGGGACTTTGATTTAAAAGTATTTGGCATAGTTTGCCTCCCTTTGGAAGGCGTGGACTCAAATTGGGGGTCTATTATGCTCCAGAGGGGTTGTTGGGGGCCCACCCGCCCACCTTTTCTATGTTGGACAGATCCCTATGGTGAGGCATTCAGTTAAATAATAAATCTCTTGCTCTTACACAAAGTTGCTCTGCTAAATTTTGTGCTTCTAGAGGCATCTGTCTAGTTGAGGAGATCATGTTTTGAAATGACCCTAACTGGCCATTTACTAATTTTCTCAACCAAATCTCATGTAGATTCGAAAACCAATAAAACATGCAAGTATCCAACAAATAAATTCGAATAACTAGCAAATATAACTTTATTAAATTTCTCAGAAATATGGTTTGTATTATACATCAGCAATACAAACAACCAAACATTACAATATCGAATCCAATCCAAAATACAACAAAGAACAGTAAGACTGGATGATAAAGAACCTGGTATAACAATGGCGAACTCTAAATGAATCCGCACCGGGATGAATTGGGTTTCCATCCAATCCACCAAGAAATGTTGAAGGTTTCCGTCCTCAGATTTCTGATTCGATAGCTGAAGCTTCTCGAATTCTCAAAGAGAAGTAATATCCATAAACTGAAGCATGCAAAAATGAGACTCTCAACCTCCTCTTATGGCTGCAGTTGTGACTCTTCAGTTTCCTCACTATGACTCTTCATATTCCCATTTCGTCTCTTTATAATTTCACTTTAAGTCACTTTTTAAAATAAATGACCGTTGAGTTATAAAGTAAAATAATAAACAAGTGAGGAAAACTTTCGGCATTAAAACGGGAGCCCAAATGAGCTCGGATGCCGTCGTGTGATAGCTCGTCAGAAAGCTCTCGACAAGATGCTCCAAGTTCACTACTGAAAAGCCAAGAATTCTGAACTTTGTCGACTTACTATAAATAGTAAGTGCCTTGGAAACCTGCAGAAACTGCACCGATTGGCCTGGAACTGAAACCACCTAGGCCAATTATCCCCTGGAACACTGCGATGCCACGGTTGGCCCTTCGGATCAGGGTAAATAGGCTAACGACACGGCTCAATATAATGTACCCCAAAAAGGGGACATTACATGTTTCATCACCTTCTTCAGTCTTGGGAGGAAATAAGGGATAAGTTTGGGATTCCCTCCTCTGAAAAGAAGACATACTCTCATTTTGAAAGCTTTTACACAATGAATCTTTTCTGAAACAGCTCAAATGGCAAGATGGATCTGCTTTTTTGATGTATCCGCCAAGCAAATATATGATATGTTGAGAGATGACTCTAAGATTCGTAGGTGGATTAGTCAGTGCTGGGGTCTAAACTGGCTGAATTCCAAATCACACTTTTTCCTTGACCTCATGTAGCACCAACCTATTGAGCCTAAAATGTCTTTCCTTTTGTGGCTCTTGTTGCTTAAAAAGGTTGCTATTGGCTCTCTTCTTTCTTTTGTTGGTGTCCTTCCCTTGTCTTGCTCTATTTGCAAAGTCCCTGAAACTATTGAACACATTTTCTTTGAGTATCAATTTTCTTGCTTGGTTTGGTCTATTTTCTGTGGTTCTCCTCTTTGTTGGAATTCTCGTCTTGGGCTGTCTTAGATTGAAGCTTTAGCTGGTTATGTTGAACCCATTGATGTCAAGTTGAATAAGTTTTGGGCTGTTTTATCTGCCGAAGTTTATGGTTTTTGTGGAAACAGAGGAATGTAGAAGTTTTTCAAGACAAGATGAGGAGTCCTACTGAGTTTAGTCATAAAGTCACCCATAAATTAATAATGTTGCAGGTTTCGGCAGTCCTGGAGATACCAAAGAGTAGATTTATGATTCTTGTGCAGGAGGGGGCTCTCATTATCTATCAATCTGATATTAGATCAGCACATTTATGTAACACTTATAAGGACAATCTGGACCAGAAAGAGCTTGAAGCCCTGAAGACAAAGAGGAGATCAACAAGATTAATAGAACTCCTAAAGAACCTGATGCTCCAAAATGGGAGGCGGCTGCTAAGACTCCCCCTGTCATTGATCCTCCCCTGGGGAGATTAAAAACTGATGTTGCTGAATATAGCAATAATGTGATTGTGTCATGGAGCTCATGATGACCTGTGATAGTCTAGTTTGTCTTTTTTGTCAAAAAATACATTCAGAGATATAGGATACTTCATATGTTAAACTGTCTTATATGTTAGTAGTGCTACAGTTTTTGTATAGACCTTGAACTCAGTGAGATATGGTTTGATCAGCTGAACAGTATGCTGGTATGGTTTCAAAGGCATTATCTTTCTTGAACTATCTTTAATATTAAAAAGTTCAATAAAATCCACTTGTATATAGATTCTAATGCACCAAATCATTGTCTATAACTATATAAAACAGATTTTACTTCATAGCACAGTTGTTCAAGGTTCGCAAGAAGATGATAGGCAGAAGGAACTTGTACCACGAAAAAAATATTTATACCAAATACTAGATGGACACTGCACACATTGATAACATATCATTTAAATACACAAAAACGAAACAATGGAATCTCAAACTTGAGTACAAAGCATTACTGAAAACTCACCCATGCCAATTTGGCCAAGACTATTTAGTGCAATTTCACGTTCATTGGTTTCTGTGAACTTTAACAATTCCAAGTTTATCTCAATAGCTTGTATTACATTCTTAACATCTGCAAGGCAACAAATGCTCATTATGCACACTATTCAATGTTAGATTTCAATAATATAAAGCTAAATAAAATACACTTCTCTTTAAAATGGCATTTATTGACTACACTAGACACCAAAGAAGTTGGTAGAAAAAAACAATATATCTGTTAAATCACCAAGAAACACTTGAAAAAATAAATTATGATCTCAATACAACTGTTATCATTCTCGGCATTTATTTCCACAACATTGACATACATTAAGAAATATTAGAATGAATCTAGCGCAAGCCCTGCCCTTCCAATGATCCATAAATCAAGGAATATTTTTTCCTTAAAAAAAGGCAAGTGGATTGTAGGCCAATATTCTGATACTATTTCTTTTAAGTTTTAAGCACTAGGCTTAGATTTGGTACAATATGCATCAGACAGAATTCATTTTAAGCTACTCTTAAAATGCTTCTCATTAGATCTGCTCCTAAATGCAACGTATATTATAAATCTACATTGCAAGGTTCGCCCCTAGGCTAGCTAGATCCAAGTCGTGTTCACTTGTGGGAGTGGATAGGGTTTCCCAAAACACAAGTTGGTTCATCCTAAGAACCCAAGGCAAACCTAGGGTGAACCTCGACAGCTAGCCACGCTAAAATTAAAATTATTTGCATTTTTTAAATCTTTTTTGGGGTCAAATCTGACTTAGGTGCCTCATATAGGTTTTATATACGTAATAGGGTCAGCCTAAATACTCCATAGCATAAGTTCAGTATATATAGGAAGTAATAACCAGTATACTATCATCATATTGTGAATTTTGTTCTTATGAGGTTGCACCATCAAAGTGGCCTATTATTATCAAGAATTGGCAAGTAGTTTATAATATTTTACCAAGTATTTCCTACTTTATTTTTGTTTACTGTTATATCTAGTAAATTAAATACATGAAGTAAAAACAAACATAACAATGCATACAAGATACAAGAGTAAAATAGATCTTTATTCACATATGAAGTTATTACAGAAGAAGACTAGAGATAATCAGCTAGGGTTCAAAGTTGATCAGACTAGACTAACCAAATCCGATAATTAATACAAACAATTTAGACATAGTTGGATAGCCAATATTATTGAGCATAAGACAATGTACACTAACTACACCATCCCCCCAAAAGAAAAAGTCAACTTCTACACGTCAAGTAAACATCAAGGAATATTTGGGAAGACTGGCGACAATATTAGAGGAAGACTTGAATGTGAGCTTGGAAATGTAACTTGCAAACTCAGACTTGTAGTGTACTTGGAAAATCAATTGAAGGTGATGGGGGTCTTGGGGCAAAGCCCCTAGTGGAATCCCAAATTAAGACCTTCAAAACCACATAGATTGTGATGACTTACATCATTTTCATGATTTTTAAAAAGAAACTAGGTCAGCTTCAGGGTCTGCCAATGCCTCAGTAGATGCATGCCTATTTGGATATATAGGCATTGTCATAAAGGGACTAGAGATAAGGCTTGGAAGTATGCCTTTGAAAGACCAAAAACTAATACCGTAATTTGTATCAAGTGTGAAAAACTAATTTATGGAGACGTGCACTACTTGAAATACCACCTTGCAAGTATCATGAAGCATGATGCAAGGGGAGAGGGAAAAACTAGCCATGAAAGCATGCATAGTTGAAACTCAAGGTGTTACAATCAACCTCGAAGAAGAAGCAACATTGAGGGCATAGTGATCTCTCTTTGTGGCCCATGTATCTATAGATCCACCACCACTTGTGCTACTTTTAGTAGAGCACCACCATCAGCGTCGCAAGTGCATTCTATAGCTGATTATTTTGTGTATAAAAACACAACTGGAGCATAGCCATCATTGGATGGAATAGGGAGGTGCATCAACAAGAAGACATTGCTTATGCTGATTTTTGGTACTTCAACATCCGTTTCAATGTGACAAAAAATCTATATTGGCTTAATTTAGTTACTGCAATGACTTGGGCGAGAAAGGCTACAAGGCGCCTTCTCATCTTGACCTGAGCAGGAGGTTAGTTCAGGTGTTTTAGTTTTTAAATGTTTTAACTTTTAACTTTTAGTTTTAAATTTTGATAACTTATATTGAGTTTTGATTTTTAGAGTGGAGACTAAATTTATGTTCTTTTTTTATTTAGAGTAATTACGGATTTTTGTTGATTTAAGTTATTTTTTATCAAAATTGTGTACTTAACGTTAATTTTACTTCATACTTGTAGGTCGCTCACAAATGCAGTTGCTAAGGCAAAAGAAGTGGTGGAAGAGAAAAACATAAAATGCAAACAATTTGGTTGCACCATTCTTTCTGATGGGTGGACAAATGAAAAAAACCACACCATCAATAATTTTTTTGGTTTCTTGCAGGAATGATGTGGTGTTCTTGAAATCCATGGATGCCTCCAACAAGGTGAAGTTTGTTGAAACTTTGGCTCTAATGTTAGAGCAAGCTGTCATGCAGGTGGGGATTGAAAATGTGGTGCAACTAATAATCGATAATGCAATAACATATGTGGCAGTTGGTAGAATCCTCCAAGACATACTACACTTTTTTGGACACCTTGTGCAGCACATGTCATTGACCTTCTTTTGAAGGACATAAGAAAACTAGATTAGGTGACATTGGTTGTAGAGGATGCAAGGAAGATCACAAAATACATCTACAATCACCCTTGGGTTCTTTGTTTGATGAGAGAACACACCCAAGGGAAGGAGTTGGTAAGAGCGGGTGTCACAAGGTTTGCAATGGTTTTCTTAATGTTACAAAGTATTCTCAATTCTTTGACAGCTTTGAAACAAATGTTTGTGAGTCAAGCATGGCTAGACTCAAATTACACTTGCACATTTTATATAAACTCATACCTGGTGTACATTGCTGATTCACTTGGCTCTTTTTCGGGCTTATCTACCAATGGAGACAAGTCATTGGTTCCTGTATGGGAATATTTCCCTCAGCTTGTATTGAATACTAGTCGGTCTCATTACCGCAGAGTACAAGATTCTTTTTATGGGCATTTTATGTATTTATTTGATAAAAGTCTTCCAAACAAGCATGTATTTGATGAAGCATGGGTCAAAGTGAATGAGTATGGCTGCTTATTTCTTTAGTTTCCCAACTATACTTACATGCGGGTTGGTTATTTCAAAGGTGAAACTTACACACTCCCAAGGTACCCAACCAATAAAATTATACTCATGGAGTTGGCTAGGCAACTCATGGTTGTCCAAATATATTAGAACACATTGCATAGGCTGGGTGTGGGGATTTCTTCACAAAATCCACTCAAAATTGGAGGATATTCTATTGATATAGTGCCAAAAGCCAAGAATATGGAATATGAACTTCAAAGAATCACTTTGAAGAAGTTCATGGCCAGGACTTTATTTTGATTGGCGAGGGCTCAATGAAAAAATGAGGAGGCAATTTGTGCATGTCTATCGTCTTGAAGACATGGATTGATCTTCGCACAGAGGCAGATGTACGAAAGATGGATTATTGCCGGTTAACTACTAAACAGACTGTTGACTTCAACCTTGCAAAATTTCCTCCTGGGGTTGAAGATGATGGTGATGTTCTTGATCCAAATTATACTAACAATCATGTTGAGAGTTTACCTATTTCATCTCCATCTTGGTTAGGTAAAGAGAGCATTTCAATATGGGATCAATTTCAGTCTATCCTTGCAAATACCAACATTTGGCTAAAGAGAAGGGGTTTGAAAAGCATCAAGATTAAATTAGGAAAAGATTTTGATCATGGTGGCCCGATTGGTACAAGATCAGAGATTAAAGGTAAAACCAAAGATGGCGCGTCCTCTTCAGTAGCAGAACCTATCATTCCTACCATTCCTAAGCTTACCATCAAAGGAGGCCAAGATACCAGAAGAGTTCTTGAAGTCAAAGTTGCAGAACCCGAAAAGGTTCAAGTAGTTTCCAGTGATGATGAGATGCCTGATTCACCTAAGGTATCTTCACCTATTGCACCTCTTCCTGTGGATACTTCAGTTACAACGGTACTTCCTGATTCAACGCCTGTGTTAGATGAATCTCCTGATTCACCTTTGGGCATAGCTGTGGATGTATTTTCTACAGAGCAGATTCCTCCTATGGACTCGGTCATGGTGACGCCTGCTTTGCCTATTTCATCAGCTGCCCCTATAATTATATCTGAGGAGTCATACCATAGCTTGAGAGTGTGTTTGATGCATACTTTATGACTATTCCTTCCATGGCTAGGTCTTCCATGACAGTGCTTGGTACCACTTCAGTACAGTTGGAGCAGTTTATGTTAAAAGTTACTCATAGCAGCCCTACACCCATGGCAATCTTAACAAAGGCTCCTCCTCTTGTGGCTACAGTTGCACAGGCAGATCCGGTTACCACTCTAGCCATTACATCCATGGAAACATCATCTACTTCATTTTCCTTGCCTTCTTGGTTACGTGCCATAACCCAGAAGAGGAAGAAAGAAGAAATTCCGTTGGAGGGTTATAACATCAGACAGGTTTCCAAGCCTAAAGTTCCAAAGAGTAAAAAGGCCAAAACAGTATCAAGGATTGTGATTGAAGATAATGCAAACAAGTATGCTGAGATTGTCGAGCCCTTGATTGATAGACATACAAAGGAGAAGCAGCTTTCTGACTATAAATTCACAAGAGTAGAGCTTGGTAATCAGACACGCTTGGGTTATCAACAAGATGCTCAGGATGTCGTTGCACAACTTACACAAAGAAATGATAAGTTGTGGGAAAATAACAGATTAAAAGAAGAGAAAGCACGTCTTCTTGAAACCATAGAAATGATGAATAATTCTCAAAATGTTGCTCCCATTTCGATATCAAGCCCAGAGGATTATGAGAAATGTCAAAGGAAGGAGAAAGCAAATGATGAATGGTGTGATCAATTAGAAACACAAGGTATGCAAGTTATTAAGGATTCATACAAGGTTTTGAAGCATGTACGCTTAACTATCAATGAAATAAGAGAGCTTATTTCATCCTTTCATCAGCAATTGAAAGTCTTGAATGAAGATTTGAATGTCTGGAGAATTCAATCTTAATAAGTTGTGTCAATATGAAATCATTTCTTCTGTTGATGAATATTTTGAGTCCTTAGATTTAATGATCAACAAAGAAAGGGTTCTAAGTAAATTGGTTACAGAATTGCAATCAATGTTGAACTCATGGAATGAACAGGGACGTCAAATGAAAGTTGAGTTCAATAAACTGTCTTGTGAAATATTCTCAAAGGAGGATGAGCTAATTGAAGAAGGCATTGTGATGACAAAGTTTGCAGAGACAATTCGCCTACAACTTGATGCAGATGATTTCAGTCTCAGTATTCTTGACCGTTGCATGGAATACAAAATGTCCTTGAATCAACTCCAGAGTCAAGTAACCAGCTATACAAAGTCACATGTTCTGCGCAAGTTCACTGCAATTGCCCAGCATAAAGGCGCACCTGATCCAACTGTTATACATGAGTCTCTTTGTAAGTTTGAGGCTTATGTAAACACCCTCTGAAGCTGATTCCCAAGTGTCTAGGACACATTTTCTCTCTGTTTCGTTAGCATGTGATTGACAGATTGCATGTAATGCATGTAAAGATTGTAAATACAGGAAAACATATTCCTATATACCAGTGTCATGCAGTCATGTTGCAAGTGCTTTAAGCTTTGTAGCATTGAATAAGTCAAAGGTAGTTAATGAGTTAGTTGTTGAATAAATCAAAGTGGTTGAGGGTTTCCTCTTTTCTCTCCACTTTTCTCTCTCCTATTTTCCTATATAAAGGAGAGAGCTCATTGTTAATATTTATCTTTTGTTTTAGGCAAGAAAGCTATGCTTGAAAAGCTTGTGTGGTAAAAAATTTGTGTTTCATTGTGCAAATTTTCAAAAGTGAATGAAAGAAACAAGATTTTCCAAACTTTGTGTTGCAAGTCTTGTGATTGAATGATGTTTTCTATGTTGCATTATTTAATCATTTTTTAGTTCACTTTATAGTTTAACTTGTGTAAATCATTTGAGTTTCAGTTAACCTTTTGAGAGACGTTGAGCTACAGGAGGAGTATTGCTATAGTTTAATAGTGGTTGTAAATACTAGGAGTTGAAACTTTGAGCTTGAACTTTGAGTGTTTTCTTTTAATTTCAGAATTAATAGTGAGAGACTTTGAGCCTCACTATTAGTTCTTGTTATTCTTCAAACATGATTAATCGCAAGAGACTTTGGGCCCTTGTCTTAATCTACCAAATATAATTATAATTGTTGTCTTAGGAGTTGTTCTTACTTCAACTGCCGAGTCACTAGTATTATCATAGCAGTAGGAGATCTTTGTAGAATTAGAAAGTTGTCATTGCTTGTGAATCTTTCCTGAAAAAAGAGGAAAAGATTGGAAGAATCAACCCTTTGTTTGATTTTAGTTGAAATCCTATTGAAGCCACCTGCAGTAAGAAGGGAGCCTCCCCTATTGCTGAGAGGAGAGATTTATCTCACTATACCGTTGCCTAAAGTTACAATTTTGTAAGGTGTAGTCTTAGTGGCTTACAAAATTATTAGCCAAAACAAAGTAACTCATCAAACACTTCAAGCTAAATCACTTTAACAAAAGTAAGCTAAATGTTAGTTAAGAATCTGGATTAGAATAGAGTTCAGAATTGCAAACAACTAACTTAATTGTTCCTTGGTATGTGTAAAGCCAAAACTATTAAATGATCTGAGATAGGCCAGAAGTAATAAGCAATGAAGCACAACCCAAAATAGTATTGGATGAGCCTTAAGTATTCAAAGTAGTTCATCAAACACCTCAAGCTAAATCAATTTAACAAAAAATAAGCTAAATGTTAGTTAAGAATATAATTTGCAATATTTAGAATGCAGAATTGTTATTGTAATAGTGTATTAACCAGTGAGATAACTGGTGAAAATCAGATTAATTTTTAAAGACAGAATTTTTGTGTCATTGCATATACTAAGAAAATTAAAATCAGACAATCATGAACTAAACAGGTAGTCATAAACCATATATTGAAAACATGCAAATTATAATGAAATGTGTCATTGATCTTATTCATTCAACTTTTCAGACAAACCTTGTGCTCCTTAAAAAACTTACTACAATTGTCTCAAACTAATCATTTGATATCGTCCTAATATGTAAAGCATGATTATGATTATTCAATCCTCATCTTGACGCTGTACAATGATAGATAAAGGAGATTGAGCTACTAATAAGAAAAGATTTTAAAAGAAAACCCAGAACTTAGGGTTAAATATCTCTTTAATTTGATTGGGATAAAGGAATCATACATTTTAAACCCTTTGGGAAGAAGGAAAATAGTGGATAAAAGTAAGGAAACCTAGCTCAAATTGTCAAACATTTCTACTTAACATCCTTAAGATAAATGTCGAATCTCTTCAACGCATGGACGGTAAAAAGAATTAAGGCAAAGTAATGAAAGAAAGCCAAAAAATCAACATTAAAATTTTTCTATTTTCACTATCTCAAATTCATGATGCTGTTTTATGATTTTTGAACCTTCCAATTCAATGGAAACAGAACACAGAAATCAAGCTTTAAAATATGCTAAATTATATAAGCACAAAAAAAGTACCAGAATAGCAAGAATAACAAGTTATAAAACTTTTGGTCATTACAATTGACTCACTTTCACCAGCCTTGAAGAATAGGTTCATATTAAAACATTAAGATTGCACACACCAGTTATGTCTTCTGCTTACCCAATTCATCAACTGAGGAATACACACTATCTAAAGAAAGAAGCCTTGCACTAATCATCATAGCCCTTGATCGCAACATGGAATCCACGGAACTATTACTGCACATGTAAGTATAATGTCCACAGGTTTAGATCACAGAGCTTTGAGGATATCCAAGTAATTCCTAGATGTTGATAGGGAGAAATCTACATATCAAAGCAAATTAGTGTGTAAATTTTCACTGTTTACCTTATTGTAGCAGCTAATCGGTGAAGAATGTTTTGGGTTAATAAATACTTTGCACCATTAGGAGTTGCAGCAACCTACAGGATATTCAAGAATCCAAAATATTAGAGAAATGTTGTTGCTCTTATTTCAAAAGATACAAACAACGTCAGACGTTTCCAATCATTAACAGACCAAGGAATCAATATAAATAGACAACTAATAAAAACAAAAAAGACGGCACAAATTCTCAAAAATAAACAGTTATATGGCAATGGCATTCCTTAAAATCATGTGTACGAACTACTCAAATCAATGAATTACACTACGCTACATTATAATAGGAATTTCTTAAAATATCTAGTTGTTTACTATTGGTCTTATCAGCATCATAACTATATCAGGAGACAATCAAAAGTACCTAAGTTGCCGGTTCGGATTTTGGTACGGATGCGGGTTCCAGATACGGGTTCGAAATTTATCCAAAAATTTTTGGGGTTGGGTTTGGATTCGTTTTGGGTTCGTCCGTACAAGAATTTTTTATTTAAAAAATATATATATATATGCTCTGGAGTCTGTAAAAATAACTCCCAAAAGACTTGCATTGGCAGAAGACTGTCACTACCAGAAGAATCCCGCTGCTAAAATGACCTACTTGCTTGCTAAAACGTTGTGTCCTGTGATAAACACTAATAGATGAAAATGTCATCTGAGAAGAATGCTTGCATAAGACGATAAGAATGCTTGCGTGGCATGTATTTAGGGTTGTATTTGCCCAAAAAAAAATTAAAAAACTTTATAAGAAGTCAATATGTATTTAGGGTTGTAATTGCCCAAAAAAAATTAAAAACCTTTATAAGGAAGTCAACATTATCGACGACTAGGAAAAGTCTATCCAAATTCGTTCACAATTCACTTCGGGCTCGCCTGCACATTTTAAAAGTCAGCAGAATTCGTTTTGAATTCTGACAGGGTCTTGCTGACCGAATTGGAAGCGAATTTCTCAGTCAAAATTCGAATTTTGGACGAATTCGCACCGTTTCCGAATCCCGAACGAACCGACTCTCAACTTTGGGGTTCAACATGCGAATGTGGTAACTTTGAAAAGAACCAACAAAAACAATTTAAAACTCATAAAAAGCATCAACAGCATAACATCCATTTGGGACAATAGTATCTAATCACAAATAAACTTTATAAAGTGACACATTACTAAATGCCATAAATTTGAATAATTCTATTAGTTATTATAAGCAACTAAAGATTATATACCCAGCAACAATGCTGGTAAAACTTTACAAAAGAGATTGAGAGATGTTGGCATGTTTAGCTAAAGAGAGAGCAGGCCTTATATTATTAAAAATAGTCCAAAATAAGTAGTTATAAACTGGAAGTAGATGGCAGTTACAAAAGACTGCAGTTACAACAAATGGCAGTTACACACTAATAACTAAAGATGCCACTTTTTATAGTTATTTAATAACATTCTAATACTCCTTAATCACTAAACTGAAAACAACACCAAGCTTGTCCTGCAATTTGAGGGGGAAAAAAAACTAAAAATTAGATGTACAGAAATGAAGAGCAATGTCTTTAAAATCCACCAATTGCCAGATATAGTGATAAATCTCATTGTTCTTGGCGTGAGCATGAAATACTAGATTTTTCAGCAACTTCAGCACACTGATTATCACAAAAAAAGTGGAGTCAATGCCAAAAAGTGGAGTAGAAGAAGCTGAAAATCAGCCAAAAGTAGCACTTGCAATTACTTTGTACTCTGCTTCAATTGAAAATAAACCAAAGGTATGTTGAAGCTTATTTTGCCATGAAACAATCCTAAACCCAAGCAAAATTGTAGCTGGTAATTTCTCTTTCAGCTCTTTTTCATCCTGATGATGGATCAAAGAGTGTGATCCGAAACATTGATGCCAAAAAGGATACACAATCATTTCCAGAAGCAACAGCATACGAGACAATGGATTGTGGAAAACTACTACTTTCAACAGACTGTTGAGTGTCAACTGATCTTACCCAATCACAGTTTGGTTCTCCTAACAAATCAAAATCTGTCATCCTTTGATATGGCATGCCAAAGTCAAAGTACCTTTTGACGCATCATAAAACTGATTTTGCAGCTATCCCATGATATAGTTAACAACAAAGCAATGACCCAACCCAACGGTTATAAGATACTTCTAGCTTTCAATCAATTATTTGTGGAGTAATTTATTAACTAGAGATGAATCATCAAATGCTAAGCATTTCAGCACAGCAAGTGTAGACAATGAATTACAATATGTCATCTATAGCTACTCCAAGAAACTTTTAGCATTTTTGACCTGAACCAAGAAAATGCAATGGTCAAATTGCAAAAAATCAACTCCTTGGAAAATGAGAAAGGCCTAGAACAAACATTATCAAAATCCGCACATAAAATCTGTTTTTACTTGTTGAACCATATTGTCTCTACTAACTGTGAAAACAAAATCATCAATATATAAAATAACAATTACAATATCATTACCATTACTTTTGACATAAATATTTTGAACACAAGACGCCTAAATCCCAAGCCTATGAAATACTTATCAATTTTAAGATACCAAGCTTGTAAGCCTTCTTAAGACTGTAAAAGAACTTAAGCAACTTGCAAACTAGATGACTATGACTAAGAAACTAAAATCTCTCAGCCTGCACCAAAACTGAGCTGTTTGGCAAAAATGTACAAGGCCTAAATGAAACATTATCATCCCTACTAACTGTGAAGGCAAGATCATCAATATATACAACAACAATCAAAATTTCATTACTATCACCTTTGAAATAAATATTTAGAACAGAAGAATCCTAAATACCAAATCTGTGAGATGCTTGTCAATTTTGAGATACCAAGCTTGTGAAGCTGCTTAAGCCTATACAGGGACTGAATCAACTTGCAAATTAGATGACTCACTAAGAATCTGAAATTCCTCAGCCTGCACCATATACACCTCCACATCCAAGACACAATTAAAGAACGAACTTTTGATGTTCATTTGATACACCTTCCAACCAAACAAAGCAGCTATGAAGAGAAGTGATCCAGATGTGACCATCTAAGCAATAGGAGCAAAAGTTTCATAATCTGTCCCATCTTTTTCCAAATATCCTTTAAAAACTAAGTTACCAGGTGCACTCAGATTGGAGCTGGAGGCAGATTCGGATGCGCACGGAAGCTCACAGGAAGCATTAAAACTCCCTGCGGATGCATGTGGATACACAGGGATGCGCATTTGCAAGGAGTTTCAATGCTCCTTGTGAGCTTCCGCGAGCATTTGGGTGCATCTGGATGCACCCGGAGGCCTAGTCCAAAAGAAACGCCACAAAACTTTTAAAAATAGAATAACAGAACATTTCAAATAGATTTATGTGATAAAACATCAGAAACATTCACAGAACAAGGTATCCATATTCTTATTGCTCTTTTTTCTTAAGAGTCTTCATGCAGCTTGTTATTACAAATTGATATGTTCTTCCATGTAATCTCCCCATTTTAGCCATTGTCCATTGATGGTGTTGTTAGCCCATCATTGCGACCCTCATGGGCTAATGTGGTGAATTGGGGGTCACTGTGGCGAAGGCGACATTACTCCTCTTAAGCTTGGTGGTGTCCGAGATTTTGACTTCACTACTCTTCATTTGGCTTGATTTGATGGACTTAGTTTAACGTTTAGAGTTTCAAGTTCATGTTTACCTGTATTTACTAGTCTAACTTATAAAAGTACCTGTCATATCAACATATATTATGATCTGTGGTGATTTAACTCCCATGCACAGGCATAGGGTTTCATTAAGAAGCCACAGAAAATTTATCTTCACCAGTCTTGAAATAAGGTGAGACCAAGCTAAATCCACCCTGGAATTTTCAGAAAACCCCTTATCTGAGGAATACTTAATTATATTTATTAATATCGACTCTAAATTATAAATATTAGATATCTATTGTTCATGAAGTTGTAAGCTCAAGTTAATGTTTATCTGTTTATTTGACTATTGTGCCAACAACAATATTTTAAGTTGGTCCCAATAAAGGGTATGGAAGAAAGCTCACAACCTTTCAATCAGCCATACCTTATCACTAAAGGCAATCCCTATAAATAATAAACCTAATTGTTAGAAACATGACAGAACATAGATTAGATAAGTCTGAGTATGAGCTTAAAATTTTCAATTATTGCAATGCGCACATTTTTTCTGTGCATATAAGATTGTAACAAGGATTCTTGTTCCTAAACTTTGTAGTCACTGATATATGTCAGAGCATTTGAATGTCGCAAATATGCGCATTATTGGAGATTGAATTGTACTGTCATCGATTTGTAGCATCTCATTTTCTTCTAGATCTGTTTTTGTTGTGTGCCTTCGTTGGTATTTTGTTTATCTGAGTTTTGGCTGCACAAATAGGTGATTTACATTAGACTCTCTATATGTAATTGCATCACATAAAATTTATGAGGTTCCACATTTACTACTGAAATTCCAGTTCTAAATTAGCTCTCATTTTCTAAATTATTTTCATTTTCTTGACTATCTCTTTATTCACTTATTATAACAATGTTACATGCAGCAGTAACTCATACACCGCATGAACTCTTAGTTGATTACTTGAAACTGAAAGCATAGTTTTAAAAATTCCAAAAACCTCCCCTGATGTATGAGTACTTTTGACAAAACCCAGCAATAACTCATGAGCCTTATAAAAAATTTATAAAATAAAATAAAAAGAAATTATTTTTCATCATTTGTTGCATCACTTTTTTCCAAGCATTTGAGTTATTCAACATATTGCAATGTTTGAGAATTCACCGAGGTGGTTAGTGTGGTCTCTTAAGCCTTAATTTGGGCTTGACAGCAGGGGCTCCACCCATGAACACTGTCTTGGGGTAAACACCAAGGGAGCTTCCCACAGACCCCACAAGAGACACTGCCCCTTGACCCCACTAGAGTCTCTGCCCCCAAACCCCTGAGAGGTGCATCTATCTATTCCAGCCCTAAACTCCAACTCTAGTTTTAGAGAGCAAAAAGTGGGACATGTTTTGCACCCATGTTTTCTATAGATGAATTTTGTAAAATATTAATACAAATATGTAGTTTATAATCATATGACACAATGACGTGAATTTGAACTGATTCTTTTATCAATAAATCAAGGATGACATATGTAAATTCAGTTCTATACATGTCTTTAAGATTATATTGCAAGTTTATGTGCTTTCTTCCTCAAGTAATGTAAAGTCCAAATTTTTACAAGTTACTGTCAAGTCAATGTTTTTGAATTATGCTTGAAAGCATCAATGAATAGTATTTTCATGCTCTAAATGTCCATGAATGTTTACAGTACGTTCCTTGCAAAAAAATAGACTAACCAATGTGGTTAAATATGTTTTGCAACTAAATCATACCATACATCATTCAAAATAATTTTCATTCTATATAGAGGTGGTCTCAATTCACCTCATATAGCAGCTCTAGTACATTCAGAGTGACAAGCATATCACTTGTGCAGTTGAGTTCTTGCTCAAACAAGTCTAGAAGGCCTGACTGATAAACTGCTGCAGCTGTCTCACTTGAGATACTAAAAAATGCAGCAGCAATAGACAAAATACGAATTCGCACCTGAAAATTCCATATAGAGACAAAACATTATTGAAAAACAGGTCAAAACATAAAATTGACGCAATCCTTGTTAATTTTTGCATTTAATTCAAAAAATTCCCCCAACAAGCAAAAATATGAAATACAAAGATATAAAATTTACATTATTTGAGCAAACAACAATGAAATGTCTATCTTGTACAGATAAAAGTTTGTTCAAGCTCACTTATAATATCCATATCTACCAAAAATGACTGTGAATTTCAAATGCAATTCAAAAATGAATTTGAACTTATGTGCACCACAAAATCTCCAATCAAATACACTTGTGATCCCCAAATGTGTAAATTAATTTCATGAATCTCGGATTGTTCTCGAAAAAGAGTTTGTCTGATATTAATCAAACCTATTGGCTTCACTTAGTCTATGGTAATGCAATTGTACAAGAAATCATTTTAATTCATAGTGAGATTCAAAATGCACATTCAAATCTCTTAAACCCAACACCATCAAAAGATGAACATTAAATGAAAAGGGATAATCTAGAATTGGAGAGGGCATAAATTATAAGATACAAATGCTCTGGTAAATTAATAAAACGTACTGAAATCTCACAATCTTTACCGAGGAAAAAAAACATTAATGCTAAAACAGTAAAAGATCAAAACTAGACAGAAAAGGTATTGAATGAGCTTCAAGAATTCATTGCACCAGGGAACTGCATTATATGGATGCCTCAGTTGACTCTGTCCAATCACAATTTAGATACAAAAACATCTGAATGCATGCTTTACACATGTTAACATGGAATAAAAATAATGAAATATGTATAAACAAGATTCTGTGGAAACTTTTCTCGCACCTCAAATTGAA
Organism: Chamaecyparis obtusa; assembly: GCA_027943335.1. Taxonomy (NCBI): domain Eukaryota; kingdom Viridiplantae; phylum Streptophyta; class Pinopsida; order Cupressales; family Cupressaceae; genus Chamaecyparis; species Chamaecyparis obtusa. The sequence continues at coordinate 294,411 of BSBK01003542.1, forward strand.
GTCTTTTAGGATGTTTTAGCCCTCTATAGACAAGATTCTGTGCATACTTTTTTCACATCTCATTAACAAAGGAATAAGAAAGGCCCATGGCAAATGTCAATTGGTATCACTGTCTAGTATGCAAGGTTTCTTACAATCGATTTTGGACAAATGCCTGTTACTTAGTGGCATAGCTCCCCTTGTTTCTTTTTCCCCTAATCCCTTTCACATTCAAGACCTATCTAGGTTGAGGTTTTGCTTCTCCTTGTCACTTTACTGCAAAGACAGGCAAAATCATTCCATGAATGTGTCATTTCCTCATTCATCCACAGGTGTTATTATTTGGCACGCTGGTCATATTCTAACTTCCATGTCTGGCATTTCTCATTTGTGTCATTTTCTCCACCTAGACCAACAAAAATAGTATTATTACACAAAATTCATAGAATTGTCATACTCTGCAAACGCAAGTTACAAATACAGACTTCTCTTGAACAAAGTAAAATTGATTTAGAAGGTTTGGTATCTTGCCTAGGGTGAAGTCTACTACAGCTTGCATTTCTATCAAAGGTAAGAATATTTTTTCCTTCTTTACTCTTTCCTTCAAGATTGCTACAACGTCAAGCCAGGATCCATCAGTTCTGCAAGGTTAGGCCAAAGTCAGCAAGCCCAACACCTACAAGATGAAAGACAGCCAAAATCGAGATGAATATGGTACGATCTCTTGTATATGCATTTCTCTAACATTATCTATTATATCTAACATTTGTCTTTCTGCAACCAATTTGGCCTAAAGAACATTTCGTCAGCATTATCATCAAACGCTTAGGATATCAAACATTGTGATTGCCTTGCCATTAATGATCATCTTGCAACTCCCTTTCCTAATCACACAAGAGCATTACCCAACTGGTTTGTATAATAAACTAACAATAGGGGTGGATCAAGCAAGATGCTATGCTACAAAATGGAAACTCATCTACTAACTCAACCTTTCAGAGGAAATCAAGATAACAAGTCTGCATTTAATAGATTTTTCCTTTTTGTGGTACTATGATTCCCTTGAAAATGACCATCAAACAACATATGTATTATAGATGTAATACATAAAATATAATATCAGTACAGGCCTATACCAACAAAACCAGAGATTAAAACTTCAAAAGTTTTTGATAGAACATAAAATTATATTTATTTTACAAAATATGTGAAACTGTAATGTCCCCAACTAGGAGGCTGTCAATTTCCAATGTTTAACACACATTATTATGCAACCAAATCAATTTCACTTGAGAAGGCAATGTATAATTCATAATAAATTTGGTAATTAACATATTTAAGCCCCAATTCCTTACTTCTCTCCTAAACTCAACCCTAAGGATCATGTGGATTTACTTGTTGTAGGGTGCTTGACACCAATCTATAAGTAGGCTCCCTCAAGGCTTTAGGACCCCATCCCTATCCCGTCTTGGGACTCAACTAACTTTTGTGGATTTACTCCTCTCCCTACGCAACATCAGCCTATCACCTCACGGGGCTATAGCAAAAGATTAAGGAATAGGCTATTAATATATTAATATCTCTTGTATTACAAAGTATACATATATATATATATATATATATATATATGGAATTCAGTTTATTACAAATATATATATATATATATATATATGCATGTAGGGAATTCAGTTTATTACAAATATATGTATATATACATATGTACGTTATATATATATATATATATATATAAATGTACATATGTATATATACATATATTTGTAATAAACTGAATTCCCTACATGTGAGCGCGCGTGTGTATATATATATATATATATACACACATCTTACATTATAAGTTAATTCCATTAACATAACCGTTTACATATTTGTCCTTATTATATATTTTCAAATATGCCTCAGGCTCACATTGCTTCTTATCTTAATTAAAAATGAATAGAGATTGCGTACCATCTGCTATGATCCCTGAGATCAATTCAATCTGCTCCTTTTGAATCCTGTGATACTCAATGAAAATAATCAAATATGATGATCCCCTTATTGGATGAGTCTATCTCCATATATATTATGCAACACAAAGGATCACATCTCTTCACATTCGATGAGGCACCATCCTTACCAAGGGGTTTGTCTTCATGATTATCCAGTTAATTCAAAATCATTATTAATTAGCATGGGTCGTGGTTCCTAATGACTTAATAATATTAATCGAAATTAGACTCCTCTTAATATTACCATCGATACGTAGTATTCCAAAACTATCCATAAGTACTATCTCAAATATTGATGACTAATCGATTGGACAGGACAATTCCTTTAATTTGATATCACTAATAATATTCACAATAGTCTCTGCTCATTCACACGTTGATTGCTATTTACTTTTGAGCATAATAGATACTGAGTGAATTCCTTATTGTAAGGCATCAAGGAAACGATGCAAAAATTGTTTCAATAGAAGCACATTGTTTTTGCCCATGATATTCATCGATTCTAAGAACACTGTTGCCCATGCCAGGGCCTTCTCTAGCATCTTATATATATGATATAAACATCATAGTTTGAAGGAGTGGCCATAACTAAGGCACCTCAATTATCACCGTCAAGTATGTCTCCTTGAATGCATCGTTCACTCAACAGCTATTTGATATTTACAGTGGTATACGATTCCTAAGAATCGGTCGCATATTTCCTCATATGAATTATTAGACCATTAGCACATATGGTCACCTCTCTTCCTACATGCTAATTTCAAATATGGGAGCAGCAGCTATAGGAAGTTCTTATGATTTTTCTTTAGTACCTCATCGTACCAAATATTAATTTGGACATAATTTCTTAAATTAATCCTTGTAGTATAATATATTATAATTAATTATTATTTATTATTAAATCCATTTCAGAGAGGGGATGCTACAGTTCACCCTTCCCCAAAATTGCTTGTCCTCAAGCAATGCCCATTTTTTATACAAATATTTCAAAGAGAGTATCTTTTGTTGTGCAACTTTGATTTAACCAGTGCATTGAGAATTTGCAAAGGTTTACAAATTCTAGAGACAAGAGTCAAGGCCATCTTCGTAATGACATCAAACTGATTTGAATTGACAAAAGTTTGTCAATTCATGCTCACTCTAGCTATTCTCTTGTTCTAGATCAACACAAAAAATAGAACCACACACGGAACATACACTTGAAAGATATGTGTATATATATATATATATATGAAGACACAAAGTATACACATTAATGCATGATGACACAAAGCATACATAGAGTATACACATAAATAGATGAAGACACAGAGCATACATGAAGTATACACATTATTAGATTCCTTTCTAGAAAACAAAGAATGATAAATGTGTCTTTCATAATCAATCATGGTTTATTTTGGTAGGAAAGCCTTGAGAGGACACCTTTAGACTACTCAACCTAACTAAGCCCAAGAGCGAATAGGGGATATTACAGAAACTGCCTAAGCCCTAATCAAGAAAAGACATGGGAATGCTGACATTACTGTTGCAAAAAGATTTTTACATTACAAATCCCAGGATGTTCAAAAGAACTAATACTGAAAAAATTATATTACTTTTATAAAACATATAAACTGCCCAGGCCTTGGTCTGGAGAAACGGGTATGCTGAAATTAGTGTTGCTAAAAGATTTTTACATATAGAAACGCAGCATGCTCAAAAGAACTAATTACCAAAACAGTGCACTTGTGAACAAAAGTACACAAATAGAAGAATTGGAATAAACATTGTATCTAATTTTCATCTATACTAATTATGTCATTAAGAATGTAACCTAAACACACATGCCAATGTAATGTCCCTTTTTCTAGAATAGGATTTAATCATAAATGATAAAAAATAAAGTAATAATTAATAATATAAATAAATTATAATATAATTTATTATCAAATCAACTATATTATTAAAATAATAATAAAAAGAACATAATATATATATTTGATAAATAATTATAATTAAAATATATTATAATATAAATATAAATATTACATGATATCATAATAAAATATCACTAAAGATATGTAATATATTATATGTCAAAGTATTAAATGGTAGTAATAAATCGAATGAGGCATGAATTAGAATCGCGGCTAGAGAGACATTGTTTAACTTGGAAGAACCATGACCTTTGAAAAGTCGCCTTTCTTCCTTCCCCTGCAAGAGTATAAGTGGGGAAAAGAGCGAACATAGAGATGATCGAACATGGACTGACATAGAGCATATAGTCTACTGGTATTAGTTGATTAACCGGTAAGAATGTAACCGGTACATGGCAAAAGAGGTATTGTCATTGATTGGCAAAGAGGTGTTGTCATTTATGACTAAGGATACCAGTGTTCGATCTGTGAAGCAAGGACAGGCGCAACTATCAACAATAAGTGCGAGGAGAAACTGGTTTGGGAACCGGTAACACTGAGTAAGAAGAGACTATATCTGTTACTAATAATGCTCTAATTGATTATCAGAGCAACCGGTAACCAGTAACAAGAATCGAGGAAAGGATGGAACCGGTACAACCAATGGATGGGATGGTGACAGGTTAAAGTTCTTATCTGTGCACAACCTAAGGATCTTAACCGATCAAGTGAAGATTTCATCTCGATTGATGAATAGGGGAAAGTCAGAGTCGACAAACAGTTGTCTGACTCTTTGACCGGAATTTGTTGCACAAAATCTGGATGATCAGTACAAGGCGCGATTGAAGGTTTTAATGCCAAAGTTTGTGGCATTAAAACATGACGATATCTCTTGTGAAGGAAAGCTTTTGACACGCATCTGTCGTTTCTTTCATAAAGTGGATAAAGCATGGCATGCATCGGATGTTCTCTCAGTGAACTGATACTCTACTGGGTGATGGATTCGAAAGTGATCTTTAAACAGGTCGTGCATGTAAAAAGCAAATAGGGCAAGAAGTCTATATATTCCTCTGCCTGACAAGAATATAGTTTGCCTTCATTCTGCCAAAGAAAATAGTGAACCTATACGCTGAAGAAGCTACTAAGTGAAGAGAGGAGAAGAAAGTAGTGTGTGCAAAGAAGCACAACAACCAAGGAGAACATACCTGCAGTGACTAGTGATGATTCTCAGTTGAATCAAACTGCGATCTTATCAGGCTCAGCAAAGCCATCATCAAAAGATCAAACCCTCTATTGCTCTCTGATAATTGCAATAGCGAAATCCTAGTATTTTGGGTGGACATTAACAGGTCCCTTGTATTAAATCCCTTAACCGGGCGACATCTGCTTAGTTGTTCTAAGTCCTGTAACCAAGCAGGTTCTAACAGGCCTTATTTCTTAAATCCCTTAACTGGGTCGCATCTAACAATGCGTTTGTAATCCTTTAACACTAAAGGCTCCTTACAAGGCGCACTTCAAAGAGTGCAAAATTTGTGAGGTTTACTCACACCGTGGTTTTCTCCCGATTTGGGTTTCCATGTGATAAATCTGGTGTTGTCTATTGCTTGATTGTTTGATAGCTATTTCTGTTCTAGAATCTGTTCTGCTTACAGTTTTAGTTATATTATATCAGATTTGTTTTTGAAATTTTAGTGGGTGCTGATTCACCCCTCCCCTCTCAGCACCGATTGGGACCATCATAGTCAGCAACTCACCTCCAATCAAATATAAGATACATTACAGTCAGTAAAGTAACATTATCAAGCAAGGCTATATGCGATGTAAGCATATCGGGGATAGAGATTATAGTCAACGTGCTATACAAATCCAACATTGATGTTAAAATCCAATCAGAAATAAGGGATGAATCTACAACACACTTGAATATCCAATCAGCGACAAATATATGATATAGTCAACAAATTTTGTCAACAACATATCATACGGGGAAGATTTCAAGCAGGTGCTTATTCGTAAGTCAGAAGTCTATCTCTTCTGGAAACACAACCAATATGTAATGTCCCATTTTTGGGATAATATGGTTTATGATTGGATTAACCTATTATTGGCCCTTGTAGACTAAGATTGATGGTTAGAGGGTCCTAGTTGGCAGTGTAGGAAGCTTATTCCCATTCCGGAGGTCGGAAGTGTTCAGGATTGCTCTCCGTTTGGTTCAGCTTGGCGCACTTACTATTTATAGTAAGTGACTATTTTAGGAAAAATCAAGGTTACTATATATAGCAAGGCACCTAATCCAACTATGATTGCAATATTAGAGTTAAATCTATCTATTTTTCTTTCTCTCTCTTCCGGATATTTATTTCTATTTCTAATGTCACTCCTCAATTATGTTTCCATATTCTCTCTCTATTCAATATGGAAACTTCCTCTTTCTTTTTTCTCTCTTCAGAATGCTTCTACTTCTATCTTTGTTCGTTATAGAAACATTCTTGTGTATACTTGTATATATAGATCATTTATGATCTTTGTTTAATAACCATTCATTATTTTACCATAATATGGTTGTTGGCTATTTTTTCCACCCATTAGCCCACATTGATAACCAATCTGAGACACCTTTCATAGGCTAAGTTTTGTATGTCTTTGACACAAGAAGTGCACTATGTTTTCTGCATTACTCAGGTGGGCGAAAATATTGTATGTTTTTGGTGCCTCACATTCCCGCAAAGGAGTTTCATAAAAATCAGTTTATATTGGCAGCATGTGCTTTTGGCCGAAAACATTATGTTTTCACCATCGGTATAAGATGGGTGTTCGGAAACAATTTTTTGGCCCATCCCAATAGGCAATGTTATGCCGATAACTCTTATCGACATAACATTATTCTTGCTTCTCCGATGCGAAAACATTATGTGTTTTCGTCATCGGTGTAACATGGTTGTTCTCTGATGTGCACAAAATGTGGGTCTCAGTTGCTTTATTTTCAAAAGTTTTAAATGTCGATCACCTTTTCCAAGACCAACGGCTCGGATTAAATTGCATTTGCGCGATTAAATCTAAGGTGTGCAAAATGATAAGTGTGCGGGTGCGCGGGGCCGACAATGTGTGTTTTCGCAATTGCGTTACTTTTAATTGGTGAATGAGACACAGTCTGAGAGCATAAAATTTAATGCAAAACTCCACTTTTTGGTGTCTACACAGGACGCAAACACTTTTCCTTTCCTTGTTGCCACTTATGGAGGGTATGGGGCTTGATTTTATTGAATGCAGGGGCATTTATTGGCCCATTTCCTATCACTTCCATGATCAGATGTACACACAAAATCATATTTTATTTGATATTTCTTAACCTTCCATTTTAGACACTTTTTGTGAGCTTTTTTGACAAATAAAGCTGCATTTATGGGAGGTCTTTATGTCGATATTATTAAAGCATGACTTTTGGGCCATTTTTATGCCTTTTAAAGTCCTTTGAGGGGCTCAAAATTGACCTTAGAGACTGAATCCGACCCAGGAGTTATTGCTCTCCTAGATGTAGTTGGTTCAAAATTGTATAAGTATGATTTGAAGGCTCATTTGTATGGGAGTTCCAGTTTTATGCAGATGCAGCTTTTTGAACTGATCTTTCTTGAGTCCTTCATAGTGGTTTTTTGCAGATTGCTTTGTAACTCAAACTTATGAGGATACTACTGTGTCACCATTGAAGCTTATATAAAGAACCATTTGGAGGCCATTGTTGAGTTCATTTTGTTGTATGTAAGTTACTGATTTGATGTTGTTTTGTGATTCATCTTGAATCCTTAAGTGAATGCCTCAATTTTTTAGCATCTACAAGTGAATATTTGATACTCAGATAGGTTGTAAGTTGTGAGTTTTATTTTGTTTCAGATTGTTAATCATGAATGTTATTATTCCTATTAACATTTGGATTGAGGTCAAACCTTCTCATAAAGTGTTTTTATATGAGTATTCTGAGTGTTTTTATATCAATATTGTGCCAATATTGAACTTTTTATTTGAAAGGTTTCATTGTGTCAAATCAATATCTTTCTCATCTTCAGATTTGGTGTATCACCTTAAGTTTTCATTTTATGTATTTTCTTGCTTCAGTATTTAGAGTTCATGCAAAAATCCTTCTTATCTCTTTTCCAGCCAAGTTTTTACAATTCTACATTAGTTTCAGGTAAGTATCATATAGGAACCAGCCTAGAATCCAGAGATTCGCTCCATTTTTGGGAAAACCACTACCCAGGAGTGTTTCCACGTTTCTCCAAAAGGTTAAGTTTATGAGAACTTAACAAGGTGCACTTTTGAGAGCTAACAATTTTGGCACACTCGGTGGGACTATTCTTAATCGAACAAGTCAGATTACATTCCATTTCTTGCTGGTTTTGATATGCTACCAGTAGGTTCAAACCTTTGAGAGGTCACTTTTCACATATCTGGCGGGTCTGTAGAGGAAAACCAACTAGTTTCATAGGATCAAGTGCTGGTATGTTAAAAATAAATTTACATGCTGATTTCCATCCTTTAAGATGAGTAGAAATGTCAAATTTTCAAGGAAACCATATATACCAGATGGCCAATTTGCATATTCTCCACCATTTCATGAGAATAATGTCCAAGAAGATCTATTTCAACCATGTCAGAACCAACAATCACAATATGCTTATAATGAACCCATGCCTATTTTTGTTTCTCTCTCTTCCATAGATTTATTTTTGTTTCTAATGGTCACTCCTCTTCTATGTTTCCATATTCTCTCTCTATTCAATATGGAAACTTCTTTCGTTTTTCTATCTTCAGATTGTTTCTATTTCTCTCTCTTTGTTCGTTATAGAAACAATCTTGTGCATACTTGTATATATAGATCATTTATGATCTTTGTTTAATAACACATTCATTATTTTACCATTATATGCAATGCACAGTTGGTTTGATCAAATAATGAGGGATTTACTAATTATAGTAAGTCAATGGTTGATAGAAAGGAGCCTCACTATTTTTAGTAAAGCAATTGGGTGCATAGTGGACACAATGGTTGACTTCAAGGTTCAGACAAAATTGAGAAATAATGATCGTTTGTAGACTTATTTAATTATTAATAAAGTGATTACTTTATTAATAAAGTGCAATTATAATATAAGGTATTAAAAATCACTTTATGCGCAATGGAGCCATGACCCTCATTTAAGTGATTTTTAAAGTGCATTAATTAGTTATAGCCTGGAGGCCAAATATTAAAATATTTTAATAATGCACACATTTAATATTATTTTAAATCATATTAAATGATTAAGAAGTATCTAGAAGGGATCGACCGACTACTTTATTAATAAAGTGCAATTATAATATAAGTTATTAAAAATCACTTTATGTGCAATGGGGCCATGACCCTCATTTAAGTGATTTTTAAAGAGCATTAATTAGTTATAACCTAGAGGCTAAATATTAAAATATTTTGATAAAGTCATGTGAACACATTTAATATTATTTTAAATGATATTAAATGATTACGAAGTCTCTAGAAGGGTTCAACCAGCTTTGAGAAGTTTATAAAAGGGTTCAAAAAGAAAATGGAACTCATTATTATCGGTCATTTTCAACACTTGGCTTTGTGTTTGGTATTTTGGAGGTGAGACCTAGGGTTTTGCAGCTAATTGGTCTTGGAGAGCGCAACTTCTCTTTTATTCAATCTTTCTGAGTGTGTGGAAGATCATCTGAGGTTTGCTAATTGGTGGCTTTATTTCAAAAGTCACATTGTTCTTGATTGGGGTTGTTCTATCAACATTTTTAAAGGTTACTTAGAGCAGATCAGAAATAATTGAAGATAAGTATCATTTAATTTCTTCATTGCTAGTTGTGCCTTTTTCATTGGCATGCGGGAATCATTAGTGTGCAGATTGGAAGTGATAATCTACAGAAATTTCAAAGGTTTGATAATTTAATTGCTTCCATATACTAGACGGGGTTTGATAATATTCTTTCTGCTTTATGACTACTGCAAACTTTATACTTCATTCTGGCAACCATGTATGACAGAGGGTTTCAAGGCATATCTTACCTATAAGTTCATGAATTGTAACTCCTAGATTTTCTAGGTATTGTTGATTTAGCTAATAGGGAATATTTTATCAATTGGGTTGTTGATATTTTGTGAAAGTACTAAGTATCTAAGCTGATATAAAAATCTGGAATTTTCAGTTGTATATTCCATGTGTAATGTCTAATTTTTTAGTTGAAATTATTATTGCAATATCTTCAATTTTGCTGCATTATATTGTTGTATCAAACATTGCAAATATATCTAAAAACAAAAAACCCAAAACAAAGACAAGCGAAAATTAGAAAAGTAAATATCCTATTAGGGGTGGGATATTACAGTGGTATCAAAGCAGTTTCATGCCATCCTGTTTGGGTTTGAAAAAAATTAAAAATTAAAAAATCATTGGGCTTACATAGTTGATGTTTGAGTGACCAACATTCTTGTTTTTGTTTGGGCATGGGAAAGAGGCATAACTTGGAAAAGAGCATTAAGGACCTTGCTCAAGCTCAGCAAAGGTTAGATTATGACTTGCAGCATTATGAAGATTATCTTTTGAGGAAATTCAAGCACTCGTCCACACCTACAGGTAAAAATTCAACACAGCAGTACAATAAGGAAAATGTTGTGGAAGGATCTACAAATGTTGGCACACAAGTTGGAAGTGTCAAAGACAAGGAATCTGCAGAGAATACAAGCTCTAATAATTCTGATTTTACGAACAACAATCCATTACCTTCACAAAATCATAAGGTGACAAATAAATCACATAAGTATGATCATGTTATGGAATCTCCTAGCATTAGTGTGATGTCTCCATTCCAAAATAGAATTTAATAATAAATAATTTTAAAGAGTAGAATTTTATTAAATAAATAACAATCACAAAAGAAAGATTTAATAAATAAATAATATTTAAAAGATAAATAAATAAATAATATATTACAATCTATAATTAATATATTATTTATATAATATATTATAAATGAAATAATATAGTAGTTTCAAGTTAGTATCATTAACTATGAATTGCTACAATAAATAAACATGTTGATCAATGTAGTGCAGAGATGATGTTTAAGGGAAAAGTGGACACACAATCGGATATGTAAATATAAGATCTCCACTTTTCAGTAAACATTCAATACAAGAGAAAGAGGGGCTTCGAGGCGTGACTCTCAATATAACCTAAGTTAGATTAGCAAAAACCCAAGAAGATGAGGGGATGCTAATGCTAAACGCAGATTATACCAAGGAAGTACACAAGCAAATCCTCTTTCATGCAATGTAAGATTTGATTAAGGTTGTATAAATACACTTGTAAAATTGAACTAATTGATTTAGCAAGATAAGCAATAGAGATCTAGGTGCTAAATGTAAGCAATCAACTCAATTAAGATGTGAAAAAAGATCTAAACTAAGATATGAAATAGCCAATGAGGTACTCACCATGAAATATGAAGAAGAATATGTTTTTCTGCTCTGAAAACTCTTGTCTTGGACTTGTAGTTGAATTTCCGACTGCAGATTTGTGATCAAGGCTTAAAACCCAAAAAATGTTGAAAATCTTAGGCTGTCGGGAACAGGTTGACCATGTCACCGTCCTTCGGACCAAGTCAACCAACTCACTGTGTTCTCGGGGTACTTTATTGAAGTCGACCCAAACATTTCTGGTAGATCTATGTCTGCAACTTCCAGATCTGTACCCGCAATTCCTGTATCCTGCTCCTACACACTGAAAACTAGCTTTTGGGGTTGGGGTGGATAAGCGCTTGCCTTGGTCAAGCCCTAGATTGAGGAATCGACCTTCAAATGAAATGTAAATGTAATGATAAAGGAAATGCTAACATGTAGTAGGATTGAATATATCAAATGAAAGATACAATTACCTTTGTAGATGCAATTGAATTTGATATGTGATCAAGTATGCAAATGTAGTAGCCTTGACTCAAAAAAACCAAAATGAAATCAAAAGAAGTCAAAACCTCATGTATAGGAATGTGTGTGACATGCCATGATGAAGGATGGAAGGACTTGAATGATGATGGGTCTCCTCCTTAGAAGCCAAACTCCACTACCACCTTGAAGGAAGAAGCTTTATGCAAAAAGGAAATGCTTGAACTTGATGAAAGCTTGAAGATGCTTGTTTGAAATCTCATGAACGTGTGTATGCTTGCTCTTGATTGCCAGTAGAATGCTAATGTAGCTTGATTGATGAAAATGAAATGCCCAAGCCTCCTTATATACTAGTTTTCGGGATTGAAACCAAAGCAGGCTGACCTAGAAACAAAATAAATCAATCGACAAACCCAAGACACTTTGAGCCCTGCACCTGAAATCCCTCGGGGAAGAGGTCGAGTTGGTCGACCTTTTCCTTGGGAACAAGTCGCTAAAGGGGTTCCAAAATGGGGCACTATAGGCCTCTGAGGGAGTGCAGAAGGAATCCGGAGATAATGAACCTGTCGGAAGATATGGCCAAAAGGGTGATAAAATAAAGGACCATGCCGAAAGATGAGAGATGACCTAGAGAGAGAGAGAGAGAGAGAGAGAGTGAGTGAAGAGCCTAACTGGCTCCTTTTGAATCCACTCAATTTGTATTTAAGATATTTGCAAACACTTATTCAAAATTACATTTAATTGCAATTTAAATTCATCTTCCACCAAAATTCTAATATCGAAACTAGAACAATGGAATTTTCCTGATAACATTTGTCACTTTTTATTCTCATCACAACAGTACATATAAGCATTAAATTAATGTAGAAATTAAAGCACCTGGCAGATTCTGAGATGTTTGTATATGCAGTATCTTCCTCAAACCATGTCACAGCCTAAACACATCAATTGCCAAGCCTGTACAGTCACGTGGCAACTCACAGCAGTGCGTGACTGGTCTTTAGCAGTCTTAGGCCCCAGCAGAATGAAGAACAACCCTCATGACAGTCACGTGAACAGTAGGGAACAAGGTGTGACTGTCTTAAAGTTAACAAAGGGCCTTGCAAATGAAACACGGCACTTGCAGCAGTCACGTGGGCTGTGTTGGGGGCTGAGAGACTTCCCAAGCCTCACGCCAAGTATCAAGGACTCCAAACGGCTCCTCTAAAATGAACGCAGCTAACTCACATCCAACCACAATGCCTTCAAAAATTAAAATGCAGCTAGAAGATTATTCAATACCTCTTGATAATTACGAAACCCTTAGCAAATTCATATACAATTCCAAATGAAGGATCACGACAAATTCCCCATAAATTTCAGAACCTCAGCATGACTGAAAAATCAAACCCCAGGAGAATAAAATGATTTGCCTGTAGAATAAACTTCACACAAATCCAGTATACATCAGCACTGGATTTAATTTAGAATCAGAACTATAGTTGCAAAATTCACCATCAACCTATAATGGCTCAAATTGCCAGAAGAGGAATCAGTCCTCAAAACCCTAGCCGGGTAGTCTCTCTCACAACTTCAATAAAATCATAATTCAACAATGGGTGAATGAAAGTGCTTTTTCGAGTAGAATATATAGCTTTTTCGAAACAAGCACAATTTCACTTTTTTTTATTAAAAAGACTTTTAAATGACCTCTTCACTTTATAACATTAAAGTTATAAAGTATTAAAGTTATTAAATTAAAATAATTTAATTTAATAACGATAACTTTAAAAACCAAAAGCCTCTAAATCTCGCTGACTGTACAAACTCATTTCCAACACCAGAGCCTCAAACACCAACTGCCCTGCCGGAAATAACCCACTGCCAAAAATAGCCAACTGCTAAAAATAGACTTCCTACAAATAGTAAGTCTCTCAAACTGGAGATTCTTTGAAACTCAATCCTGAGACATCTAACACTCTATGCAGACACCTTGCTAATCTTGGCCATACCCCAAATATCACTTACTAAAAATAGTAAGTTGACCAAAATGACCCAAACAAAGAGCAGACCTGATAAACTGAACCTCCAGAATGGAATCCCAACACTGGCTCCACCATCTGACCCCCTCTGATCGCCTAATTAGCCTGTGAGGGTCGCCAAACCAAGCTAATCCCATAAATCTAAAAACGAGGACATTACAGAGACAAATACAGAGAGAGACCAAAACCACGCTAAGGAGGGCTAAAAGGTCTCAAAATGAAGTGCGTCCATTTTAAGACAGTACATTTAGCCTCCACTTTAGCAGGAGTATGAGGCAAGTCATACTCTCGGTAAAGGAAGAAGGAAAAGAGAGACAATGTCACAAGGAGATAGAACATCACCAAGTTTAAGGACATAAGCCCCCAAACCTAGGATCCTAACTCCATTCCCGTGCATAAGAGCACAAAAACAAAGCAAAAAAGAAAAAAGAGAGCCAAGCCAAAAACAAAATCAAAAGACTCAAAACGGGTTAGTACAAAAACCCAAATCAACTAGTGAAAGAGACCTCAGCTAAAGAAATGTCTCACCCACCAATATCATATTTGGAAGGCTATTGCAAAGCATAAGGGATCACATAGGAAAGGCAAGAGCACCACAAAAGACTACATCCTTCATGATTCCATCCTGCTACACGAAAGCATAAAGAAAGCGTGATTATCTTGCCCTGTAAGGTTTGTGTGTCTTACTGTGAATCACAATAAGGGAGGATTGAATAATCTAACAGGTTTGTGTGCCTAATAGTCAATCCTGAAAAACAAAGAAAAAGGAAGGATCAAATGGTCTAGCGGGTTTGTGTGCTCGGTAGTCAATCCTGAGCACTCATCGACGACTTTTGCATGCATGTATGTTTGTGCCCCCTTCGTGGATCAATTGCTTGGTATCACCACGAAGTGAACATGTGTTTGTGTGTTATGTGTGTGCATTTCCCTGGGATGGAGAAGTATCACTGATACCCGCTAGGGAGTGGCAAATGTAAAAAGGTAAAAAGAAAAATGTGTTTCCCTAGAATGGAGAGGTGTCACTAATACCCGTTAAGGAGTGGCATGTAACAATGTAAAAGTAAAAGTGCATAAAAAGTAAACTATAGTACAAAGAGGGCGTATGTATGGCCCCCTCCTTATGATGACTATGTAGCCATAGACATCATAAGGAAGAGAATCAAGGATAACTACTTCTAGCAATAAGGAGATATCCTTTAACAACAATGTAGGCCATAAACTTAGTGAAAAGTGTTGACTCTTGTAAGCTAAGAAAATAGATAAATTATGAAAGGATATGTCGCTTATAAGAAGAGACCCTTGAAAGGAAGAGATCTTGTTATCAAGACATCTACCTTCAAGAGGAGTGTCATGAACGAAGATAACAACTTCAAGACAAAAGAGAGGGGAAGAAGAACAAATCCAACCCCCTGTATATAGGTGGGATAGGGATCTTTGAAGGATTTCAAACTTTAAATAACATAGTAAGGGAAAATGTTTATAATGAACATAGTTTTGCCAATAAAGAAGAGGTGATGATCAAGGACATGCACCTCTTGTATATAAGAGAGTCATGATCAAGACAACAATTCCTTACAGGAAAAGAAATGTCACATAATAAACAAATTCCACTATACTAAGGAAAGTAGATCCTTAAACAAAGAGAGAAAGAATGTACAATGACCTTGCCCCCCACGCGTGAGACAAGAAAGGTGGATTATATATATAACACAGTCTTGTAAGATATAAAGATGAACTATAAGCAACAACCATAATCTAGCCATGCACAAAACAAAACACCCTATATGAAACAAGAAGCATCACAGAATAATACAACACCATAGAGTAATGCAGGATAAGAAACATCATAGGATATATAATATGCTAGAAAAGATATCACCTATGAAGCAAACTATAGATGATTAATAAATGACAAACATTAAAATCCAAGGCATGGAAAGACATTGGTAGGCAGCGACAATCGCGTCTTGCATGAAACAAAGCATTACATACCCATAGATAAGAATGTATCAGAATCAAGGCAAATCTATAGAGAAATGAATGGAGATGAAAGATACCATGTTATGCCTACTTTAGTGAACACAAGAGGAACAACAAAGAGATAACAGATCCTTGAGAGAAAGGGGAAAGAAAATATCCAATATATGAGAGATCCTTTATAACAAAGATGCACTTACAAGCATAAGATTGCACTCGGGATGTTAATCCTTATGTAACACAATAAATGTATGCAAGAAAAGATGTCATCACATAAAAGGAAAACAATTCAACAAAGGGGGAAAATGGATCCCGTAATATAGATAGGAAAAGGAAATAGGGCCCTTGCCCCCCAAGTGAGGAGACAAAGGAAATGACTATTATGTTGCTCACAAAGTAGGACAACAAGCCCCCAAAGGATATGCTAGAAATGTCACAAAGTGAGGAGCAACATAATAGGGATGTAGATGTACTAAGTAGAATGATCATGAAAAATATACCATTTATCATCGCCATTCATTTGAAACATACCATAAAAAATGAATTGCAAATAATGATATTGACTAGTCTTAGAAAAAGATCATTTAGGTATAAATAGATTGAAATGTAAAGAGAAGCGTTTAATAAGCATACACTCATCAAATAAAGGTGTTTGATTTCCACAGTCAAGGATGTTAGTTTTGGTATAGAATGTTGGTGTGAAATTTAATGTTCCCCAATCTTGAAGAGTTGATAGGCCACCCATAGGGTTGATGTGATTAGGATCCTTATAGTCTAAGTTTGAACTTGTGAAAATAAAATCATGGTTACCTTTTTCAATACGCCCACATTTGATTTGAGATGTATCTTGAAAGGAACAAGAAGAAGCATAAAGGATGTGACCTATTTCTAAGGCACTCTTAGGAGAAGGACAAACATAACTCATCAAGGCATCATCTATGGAAAGAATAGGAAGTGGTTGATCATTAGGAGCAATAATCATGTTATCATCCAATTGTATAAAGGTTTCTTCATCCATGTCCTTATCCAAGGGCTCATCCCAAATAGTAAGATTATCAAAGGATGGAAGAAAGCACATATTAGGAGAGGAATAATCATGACTCACATAAGTTTCATGAGGGAGAGAGTAGTCAATATCCCTATCCAAGGGCTCATCCCAAATAGTAGGATTATCAAAGTTAGGAACATCATGACTCACTAGAGGTTGATCAACATCATCTTGGAAAAGATTACCCTCTGGAGGGGGATGTTATGAAGAAATGTTTTTATGAGAATCAATGAAAGGAAAAAATGAAGTATCATCATATGTATGAAATGGAATATCTTGAAGATCATGAAGAAAACATGAAAATAAAGATAACAATACCATTGAAAATGAAATGCCTTTGTGTTTCCGAAACAAAATGCAATGCAATCTAAGAATGTAGGGTGCAATTTTTTTGAATTTTCACAATGCAAATATACAAAAATGAAGCAATGTAGTTAACAAAATCTATATGCAAACAATGTAAAGAAGATAATGCGAAAGGAAATCTAACTAGATGCACAAAGGAGCAATCTTACTCCAAAATCAAACAAAGGAGGGAATGCGTCGGGTTCACCAAAAAAAGAAGGTGAACACCTAATGCGAAGAAGGAAATAAGAGAGATCAAAGGATCTAACTGTAAAATCAAAAGGCGGAGACGCGTCTGGTTCACCATAATGTTGAGGGGAAAAGTGGACACACAATAGGAAATGTAAATATAAGATCTCCACTTTTCAGTAAACATTCAATACAAGAGAAAGAGGGGCTTCCAGGCGTAACTCTCAATATAACCTAAGTTAGATTAGCAAAAACCCAAGAAGATGAGGGGATGCTAATGCTAAACCCAGATTATACTAAGGAAGTACACAAGCAAGTCCTCTTTCATTCAATATAAGATTTGATTAAGGTTGTATAAATGCACTTGAAAAATTGAACTAATTGATTTAGCAAGATAAGCAATAGAGATCTAGGTGCTAAATGCAAGCAATCAACCCAATTAAGATGTGAAAACAGATCTAAACTAAGATATGAAATAGATAATGAGGTACTCACCTTGAAATATGAAGAGGAATATGCTTTCTGCTCTGAAAACTATTTTTCCTGGACCTGTAGCTGAATTTCCGACTGCGGATCTATGATCAAGGCTAAAAACCCAAAAAAATGCTGAAAACCTCAGGCTGTTGGGAACAGTTCAACCATGTCACCGTGTTGCGAAACAAGTCGACCAAGTCACCATGTTCTTGGGGCACTTTACTAAAGTCGACCCAAACGTTTCTAGTAGATCTATCTGCAACTTCCAAATCTGTACCTACAATTCCCGTATCCTGCTCCTACACACAGGAAACTAGGTTTTTGGTGTTGGAGTGGATAAGGGCTTGCCTTGGTCAAGCCCTAAATTGAGAAATCAACCTTGAATTGAAATGTAAATGTAATGATAAAGGAAATGCTAACATGTAGTAGGATTGAATATATCAAATGAAAGATACAATTACCTTTGTAGATGCAATTGAATTTGATATGTGATCAAGTATACAAATGTAATAGCCTTGACTCAAAAAAACCAAAAGGAAATCAAAAGAAATCAAAACCTCATGTATAGGAATGTGCGTGACATGCCATGATGAAGGATGGAAGCACATGAATGATGATGGATCTCCTCCTTAGAAGCCAAACTCCACTACCACCTTAAAGGAAGAAGCTTGATGCAAAAAGGAAATGCTTGAACTTGATGAAAGCTTGAAAATGCTTGTTTGAAATCTCATGAACACGTGCATGCTTGCTCTTGATTGCTAGTAGAATGATAATGTAGCTTGATTGATGAAAATGAAATGCCCAAGCCTCCTTATATACTAGTTTTCAGGATTGAAAACAAAGCAGGCTGACTTGGAAACAAAAGGAGTCCCAAAATGGGGCACTAGAGGCCTCAGAGGGAGTGCAGAAAGAATCCAGAGATAATGAACCTGCCGGAAGATATGGCCAAAAGGGTGATAAAATAGCACCTAAAGGACCATTCCAGAAGATGAGAGATGACCTAGAAATGAGAGAGAGAGAGAGAGACCAAAACCACGCTAAGGAGGGTTAAAAGGTCTCAAAATGAAGTGCGTCCATTTTAAGATGGTACAGATGATAATAGGCATTCTCGATACAAAATAAGAGAAGACTGTAATCAAAAAATGGGAATGCGTCTATTTGATGGAATAGAATAACATTATTGATAGAAATGCCTCACTCAAAATATTCAGGACAATCAAATATAGTCCAAAGTGATTAATATCTAGTGGCAGCGATTAAATAGAGACTATCATGTGACTAGTGATTTATTAACAAACGGTAATATTGAAGTATTAAAATTAGCGAATGGGTTATAGAGAAGTCAGTGATTAGTTAATCAAGTAACTCACAATATTGATTAGTATTGGGGAGCATGCAATTCTTATAAGTGAATAGACTGCAGAAAAGACAACAGGCATGTCCCTTGGAGACATCCCACCCTTTCACAAAATATAAAGATCTATTCTATTTCTTTCCTATGGCGTCGGAAAGGAAACTGTTAAAAAGAAAGGAATCAAAGGGAAATGCAATTTATATTATTATTCATAAGCACTATATAACAGCAAACGGGTATGCTGTGATTTACTTATGGATACTACTGATTCCCAAAATATAGTAGATGAATATGGTATGATAAGGGATCAATATATGGTCTAGTGTGTGCTGTAGCATAAACAGCAGTTTATAAAAGTGAAATCAGTATTATATATTATTTATATATCTATCTATATATATAGAAGTATATAAATATTGCAGTTTAAAAGAATCAGAAGATATATATATATATGTGTGTGTAGGTACAGATCTATGGACATTATACGTCAATATAAATGATCTCGAACAGACACATACATAATATTAATTTCAGTCATAACAGGGAAATCAGAAAATCTCTATTAATAATAGTGAAATCATATATATATAACAGTGAGATCAAATATATATTAGTGAAATCAAATAGAATATATATATATATAAGGGATAAACAACCTTATATAGTCTATTATATAAATTATATGATAATAAGGATGAATTCAGAATCCTCTACATAATGTCCCATAACATATCTTAAAATGATCTAATATTTACATCTGTAATCTATATATATATACACACACATGCACATATCCAGTAATAATGGAGTCAAATCATATATATATGCATATGTCCATGAGCAGATCTGTTACTACTTTTAGTGTTTGAGAAGGGAAGGGCTGCAATGTTTCCAAGGAGGGGCTTGTCTAAATCCAATCAATAGTATTATTCCCAAGATAGGGTGGGGATCAACAACCCTCTAATCCTTGAGGGCAAAAGTCCCGAGGGAGGGCTTGGATCTGTAAACTTTGAGGGAGCCTATTGTAATTGGTCTCTAGGCACCTTGGTTATGCATCCTAATCTTTTTTTCTCAAACTGAAGTGGTAATAAGGTTGGTATGAGCATTAATAATCCTATGTACAGTAAATTATTTAATATGGTTAGATAATTAAACAATTCTCCTTGCTTTGCTTATCTTAGATTGAATCATCACATTCCTGTCAAATACAGTTTAGGCCAGAAGCATATTAAATATCAATCAATTGTGGCTATAACAGTCCTAAACCTAGGGGACATTACAATTAGAACTAAAGTTTGGCATGTGGAACGTGAAGAATATATTGGGGATTCAAGCTACAAACAGTCTGATTTTCCATATCAGACCATAGCAGATGTGAGTAAGACACAAATTTTGTGTGATGGATGGTTGCAAAGGGCAAAAAGAGCAAAGGAGTTGGCCGCCCAAGCAAAACAGTATTTGCAAGAGGTCATAGAACGTTGCAACCAGCTGGATCAAGTAAAGAAACAAGGGGAGTCACACCTTAGATCTCTAATTCTTCCGAAGGAAGAACATATTAAAGTTGAGCATGGAAAG
Organism: Chamaecyparis obtusa; assembly: GCA_027943335.1. NCBI lineage: Eukaryota > Viridiplantae > Streptophyta > Pinopsida > Cupressales > Cupressaceae > Chamaecyparis > Chamaecyparis obtusa. The sequence continues at coordinate 315,219 of BSBK01003542.1, forward strand.
GAGGAGCTTCTTGAGGTAAGCAAGCACGAAGAATATGCAATTATGGGTGAACAAGAGAAGAGGTATGATTCAGGAATTCTATTGGTACACATAACTTGCATCTTGAGACTCATGAGTTACCTTTGGTTGAGAGGTCATTAAATGCTCAAGTCTTAGACCGCACACTTAGTGGATCAACCACTAACATCTTTTCTACACATGAGATTGGGAAAGAGTTAGATCATTTCCTCGTCATGCGAGAGCAGCATGGGGATGATACTCTATTGTCCTATGTACCTATTGGTATCTTTCGCATCTCCTCAAGTTGCTCTTGCAGTTTTGAGGGTGTTGTTTGGTTTCACATCAGCAACCTAAGAGGGGCAATTATATGTTATTCAACATCTATGGGGGCATTCAGTACATCTAGGACAGTGCAACAGAGGTTGGAGATAGTTGTGGTGTTGCAGAAACCTTCAGTGATTCGTATCTCCCCATAGCAGATGGATGTGAGTGCAACTTGCTTTGGGACCCAAGTGATGACAGGGTTAGCACTACAGTTTGGGCGGGTCTCATTGGTTGGCTTCACCACTTTTGGCATGGTGAAGTTAAGATCAGAGTTGAGCAACAGAAGTTGAAGGATGTTCGTCTTGGCAAGCTTATACAGAATTTGGGATCCTTCCAGTGCATCGGGATTTCAAACAGGGCTTGTAAAGGAGTTTTTTGGGTGTGTACATGGTGTTGATACATACGGTTTTACTTTTGACCCTCATGTGCATGACCTCTTTCAAATGCACAGTTCAATGGCATGTGTTAGATAGTGTGTATGACAGCTCACCTTGCGCAATTTTGGGAAGTAAACTTTGTCAGTCTTCCGAGTTACTTCCCTTTGAGTTGTTCCCTCCTACGATACCAATTGCTGGTATTGATTTGGTTCAGCAAGTACTATCAATTATTCTAGTGTTGGTGATAAAGGAGCTAGTTGGTATCAGTAGGGACATTACACAGTTCTACCCTTGGGATCCGAGTGGACTAGTGTGTTATTTTGTTTCTGAGATTGATTGGGGACAACCAATTTTAGGGGGAGGGGATTGTAATGGCCCCTTTTTGGGATGATATCGTTTATGATTGGATTAGCCTATTATTGGCCCTCGTTGGCTAAGACTGATGGTTAGAGGGTCCCAGTTGGTAGTGCAAGAGGTTTATTCCCACTCTAGAGGTCAAAAGTGTTCAGGATTGCTCTCTGTTTGGTTCAATTTGGCACACTCACTATTTAAAGTAAGTGACTTACACTTGGCTTTGTGCTTTGCCATTTTGGAGGTGAGACCTAGGGTTTTGCTGCTAATGGGTCTTGGAGAGCACAACTTTTCTTTGATTCAATCTTTCGGAAGGTGTGAAAGATAATCTGAGGTTTGCTAATTGGTGGCTTTATTTCAAAAGTCACATTGTGCTTGATAACATTTTTAGAGGTTACTTAGAACAGATCAGCAATTATTGAAGATAAGGATTATTGAATTTATTCATTGCTGGCTATGCCTTCTTCATTGGCATGTGCGAATCACTAGTGTGCAAATTGGAAGTGGTAATCTACAAAAAATTCAAGCGTTCAATGATTTAATTGCTTCCATATATTAAACAGGGTTTGAGGATATTCTTTTTGTTGCATGACTTCTACAAACTTTAAACTTCATTCTGGCAACCATGTATGACAAAGGGTTTCAAGGCATATCTTACCTGTAAGTTCATGAATTGTAACTCCTAAATTTTCTGGGTATTGTTGATTTAGATAATAGGAAATATTTTATCAATTGGGTTGTTGATATTTTCTGAAAGTACCAAGTATCTAAGCTGATATAAAAATCTGGAATTTTCAGCTGTATATCCCCTATGTAATGTCCAGTTTTTGAGTTGAAATTGTTATTGCAGTATCTTCTATTTTGGTGCATTATATTGTTGTATCAAACATTGCAAATATATCTAAAAGCATAATACCTAAAACAAAGACGAGAAAATTAGATAAGTAAATATCCTATCAGGGGTGGGATATTACACAATACAAGCAAACATCTACACTTGAAATACAAACAGCTATAACTCATTATTGGCACCTAACATTAGAATTCAATAAGACGGTAAGAGGAAGTAGAATATACTGGCACTCTTAGATGAAAGGTGAGATATGAATATATAATTGGCAAACCCGAGATATATATCCAGTCATGGCAGTAACATTGACTTCCTGCAAGAGTATAGCCATCGCATCATTCTAGACCATAACTTTGTTTCCCAGTTTAATTTAACAAATTCATCAACAGGCAAGGCCATTCAAAGAGTTATATTACACAGGAGGACCATACTAAAGGTTTCATTGAGCTGCTTAGTTAGCAAATTGATTTTATTGGTTTATATCGCCATTTCCAAGTGTCGATTGTTTGCAGATCAGAATATTGCCGTAAAATTGACCTTCTGATAACAAAGATTGTACAGGGGGAGGGGCAAGCAGCGATTGAGACCTTAAGAAATTATTCCAACATACAGTGATTGGACCTTGTGATATAAATTGATTATTATTGAAGGATAAGAACTAACCTCAAAGGGATGCAGTTAAAAGAAAATAGTAGTGACAGTAATTATCATTTCCCTTATGTGAAATCAATACTGTATTAAATGCATAAGTTAATATTATTCAAGGGAATGATTCATGTTATCGCAGCGAGTTTATTTAATGAAGACAAACAACAAGCATAAGATGAATAGAAACTAAGGAAGTCGATGCAATCAAAGACTATGCCAAACGATTTAGTAAAAACAGTCACAAACTAAAATAAGACTATAGTTACAAAAGATATTAGTGGTTTATGAAAAGGTATGTGTAATAAAAGACAAGATATAAAGAGCAAACCATCCATTGAGAAAAGAGGTAGAATGGAGGGGCAAGAAAAGATATATCAAGTAATAGAGCATGTAGAGCATTGGATTGATGGCAATGGAGAACATTTCTTCATAACATACAAAAGATGAAGGGAAGGAATAATGCAAGTCCTTCAGCTAATAATAATCTGAGGGTCATCAAATAATATATATACTAGAGGGCTACACATGAGGGAATTATGTCAGAATTGAGGGGAAGAGTATAAGGAGTTTGTAACAGAGTTAAGAGGACCAATGTGTGGCAGTTTATGGTCATCATTTAGCAAAGCTTATTTGTGAAGTGATGTTTCATAGTTAGCTCATCAGGAACTAAGTAGAGGTTTATTCATCAAGGAATCAAGCAATACTCAACCCCCAGGAGGTGGGGATATTACAGCCAACCATCTAAAACTAAATATAATATATGTTCCCTCAAACAAAGCTGATAAATCACAACAGCCCTTGTCAAATTTCCTTAGAAAAGCTCCTCACAAAGTATCACATCAGATACTTTACTTTTCAAAAAACAGTGTTGCGGATCATAAAAAGTTGACATCATTAAGTGTTGTGGTAGGATAAAGCTGCTTGCATGCAGGGTACATATTAACTTGGTACGCAGCAATAACAACATAGTTGTCTTAGCATGAAGTAAAAGTTGTGTCAGAAATAAATAAGAATGTGGATTTGAACAAAGAATTTATGGTCAAAGAGCTTATAATTAAGGCCATCAACAGCTTAGAAACATATACGTTTCTGAACAGAAAGATCCTGGTGCTTCTTTCCACAAAATAGCCAGCTTATGATCCATTCAGGCTGAAATCAAGTAATGTGGTCAACTTTCATTGGGATCATACAAAGTTGACATCATTGTGTTGCAGTAAGATAAAGCTGCTGGTGTGCCGATCTAGATTAAGTTGGCAGCAATAAAGAAGTAATTGTGTTAGACGAAGTATAGGTGTTGTGTCAGCAATTAATAAACATATGGATTCAAATAAAGGTGCTGACAAGGTCTAAGAACAACAAATAACCAGATAGCTTTGAATAAAGGATCTGACAAGGTCTAAGAGAGCCCCCAGTTAGGCCATCAAAAGTTAAGCAGCATATATTTTTCAGAACAAAAAAAAATCTTGGTGATTCTTTCCACAAAATGTAATGTCCCTTCTAATTCTCCCTTTTATAATTCCCTGCAAAACCGACGTTAGTACAAAATATTATACAATATTTATATGACTCATACTCTACTTTAAGTTATGGGGGGGGCTTTGATTCTTAAGGCTGCCTCTAGGTCTGGCTTCACAAAATTACTGATTCTCGGGTTGAAGGATATAAGATCCACTCTAAACAACCGGGCTATCGACATGTCATCCCATAGAGCACTGCCCATAAGAATCTCTTGGAAGCAATAAATGCATTCCAAGCCTACGCATATGCATATGACTGGCATCAATATATATACTGCCTCTGAGATTATAACAATCTCATTTTGGCAACGGGACTATACCAATCTCGAATTGCCATCAATTATAGATTTGGCAACGGGGTTATATCAACCTCGAATTGCCATCCATCTCAAATGGGAAACGGGGTCATATCAACCTCGAATTGACATTAACCACAAATGGGCAACGGGGCTATATCAACCTCGAATTGCCATTACTTTGACCTTTATGTAGCATGGGACGAATATAAGATTCATATGTCTAACTACTAGAGGGAATATGAATAAAGTTAAATATCAACAATTGTAAGCATAACGTCAAATTCAATATCTATACAAGAACTGTCAAAGTAATATATTCATTGATATCAATAATAAATGTTGCCAACTATATATATATAATATATATACATATTTATATGTGTGTGTATATATATATATATATATATATATATATATATATATATATATATATATATATATATATATATATATATATATATATATATATATATTAATTAAAATTAATTCCTTTATAAATAAATAATTTAATTGACATTAATTCTTTTATTTTAATTAATACTATTCCCTTTATATATATATATATATATATATATATATATATATATATATATATCTATATATATATATATATATATATATATATATATATATATATATATATATTTCCTTATTTAATTATTACCTCTGTTGACTGTGCATTTTTACTATTGCCGATTGTGCCCCTTTGTTGTTATCTCCCCTCTGTATTATCTTTATTCCTTCCTTTACCTTTTCTTATTTTTCTTTTTCCCCCCTTTGTTTTATTCTCTCCGTGCATATATATAGGGAGTGGGAGGGGGAGTCACATCCCCTCCTCATTGCTGGTTGCTACCCCTTAGGGAGTGCAACTAGTCGCAGCCAAGGCTGCGACCCAGCCGCACCCTCTAAGGTGCGACTTGATCGCAGTGTTTGTTTGTTAACATTATTTCATATTATAATTTATATTTAGTTTATATTATAGTATATATATTATATAGTATAGATAGTATATAGTATATATAGTATATAGTATATATAGTATAATATATATTATAAAATATATATATTTTATTCATGTTCATTATTACCAAATTCATTTAATAATGTTTATTAATATATTATTATCAATAGTTATTATTTAATAATTAAATAATAATGTTTATTAACAATAGTTATTATTTAATAATACTGATCTTTATTAATAATGTTTTAATTAATAATAATGATATTTAATATATATAATATTATATAAATAGATTTAATGTTATAATGTTCAATTTATCAAAATGGCAACATTCTTAATACAAATTATAGAGCATAGGTGTTTAAATTTAGGGACATTACAATTCCCCCATCTTCAATTTGCTAGTCCTCAAGCAATTTGAGGTTCTTCTTTGTTTCCGATGTTACCAGGAGTTCAATGATTGTTTGATTCCCTAATTTCCCGAGTGGGTATCCCCCTCTTTGCTAAGAGTGGTTGCTGAGTGTTCTATGTTCAGAGTCTTCCAGTCTAACTTTTTTAGTGGGACCTTCATTTAGTGCTTCCTCCATGTTATTCATTTGTCCTCTCTTATATCGGTGATCACGGCTCCATGGTGCTTTACACCTAAAGCAAAGTTTTTTATCGATCAGTTCCATTTTTTGACATCGGTGATTCTTGCTCCATGGCTCTTTGCATAGGTAGCATGATTTTCCTCGGCTGTCTTCCTAGGGTCCTTCATTCTGATGGGGGATTTTGGAGGAATTTTTCTTTTGTTTTTCTTTAGTTGTATCGTATTCCATCATCTTTGCTTTCCTAATGGCATCTTCCAGGGTTTGGGGTTCGAAAGGTCTCACCCTTATTTTGATATGTTCTTTATGTTCTTCAATGAACATATAGACCCTCCCTTTTTGAGATATATCGGGGACCATGACTAATAGGCTCTAAAATTTATTGGCAAATTCTTCAATTGTTCCTGTTTGTTTGAGGTGAGTTAACGCTTGGAAGTAACATTCTGGTTCCTTTTGGTCAAACCGGCTAATGAGTTTTTGAGTGAATTCACAATAGGTGTTAATACTTTTATGACCCAATGTGATGATTCCATGGTGCCACCAATTGTGGGCTTCCCCTGTTAGGTGGATTATGGCAAATTTGATGGCGTTTTCTTCGGTCATCGGGCTGAGGGAGAGGTAGGTGTCTAGTTTTTGGACCCAAGATTGAGTTGTTTCTTTTCCTATCCCCTCAAAGTGTGGTAAGGATATTTTGCCTATCTTGGCTTCAATATCTTTTTCCCCATGATTTCTTTTCCGTCCATTACTTGCCATGGTTTTGGTTTCATAGTATTCCTTAAAGGGAATGAGTCTTTGTATTTCTGGATCTAAGCTAGCATACATTTGAGCGATCTCTTCTACTGAGTGGGTGGATGGTTCTTCTCCTCCTGTGATTGGTTCCTCTCTTGGAAGAAATGATGGTATAGTTGGTCTCATGGTGGAGTCTTGATTTGAGGGCTCATTCTCAGAATGATTAGAACACATATCTCTTCCTATCGGAGAAGTGGGTCGTCCATTGTGGTTATTGTTATTGTTCATGTTTTGGATGGCTTGAAGGATTAACTGATTGGTTTGCTCAAACCTCTCATTAGTTTGCTCCATGAAACTTCTTAATTCATTGGCTAGTTGTTCGCTTTTGTCCCTTTCTTTCATCTATATGTTTGCGTGAACTATTTTCCACAGGAAGGCAGGATTATGCTCTGATACCACTATAATGTCCCTTCTAATTCTCCCTTTTATAATTCCCTGCAAAACCGACGTTAGTACAAAATATTATACAATATTTATATGACTCATACTCTACTTTAAGTTAGTAGGGGGGATTTGATTCTTAAGGCTGCCTCTAGGTCGGGCTTCACAGAATTCCCGATTCTCGGCTAGAGGGATATAAGATCCATTCTAAGCAACCGGGCTATTGACACGTCATCCTATAGAGCACTGCCCATAAGAATCTCTTGGAAGCAGTAAATGCATTCCAAGCCTACGCATGTGCATATGACTAGCATCAGTATATATACTGCCTCTGAGATTATAACAATCTCATTTTGGCAACGGAACTACACCAATCTCGAATTGCCATCAATTATAGATTTGGCAATGGGGTTATATCAACCTCGAATCGCCATCCATCTCAAATGGGCAACGGGGTTATATCAACCTCGAATTGCCATTAACCACAAATGGGCAACGAGGCTATATCAACCTCGAATCGCCATCCATCTCAAATGGGCAACGGGGTTATATCAACCTCGAATTGCCATTAACCACAAATGGGCAACAAGGCTATATCAACCTCGAATTGCCATTACTTTGACCTCTATGTAGCTCGGGACGAATATAAGATTCATATGTCTAACTACTAGAGGGAATATGAATAAAGTTAATTATCAACAATTGTAAACATATCGTCAAATTCATTATCTATACAAGAATTGTCAAAGTAATATATTCATTGATATCAATCATAAATGTTGCCAACTATATATATAACATATATATTTATATATATATATTAATTAAAATTAATTCCTTTATAAATAAATAATTTAATTGACATTAATTCTTTCATTTTTTTTATATTAATAATAGAGTATCAACAAAGTATACAAAGAGAGAGACCAAGAAAGGTCAAGTCCAGAGGCCGAACCTCAAAACCACGAAGGCGAGTCCAAAATAAGATACATCAAATCTAAACAGCAGCCAAAAAGGGGCTGAACACAAAAAGAGAGATCATAATAGGTGAGCAGTAGAATCATAGAGTACGCCATAAAACTAATCAGCTCAAGATGTCCAGTCGAGGGGACCTTCCATCCAAATAACTTTCTTTCTTTCCTGAAGTTGCACAAGCATGTCCAAGGTGCTGGGTGACGGAGACCTGTTGTTTCTGATTTCTTTTATAAGTTAGGCACGACATTCTTCAAAATTGAAATGATTGTCCATGATTTTTCTCCAAGTGGCGCCATTTTTTACCATGAGCTCATAAGTGAACATGGCATCATGACCATTCTTGAGAGCCCGCTGCAACTTTTCCCACTCGATCACCATATTAATGGAGACCTGCATAGAAATTTTAGAATAGGTGAGACCGCGAAAGGACTCAGTAAGAACTCTGGGCATGAATGAATATATATTTCTTTATTTAATTATTACCTCTGCTGACTGTGCATTTTTATTGTTGCCAATTGTTCCCCTTTGCTGTTATCTCCCCTCCATATTATCTTTATTCCTTCCTTTACCTTTTCTTATTTTTCATTTTCCCCCCTTTGTTTTATTCTCTTCATGCATATATATAGGGAGTGGGAGGGGAAGTCACGTCCCCTCCTCACTGCTGGTCACTACCCCTTAGGGGGTGCGACTGGTCACAACCAAGGCTGCGAACCAGCCGCACCCTCTAAGGTGCAACTTGATCGCAGTGTTTGTTTGTTAACATTATTTCATATTATAATTTATATTTAGTTTATATTATAGTATATATATTATATCATATATATATTATATAATATATATATATATATATATTTTTTTTTATTAATATGTTATATAATATATATAATATTATAATTTTATTCATGTTCATTATTACCAAATTAATTTAATAATGTTTATTAATATATTATTATCAATAGTTATTATTTAATAATTAAATAATAATATTTATTAACAATATTTATTATTTAATAATACTAACCTTTATTAATAATGTTTTAATTAATAATAATGATATTTAATATATACTATAATATATATAATATTATATAAATAGTTTTAATGTTATAATGTTCAGTTTATCAAAATGGCAACATTCTTAATACAAATTATAGAGCATAGGTGTTTAAATTTAGGGACATTACACAAAATTTCTGGTTTATCAGCAAGGCCACTGGAGCTTGAAATCATATCTTATTAAATCAAGTCTTCCGATAAGCTTCTAGGAGAATTGATAGAAATCTTTAATATTTCAGTTACTACTAAGATGCTATTTTTGTTTTCCTTATGACATATTTCTAATGTGATATTGTCATCTGCAAATGTAAGTTTCATAATGGCTGAATACATATTTCTATTGTTATCAGCTGTTGATACTACACATTTCAGATTTATTGTGCGTGCTTCAGAATAGAGATGCAAATTTTCCTTTTTGTGCTCATGTGTTTCTTTTGGTAACGGTATAATTCTAACAGAATTATTACAAAGATGGCATTCTTTCAATTAAGGACAACAAAGATTGTATCGGTTACATTATATGGAGAAAATATATCAACTTGTATCAGCACTTCTAAGCTTAGAAGATAATCCGAGATATATGCCTAAAAAAGATGGATCAAAAAACATACCAATGAAGAACAATTCATAGCCAACTGCTTCAAGTGCATGATACCTCTTTCTTCAGAAGGAAAAAGAAGCTCCTAGCAATATGAAAAAAAATGCAATTAAACAAAACGGCCTGCATTAATAAAAACAGGCCATATATGTATGCATGCAACTCATGAAAAAACGTTTCCCTGCTAAATTTCTTTTTTAAAAGTGAATGACTCTTACAAGACCACTAGTTGATTTGGCAAGGTTCTTCACGGCTTCTGTGGCAGCCTCTGCTACATTATCATCACTGTAAAGAAAATAACCATGGAGACAAATGAATCAGCAGTAACTTATATTAAGCATTTTCTAATAAAAGGGTAAATGATCGTATTTCAATTAGCTAAGTCTAGGCAGAAAAAATGTTATGCTGCATACCAAAAAACAAATTACAACATAGAAGATACGCAAAAATAGGAAACTATGTCATGAAAAAAATGAAATGAGAACATTCATTAAGAGATAGTAAAAACTACCAATACAAAAGTACAAATTCACTTTATTTCATACTGTCTAGCTTACCCATCAGCAAGGCAGGTGATGATAGATGTCAAGAGACCATTCTCAGCAATCACTTGTACTCCAATACCTTCATCTTTGTCACTGTTCTCAAGAAAATGTGCAACCTACAAATATTGACAAAACTGATTGTAAATAATTTTAAAAGAAAAGAAATTTTGCACGGAATTCCAATTCAGCCAGCAACTTAGTATCTTGCATTGCAACTGCTAGATACTGGCATAAAGTAACTATCCACAAAATATATCTTAAATGCCTATAAATGCCACTCTTTGTAAATAACAGACTCACTGGTTTGTTTATTGCATTGAGTCATTGACAATTTAGGATTAAACATCTAAAACACCATGGAAAGAAGAGAAAAGCAGAAAAATTACTGACTTTTGTATTATGCTGCCCTATTTTGTTATTTTTAATTAAAAATACTTTCTTTTTTTTCTTTTTTATGATTTAATTTGTGTGTGCGTGTTCTTTCAGACTAGACAGAAGGTGCAGAAGGGGTTTGTTTTGTTGATGATTCAGCTGGAAACAATAATAAATAGCAGCAAATGCAAATTTTGAAACGGCACAAATAACATGCAATATAGGAACAAAATTTTCCAGATTTAGATGCTCATCAAAATAATGGATTTTTCATCAATACAACCACCCATTTCATTAAAAACCGTTACATATCAAAGCCAAACATACCCAGAAAAAGTTGATGACTGTGAACAACTGCTGTAATTAAATCAGACCTGCAAACTCCCAGATCTGGGTGCCACACCCCCAATTCTGAGTGCCAATTGCCAATGAAATAATGGAAGAATGTCTGCAGCCCATAACAACCTAATTTGGTCTTATCAAACCATTCAAAACCTGTCCAATCAGATTCTACAGATCTGCAACAGCCCTGGTTATTGAATGATTTAATTTATCTGTTGAACCCATGCGCTGCCTGTATAATAAACACCTCAGATCTTCTAGATTGCATCTTTCAACGGCGTAGAAGATGTAATCAGCAAGAGGATTCGTCCTCACTAACCCAGAAGAAAGCCTTTTGGAGAAGCTACACACAAAACTCCAAAAATGAATAAAATAACCTGAATGAAAGAACAAAGGCGCCAAACCCTCAAATGACTTAGCGTTATAATATTTAAGTGAAATATCTTAATTTTCACTTAAGAACTTATGTTGTTTAAAAATAAAATCTTTGGACCACAAAAAAAATAGAATTACACCCAAACTTGAATAAATCACCACAAAAGTTCCCTATTCTCTTACCCATTAGCCTATGAGAACCCAACTAAATAGGCTAATGGTTCCCCTTGTCAGATGGTTATGAAGGGCACATTATAGTCCACCCTTCCCAAAATTGTTTGTCCTCAAGCAATTTCAGTTCTCAATGTTGTAAAATCTATTCTCTCCAACATTGCATCCTCTATTAGAAAATCCTTTCATTTGATCAAATGCTCCGTGTAGATGCGTTTCTAAGGAAATCACTCTCTGAAGCCAATAATAGCCTCAGGTATCTAGATGAGCTTCCCCTCCTCATAATGGTGGTGGCATAGCCGAGGGCACCACATTGTGTCCAAGTGCCTTCTTGAGCCAGGATACATGAAAATATTGTGTACTCGGTTGTTAAATAGTAGCTCAAGCTCGTAAACAACCTCCCCAACCCTTCAGATAATTTTAAATGATCCATAAAATCTAGATTTGAGCTTCTCTGCTCCACTCTCTTGAGAGTAGAATGTCTATATGGCTGTAATCTTAAAAATGCCATGTCTCCAACCTCAAAATGGCACTCTATCCGCTGCTGATCAACATACAGCTTTGTAATGTTTGCTTACGCAATCTCTTAGGGTTTGGGCTGAATTCTTATGATTAAAATTGCAAGGGACTTCTTTCTATCTATAATCTATACAAAATTCCTCATTTTCCACAAACGAGTGCATTTGAATGTGATTTGTAAATGTGAATATTATCAATACCCTTAGACAATGTAACAATGGATCAATCCCAAGATCTGCCACCTTGATATTGATGAAGACTAATCTGCAAGAGTTTATTTGTTCAATAATTTTGATATATATCTTTAATCTGAATTTGATAGACAAACCCCCTTTCCAATATCCATGGAGGTGACTTGGTGAAAGTAATCTCAAATCAACCAATATCGGTGTAATGAAGTATTTCAAACAATCAATATAGTTATATATAAAAAATTTAGAGTATATATGTAATGTCCCTTGTTGGGACCTTTCTTAATTTATCCTAAATTTTTCAATTAGGGTTTGGATTGTAATGTCCTTGATAGGATTAGTCATTTATCTCATTAGATTTAGTTATCTTTAACACTCATATCCAACCTTATTACTATTTTAACTCCATGAAGGGGAGTAGACGTTATCCAAGGTGCCTAGAGACCAACTACAATGGGCTCCCTCAAAGTTTACAGGTCCAAGCCTGTCATGTCCCCATTTTGGTTGACATCGTTTGGCATGACGGATTTGCCTATCATCGACTCTCGTAGGCAAATGGTTTGGAGAGAGGGTCATTATGTTGATCATTTGATTGCATATTGTTGACAGAGCCTACATTCGGTAGAGCCTACATCCAGTTTGAGCCTACATGTAGTTGTAGTGGAGCCTACATCCAGAGTGAGCCTACATCCAGTTTGAGCCTACATTCAGTCTTGAGCCTACGTTCAGTTATGAGACATTTGGGCCTACATTGTTATAATTTTGAGTTGAGAAATGTACTTTATTATTATAATGTTATTTTATTATAAAGTACATTAAAATTGGATGTTTCTAGAAGTTCTAGCAACTTCTCAAGGAAAAGAATAAATAGAGGGCTTGGGGCTTCATTTCTACATGCTTGGATTTGGATTTTCTTCTACTTCTTCATTGTGAAGCAATTTGTAGTCTTTGGTCTGCAAATTCTATTCGATCTTTGGGAACGAATCACTCCCTTGGATTGGCATAACTGAGGTAGTGAAATATCTACTGAAGGGTTGCAAATTTGGAGTTGGTACTCAGCCATCTCATTGGTACTTCATTGAGAATTTGATGTAAGGGTTTGTTTGTGATTGAAACAGCATTTCAGGAGGCATTTTTAGTGGGGCCGAAATTATAGGAGGCAATTTTTAGCAGGTCCGAAATTATAGGCGGCCGTTTTTAGCAGGTCCGAAATTATAGGAGGCCGTTTTTAGCAGATCCGAAATTATAGGAGGATGGCCAATTTCTGAAGTATTGAATTTGAGGGTTTGTATTTGTGGTTGGAATAAGGGTTTGAATTCACCTCTTGCATTGGTGAATCATTTTGGTGATAGTTGAAGATCATTTTGGCACATTTTCAGACTTTCCATATCAGGGCCTGGAATCAGCTTTTTGTTCATATCTCCTAAACTACCTGGAGATTAATTCTATGCTTTTGGGGGAATCATAATACATCATTGGCGATTCAGAACATATATTTTTGAGGGCACAAAACCCTGCCCATTATTTTATAACAGTGCCATACTGTACGGCCCTGGTACAGCAGGTTGCAGAGGACAGTACAGCAGGCATTGTGAGGCGGTTCGGGGTCATTTCTAGTCATCATCATTCAGCACTTGTCAAGGAGCATTTTCCAGGTTTCATACATGTGTTTTGAATGCATTTGAATTTAAGGAAATTGTATAAGATTGCATGTTCTCAGTCACTGTTACAGCAGTCATATTAGTATTCAAAAATCAGTCTCTATTATCATTGCAATTGTAACCAGACATTGCTATGTATTGTAATTGGAATGGTATAGACATAAGGTGCATTAGAGCTCACTGTTTATGTGTGACAGTCCCTACATTTAGTGTTATTATTCAGTGATGGTAAACAGTCTGTTGTATTCAGACTTTGCTATACATTGTCTTTGGAGTGATATAATGGTTAAGGTGCATGGCTAGGGCATTGTCCTGTCATAAATCAGTGCTCATAAGCAATAGTTTGTATACAGTCCATGAAATCTGGATTAGTGAAGTTCATAATATATTGGCATTGAGGTCTTTGCATTGATATCTAGAGTTTTATTGTTGTTCCTTGTATTACTTTCCTATATTGTTATTGTTATCTCAATTGCAATTGGATGCCAAAAACAATAAAGATATTGAAACACATCAGTGCAAGCAAAACATTTCAGTGCATGCCAACTGTTTGACGAATTGCCACAGTTCAGATTTGGGGGTTTTAGTGGCCTTTATAGTAAGGGTCATTACAAAGCCCATATTCTATCTTGGGACTTTCCCTCAAGCCTTTTGGGACGCTGACCCCTACCCTATCTTGGGACAGATAGCCATTGCTTGGATTTAGATCAGCCCCTCCTTGGTAATATTACAATCTTTTTCTACTTAAGCCAAATAGTAAAAGAGATCTTGTATAATATAATTGATATAATTCCTATATATATTAAATAAATTAGAATATATAAAGACCTCTGATTTTGATAGAATATAAATATAATATTTTGTTATTATCGTTGATTCATAAATACTTTCCATAGTCGCAATATTATTCCATCTTCTCTTCCTTTTGAAGAGTATCCATTATATTCCTTAATTAATTCTTCTATTTCCTAACTCTTTTAATACTAAAATATAATTCAGAATAACTAAAGCTTTGACATTTATTTTATTTAATTTAATATATAAATGAAATGGAACTAAATCCCATGTATTCATCTTACTAAGAGGACATATCTTTATTTTTTTGTGTTGGTTTTCTATTCCCTAACACCTCCTTTATTTGTTAATGTTGGTTTGATCTTGCAAGTAATAGTTTATACTTTATTTTTATATTTTCCTTCGGTGGTCCCAATGTAAGGTCTTAATATTTTCTTACTTTCCTTTTATACTTTTTTCCTCCCTTGAGTTCCTCCTACATTTTCTCCTTTATTTTCTCCTATCTTTTCTCCTTCATTTTCTCCTATATTATCTTCTCCCAAGTTTTCCATATTATTTCTTTGTGTTTCTTCTGTTTTCCCCGTAATTGTTTTCTTATACCTTTTTTTTCCAAAAGTCATGTCTTTTGGATTATATTATGTTATTTTGTTTATTTATATTTACTATATGAATGATATATTATAAATAATAATAGATTATAATTATAGTGTGATTACTTATTTATTATTTATTACATTTAATAATTTATTAATATTATTATATTGATTCATCAATATATTATATTATATTATATTAATATATCATATTTTTATTATTATTATTTTAACAGTATTTTATATTAATAATATATTAGTATGCTTATATATTATTTATTATTTTAATAATAGATCATATTATATCATTTTATTTATTAATTTTTCTTTTATTATTTTATAAAATATTAATTTCTATTTCAAAATGGGGACATCACAATGGATCTACTTGAGTATTCGATCACTATGGAAGAATATTATCAGATATAAAAGTTATATCGATCTAATTTAATATATCAATGATTTGCAAGAAGATTATAATTGCTTTTATAGTGATCTGCAGAACATCATAATCAGTGTTCCTAATTTACTTTTGTTTGTGTATGCGAAGGTCAAATCTCTAATTCAAATGATTGCTTTATAGGATGGCCAATCTGAAGTTCTTTATCACTATTTCTGATAATCAACTATGTTGTATATGCGATATTCTTGTGATGTCGTCTCTGCTTAACAATCTCTTCAAAATTATGCATCTATAACAATTGCCTTCTCCAAATCAGTTGCATTGTCCTTGAATGAAGTCATGAGGACCTTGAGAGATGAAAGCCCCTCCAAGTATTCTCTTCGGATGGTACCATTCTCCCCAACACTAAAAGCTCTCAACTTTTCCTTCAAAATCTCTATGTTCATGTTTTCTTCCTTCTCAAAGTTGAAGGCGATCTTCGTTGCACTCAAAGCCTCATCAATCATAGTATGGATGGAAAGACCAGGCTAAGCACTATCACTTCTTATCTTTACCAAAGTATCATGTCAATGGACCAGAGCAAAGCACCACGACTCAATATCTCTCACTCATCCTGCCTTAATCACCTTACCTCTTACCAATAGGCCAGCAATTGGGGCATGGTTCTACCTTTGATAGGCTGAAATTCATCCCAAAGGTCCATGAAAGCACGAATTTTGGCTCGAAGTGCTATGAGTGTCTGAAAATGTTCCACAAATCCTGGGAGAAATGTCAATCCCTCTCGCACCATTCCTTCCATCCAAGCTCTAGTCTCTTGAAGTGATATTCTTGTTGCCTCTGCACTATCAATATCTTCCCTTTGAAGAGTGAGAGGTAGTACAATTGTGTGATCTATCTGCCGGATTGGTCTAAAGGCATTCCTATAGTATGCTCTCAACCTCCTATTTTCTTCCATGTATTTGTTCTTTTCTGCTACTTCCTTGTCCACTCTGATTTGCATGGCTTTGAGAGCATCCTAAGCCTCTTCATATTCTGTCTCTTTTGCAATGGTTCCCAATTCATGTTCAACTATCTCATATAATCTTGGATCTGAATATTATCTCTCGTTTTGTTCACCTTAGGGATAGCAATTTGAACTCTGCAAAGTCCCTGAATCATCTCTTATCACTTTAGCTACCCTTCTTAATGGTTGACTCTCTTCTTCAACTTGTTGTATAAGATCTTCAATACTCTCAACTGGCTCAAGATCAACATTCTCATTCCCTTGTATCATATCCCATAACGAATCAAGTGTTGTGCTTTCTCCTAACTCAGGATTAGGTTCTTTCTTCTTTGGCTCTCAACTGTTATGACTGCAACATCTTCATTTGGACCTTCGTTATGAGGTGGGATCTGTGCATCTTGAGGAGAATCCTCAACATCAACCATCTCATCATTATTTCCATTATGCAAAAGGAGCATTCCTTCTAACTTAGTGACACTCAATGGGGACTATCCTGAAGAATTCTGACTGATGCTATCTACTGATTCAGAAGAGATCTCTTGGTGCACTTCCTTGTCCTTAGATGGCATAGTCTTTCCTTGTTTTGAAGTTGCGATGTCTTCGGATGGAGGAGCAGTCTACTTCTGTCTTTTTGCTTGAGGGTGCTCAATCTTGATCCCCTTTTCCTTTGAATTTCTGCTTGGTGGAGCTTTTGTAGTATTTTTCCTTTTCTTGCTAGGTTCACCTTGTTGCCCACTTAATGTTTGAGGCTTCTCAGATGACTCTTCTTCTTCAGTTTCTTTAGCTACCTTCATCTTATCATATGACAAAGGTATTCTCCTCACTAAATCGGCCACCTTCTCATCCAACCATTACTGAGTGAAGATGGAAACTGGAATCATCAAAGCATCAAAGCTGACTTCCTTGTCATCGTTCCAATCAATCGGTCCCAAATCATGATTTGTTGTGGTGTCAAAGTCTTCTTTAACAATGTTACCATCATCCTCCAACTAATCAGGAATCACAATTCCTCTCCACTTGTACTTTCTGATCATATTGTCAACCTTGAGAATGACCTCTTTCTGATCTCCTAATCATCCGCTGCATCTTCCCAGTAGTCCTCTAAGTGTGGAATGTGGAGATATTTGTTTCCATATGCCTTCGTGATCTTCCTCTTTGGATCAAAGTTGGGCCTTGACTCATAAAGTCCTATCCCATGGTATTCTAATTCCCAATCTATCGCCTCAACTACTGCCTATGATGGACAAGTCTAGTTCCCAATGTTGAAATCGAGCTTGGCCCCTAGTATATGTTTGTTCTTTAGAATCCTGTCATATGCAATAAGTTGCCTTGTACCTCCATGATGACCATCCTCTTCATTGGATATCTAGGAAGCTTTCTTGGACAAACTGTACTTCCAAGTAAACGGATGTATGTAAATTTAGGATACTAGATGTACCACAATCCATGCTCTTTAATCACCTTCTTAGCCTCTTCTGAAAGCCTTACATGTGCAGCCCCTTGCAATTGTCTCACAATTTTCATGGCAAAAACATCATTGAAAACTTTGAAGTCCTTGTGATTATGAAGGTGTAGTTGTAGATAGCATTTGTGCACTATGTATTCTCCTGGAGCCATTCCACATCTTCCTGAACTTGCCAATCCTTGGAATTTAAATAATCTAGCCAGCATATAGACAAGGTAGGATGTCATGTAGAATGCTTTAGTGCCCTTCATCTTTCTTAGCTAGTGATCAATGTTGTCGCTGATAATCTTTGCCTATGCAAACATCACCTCTCCGGATAAGATCTTATCTATGATTCTTGAATGTGCCTCCATGTGGTTCTCCCATCACCTTGTTCACCATCACAATGAGATCCCCAATGTCTTGCTTGAAGTTTGATATAGTTATCTTGGTCAGCTTCAAGATTTTGGAGTAATGACTCCATGGCTCAACCATCCATTCCTCATTCATTCTCTTCGCACATACATCCACCTGATCATCATAGTGGTGATGTTCTCTCCCTCATAAGATGGTATGTTGAAAGCCACCTAATAGCCTTCTTTGGTAGCACAATTGCAATCTTCTTCTTTTCCTTCTCATACTCAATCACCTTCTTTTGGGGGTTGTAATGTTTTGCACATTCAAGGACCAATTCGATGCACTACATGGTAGGAGGGAAGGCGGCTCCGTGAACTATTCCATTCTTCACTATCACCTTAGCCATCCTAAAATTTGGATCTCTTGTCATCCTTTGTTTCACTTGAATCATATCGAGGGACCCCAGGCTTGTATCTCCAATCTTCTTATGCTTTGTAGTGAAACTGGATTTTGTTGTCATGCCTTCACTGTCCTTCCTCACTTGAGCTTGTCTAGCCTTCTTCGAGCTCCCAACATTAGCTCCCGACATACTCCTCCCTGCCATAGCAAATCTTTGATTAAATTTTGGATTTTAAGATTTTGATCAGCATATGAGTATTAGACTTTGTTATCGGGATATTTGAATGTACCGGTTATTATATTAATAAAGTATTCTGTTAGTCTCGGTTGTTAGTGACCGAGAGGTTAGACAGTTACGTCACGACGTTTCGGTCATGACCCTTCGGGTACTTTATATACTCTCGGAGGTTGGACATGGGAGATATCATTGTATGATCATCACGATGTAAATGTACTTGCCAGTATGGAATGATTAATGAAAGTATTTATTATTCTATGATACTTTCTGTGTTTATTATATTTCCTGTACTATATCTGTGCAATACTAAGTTTACCCCAACAGGTAAACATCTGGCGCCGTTGCCTAGACGTACTCGGGAAGAGAGTTGAGGGAAGGATTTATGCCCAATGTCTTAAATAAAGATAGAAATAAAAAGGCACGAGATGATGAAGGGGAAGCCGCACAGAAGGCTTTGATCTCCGCGCAACAGCATGAACGTCGGTGTAGGTTGAGGCAACTTGCCAAAGACCAACTTGCCGGAGGGTTGCCCGAAGGGAACCCTGGAAGTGGTACGGAAGGTGCAGGGGCCGACTGGAAATCGTTCATCTCACCGGAACATCGGAGAGTGCGGAGTAGAGAAGAACTACTCGAAGAAACACGACTTAGACAAGTCTTGCTTCAAGAAGAGCGAGACCAGTTTGAAGACTTGAACCGCACGTGGCGTGCGGAGGAAGGGAACTACGAAGGTGAGCGCATTGTCGAAGGCACACGGGAAGGTACGACCGAAAACACACGGGACGCGTAAGCGAACCCGCCATTGGAGCCAACGACTCCACACAATACAATTCCACCTGCTACACAGATACAAGTACCATTAGCAATCGGCCAAGGGAACGTGGGTGCCGGTTCTAGCACAGGCGGTGCAGGAGCACAAAATCCACCGCGCACGCAACAACCAAAATCAGCCCGACCAACCATGGCGGCACATAAGGAGAAGTTGCCAAAATTCCACGATGATGGAAAGGACGATCCAGTACGGCATTGCCGTACGTGTGAAACCATTTGGGCAGCCAACGGGGTGACTGACCAGAATGAATGGATGAGGCAGTTCCCCGCCACACTGAGAGGCGTGGCTATTGACTAGTACGCGGATCTAGATAGAACGAACATAACCACATGGGATGACCTGAAGGAGGGATTCGAGAAGGAATTCTGGCTACTACGAGACGATAATGAGATAGTCTCAGAGATTTATGGAACGAAGCAAGGGAAGAGGGAGACCATACGAGCGTATGGCCGCCAGCTAAAAGAATTAGTCGGAAAGATGAAAAGCCAACCGGCTGATGGCCTAAAGAAGAGGTGGTTTGTCGAGGGCCTGAATCCTAAGCTACGACGGAAGATGAAAATTGTGCCTCCGACATCCTACAATGATGCATACAACCGGGCCATGGACCTGGAAAGCGAAAATAAGACGGCCAAAAAGAAGAAGAATAGATCTTCGTCATCCGAAGACGATACATCCGAAGAGGAGAGTAGCAGTGACAAGAAGCTGAAGAAGAAAGTCACAGCCCTTCAGAAGGATATGGAACGGATGTTAAAAGAGTTTAAGACAATGAAGGAGACAACAAGCAAGGATGATGAACTGTGGTGCACGGATTGTAAGGAGAGCGGCCACACGAAGGGTGCCTGTCCCAAGAAAGCATTCTGTGACATCTGCCAGATTATGGGACATTCTACGAAGGAATGCCCATACAATCTGAAGGCGCGTAACCAGCAAGTGCTTTATACACAAGAACAACCATCCACATCAGGGGGGACGGAACCAAACAATAATGCATCTTCAGGAGGTTACCGTGGCAACCGGCGAGGTGGAGGAGGGAACAATAATAATTCCACCCGTAACAGGGTCCAGTATGACGCGAAGGGACGCCCAATGATCCAATGTAGGGCATGCAACCAATGGGGTCATTACGCAAGCGAGTGTAACAATAATGACGCCCCTCAGCAACTGTGTCGGTGGTGCGGCCCTGGGGACCATGAAGATGCTAATTGTCCGAAGTCTGGCGTAGGGGCCAATTTGATTGATATCGAAGGCAACACACAGATTAAAGAAGCTATACTTGCTCTTACTCGAGGGCAAGCGAAGGAAGCCCGCTACCCCCATCCCCGAACGGAGAAGCAGAGAATGGAGGCAAGGGAGGAAATAGAAAGGGCGATGAAAGCCCAACGGGGAGAGACACACGAATCATCCGGACCCTATTGCACAGACGCAGAGAGGAACATTGTTCGGCAGATGCTTCAATTGGAGGTGCCTGTCAAGCTGGAGGACCTCCTATACACCATGCCTCAATTGGGGACAGTGTTGTTGGGTACAAAGGTCGATAAACCCAAACCGAGACACACGGATGCTTCCGTACCGAGAAACTCGGTGACAAATCCAATGCTGCTCGCCGTCAACAATGGCAGACATCCAGCCGTGGTGGAGATGGGCATCCTGGGCACCATCCTAACGGATACTATAGTAGACGGCGGATCCGAGGTAAACGTCCTCCCGAAGGACACATGGAAAAAGCTAGGAAAGCCCACTCTGTGGCCACCTACGTTTAATCTGCTAAGTGTCGACCAGCACGGGATTAAACCCCTCGGCACGCTGATGGCACAACAAGTCACCGTGGGTGCACAACCATTTGTGCTCGACTTCGTGGTCATTCCATTGAAACAGAAAGGGTATGATGCCATACTCGGAAGAGGATGGCTGGTGGCAGCGAAGGCAAACCACAACTGGAAACGGAATACACTCTCGATGGAGAGCGGAGGCAAGAAATTTACTATAAATCTCCGGACCCAGTTGGTGAGTGAGGAACTTGCCTCTTCCTTGGGATCTAAATCGGAAGGGGAGAATGACCCACGAGACGAAGGGAGAGAGGGGATGGATCCAGATGCCGAAGGCATATTAAAACTCGGAGGATGCTATTCGGAGGATGACACAAATTCACTAAATGGATTGTTCCATTGGCAGCAGGAGGACTATGAGATGTTCTCACCCTCCTGTAACGTATTAAGCGTCGACGAAGAGGAGCCAGATCAATATCCTCCAGAGTACGGGGAGTATAAGGAAGGAGAAGCTACAATGGACACCGTACCCGCACATCAGTTTAAAAACAAGGAGGCTATGAAGTACGAAGAACCGACGGTGAAACCTTTGAATCTGGGTATGGAGATGGATGAGAGAAATCCGAAAACCATCGCCACGGGAGACAACTGGAATCCTGTATGGAAGACTGTAACCTTCAAACTCTTGATTCTCCTTCTTATGTACGGGCAAGAGGCTGTGGTCCCTATAGAATTTATGGTTCCAAGCCTTTGGATGGCCATTGAAAATGGACTCAGCCACAGGGAAAGCTTGAGGGAACGGCTGCACAATGAGATTAAGCGAGGAACATGTCAGGAAGTCGGCTATGACAGGGCTGTCAAGTTATGGACTCTCGACGAACGGATACATGACGCCATCAACGGGACCAAATTGAAACCTTCCCTAGAGAGGATGGACTAGAGAGGAGGGACAGAGCAACCGAGAGGATGGAAAATGACTCAAGTGGTCATGTAGGCAACCCGAGAGCCATCTGTACGGGCGACCAAAGAAGCCTCCAGACAGGAAATTGAAAAACACCCGTACGGCTATGCATGACCGTACGGTGGAGGAAACAAAAAATTTGAAAATATGAAAAATGAAAAAAAAAATTTAAAAAGAAAAAAATTGGCACCGTACGGCACCGTACACCGTACGGCGTTATAAACCACCGTACGGTACCATACGAAATCAAACACCACATAAGTTAAAACACTGTACGGAGCCTATATGAAACCGAAACCATTGAAAGTTTTTTGTAGATGGCCGTACGGTTCCGTACGAATAGGAAGACAAAGAAGACGTGAATTCATTGAAAGTGCGCATAGCATTATTAACAGTACGAACAAGAAGACGACCGTACGGTACCATATGGTACGTAAAGACAATGATGCCACCGTACGGAGGAAATAAAGTACATTTTGCCAGCATCGGCCGTACGGCCATTGGCACATACAAGGATTGGGATATCCATCGTACGGCACCGTACAGACTGGGAGGTAGGTTGTTATATGCCTCGTGCAGAAACATTGCAATACTGTATGGTCAAAAGACTACCATACAAGGAGAAGAGCTTGGACGCCGTACGACCAAGGGGATCATAACGCCATACGGCATTGAAAGGTGTAACAAGAATACCGTCCAAGGAATGTACGGCTGCATTTAGGCCTAAGATTTAAAAAGTAAATTCAGCAGACTTAGGAAAGTTGAAACATACAATTCCGTACGAGCACAGGAAGAAGATAGTCATTGATGGCAAGGGTTGACAAACATTAAAAAAATAAATAAATAAAACGACGACAAATCAAAACAGTTTGGTACCAAAGGGAAGGGCATAATGAGGTAGTAAGGAAAACATAAGCGCTTTACAGAAAAGAGTATGGGATCAGAAGAAAATCACAAAATGGTGTGTTCCATAGACTTCTGTGTGGGTTTGAGAGTGCTAAATTGGTCTTGGCGCGCTGCCCCTCGACCCCGCCCTGTACCGCGACAGGGAGCGCGCCTAGGGCTCTGCCCCAGGACCCCGCAGGGGCGCTGCCCCTCGACCCCGCTGGAGGCGTTGCCCCCTAGACCCCCAGTCGGTTCAGTTATCAGCCCTTGGAGAGTGTGACCTGTTGATGAGATTGGAGCTGCTACAGGCATGGAGTGTCTGCATGCCGGAGGTGAAGAGAGCACTGGAGCAAGTCTTTCAAGAGGGGTACTGCGCTTTGAGGCACTTGGAGTAGGTGTTGGCTGGACGTGAGACTGTCTTGGTGGATGCATAGAGAGCTCGGGAGGAGCTGACCACCCAGTTGGAGGCAGTAGAGCAACACTTGGCTCAGCGTACCCAAGAGTTGGAAGCAGAGAAGTTGGCAGGGGTGGCTATCAAGGTCAAATTGGCTAGGGAGACAGTATGGTGTTAGTGGAGGCTATAGCTGAATAGTATGTTTTGGAGACAAGTTTGGTGCAGGCACGGGAGGAATGCGTGTGACGGAAAAGACCTATTGGACGCAGCATTGATGGGGAGGGCGGCACTTCATCTTTTCAGGGATGCCCCTCTGCCCCTTCTAGTGATTTTCTTCTTCTATGTGGTGTATTTCATCTCCCTGTTGTTGTAAGTCGTCGGAGACGACTTGTTTTTTTGGGGGGGATGATGTTGTCGGGATATTTGAATGTACCGATTATTATATTAATAAAGTATTATGTTAGTCTCGGTCGTTAGTGACCGAGAGGTTAGACAGTTACGTCACGACGTTTCGGTCGTGACCCTTCAGGTACTTTATATACTCTCTCGGAGGTTGGACATGGGAGATATCATTGTATGATCATCACGATGTAAATGTACTTGCCAGTATGGAATGATTAATGAGAGTATTTATTATTCTCTGATACATTCTGTGTTTATTATATTTCCTGTACTATGTCTGTGCAATACTAAGTTTACCCCAACAGGTAAACAGACTTGGGTTCCAAACTTAATGAGCTAAGTCTTGAAAATGCTTTCTCCTCTATACCTTAGTGAAAGTTCCCATAAAGAACTGGTAATTTCCTCTAGTTAAAGAAAATTAAGAGAGCTCTAAAATTAAAGATGACGCAATTAGACTAATTCACTCTCCTAACCTAATTTAGATTTACTAGCTTGAGCTCGAATTAAACTATCAGATCCCAAATCTACTTTTAGCACCTCATATAAAGGAAATTGGAAGATTAGACTTTAGGCAATTCAAATCTACATTCGAAATCTGGAAATGAAGATCATTACAGCACATTTAGATCACTCCTCACTACCTTAAAATTTGGGAAAGTATGCACTTTAATATTAACCAAAATCACAGCTATGGACGCCTTGGAAACGCACACTAAAAGGTATTGCTGCTGCTCCACTTTCAATCTATCACCTTGACAAAACACTATGCCCCCTAGAGATAGTTCGCTGCCTAGTGTAGGTTATTATTGCTGCCCCTTAGAAGGTAAAATTGCAGCTAACGGAAAGAAAATTTCGCTGTCTTATTGGATATAATACTCACTGCTTGTCAATAGTAATTTGCTGCCTTTAATTGCAGGGGATAGGGTTGTTTGAATTGGTGCAAAATGAATTGTTTTTACATCCTTACATAGGCGTCAATCACTTGAACAGGCATGATTTTTTTTTGAGGTAGGCCGACCTTAGTTTAATTGGCCAATAAAAATTGATTTATTTAATTGTTACTTTAGGCCCCCACAGGCCGACTTGCTTGAGGTTCCAAATGGTCCAAAATGTTTAACCTTCCCTCCATAGTTGCTGCCAACATAGACTTAGGCCGACTTCCCAACACTCAGCAGAAATCTTGCATGCAAGAGGACTTTAAGAATCCTCATAGGCTAGAGGAATCCACCTAGCCTAGAGGATTCCCTCTAGATTTGGATTGCCCCCCCCCCCCTCCATTATTCGATCACCTCCATTAAGAAAGAGAGTCGAGTTCTTTAGAAGAGGCGGAGTTTCATCATTTGAGAGGATAAAATCCTCGTGGGAGGACGGAATCCGCCCTCCCTTGAGCAGTCTTCTTTGCTACTGTCAAACACTCACTGCCTTCCCTTCGATCAAATTGTCTTCGCTATATTCTCATTCAATTGCCTTCAACCGGCTTCTTTTCATATTCAGATTTCCAAGACAAATCCAACATGATTAGCCATGGTGGAAATCAAGACCATCCGAGGATTTTGTTTGAAGTGCTGCGCAGAATCATAAGGGAGTAGAGGATTCTATCATTTCAAGTTTCGAGCACTACTTCTCCATCGGCTTACTCATCTAACACCAAACTTTGCCACCTTGCTTTTGATCATAAGGCACAATCAACAAATGGCTTAAGGCAGGATTTAATAGGAGAAGAGAATTATGGGAATCCTCATCAAGAGGCGGAATCCGACTCAACTAGAGGATCCCGCCCCTAGAACATTGTCCATGTGATCAAATTTGATCCCATCCAGCGATCATCCCCTACTCATCCTTTCTTCGATTCTTAATCTCGCTCTCACAACTTACCCTTTCACCAAGAAAATGGAAGACGCTTAGTTCGAGTTTTCATTTGCATTAAAGGGAAGGCGGAAATCTAAGGTATGGGAGGATAAAATCCTCATGGGAAGGCAGAATCTACCCTGCACTAAGGAACTTCTCCTTATAATCTCAATGCTTGCCATCATCTCTCCTCTCCTAAACATCACATCTTGTCATTTCCTTGGTTAAATCATGCTTTCCCAGCCTTGCATTGCAAGGCAGAAATCAGGTATAGGTGAGGATAAACAAAAGATATCCCCCCTCATCAGACTTCATTAACTTTTCCCACTGTTTCTCACTTCAAACCTTACCACAATCACTCTGACCTGCATTCTATCATTACCAAAGGTTGCATTGCATAAATTATAGAGGGTGGAGATCATGGTGTGAAGAGGATAAATGATCTTAATGCAACACACTCTTTCAGTACTTGGCCATTTTTGCCCTGCCAAACTCTCTCAAGCCTGGACTCAATTTCAAGGTCTCAATTGATCTTCCCCCTCCTCTTGACATCTTCAAATCCTAAGCAACCCCGACTTACTTAGAGACAAACCAAACTTGCTCCCAAAAACCAGTGTTGTAGGAACAAGGCAAAAAGACGCAGTCCCCATTCGCAATGGGGTGATGGTGTGAAAACCTCACAACAAATCCCTTTATTTCAAACCTAAACCCAAAGAAACTGACCTACAAAAGAAAGAACAGAAAAAAGAAAATATGAACAAAAAGAAACAAACAAACACAAGAAAAGGAAGGAAGAAACCTACCTTTTCAAAGCGCAAAGGGCAAAAACAGGCAAGAATCCATGAGGAATCAGCAAGAAATGCGAGCACATGCCTAAACGGTCATGCTGAATTTCGTTGTTAGAAAGCTCAGTCGCAAGGAAGCTTTGTCTCTTAATGAACACTTGGTAAATACAAATGAGCTCTCCCTTGGGCTTTTGGTAAACACTTGGATTAATTGTGGGTTGTGCTTATTGCTGACATTGGGATACTAGCACAGCAAAGACTGGGACTCTTGAATTCTGGATGCTTACGAAGAGAGAACAAAACTTCAAACACCCCAAGATTCCAAAATCCGCAATCTTGCCAAGGGTCGGGCCAAAAATAGAGAAGGCTTCAGGGTCCTAGACTCCGGAGCACAAAGCAAGAGAACAAAAGAAAGAGAGAGAAGGGAGAACTGTAATGTCCCTTTTTGGGACATTAGAAAATTAAATGCCAACTTCACAAAATATTAAATACGACTTTATTGGGGCTCAATGCAAATTGATAAAAATCAATTTAATATGAGAAAGAGGTTGGAAAAGGGACAGAGAAAGAAGACGAAAAGACAGGAGTTGGAAAGTGAAGGGTCACAGAGGTGCTCTTTTGAAAGAACAAAGAGAAGCTCATTTGGATCATGTTAGGTTTTATGTTTTTATTATTTGTTCTCTTGGAGAATTTGGAAGCTTCAGCTTTCAGCAAGTTTGAGGACGGAAACCCTCGAGCTTGGAGGCAATGGACAGAAACTCATTGTCTATTTGGAGATATCATTCAAGTGTCTCATTTGTGTTTCAAATCCATATTTTTGGTTATCCAATCCAACTGTAAGTTTTGTGTTTATGATTGGATATTGTTATTGTTCGATTGAAGATTTAAAAGCAATATTCATACTTAATTTCAGAATCTCTTTTTCAGTCAAATATTGCATGATTTACAGTATAATTTGTTGGGTTTAATGATATCATTTGCATGCAAAAATGTTTGTTAAATTTCTATGGAATGTTTGGAAAATCTTTAGTAAATACCCTAGCAAGATATTACAGTAGTACCAGAGCTGGTTTTCCCTGCCAGCCTATGAGGTTTTATCAGAGACAAATTTTCAAAAGGTATTTGCAAATTCTACATATCTGTTCCTATTATTGAATAGTGCATGGTCATCAAAGATAAATATATGATGCCAAAGAGGATTACAGTTGTATCAGACTTAATAGATAGTCCACTCTAAAAATTATCGTAGCTTTGATTAATTGTTTGAGGGTTTGACGGGAATTTGTGTTTGAGTGATTTAATATTACGGCTCATTAATCTACAATGTTGCAAAAGAGTAAATATTGGGCATTGTAATTTTACGCGGGGGCCACAACACCAAAGATAGTGTTTGAAGAAGAGTGTGTAAAACAAACCATTTCCTAAGATTGGTGCAGACTAAATTTTGTCACATCATATTATTGTCGAGCTAGATATGTATTTGAATAAAAAGGAAAAAAATTATATTTTCCCTGAAGTTTAACATCACAAGGGAAAAGAGTTTAGAATATTAAATCAAAGGCTTATGTGACAGGTTTGTGCCAGAAAGCTTTTTAATAAACAAAGGAGTTTAATAAATAAAAGCATCCATAACCGGTTAATGATATCTATGGTTTGATTAAATATTTCATTAGCAAACTTTCGAAGGAATGTAGTTCTGGGCGGAATTTTTGAAGAGCAACGATTTTCTATTGGTTCAATATTTGTCGTGGAATATATATTACACCGTGACTGGTCTAGGAACGAGACACTAGAATATGCCATGAATGAAGTTGTTGCCGTGAATAAATTTTGTGGATCATGGCTTGAGAGCTTCTGTGGATATTTCTAGAACGATTGATATTGCTTGTTAGGGAACTTTCTTTGTCTGTCGCAGAGAGTGAATGTCAGAAGATGGTAACAAGAGTGTATACAAGGAATTAATGATTTATTTCAAACTCCTGACTATCAGTGTTGCCATTGATTCCTAGTTGTCGCAAGTTCCAGCTCGTTCAATGGACCTGAATTCATTGGGTTCGTTTTCTTGTTGCTATTCATGCATATGAACGATTGGGTGTAGCAGACAAACCGCATCTTGATACTGTCGCTGGAAGTAACTGACACCAGGTTGGACGTGGCTAAAGAATATTTGATAGTGGAGTATGAAAAAACCACAGGCTAGAGATATCTTCGAGATGTGAGAATTTTGGTGGAGTTTGTGGGCAGTATTGAAGTTGTAGGAAGACCCAGTAGTCACAAGAATGAATTCATCTTGGCATAGAACCATTCGACTACTAACGTTGTGTGTATTGCGAATGAGATTCAGCAGTTGGAAGGCAGTATTTGCAAGTTGAGCCGTAAAAACTCATGCAAACTGATAAACTCTCACAATGTTAACTGGAAGGCAAGTCGGGTGAACCATGAATGGTGATGTTCTTTCTAGGAAATTGGTACCAATTATGGGAACCAAGTTAAGTTAATCCTGGTCAGTAGATGTAATTTTGGAAGATAGTCTGGCAACATTTAGGGAGGACGAAACTTATCGAATGTTTTAGTGGTGCACGAAAGAAGTTGGAAGCACACTGTGTAGATTCTGAGAAGAGTCACTTATCTCTCTGGTTCGTCTGTAGTCCAAACACGATTCAGATTTTTAGTGAACATGAAAGGGACTATGGGTGAGTAGTGTCGTTCTTCGCAGTTTCCCATACAGGCAGGAGCAAGTTATTAAATTGATGAAAGGACGGGAAGTGTTGAAACATTCACAAATATTAAATATTGATATTGGAAACGTCCAAGGAAATCAAAGGTTGAATTGTCAACTTTTGTTATGGGTCATTGGAAACCCGCCTAAATCAAATCTGATTGAAATACTGGATATATTATGCATAATAATTCCTTTTAATTAAAAAAATAAGGGACAGTACATAGGGAAGAGAACACAGTTCGTCCACTTCAGTGTTGTTAAAATCTAACATTTAAAATACAGAAAAGGGAAAACAAATTCTTACAGTTTGGGGTAGCTTCTTATAGTGAATTTCATAAATTTCTGAGTAAGACTTGGATTCAGTTTGCATTCCAGATGTTGTTGTGAATTTTGTACCTACACATTGTTGTTGACCCTTGTTCTTGTAAAGATTTGCTAGCCGGGAAGAGCCAACAGCAGCTTTTGGGAGGTTGTGGATTGAATATTATGTGCAGGGAAAGTGTTTGAAACTGTGCATTTAAGGTCACCATCTGGGTGGATGTAAATTTGCGAACAATAGCAAGGGTGTTATAGCTGGGTGTTTCCATCATCTCTATGTGACATAATATTATCAGCTCAGCATTGAGGAATTAATATGGTGAAAGCACACAAGGCATAAGGGGTGAACAATAAACTATATCCTTGAAGGAGACCATTTGGTATGTTTCTGGGCACTAGCGTTAGAGAAGTTGTTTTGAGATTTGAAGAGCTGCAATTCACATATATAATTTGCTAAATCACTTTGTGTTCAATAAATACATTCTCTAGACATCATCTGCAAATTAAGTAACAAGCATTGTGTCATTTTACATAGATTATAGTGGTACAACCGGGAACGTCATCAAAACCTTCAACATCCAAGCAGCAGGTATCATCAACATCCAAGTAGCTAGTATCATCAGTTGGAAGATAGCTGGGGTTGGATGATCTCGTCACTTTGATCCAATTGGAAGGATATTTGACCATTGTAGAGCAATCACCCCCTGATTTGATGCAGATTGCTCTTGTTCCTTCAGTGACTGCATTGAATCAACACAAGTGGCTGAAGCATTTAGATGGCAAGATAAGGCTATTGGATTCTTCTCGTTTGATGGAGATCACAAGAATCTTAGCACCTCAAGAACCTTATGAAGAAGACATAATGAAGGAGGTACTTCAACTACTCGTTGATAGTTTTCAAAATCTTGGGGACATCAATAGCCGTCATTTCTCTAGAAGGGTTTCCATACTAAAATCATTTGCAAAAATCAGATTGTGTAATCTTCTGCTCGACTTGGGATTGCATGATTTAATACATACCATGTTTGAGCATTTCTTAGGTACAATCGGGAAATAACACACTGCAAATATTATTGCAGCTATGGAAACTATTATGGTTATGACAATTAATGAGAGTGATGCTCATTTCCAGCAACTTCTACAAATGTTGTTAGCAATTTCATGAAGAGAAAAAAATGTTTCTACAATTGCTTATGTGTTGGTCAACAGGGTACTCAAACTTGTATGCGAGCGAAAAATTGAGAAATTTAAAAAACAATGTGATGAAGAAGAATTAATTCCAATGGGATTACAGGTTGCAAGATCGCCCAAAATGAGCAAGAACCAAATAAGGAAAAAACAGATTTGTTTTACATGTCACGAGACTTAGACACTCGATCATCATTGTGGAGACAGTAAGTGGAGACTTGATTCATGAGGCACAAGATGAAACAAATACACCTGATTTCAAGCATGTTGAAAGCAAACAGGATGTTGACTTCCAACCAGCTAAGGTTGATATTATGGAAAAATCAATTGCTCCAGATGAGAAGTATCCTAAACTCTTAATTGGTAATTTGCTGATTACTATTGACAAAACTAGAGGAGAACTCCTTTGATGAATCCATATATGATCATAATGCTGGCCCATTTAAGCTAAATGAAGAGTGCATGAGATCTTCTAGAGAGAAAATGGAGTGATGATGATAATGTCATTACAGTTGAGAACCAATCAGAAAATGAAATGTATGATAGCTCAGGTACTCTAGATTATTTGAACAAAGACCTTTAGCATTGCAAGATTTGATGGACAGATTATTGGTCACAAAGGAAAGGGTTGTACAAGTATTAACAAGGGCAGGTGATTCTCACAAACACATTGAAGATCTTCTTTGGAAAACTCAGTTTGATGAGAGGCAAAATGGAATTGAATTTAGTGTTACTAGTTCTCAATTACACAACATCAAGGAAGCATTTGAAAGAATGAAATCCGACTACTTGCAGTTGTTAATGGATAGAGATCTTGCTATCAAATTTGGGGAAGACAAGGAAAGAGAGGTGGATGAGCTTTGTTTGCAGCTGAGCATGACTCGCTACTCATCATACAAGGTTGAAAATCAGACTTCTATAGCAGCCACTCCCAAGGAAGGATTTAATTCTAAAACCAAGAAGATCATACAAATTGTTGAAGGAATCAATACCCTTTGTGAAAATGAAAGTAAGCATAGTATTTCCACCATTCTCTATTCAAATGAGACACATTATGTTAAAGAAGATCAAAAGGACCAGCAAGAAGTCATACTTAAGAATTTTGATGAACAATGTATCTATGATGCTCCATTATGCAGCAATGAAAGAGTTGATATAACAGATTCCATGGGCAGATTTCAGAGTAGTGTCAGCCATGAGACAAAAATGATCAAGGGTCTTCCAAGATTAGAAGAAGGGAGAAGATATGGCACAAGGGTACCACAAGAATTCTGATTTTTACAATAGTAGTCATATGCCTTTACATAATCTTGAGGTAACAACTTTTTCACTTGAGATTGATGCTAAGCAAAGTGTTGCTAATTCTGAAACTTCACTTGATGGCGATCATTTCATTGGTGGAGATGCTGGTTTGATTGATGACACTTGTAGTGAATCGGGAATTCCAAAGTTGTCTTTGATGATTAATGAAGGCCACTACAACTCACCTTTAGATTTGTCATTGAATTCTTATGATATGGCATTTGTTTATTTATTGATTGGTGATTTTATCTTCACCCATACTTCAGTTATTAGTGGCTGTCCTGCTTGGTCTTCTATTGCATTTTCAAATTTGGCAAGGTCTACAATAGTTTTTGAGTTGCATAAAGATTTGTGGAGACACCTTTACTTGAGGTATATCCCATATGAGATGATCATCTTTCCAGAACAGAGGTATAGTGACAACATCGATATCATTCTTATTGCTGACCTGGGTTATAACAGCAACATTTGGCGGCCTAATGCGTTGATCTTTGTGCATATTGGAGTTGCTTTTAGCATCTTTTGGATAGACTACTTACTCAGATGGATGTTACAAAATGATGGTATAATGATAGACATCTATTTCTACTCCCTTGGTCCAAAGGATAGATTGGTTTGGGATCCAAGTGTTGACAGATTCGGTGCTCTGTTTCTTATGGATCATGATGAGTGGGTTCACAGCTTGAGGCATAGTGTCGTTATCTTCAGAGTGACGCAATAGATTGGTGAAGCAGTGTTTTTGAGATTGCTTTGGGATTCAAGGATCTTATTGATGAACGAGTTGCATCCCAACATTTTTCTTCACCATGTGGCAGGTTATGATTTCAGTTATTCCAGAATGTGCCATAGAGCTGCTTGAAAATTTGTATGCGACCGTAGTATTGGTATTCATATTCATGATTGCTTGAGGACAACCAATCTCTAAGGAGGGAGGATTGTAATGTCCCTTTTTGGGGACATTAAAAAATTAAATGCCAACTTCACAAAATATTAAAAAAGACTTTATTGGGGCTTAATGCAAATTGACAAAAGTCATTTTAATATTAAGGAATATTAGATCAGAAGATTGAATTATATTACTTAGAATTGATATGCTGCTGTAGAATGCAATTGCCTTTGTGATTGATTGATTCCACAATATCAATGAGTATATATATTAATACGTAAAGTCATGACCAAACATGGCAGTTTTCATGTAGGGTCATGACCCTACGTTTAGTTAATTTAATCAACCATAATAATACGCATGATAACATGTTTTAAGTAATACGATCTGAGTCGTAACTTTAATCATAACAATGGGGCATGAAATTACTGTGTACTGTAATGTTATTACAGATACACGATGACTATCGTGGCCGTAAGAACATTACAGTCCACAATGGTATCATGCACTGTAAGGTTATTACAGTTACACGATAACTATCGTGTGACTGTAATAACATTACAGTCCATGATAGTATCGTGTCTATATTCTAATATATATCGTGGCTGTGTTTAATCATGCACTCAATAATGCATTCGATCTGTTTCTATAATATGCCGATAATAACAATAATAATGTATATATATATATGTATGAATATGCATATGATCATTCGGCATACTTAAACACGAACGAAGCTATATTTCAACACTGAACACTCCCTCTTAGTAAGAGAGGGTTTAAGATGTATTGTAGAAAGTCATAGTATGCCATGATTACCGACACAATTCGGGACAACATAAAGAAGTCTTAGTCATGATATATACTTAGACATTTCAATATTATGATATCCAGCGCAATCCAGGACAACCCGTTACGGTGTCAATCATGATATATGAGTTATTACACCATACAGTAATAACCTCCCAACATCAAGATATCCGGCACAATCCAGGACAACCCGTTAGGGTGTCAATCTTGAAGTTTGGTTAACTATTGTCAAGATCGTCACCTTGTAATAGTAACCCCAATTATTTATACAGAAGATCGTCATCTTCTTGAACAGAAATGAAATATTTCAAAATAACTTTATTTATATATTCATGAATACAAAGCACAAGAGTAACAATTTCATCCCAACAAGTTTTAAAGTCTAGTCATACCAATTTTTCTCCTGAAATAATCTATCTTCAATTTTGCAAGAGGTTTGGTAAAGATGTCAGCATTTTGTTCTTCAGTGCTCATATAAACTAGTTTAATGATGTTCCTGTCAACCATGTCTCTTATGTAGTGGTAAGGAATCTCTATGTGTTTTGATCGATTATGGAAGACTGGATTTACTGAGAGTTTGATGCAACTTTGATTATCACAATGAATAATGGTAGGTTTCAAGGGTTTTCCAAAGAGATCAAACAATAGCTTCCTTAACCAAACTGCTTCTCGAGATACCATAGAGGCAGCCATGTATTCTGCTACAGTGGAACTCTGAGCAACAACCGATTATTTCCTGCTAAACCAAGATATCATTGTTGATCCTAAACTGAAACAACATCCTGTGGTACTCTTGCGATCTGTGGAACTGCCTGCCCAATCTGAATCTGAATAACCCTAAAGTTGAATCTCAACTTTTTCATATTTCAAACCAAGTCCAATGGTCCCTCGTAAATGTCTCAAAATGTGCTTAGTGGCCATCAAGTGTATTTGGTTAGGTTCACACATGAAGTGACTTAGTACATTTGTAGCATAACAGATGTCAGGACGTGTGTTTATCAGATACATGAGAGATCCAGTGATTTGTTTGTATAGTGTGGGATCTGAAGGTTCAGAATCTTCTGCCTCATTTTTTAGCTTGTGTAGATTTGTTTCCATTGGAGTAGCCAATGGTTTGCAATCCATCATTCGAAATCTAGTTAATAGGTCAGAGGTATACTTTTCTTGATTTAAGAAAATGTGATCTTCCTTTTGCCAAATTTCTTGACCCAAAAAGTAGTGTAGTAGGCCCATATCCTTCATATCAAACTCAGCTACTAGGTCTTGTTTGCATTTTGCAATCAGATGATCTTCTCCTGTTATAAGCAAGTCATCAACATAAAGAACTAGAATTACCATATCACCATTTACTACCTTGAAGTAGATGTTAGGGTCTGCTATGTTCTTGGAGTACCCCCGTTTGGTGAGATAGTTGTCTATCCTTCCATACCACGCTCTGGAGGCTTGTTTAAGGCCATAAAGAGCTTTCTTTAACTTACATACATATTGATCTTTATCATGTGTGACAAATCCTTTTGGTTTCTCTATGTATACTTCTTCCTCAATTTTCCCATTCAAAAAAGCAGTCTTGACATCCATTTGGTGTACTTTCCATCTTTTAGATGCTGCAATTGCAAGAATGGTTCTTACAGAGGTGTATCGAGCTATAGGAGCAAAAGTTTCTTCATAGTCAATCCCAGCCTTTTTTGAGAATCCTCTGGCAACAAACCGGGCTTTGTGTTTTTCAATGCTACCATCTGGAGGATATATTTGATTTTGAATAACCATTTTGAAGAGACAACTGATTTGTCTTGGGTATGGGCACAATGTCCTAAACATCATTTTTCATAATGGACTGATACTCTTCAATCATGGCTTCTCTCCAAGCTTGTTTTCTCAACGCTTTTTTCAACACTGTCGGGTTCAGATTCTCTAAGCTCAATTAGAAGGGCAGTATAACATTTTTGTGTTCTTGTTCTCTTGTTTTCTCCGAATATTTGATCTGGCTCTACATTATTTTCTTCAAACATCTTTCTTTCCCATAAAGGTATGTTTGTGTTATTTGATATTTCATTATTCTCAACATTTGGACATGTAGGTTCAATATTTGAAGGTGTAGGCTCAACATTTGAAAATGTAGGTTCCGAATCTATTGTTTTATTCTCCCTCTCATTCTCAGTTGTAAGATCTCTATCGAGATCTGTTATGGAATCATCCTCAGTATCTGTGGATATGAAGTTTTCTTCAAACTTTACATCTCTGCTGATTTCTACTGATCTCTGGCCTGGGATATAGATTCGATATCCCTTAGTATCCTCACTATATCCTACGAATATACCCTTCTTCCCAGAGGATTCTAGGTTAGTTCTCTTTTCTTTTCGAACATGAATGTAAACAGGACAACCAAACACTCTTAGATGGCTTAAGTTTGGTTTGTTTCCTGTAAATACTTCTTCTGGTGTAGGATTTTCTAGGATAGCACAAGTGAACCTATTCTGTATGTATACTGTTGTGTTTGCAACTTCAGCCCAGAAGAAGATGTGAATATTTTGGTCATTCATCATGGCTTTTGCTGGTTCGATAATGGTTCTATTTTTTCTTTCCACTACTCCGTTCTGTTGAGGATTATATGGTACAGTATTACTCCCTCTTAATCCCAACAAATTTGCAAAATTATTTAAAACTATCAGAAGTATATTCACCTCCATTATCAAACCTTAGGGTTTTTATTTTCTTGTCGGTTTGATTTTCAACTAGTGCTTTGTATTCTTTGAACTTAGATAGAACTTTATTGGATTCTTTTAGTTTTAGGAAGTATATCCAGGTTCTTCTAGAGTAATCATCAACAAAGATTACATAGTATAAGGCACCTGACAGGGAGTGTGTTGACATAGGACCACATAGATCAGTGTGAATAAGTTCTAATACATTTTTAGATTTGTGTTCACTTGTCAGGAAGGACCCTTTTGTATTTTTTCCTAAGGCACGTGTGTTTACCAGATACATGAGAGATCCAGTGATTTGTTTGTATAGTGTGGGATCTGAAGGTTCAGAATCTTCTGCCTCATTTTTTAGCTTGTGTAGATTTGTTTCCATTGGAGTAGCCAATGGTTTGCAATCCATCATTCGGAATCTAGTTAATAGGTCAGAGGTATACTTTTCTTGATTTAAGAAAACGTGATCTTCCTTTTGCCAAATTTCTAGACCCAAAAAGTAGTGTAGTAGGCCCATATCTTTCATATCAAACTCAGCTACTAGGTCTTGTTTGCATTTTGCAATCAAGTGATCTTCTCCTGTTATAAGCAAGTCGTCAACATAAAGAACTAGAATTATCATATCACCATTTACTACCTTGAAGTAGATGTTAGGGTCTGCTATGTTCTTGGAGTACCCCAATTTGGTGAGATAGTTGTCTATCCTTCCATACCATGCTCTGGAGGCTTGTTTAAGGCCATAAAGAGCTTTCTTTAACTTACATACATAGTGATCTTTATCATGAGTGGCAAATCCTTCTGGTTTCTCTATGTATACTTCTTCCTCAATTTTTCAATTCAAAAAAGCAGTCTTGACATCCATTTGGTGTACTTTCCATCCTTTAGATGCTGCAATTGCAAGAATGGTTCTTACAGAGGTGCATCGAGCTACGGGAGCAAAAGTTTCTTCATAGTCAATCCCAGCCTTTTTTGAGAATCCTCTGGCAACAAACCGGGCTTTGTGTTTTTCAATACTACCATCTGGAGGATATATTTGATTTTTAATAACCATTTTGAAGAGACAACTAATTTGTCTTTGGGTCTGGGCACAATGTCTTAACATCATTTTTCATAATGGACTGATACTCTTCAATCATAGCTTCTCTCCAAGCTTGTTTTCTCAACGCTTTTTTCAACACTCTCAGGTTCATATTCTCTAAGCTCAATTAGAAGGGCAGTATAACATTTTTGTGTTTTTGTTCTCTTGTTTTCTCTGAATATTTGATCTGGCTCTACATTATTTTCTTCAAACATCTTTCTTGCCCATAAAGGTCCCTTTGTGTTATTTGATATTTCATTATTCTCAACATTTGGACATGTAGGTTCAATATTTGAAGGTGTAGGCTCAACATTTGAAGATGTAGGTTATGAATCTATTGTTTTATTCTCCCTCTCATTCTCAGTTGTAAGATCTCTATCTAGATCTGTTATGGAATCATCCTCAGTATCTGTGGATACGAAGTTTTCTTCAAACTTTACATCTCTGCTGATTTCTACTGATCTCTAGCCTGGGATATAGATTCGATATCCCTTAGTATCCTCACTATATTCTATGAATATACCCTTCTTCCCAGAGGATTCTAGTTTAGTTCTCTTTTATTTTCGAACATGAATGTAAACAAGACAACCAAACACTCTTAGATGGCTAAAGTCTGGTTTGTTTCCTGTAATTACTTCTTCTGGTATAGTATTTTCTAGGATAGCATGAGGACACCTATTATGTATGTATACTGTTGTGTTTGTAGCTTCAGCCCAGAAGGAGATGTGAATGTTTGGTCATGCATTATGGCTTTTGCTGGTTCGATAATGGTTCTATTTTTTCTTTCCGCTACTCCAAGTATTACTCCCTCTTAATCCCAACAGATTTGCAGAATTATTTAAAACTATCAGTAGTATATTCACCTCCATTATCAGACCTTAGGGTTTTTATTTTCTTGTCGGTTTGATTTTCAACTAGTGCTCATGCATCATGGCTTTTGCTGGTTCGATAATGGTTCTATTTTTTCTTTCCGCTACTCCAAGTATTACTCCCTCTTAATCCCAACAGATTTGCAGAATTATTTAAAACTATCAGAAGTATATTCACCTCCATTATCAGACCTTAGGGTTTTTATTTTCTTGTCGGTTTGATTTTCAACTAGTGCTTTGTATTCTTTGAACTTAGATAGAACTTCATTGGATTCTTTTAGTTTTAGGAAGTATATCCAGGTTCTTCTAGAGTAATCATCAACAAAGATTACATAGTATAAGGCACCTGACAAGGAGTGTGTTGACATAGGACCACATAGATCTGTGTGAATAAGTTCTAATACATTTTTAGATTTGTGTTCACTTGTCAAGAAGGACCCTTTTGTATTTTTTCCTAAGGCACAACCTTTGCATATACCTGAATGTTCAGGTTTAAGATGAGGTATCCCTAAGGTGATTCTTTTTAGGTTTGGAAGAGCACTATATCTAATATGGCCTAACCTTTTGTGTCATATCTCATTATTGTTTTGAACTTCATGGCCTTAATCATAAAGAAGTCAGCCATCTTGAATACTTGTTAATCATAAACCCTAGGTCAGCTTCTTATCCCTTTAGCCATTCACTTTTTTGTGCTGTGATTTGTTTTAACTTTAGGCGGGGCATGACAGGTTTAAAGTTACATACTGTGTATTCTCTATACAATATTTCAGTAGCGTGTGTTTGTAGATTAGCATATTTAGAGATTATTGTTTTCAACAAAGTTTTTAATGTTTTGAGGTAGCCTGGATTGAGGATTAAATTTGGCAAGTACAGAACCTGCTTTCAATGGTCTAAAAATTTAACCCTTAGTTTGTTAGAATAAAGAGGCCCTATTTAATGGTGGATTTCATGGCAACTCATGTAAATGCTTTAAAGGAAAATTCAACAAGTGACATTTTGGGGGTTCACCAACTTTCCCTGAAAATTTTGGTATGCAATACACTAAAATGGCAAATAAAAGAAAATAACAGTTAATAATTGTTTATCTTTTGAAATAATTTTGCCTATAGTTCACAGACTTGGACTCGGAGAGTTCTCAGCAAGGCCAAAATTTTCAACTCGGAAAAAACTCAGCAACTTAGAAAGAACTACAAATTAAAATCTCTTCAAAAACATATATTTTGTAAAATTCAATTACAAAATGTTTTAAATTAAAAATTGATATCTGGAAAGAGAAAATGCAAGGTTTTACAGCAAAAAACAAGTGAAAATGCATTTTAACCAGTGTTTTACCTGTGTCAACATTTTTACCCATGTTTTTTTGCACCTATAAAAATGCAAGAGTTAAACTTGTGAACACTCGCCCAGCAAAAAAATAGAGAGAACTCAGCAACTCAGAGAGTACTCACACAGTTTGCAAACCATGCTTTTGACAATGCTAGAAAATATTAGCAACAAGCATTTTCTTTTTAATTTATTTATTTCACTTTTTCTAATTAAACTAAATGTACTTTAATCCCTCCCTTCTGATATTTGGGGGACCTGCACTAATATCTCTTTTCCAACTAATTTTACAACTCTCACAAGGTGGAGTATCAATCCGGAACAGCCAATGTAAGTCCTTGATGCTGAGCCTGGTACGAAGCTTTCTGCAACACAATTAGAACTGAGGACTTGTCCTGGGACACTAAAAGTGCTAATTATAATGGACTCTTTGAGATCGTATGAACTATCTACACATTAATAATCAGTTCAGTTCCACACATTCCTCCATTAGATTAAATTTATCAACAGCAATAGATAGGCCGGAACCTTGATTCTCCACTAAGTGCATGTTATGAATGTTTTACGAAAATTCCACGAACAAATCAAATACAAAAGCATCCACACTTTAGAAACTGATCCTTTTGCACACAAAATAATGATAGTATAAAATATTTTATTTTCCTCAAGTTTTCAGATTTTATGACCTTTTTGGTTGGTGTCTAATGCTATGCCGTATTTGATTAGCAAGAAATAAAGGTTATAGAAACTGGCAATGTAGAACTGAATATACTCTTTTCTTGCCGGAAAAGGTAACAAACAAATGAAGCACACAAGGATAGGTCAAACTAAAAAATTGATTTCACAAAATATCAAGAGCTGAACACCCAACATCAATGGGGAGATTTTTACAAAAGTAATTAACAGACCCACAGTTAATTTACATTATATTTTGCCCTGCACCTGATGTATATTTTGCCGGAAAAGGTAACAAACAAATGAAGCACAGGAGGATAGGTCAAACTAAAAAATT
This sequence comes from Chamaecyparis obtusa, assembly GCA_027943335.1. Taxonomy (NCBI): domain Eukaryota; kingdom Viridiplantae; phylum Streptophyta; class Pinopsida; order Cupressales; family Cupressaceae; genus Chamaecyparis; species Chamaecyparis obtusa. The sequence goes on from BSBK01003542.1 coordinate 356,414, forward strand.
GATTTCACAAAATCTCAAGAGCTGAACGCCAACATCAATCGGGAGATTTTTACAAAAGTAATTAACAGACCCACAGTTAATTTACATTATATTTTGCCCTGCACCTGATGTATAGATTGATAATTGATAAAGTTTATTATGAAATCTATAAAAATGTAGTAACTGGCAAAAACAAATCCATTTCCTATTGCTTTTCAGTTGCTTGAATTAGACCCAGAAAACCAATATTTTACAATTCAAGTTTTTAGAAAAATATATCAGATGTGGAAGACAAAAATTATCAAACATAAGCATTTTTTTCATATTCAAACCAAAAAAGGGAGGAATATTTTCAGTGTCCTGGTACTTACAGCCTTGCAAGCTAAGTGCCTTGTCAATGAAGAATTTGCTACCAGACCTGCTTTTGCATAGGGCTGCAAAGCAAAATTAGAAAAGGAAAAAAACTTCAGTAATTCAAAGAAGATATATAATCAATAACGTGCTGAAATAGAATACTTGTGACCAAAGCAGTTTACTAAAACTTCTGAACTAAGTAGAGATCAACATTGCTGCACTGAAATGTTGTTGCCTTTTAGTTAATATTTCAGATCACAACTATTCAAATCTAGTTGGTCCAGCTTCACATGGTTATATAATATTGGCTAAGAATGAAATCTTTAAGTATATACTAAGCTTCATGATCAATTGTTAAAATTCAAGCAAGTTTGTAAACTAGAGAGTTAGATTGCTTCAGAAAAAATAACTCTACACAAGTCTCATTTCTCATGTATCTCTATCTTCCTTGCGAATACTGTGAAGCTAAACAAGAACAAACAACAATAGAAACCCTCAATGATTGCCACAACCAGCTTTTATTTTCCAGTTAAACGAGAACAACTAATTGAGAATCCATGCAACACAGAATCCCTTAAGAATGGAAACAAAGAAAGGAGAATCTCAATCAGCATCTAAAGAGCAGCTTTCATCATCATTGATTCATACTGCCTGATTGAAAACATATGTAATCTTAAAATAAAAAAGACATTGTCCATTCAGAACTACTGTTAATGAGAATATCCACCAGCTAGTAATCTTTTAATCCATCTGCCTTTGCAATCTCAATTTCACAATTTCAATCTCTATAAATAAGAGACTGTACATCATACAAAAAAAAATGAGAAAAAAAATCATTCATCCAAAATATACCTGAAGAACAACACATGTTTACATTGATTTAAGGTGTTTGACCATACGGCACATAGCCTGTACGGCCAAAGACACTGTACGGCATTTAAAACATGTGTTATTACAAGACTGTACGGCTAATCTTTTTGGCAAAACATAACCACCGTATGATGAGTCAAGGGAATTGCAGGCCATCATACCATACGGTACGGCGCGTAAGAGGAACAGAGTGTCGTACGACCGAGCGAAGTTGGAGGTTGCGCCAGGTCGTGGAGGGTGTCCGTATGGTGTACGGAAAAGGAGTTTAGTGGAATTGTCTTCTGCCGTACAGTCGTACGGCACACTATATGTGCCAATTTAGTTGCGCTAAACAAAATCATTGTCAAAAATGTGGGCAAATCAGTGCGCAGGGAGCAGCTAGCTGCACAAAACACAAGGCAACCGTACAAGCCACTAGGGAATTAGGGATTTCTAAGCGGTTATATTTGCACACAAAAAGACAAGCGAAAAAAAACAGTTAATGGACACAGGAAGAAAAAAACTGAACTAGAGGAAGAAACTACAAGCATCCAGCACAGCCATGGAGAAGGACAAACGGGTGTTGCCTTCTGGAGTGAAAGTTGCAAGTAGAGAGAAATTGAGGCCCAGGGTGCAAATGTCGACCCAGAAAGTTGTAGTCACTCCACAGACAATGACATTTGAAGGATTAAATGGAGCCGAGTGCAGGCAATGGTGGCAAGACACGTCAGAAGACGATTTCACGAAGGGACAGCTCCATAAGGCTGAGGTACATTGGGCCATTCAGATGCCAGCTTTCAATATCCGGGAATATGAGGGAGCTCTCAAAATCATGATCGACGCCTTTGATAGATTCAGCTGGACGAGTACCTTTGACTACCGTGGCCATCCGATCACCATCGCATTCGCTGCTAGTAATTTTACAAGGGTTTTTGGTATTCCTGGCAGACATGGGAAAAAGGTAGCGACGAAACCAAAGAAGATGGACAAGGATGAAAAAGTGAAATGGATATCTCTAGTTTCGAAGGCATTGTCACCGGCGGAGTTAGACTCCATTGCCTCTGCCTCTAAGGGTTGTGGTATTAAAAAGACCTTCATTGCACCAGGGGAATTGTCATGCCTCACAAGGGAACTAGGGAAGAGAACAAAGATTCTCTTTGTAAAAGAAAACCTAAGTAATGATTTATGAAATATTTTGAATTTTTTTTTAAAAGAATTATGTGAATAAAACTTAAACTTAGATTCCTCCCAAGGTTCCCTACTATTTTATGAACAATTCATTTAAGTCCATTAAGTAAACTAACAACAAGATATACTTCTCGAAGCAAACTACGTCATATCATTATAAGATTCTTTATAAAGAAATACAAAGTACTTCAATTTCAATTTGCCATTTAAAACCCATCTACATTCCTAAGTATCCTTTATGATCAATATAGCATTTAACACATTAATACCATATAATAGAGTCGTCTAAACATTTGATACAACGAAAATATTACATTTGTTTTCAATAGATTTTCACTTAAACAGCAATAATGAGAAACATACTACTTTACTTGAAATGTTACAAAATCTTTTTCTTTTCCAACATACATCATATACATGAAGTTTGTGCTTTCCCTTTTCTTTTTCCTAAGTCTACCCATTCCAAATACATCATTTTTGAAATACATTAATGATTACATTACATTCATCTCCTCTTGGGAGGTAACAATAAATTTACATCATGAAAGATAAATACAAGTCTTCATTCTTCAAAATTGGAACACTACACAAGCATGAATCCATAAGCACTGCATTCGCAAAAGATACCTCGATAAAAATATTTACCACCCAACCACGTGGATACCAAAAGGCCCACTCCCCCGTGCTAGGAGATAAACACCAAGGTCCACAAAGAAGAAATAGCTAGGCCTTACTTAGGGTTGGTTAACCTTTCCCAAATAGCAAATGAAAAGAAGATCAAAGTATAAATCTTTTCCCAAAGGTTCTAAGGCTTGGTAGAAACTCTAAGCAACAACCTAAGTGAGTGTCATCGCATAGCCCTCACCCCTTGGGTTGTCCTGGTACTAGCCACACTGGGCCCCGGCCCCCAAGTAGGCACATGTGGAACCGAATGTCTTTCATACAAACAAGTGTCATTCAATTGTACCTACACATAGGCACCTTCTCCCACTCCCATCCATAGCCTTTACTAGCACTAATGGCATGGGCGAGGCATATATTAATCTTTTTAGTGTTTGAATCCATTCCCATAAGTTTTAATTAAATTATCACTTGTTAAATAGCTCTTCAATCGGTTATCCTGGTTCTAGCCACTTAGGGCCTCGGCCCCGCACTGAGAGCCACTCACTTGGTGTTGTTAGGTTTTCTACCCTTAACCCACACATCACAACTACATCATACATGTAGTAAAAACACATCATAAACACATTTGAGAACTGCATCAAAGAATAGAAAATAATAAGATAGTTTAGGGATGTTTAGGAAAATAAGGAACGTTTAGGGAGGCCTAGAATGGTCCTGATCCTCCTAGACAATCCTAAACCCTAATCATGTTTCCTACACACATTCTAACCCTATTTAAGCATCTAAATACACCATGTAACCTCCATCAAACAAGTAATGAACATATATAGTTTATACAAAAATTTCATATAGTTTATACAAAAATTCCATATAGTTTATACAAAATTTCATATGCCTGAAATTTAACTAAGTCTGATTTTTTTTTTGAAAAACTCAAAAATTAGAAGTTGCATGTTAACTCCTATGAAGCTGAAACCTATCTCAATCATCCTGAAAGGTACCTAATTTCTTTATACAAGTATAACTTAAAGTATAATTATCAAACTTATACTTCAATGTTATACTTGTATAAATGAAAGCCTAATAATACTAACTTGGTAATAATAGTAACTTGGTAAATAATACATCTCAGGGTCCAATACAAGTATAAACAAACCCAAACAATACTAACTTGGTAATAATACAACTCGACAATCAATACAAATACTAACTTGGTAATAATACAACTCGGGATTCAATACAAACCCTAATCCAAACACGGGAATAAAACAATGTAAATAATACAACTCGGGAAAATGACAAGGAATGTTTAATGACAACAAATGCAATCACCACCTTGGGAAAATGACAGGGAATGTTTAATGACAGAAAACACAATTGCTTGCTGAAATGAAACAGAATGGTTTAATAACAGAAAACACGATTGCTTGCTGGAATGACAGAGATTAAAATAATGATAGAGAATTAAATAACGACAAAGAATTAAATAATCACAAAGATTTCAATAATGACACAAACAGTTTAACAACAGCAAATTAAATATAAGATGCTACCCATATTTCTTAATGATAAAAAAACTAAATACAAATAATCCAATCTCGGGATCATCCTATACTTAAATAAATGGCTGGCCTTGTACAATAATATAGCAATTTATATTTGCATAAACGGATGACAAAACACAATAATGCAATAATGTATAAACGTACTGCAACATAAGAAGGCAAACAAACATTTACGGAAGCATTCAAACAGATTTAAAGAACACACATTCATAAAGAGCATTATTTCTCGGGACATTCCTACGAAGATCGGTTGATGAAGAAGAATCCAATCTTCTCAATCTCTTCCAGCACTCCTTCGAATCCCTCTGCTTGCAATCTTCCAGCCTCTACCCGAAGCAACAAAATACCAATCTCAAATAATGGATTCTCTCCTCACAAAAACAAATAATTTTCCTACAATCTTATTATTGTTTCCTCTCAAATGAGCTTCTATCCAACACTCTCTCACACAGGAGATCTCTCCTGTATAAAGATTGGAGAAGGTGGTTGCACGGGTAATCCAACAGATGCAACCATCCCAACTATCCATCCATTAATAGTTAGGCTTAAATAATATTATTAAAGCCTTTCCCAGAAGAGATATAGTTATATTTACTTATTATCAAAATCTAATTTATGTTTCTTTTATCTAAGGACGGTAATAGTATTTATTATTTACAACACATTTACCAAATCATTAACTTATTTAATTGCTTATTAATATAATGTAATAATTACTTACTCACCAATAATTATATAAATATATGTATGCATATGCATGTGTGCACCCATATGCCTATATGTACATATATTATTATTATTATAAATATTATTGCAAACATAATATTATTATTATAAAACATATTATTTATTCATACACTAATCCATATTCTTTACAGAATATAATAGTGATATATATAAGATGAAACATACCACTATTATTAAAATATTTATTACTATTATTGCCATAGACATTTTGTTATTATGAGTATTATAAAATATCATTAATACCATAAAATTATTTATTATTGATATTAAAATCACATGCTAACTCGTTTCTAACAAGATACACTAGTACATAAGTAGCTACTAATAAAGATAAATTACTAAATTATACCCTCAAATGAACAATAATTCACATCAATAATCTACTAACAAAATTGAACATACCATGAAGACAATTAGAGCTACCATACCCAAAACCTCATTCTCAATGAATGCAAAAGACAAGAAACCAGCTATAAGATCCACAAAACCAATAAACTAAGAGGACACAAAAATACATCATCCACACAAGGGACTGACTAAGGAACTCCCCACCTAAGGATAAAAGGATCAGAGGTAGAGTTTCTTCCTGTGGAACTTGGTGATATCTCCGTAACAACAACAACGATCGAGGATTTTGAGGGATTGCTCAGACCTGTGAAGCCAGGTGGAGACGATACTCGGTACCTGCAATCCTGCATCACCAAGAAGAGATACATATATACATATGGATATACATACAAATCAGATATATGCAAACAGATGACCAGGATCGATACATCATGTGGACCTCAACTAAGTAACTACGACTTTGTCCTAAGTCATGAAAACACATTAAACACATATACATGAAACATTTTACATCATGATAATGGTTAGATTCAAATCCTTGGGTTAGCTCCGTAAAACATATAAAGATAGATGGTTTTCTCATTTCATAAACATATAAATGATAACCATAAATGAGCATATCAATCATCTGATAAACATATCATCATCCACAAAACATAAATGTAAATGTATAGCTCTAACCATCATAATAGAATGTCCAAATCAGAAAGTCCAAGTATCACTATAGGAGAGGGTATTACAGGAATGGCGTGCAATAATGGATGTCATGAAGAGTAGGTTGACAGGTTCTAGTCGAGGCTCAGACATCGCCATCCCATAGCTTCTCCTTATGAACGGTCTCTGAAACGGAATAGTATATGATTGGGCGATGCTTCTAGCAGAGCGCATGTACGAGTTCCTCACATTGCAGTGTAAGACATTTTATATGCCGCACTACGCCATTGGATTCTTTCTTGAGGCCACCTGTCAGCAGATTCCAGCAGACAAATGGGAGGTACAACCACAACCGCAAGTCGCCTTGGCACCAAGTGAGCCTCCAATTTTCTATTGGCAACACTTGGATACGGGGGGTTCACAGTCAAGTCAAAAGCAGAAATCCCAGACGGTTGCCTCCGAGTCTGAGGGAGACGACGGCATTGGCAGTGATAGTGCGGAGGAATCAGAGGAAACTTCGAGGGTGAGCGGGAGTGATAGTTTTCGCATGATTGAAAGAGAGCCAGACGGAGGGTGGTGGCCCCTACTCCAAGAGCCACCTCGGAGGGGAGAGTTCTATTTGCACCTTCACTCCTGTTGGCGAGTGTGCCCACATCAGCTGCCATACCGGTACCCAGGTTTGGGCAGTTGCACACTCCAGTTACTCTTTCCCATTCCCCAGCACAGCCACCAGCAGTGACAGCAGAGCCCACCACAAAGGTGGCACCTGCGGAGATTCAACCCAAGAGACAAGTAGTAGTGGTTCCGGGAGGTGATGTGGATCTTGGAGGGACATGGATCCTGGAGGCTGGGTTGGAGTCAGTGGCGTCGGGAGATAATCCAGATGCAGTTGCAGTAGACACATGGCTCAACCAGTTCCAAATGATCCCTAGGCAGCCTATTGAACCTCTTTCTTCCCCGTCGAGACAGAGACAGTCGAGACAAAGATAGTTGCCACCACCAGGTGCCAAGGTAGTTGAAGTTGAGGAGTGCAGTGCAGGCACTCAACATGTTCAGGGTGGAGGTGAGGATGTGAGGACACCGGGTTCAACCCCACCATAGTCAGAAGCTACACCTGCACAGGAGCCCGAGAGTGAGCTAGTAGCCATGGGAGCATTCATGGTGGAGATCTCCGAAATGGGGGATAAGATGCTGGAGATGGGACAGAGGTTGGCAACTTCTATGCGGACTGTCGGGTTGGATGTGGCAGCAGGGGCTGTGAGCCGTAGTCTTGATTTTCTCACTGGACAATGTGAGGGAGAGTTTGCAAGGTGTTTTCTTTCTGAGGGGTGGCCTATTGTGGAGACTTCTGTGATGGTGCAGGCATGGCAGGCTCTGCGCCTGCCTGGAAGACATCAGTTGTATTCACTACTCTAAGAGTTGGAGCAAGGTTCCTGAGTTGCGTATTTGGAGATGTGGAGGGCTCAACATGCAAGAGGTGTGGCCGAGGCAGAGAAGGAAGTGGTTGTTGCATCTCGGGAGGAGCTCGCCACTCGTCTCCAAGCTGTTGAGGCTGAGTTAGTCCGGGAGAGGGAGTCTCGGGTAGCCTTGGAGGTCACGCAGGAGGAGCTGGTACACTTGGAGAGTCATCTGTGGGATGAGTTGGCTCAACTGTAGCAGCAGTTGGTGGCCGCACAAGAGACAGTCGATCGGAAGGAGAAGCAAAATTTGGAACAATCTAGATTCTATACCATACGATATGACTTTGTCGGTTACAAAATTCCCCAACATCGCATGGAGAAATGAAATGACACTCTTAATGAGTGTCACAATTGACACATAATCATCGATGGCATCGCTTCATATCCAAATGAATCAAACAAAATAAGTAACATAATAAACTCCCAATACCACTGAAGACGCCTCAGCAATGTCAAATCATCACATGGAATACACATATCAATGCAGAGTCAACATAGACATAAAATATGAGAAACTCTTCCGTCACAATAGTACTACGAACATGAAGGAACAATCGAAAGAATGATATCTCTCGCGGCTATAAAAACATTAACACCTTACATGAAAGAATAGAATATAAAAGTGGTACCCTTGGTATCCTAAAACTAGTTTTTCAGTATTGAGGAAAAACTGTAAAGTCCGTCCTGATGAAATATGAGGACATGATTTGGCTTCATGGAATTCACTCCTGAATTTATTGCAGAGTTTCCTGGATATAATTATACAAGATAAAGAAAATATTACTAGAAACTTAGCTCCAAACCAAAAATATGGAAGGGATTATTGTTAGCTTTAGTGAATCCCCATGCAATAAGCTTGTATATTAGCTACTACATCGCATTTGATATACCACTGGGTATGATAAAGATGACAATGCATGGATAATCACCATTAAGGCATCACACTCACAACAAAATATAATCATCTGACACTACGTGCAATAGGTTTTTGCATTATCAAATATCATTGGGGATGGCATTGGCTAGACATTGGGTCAGCTCCTCAACTCCCTCTAAAAGAATTATCTTCATCAATCAAACAATACTAAAAAAAATGGAAATGGTGCCTGGAATATGCATGAAAATAGCTTGTACACAAGTTTGTGAGGGTTGAAGAATGATTAATCCAATCTCACAAAATCACTAATTAATCATTGTACTTAATTTTGTGTCTAATGTCCCCTGCTAATTTAACATTAATATTTGGAGCAAAAATAAAGAACAAATAATGAATTAAGAATTTTGGCTATTTCCAATCCATATTACAAGACTGACCTTATTATTACTCCAATCCTTGAGAAGGGAGAAGATATTGGAGGCAAACCAAAGCGCTTAGAGACCATTGATAGACTCCCTCAAAGTTTACAGACTCAGCCTTCAACCTGTCTTGAGCTCAAGCTCTCAAGGTTAAAGAGGGGGCTGGTCCCTACCCTATCTTGGGAGTTACCCTATTGGATTTAGACTGCCCCTCTTTGCTAGCCTCTGCCTTCCATTCTCCTATTGAAGCAGTAACAGATTTGAATATGGACATATATACATTAATATCTCGTGTATTACCACTATATGTATAAAACATACATATAATTCTGATTTTATTGTTACTTAATATTAATATATAATATGTTTATACATTTATAATCTTACTATATATATACTTTTGTACTATATATATATATATATATATATATATAGTTCAGTGTAACTAATTCTAATGTCATCATTATATTATACATACATAGACTATATTGAATTCAGATATAATATTCTGTAAGCCAATACTTCCCATAGCTACATTACAGCCTTATTTGCTATCATCCTATGCTTACAGCACTGTCACTGACTTATTTAGAATATCTATTATATATAATTCTGATTACTATATAAGTAATTCTGATTACTATTATATATATAGTCTCAGTTTCCTCTGTAATCATGGTCAAAACTTGAAATTTTTGTTTGTTTTGTGTTATTTCATGTTAATAAGGCCATTTTCGGCCATTATGATGTCTTTGGACCTAATTGGGCAAGTTTGAGGTCCACTGACCAAAAAATGTAAAATTTACTAAAAACTTGTCATTGTTGTCATGGCAATTTTTGCAACTTTGTAGCAACTTTTTGAAAATGTGGTTGTAAGTTGGTTTTTGGCTGTTGGAAGTTGAAACCCACTTGGATGGGCATAAATAAGCTTGTTGCACGCCACCCAAGGGTTGGATTTTTTGATTTGGAGATTATGCTTAATGAGAAGTGGAGTTTTCATGCATTCTAGAATACTGCAGTCTGATTTTCCTTTCTATTCTCTGTGAAATCCTTCTTGTTTACTCTTGAAACCTATTGGGCATGATAGAACAGTGAATCTATGACATTTTGCCGTTTGTTTCACTAAATCTCATTGTAATTTGAATAAGATATCATCATTTTTGTAAGACTGCCTGAAACCCTAGTTAGGGTATCCAGAGGCATAGAATAATATATTTCTGGCCATTCCCATGGTGAAAAATCACACAATCAAGTGGGAAGGTCCCTGTAAATATATATTTCCATATTCAAGACTTGCAGAACTCCACCATGAAGGCAGCACGTGCAATGGAAGACTGATTGGTCTGATTTTCTGAGTATATCAGACCTTTGTTCGCAGTGAGGGTGAAAGAATTTGTTTGCAGTTGATTGGAGGAAGGGACTTGGGTAGGGAGCAGTGTGTTTGGACCCTAGTTGATGTGTTCCATGTGTTGGAACAATAGGTTGAACCTGTGGAAGAGTTTGGAGCCAAGCCCTAGCATCAAGCCTATGCAAAGTTGTCAATTAGGCCTAGTGGAAGAACAGGGCAGTCAATTTTTGACCCCTTCACTCCAAAGGACCCCTAACCCAGTTCAAGATATGTTACACAAAAGGGCCAAATGGGTATCTAAAACTGGTTTTAGTTCTTCGATATGAAGCCTATATTGAAAGTTATCCCCTGACAGACCCATTTGGAGGGCTACTAGGAAAGAGGCCTAGTTGTGAGCAATCTACCATTGAACCATGCCCAAGAACTATTGTGAGTGCTTGATTGAGTTAGTTGAGAGGTTCTAAGCCCCTGCTCTGCATCACAAACCAACTTAACAAGTCATCAAAGGCTAAAGCACTTCTCAACCATTGCTAATAATAAATATAGTTCATCACCCCTTTCCATTCAATTGCCTATCTTGCCCAAAATTATCATACCAAAATTTTATCATATACACAATTTGGTGCATTGCAAAGTAATTTCACTTAAAGCAGAAATGGAATTCAATCGTAGAATAATTGCAAATACAAATAAATAATAAAATTAGATGCTTTCTACTCTTAAAGAAATTGTTTCTTTTCAAAACACAAAAATTTCTTTCATAAAAAAGGACCTTTGCTTAATCTAAAAAACTTATTATAACCCTCTTGCAGGTCAGACAATATATAATAGCAAATATAAATCAATTATAAGATTAGGTGGTTTTTACTCATAAGGAAACTACACAATTGTAAATATCTTTTCAAAAATAATATTACTTCCATTATAAAAATCCTCTGTTGAATCTAAAAAATACTAAAGGTCTCCTCTGTAGCCTTAAATAGCAAAACTTACCATTCAACATATGTTTAATTGCAAGATAAAATACTATTTGTTTATCATACCATGCACTGAGGTCTACATTGTTTGATTGTAAGATAATTAATGATTTGTTTATTATACCATGTAATGAGGAAGAAGTGAAGCTCCATAAGATGTTTTGAAAATTCTTTCCAGGCAGGAAACCACAGCAGCCTCAAGCCCTGGAACCTCATACACGCTCTCTAATGCACTGCAAATTCATCAATTTAATCAATCCTACACATGGAAGGACATAATTTGAAAACACGAGCAAGAAATCTACCATTAAAAATGACCTTAGGAAACTAATAGCAGTTGACAAACTGATCGACTCATTGACCCAGACAGAAATTGTATAACTCAATCTCAAACATTTCAAAGGAATTATATTTGATCCTTAACCTTCAATATTACAATATAGATCCAAATACACCAATTATTTTCTGATGATGTATGGGTTTTCCTTCTGAATGTCATTATGTCCAATCTATATAAATATTGCAAATCCAACAGCATGCAACTCATTCCATCAAAATAAGGACAACCTAAAAAGCATTTAGAACAAACCTGGGGACTAACATACCCATGGTAGAAAATTATGATTAAAGTAAGATATAATATGTTGTTAGACATAATGTTCAACTACACTTTATTTACAAAGATGTTTAATCGTTATGTTAATGATGAAATAACACCAATTAATTATAAAAACTTGTAGCACACTGCCTGAAAACTCAGTTCTTTTTTAATTTTGAATTTTAGTTTGGGCAGGAATGGGTGCGCAAGGGAGCCACAAGTGAACTCCACTCTTCCCATGATGTTTCTGACAAAAGTCTGGCTGGTACGTCGATAGGTGGGTCCTAAAAATGATCACATGTGGCCAAATCTGATGGTGTTCCTGTTACTTCTAAAGGGAACAGTTTGCAAGAAGTTCCTGTGTTTTCAGAAACTTCTAGTGGTCCTGCTCTAAAGTTGTTTAAAAAGTTGATCCAATCGAGTGCACTTAACCATAAGTTTTTCTCTTTTCATCCTAACATTGATCTTGTTAGGAAAATAGGTCCCTGAAAAATGGAAACTCAAAGGCCATTTGCTGGTTAGTGCCTGGGCTATGTTTGTATTCAAAGTTTACCTTCAGGAAGATCTCCTTCAAGTTCTTATGGGAGGATTTTGATTGTTTGGTAAGATTAGTATAATGTCCCTGTTATTATACCTGCAATCATAGTCTATTTATTAACGATCTGTGGGAGGTTCTTATTAATATATAAACATATATTGGATTTTGTTGGACTTAAAGAATTTCAGAATTGTTATTGTTATTGTTCGTTGTTTTACTCGTTTCTTCTACTAGACTCTACATCATAAGAGAGCTGAAGGCAGACATAGTGGGTTCTTGGCTTGGTAAGTCTGAACTCCTAGCCTAACCTCTTACCTACTCTCCTCCCTCCCGTATGATGATAGATATCTAGGAGTTTCAGAACTTAAAGAGTTTTATAGAATCCTCACTTTCATCATAATGGAGCGCTAAGGCAGACATGGCGGAGTCTGGGCTCTCTAGCCTACCCTCTTACCCACTCTCCTCCCTCCACTTATGATGAGAGATAACTATTCCAGAATTAATTTGCTCTGTATTATTCAGATTGTTCTGTAATTAATATGGAGTAGGATGATCTATATTAATCAATATTAATCTTATTATTGATGAATTTATTCTGGACTGCATCTCTCTGCTGGTTCTATGAATACACAATACGTACCTGTTCCTGCTCCACCGTAATCTGTATTGTTTCTACTCCTGTGCTTGCAAATATGTCCTTCCTTCTACGTAGTATGCTTGTCACTGCTGGCAGACTCCCCTTGTTCCCATAGCTAAGTGTGAAGGACTTCACCTTATGCGTCTATCTGGTACACAGCTGTATTTCTGTCCACCAATCTCTTAAGTATTCCCTTCTCTTTCGCAGGGAATGTATTTTGTCCGGGATTTGTCTTCCTTCCCTCTCCATGTCCAGTCTTCACTCCCGCGGAAGATCTTATACGCGTGGATAGTGAAACGTTGCTAAGTCGGGTGACGTTTGGTTCCAGATTCGTATGCTATATACGATGCTTTATAATATATATTTTTTATTGCTAATTAAGTTTATGTGTTGGTCATTTTATTATTAATGTTTATATATATTATTTATTATTAAATTTATTATTATTATTATTATGTTTATATTATTTATTTTATTATTAACCAATTATTATTATTATTAATCAATTATTACTATTATTGACAATTTACAATTATTTATATTATTATTAATCGTTTATTATATATTTTAATCTCTTAATTTGTTGAAGTTGAACAAGAAAGATGAACAAAAGAGAATGCAGAAGACACGATCCAATTACCCTAGGAAAAACCCTCTTGACAGAGGGAAACAACCCAGCCCACAAAAGCAGTACTCCTTGATTGAAATCGTGAAATACAAAGTACAATGACTTCCGTATGAATTATGAACAATAACACAAAATGTCTCAGAGAGATAATCAACACGAGAAGATATAGTTCATGAGTTGAACATACATGAGTGAACAATAGATTCTCGGATAGAGCAAATACACAGATAAAAGATCACTATGATCATCCTTGAGTTTGGTAAAGACCAAGAAGAAAAGCACATCCGGATCAGGAGCTAAAATGCAGAGATGGCTCACACATGCGAGAGAGCTCGTGCAATGAGACTGTCGCATATTCAACTCTCGTGTGCACACACAGGATATACACAGCAATAACAATGAAGAATCAAATACGGTATTGACGCCCAGGGACTCACATCTTTCTCCCTTTCTCTTCGCATGTTCAACTTCACCATATGCAACGGAAAATGAATGAGACCCTACGCTTAAGAGAATGAGATTGGGAATGAAACGCCAAGATGAAGTGTCACTGTCGGACCGTTACCGATGAAGAAGAGGGCCCGTGCCAAGTAATGTCTGCCAGAGGTGAACACGGAGCCCAAGCGACAACATCTATCCTTCAAACATAAACGGCATGTGCAAGGTGTAAACCGACACCATGAATAAGCAACATGGCACCAAGGAGGATATGCATGCCAAGTAATCACGATGCCAGGTAACACAATTCCTCCACAGACGAAGCCAAGGCCCCACATCATGCCACATAAATGTAACATACGATAAGGATGAACTTTATCGCAGCTAATCAACTTTAACAAATCAATTATAGGTTTGATTATTTTAATGATTGTTCATTACAAATATTATTATTATTTAACTTTCAAGTCTCAGAGGAAGACGAGGGTTTCAAGATTTCAAGTCTGTTTTCTTGGCATTTCGTTTGACTTTTTGTTTTCTCGGCATAAGATTATTATCCTTTTAAAATTTAAGAAAGCCCCTCTAATGAAGTTCGACAGAAGAACATTAGTTGAGGTTCCAATCTGGCGGCGCTTCAAACCAGAGTAACGAGAATCACTGCGATTCAGGCGATTTTGGCGATTCCGCGATCCGATTAGCCCTGGCCGATTTTTTTTGAGCCAAAATCAGAATCGGCCGATTCAAGGGGCAAAAAACGCCTGAATCACCGATTCTAGGCAATTTCTCCAAAAATTGCCGATTTTTGGGCTCGTGAATCGGCCGCGGCAGGGAAAAAGTTCAAGTTAAAAAATTAAAAAAAACTTAATACTTTTGCATTCTTTATTAGGTCGTTTTGCTTGGTTATAAGCCTAAAAGGGCTTCTATTTCATTTGTATGAGTTAAAGTGAGAGAGAGGAATAGAAAAGAGAAAACATAGGTTTAGGAACAGCAAGAAAGAAGAGCATCAAGGAGAGCATAAATCTATTTGGGGAGGCTTGAAGTTCGCATTGAGAGCATCAAGGAGCCAATAGCAACACTCCTCAACTCATTTCCAAGAGGTCAGTGTTGATTTTTTTTTTCCATGTTAGTGTATTCTTCATTTTTTTGCAAAATTTGTTTAGCTTTAGCTTTAAAATTTAGAACTTGAATGTTTTTTTGAATAAATTGCAAAGTGTGATCTTGCAAACCCTACAACGTGTTTACAACCAATTTGCAAACATAACTTTACAATTTTCACAAAAAAAAATGTAGGGTTTAGGGTTTTTTATTAGTTTAAGACTATTTAATAGCCATTTACGACATGTTTTTAATTTTTAATTTAATTTTCTTATTGCAGCAACCTTAAGTTTTAACTTTCATTTTCCAAATTTCCACAATGGGAAAAGACCCTTCTTGGAAGTATACTAAAGAATTTCCGAGAAGGACAAAATATCAAACAAAATGTATTTTTTGCAAAGAAATAAATTCCAGTGGCATTTATAGATTCAAGTTCCATATTGCTGGTATACCTAGACATGATATCATAGTTTGCACTAAACAAACTCCTGAGGCACAATGTGAGGTATATATGCAAATAGAGAACTTTGAAAGAGAAAAGTTAGAGAAGAAAAAGAAACTTGAACAGTTGCAAGCTATTGGTTCCCCATCCACATCCGCATCCGCATCTGTAAGTTGTGTTGGAGAGGGTTCTTCCAGGCCACCATTTTGTCCTAGTGCTAGTTCTAGGGCTGCCACCACTACTATTCCTTCTACTTCTACTACTGAGTCTACTAGTATTACCATTGGACCTGGAGTGCGGAAGTCGCGACTGGACAGTTATTTTGTACAGCGCACTGTACCTGGCTCACAACCCTCGCTTGAGAGCATGTCTTGGAACAAGGACATTCATGATGCTGCAAGAAAACAAATTTGCAAATTTTGGTACTTTTGCAATATTCCATTTATTGCAGTCAGGTAATTAAAATTTAATTTACTTTATTTGGTTTTCCTTAATTAAGATTTTTAAGATTCTAAATTCTATTCATAATCTATTTGTGACAGGTCTCCTTATTGGCAGGGCATGATAGATGTCGTAACTATCTGTGGTGCAGGGTTCAAAGACCCTACTGAGGCTGAGTTGAGTGGACATCTTTTAGACGAAATGGTTGAGGACATGAAGGCTAAGCTAGAGGAACACCAACTAGAATGGGTCAAAAGGGGATGCACCATCATGACTGATGGTTGGACTGATATGAGGAATAGAGCACTCCTCAACTTTCTTGTGTCTTGTGGAGGTGATTAAATAATTTAAATTCTGATTTGTTGAATAATTGAATGCTAATTTAATAATGATTCATGATAATTAATTGTTTTGTTCTATTTATTTTGTGTAGGAACCACCATGTTCATCAAATCTGTTGATGCTTCCGATCATGTAAAAAATGCCATATACTTATGTGAGCTTATTGAGGAGGTTATAGCAGAGGTGGGGGAAGCAAATGTGGTGCAGGTGGTCACAGACAATGCAGCAAATTATGTTGCTGCAGGTAAACTTTTAGTTTTAAACTTTTAAGTTTTTTAACTTCTCTGATTTAACTTAATTTCTGAATTCTAATTAATTTAAAATTTTTGTAGGTAAACTCTTGATGGAGAGGCACCCCACAATATTTTGGTCTCCTTGTGCGGCCCATTGCCTTGACCTCATGTTGGAGGACATTGGTAAGCTTGAGTGGGTCAAGGCATGCGTTGATAAGGCCAAAAATGTGTGCAAGTTCATCTACAACCATGCACTCGTCCTCAGCACAATGAGGAAATACACAAAGCAAAGGGAGTTAGCTCGTCCAGGCATCACCAGGTTTGCCTCAAATTTCATCACATTGCAGTCCATCTTGAAAGGGTAGAATTGAGGTCCATGTTTGTTGGGCCTGAGTGGACAGCCTCTTCCTTTGCCACCACCACTGCAGGGATAGATGTTGTGAACACAATGTTTGATGAGAATGGTTTTTGGCTACTTGCGGCTGAAATATGCAAGGTAAAATTTTCACAATTATATAATTTTGTTTTATTTTTAGTTTAAAACTTTAATATATTATTATAATTTAATACTAGACTCAATTGTTTGTTTTACAATGTAACTTACAACTTACATTATGATTATATGCAGGTTTGTGAGCCCCTTGTATCTCTCTTACGAATTGCTGATGGTGAGAACCCCTCTATGGGCTACATCTATGAGGGCATGGATAGGGCCAAGGAAGCCATTAGAAGCCAGTATGCAGGAGTATAGGAAAAGTATGAGCCCATTTGGGAGATTATTGATAGGAGATGGCAGAATCAGCTCCATAGGCCCATTCATGCAGCAGCTTATTACCTAAATCCTGCATTTCGTTTCCATCCTGACTTCAAGGCGGATGATGAGGTTTACAGTGGCCTATTTACAGTGTTGCAGAAGATGGGTGGCAATGTCCCAACTACAACCAAAACCATAGAGCTAGACAAATTTAATTATAAGGAAGGAGTCGTCTTCGATAGTTCAATGGCCATAGAAGGTCGGTCATCAATACAGGTTAACTTTCGTGGATCTTCATCTTGACATACATATATGATTTGATGTCATTGGTTTTATCATTTATGCTTTATCATAGAGTTACATTTACATCAGCTATGTCATTGAAATCCTATGTTTTCTATTTACTTCAGCGACAATTTACATTTTACGTATGTGATGGATCATGGATGAACCTTATTTATGTATGTTAGGCTTTAGCTTCTATTTGATGATGTAAAAGTGTGCTTATTAAGTCATATTCAATAAATGGTGCATGAAATAAGTTTTAAATCATTAAAATCTCTAAATTTCAAGGGTTTTATCACTTTGCCGATTCGTAGCCAATTCACTGGCGATTCACCACCGATTCGCAATTCAATTCGGCCTTGCCGATTCCGATTCTCGTTACTTTGCTTCAAACCCCTAGATTATTTTTTTCTTGCAGAAGATGTCTTTGCTGCATTAGTTTTTGAAGCATGATAAACCCTTTTTCAGTCTTCTGCTGCTGCGTTCATGCCCACCGTCAACCCCCTGCAACGCTTTTTTGAACTAGGTGCAGATCTGCTGTTTCACTGATTTTTCTTCAGCTCACATTGATTCTCACGCCGTAACTTTTCAGTACCCTGTTCTAAAACTCCCATTTTGCACAGGCTTCTGGGATGCTAACAAAGTCTGGCTTTATATCAGCCAATAGCATTAACTTGAAGATTTCCACAGCCTTTTCAACAAACCCATTTTGTGCATATTCTGCAATCATTGCATTCCATGAGATCACCTCTCTTTGAAGCATTTTATCAAACAAGTCACATGACTTGTGTGTACTACCACATTTTGCATACGCCTTCAATGGCATTTTCAATTTTAATATTTAAAAAGATTCCATTTTTAATTGTGTTTTGATGGATGACTTTACCCAGTTTGAAAGCTCAAATTTGAGCACAGCTTTAAAGGTTAACTAGCACAGATTTATACCTACCCTTGGAGTTACCTAATTGTGGAAAACTGAGAATTGATGTTGCTTTGTTTTAAGAATGAAGTGGGTTTTAAGAGTAGATCGGTGTGTGAATAAGAACTTGCTCTGTACACTGTTAATTTGAGTGAAGTTTTCAGAGTAATCCCACAATATTTCTTTTATATTGTGTTTGTTTATGATTTCATGCATCAAGACGTGATCAGAAATCACATGTTTTTGCTAGTGGTAATCATTCCCCAAGCTTTGGCCAGTTGTCTTACTCCGAACATGCCTGCTCTTAGTGCTTAAAACAAGTTATAATGAATCAGATATTCAACCAATCTTCTAAACTGATTCAAGAGTTTTTTAAAATCGTCATAGATCAAAGTTAAACAATTTTATCAATCATAGTTTAATGTGCCTGCCTCCATCATCCTCTAGACTCTCAGTGTACCGACTATTTACATAAAATCTCCATCATCCTCCAGACTTCCCACAACAGGTAAATCGCCCATCATCTTTTATACTTTCCACTCTAAACCATCCTTATATTGAGGTCAATGTACCGATTGTTTACATAAAATCTCTATCATCGTATAAACTTCCCACAAGAAATCACCCTAACATTGTTGTCAATGTATCAGTTATTTAGGTCAGATTTATTGTTCATATCAGACCCAATATAATCAAATACAATGTACTAGTTCTTACTAGAACCTGATGTAATCAAGGTCAATTGTTTATATAGGATCCTCACATTCATTTGAACACTTCCCCATAAAGAAGATCAAAATTCCTTACACCGATATCATTAGCAAGTTTGAAATATGCAAAAAGACTGGGAAAAAAGAATGAGAAAAGGAAGTCAATACCCAAACTTGATGCCCTCACTGCCCACACTACAATGTTCTCTACAGTTTGAAAGCATTTACCAAAAAATTTGTGTGTATCCTACAATCATAGCAAGCAATGAAATGAAATCTCTTACGCACATTTTGTCAAACAGTTTGCAGGTCTTATCCACACTACCACATTTTGCCAGCATGTCTCCCAGAGCCCTTGCAACCACAACATTCGAGACAGATCCCATTTCCATTATGCATTAATACATGTCCATACCCTGTTTCCAAGGTCCCATTTTGGCAGACTGGATTACACTAGAAAGTGCGGACTCATCCACTCTAAACCATCCTTATATTGAGGTCAATGTACCGATTGTTTACATAAAATCTCTATCATCGTATAAACTTCCCACAAGAAATCACCCTAACATTGTTGTCAATGTATCAGTTATTTAGGTCAGATTTATTGTTCATATCAGACCCAATATAATCAAATACAATGTACTAGTTCTTACTAGAACCTGATGTAATCAAGGTCAATTGTTTATATAGGATCCTCACATTCATTTGAACACTTCCCCATAAAGAAGATCAAAATTCCTTACACCGATATCATTAGCAAGTTTGAAATATGCAAAAAGACTGGGAAAAAAGAATGAGAAAAGGAAGTCAATACCCAAACTTGATGCCCTCACTGCCCACACTACAATGTTCTCTACAGTTTGAAAGCATTTACCAAAAAATTTGTGTGTATCCTACAATCATAGCAAGCAATGAAATGAAATCTCTTACGCACATTTTGTCAAACAGTTTGCAGGTCTTATCCACACTACCACATTTTGCCAGCATGTCTCCCAGAGCCCTTGCAACCACAACATTCGAGACAGATCCCATTTCCATTATGCATTAATACATGTCCATACCCTGTTTCCAAGGTCCCATTTTGGCAGACTGGATTACACTAGAAAGTGCGGACTGATCAGGTAGGAAACCTGTTAGGTACATTTGGCAAAACAGTATGACTACCTTGCGAGGAAATTCATGCCAGCGGTATGTTGTCATACTCTTTCACCAAATGCAACGAAAGGTTTCCAATCTCCCAAACACTTTATGAGCATCCACCAAACTAGCGCACATCGACATATATGTTAATAAACTTATTTCGAAAAGATTCACCCCCAAAATTCTTGACTTTGGAACACTTAGCACTCATTGCATCCAGGTGATGCGCACAAAGGTGAATCACCAGGATTCCCCTACCTCCCGGAAAGTCTCAGTGCTTCACCTCTGTGAGCATCACACACATGCAATGAGTGCTAAGTGTTACACCTAAGCATAGGTGTTTCTCTAGTACTTCAAGTAAGGGTATTGGGAGACTGTTGGTGGTGTTGGCCAGGGTGTTGTCTCAGAGGTTGTGGCCCTGTGGGCAGGGATGGATGACATCCCTCGTGAGTTTTGCAGACTTCTACAAGGTGCACCCCTTCTTCAGTCCACTAAAAAGCTCCATCTTGTAGTCTCCTCAAAGGGTGGGATGCACTTCTTGCACTGATCTTTAATTCAGCCAGATGCAACTTCTGCTCAAGTTCCTCCACTTGAACTTGCAAAATGGCAGACTGACTCAGTTTACTCTTAAGATCAACTTCCGCTCAAGTTCCTCCACTTGAACTTGCAAAATGGCAGACTGACTCAGTTTACTCTTAAGATCATCCAAATCAGCAGTAAATGTGAGCTCCCTTTCAATTGCTTTATTAAATTCGCTTTCTTTCTGAGACAGTAAAAGGTATCAAATTCATTTTTCATGCTAGAATACTTCTCTAGAATAAATGGAACACTTAGCACTCATTGCATCCAGGTGATGCGCACAAAGGTGAATCACCAGGATTCCCCTACCACCCATAAAGTCTCAGTGCTTCACCTCTGTGAGCATCACACACATGCAATGAATGCAAAGTGTTACACCTTCCACCCGCCCCTCTTTTCCTTGTTTCAACTGTAACACAGTCGGTATTAGTTGACTGTGGAATAATAGTAAGAGCACCAGACTTGGATCCGGGACTCATGGTTAAGGTTACGGCTGCCTATGACTGAAAATTACTGCCACTATTGTTAATGATAATAAGTGTGATCATCATCCTTCATGTCTGTGGGATATTGTGTCATTTACTTCAAAACAAAGTTCAAATTATTGGCACCACATCTATAATTTCAACTAATAACATATCAATCATAAAGCAACATAGGAGAGGAACATGGGCTTGGCTGTCTTTGATTAACATTGTTATATGTTTATGGTATTTCTCATTGTATTGGCCAACTAGTTCTTTCATTATAGTTGGGTGTTTTCTTATGGATTTGTATTATGTTCATCTCCTATGTTGTTTGGTGATTGTTTTGTTGGTATGTTTAGGTAATTGATGGATCTCATCGGTGATATTAAACTTCAAGGAGAGATTGTCAAGAGGACACGAGTCATTCCTCTTGTTGTAGTTGTTCTTGCTGCCCTTGCCGCAACCACAGCGGTGTCTGCAAAAGAAGGTAGTCGAAATATGCGTAAGCACAAAAGAGATGTAATTCCTTTTTATAAGTGTATTATCGACTCCAATGGGACGGATTGCTTTGACCAAATACGCATGAGTAGACAATCCTTCTTTCAACTAGCCAATATTTTAAGGCAAAAAGGAAGCATCAGAGATACAAAATCCTCACGTTAGAAGAACAATTAGTCATGTCCCTCCATACTGTTGGCCACAATCTGAGGAATCGTAAGATTGCCCATAACTTTGGCCACTCCAGAGAGACGGTAAGCCGATACTTCCACAAGGTCTTGAGGGCTATCTCAGCGCTCCATGCGGATTATTTTATACCCCCTAGTCCAAACACTCCTCGGGAAATCAGTGGGAAGAACCATTTTGATCCATACTTCAAGGTATATCTCCCAGTGGTTCAATTTTGTTTGATTGAGTTGTAATCCTATTATCACGTGTTCATTAGATTATGAATTTTCTGACTACAGGACTGTGTGGGAGCAATTGATGGATCCCATATACCAGTCACTGTCGATGTCAACATACAAGCTAAATATTGCGATAGAAAAGGCAACTTGTCGCAAAATGTTATGGGAGTGTGTTCATTTGATTATAAGTTTCAATACATCCTTGCTGGTTGTGAAGGGTCTGTTGCAGATAACCGCGTTCTAGCGTCAGCTCTCTCTAGAGTGGATCCACTGGTAGTTCCCCCAAGTATGTAAAATATGATTATATAGTGAAGCATACGAAAAATCAGGTATGTAAAATATGATTATATAGTGAAGCATACAAAAAATAACACAACGTTATAACAATATAGTTTATTTTTATTTAGGAAAATATTATTTGGTCAATGTTGGATATCCAAACGTACCAGGATTTCTCACGCCTTATTGGTGCACACGCTACCACCTAAAGGAGTTTCAAGAGAAAACCCAATAACCACACCACAAGAGTTGTTTAACCATCGACACTCCTCACTCAAGAATGTAATAGAGCATACATTTGGGATTTTGAAGCAGTGTTTTCCTATCTTGAAGCATGCAACGTCTTATCAAATCATGACACAAACTAAGATTGTTTTGGCATGTTGCATACTTCACAACTTCATTACGATAGAGGACAGCCTTTCATCCGAGGTAGAAATTGAAGAGGAAGATAGTCGTGATCAGATAGATGTCCCGATCCTTGAGACATATGGGTTGAGCCAGCGTGAAAGAGATGATTGGGGGAAATTTCGAGATGAAATAGCAAGAAGGATGTGGGAAGACTACAGATCTTGATCTTAGTCGGTTGAATAACTACTATGACAGTGTTTAAACTTTAATGTCAGATTTCATAATTTTCACGAACTGATATATCTAATTAAAAATTGAGGACTTCATTTTATATTGGTGTTGTTATCATATATTTAGTGATGTCATGTTATATTAAAAATTGTTATGACATATTTAGTGTTGTCGTGTTATATTCAATGCTGTTATATTCAATGTTGTTATATTTAATGTTGTCATGTTATATTTAATATTGTCATGTTATGTTTAATGTTGTTATATTTAATGTTGTTATGACATATTTAGTGTTGTATGTTATATTAAAAGCCGTTATGACATATTTAGTGTTGTCGTGTTATATTCAATGCTGTTATATTCAATGTTGTTATATTTAATGTTGTCATGTTATATTTAATATTGTCATGTTATGTTTTTATGACATATTTAGTGCTATCATGTTATATTTAGTTTTGTTATGGCATATTTATTACTGTTGGATATGTTACAATTGACATCATTAATCTGTTTACATCTACGTATATGCCTCTTTGCATCTGTTTACATTGCAATTGATCTTTCATCCCTGACTTAGATTTAGATCTGATCATCAACATTGTGTTTGATTGAGTTGTAGAGAATGACAAAAAACATCTAAGCATGCTATTCCAATATATGAGAATGTCATGATTCATTCCGAAGGAAACTTGGGCCTTAGTTTGTTTCGAGGCCCATCTTCTTAACCCACGTAATCATGTGGTAGAATGATGGAAACTACCAGGGCATCATTTGCCTGACTGGCAAACCAATTAGTATGGTGGAGCCATGCATATTGATCAAATGCATTAATCAAAATGCCAATCATGATTGGCCTCTTTCTTGTAAGACCCACAACCAACCTTCCTGTCTGTTTGCTTGCGCCTTGGTGGAAATGATTGTAGTGTGTTTGAGTGGAACTTAAAAAGGAAGCAAGCAACTAGGTGCATCGAATAGCTTTGGAAAACAGAAGCTAAACAAATGTCTCTTACATATTTTACATATTTTGATGAAATGAAATGAAAGATTTTAATAATGTTTACGAGATCAAATAATCTAGGAGATCAATTAATAGTTACAAACTTACAATTGATGAGCATGGTTGGTGTGTGTGACTCAGGTATGTCTTACACAGATCTATTGATGAGCATGGATGCTAACATTCAAGTGAGCCATCCAACTGTAATGGTCCTTACCAATAGGCCACTAAAAACCCCTCAAAACTGTAACTCAAAATGTAGATAGAAAATTATTTTGCAATATATGAGTTCGCAGTCCCAAAATTTCAGAATAATAGATAGCAACCAAATACCATCTAAAACACTATCAATGATGTAGGAAATTGCTCAAAACCATATGCCATTCATATATCAACAATTTGCAACAATGCCATACATATTTCAACCAATAATATGATCATCAAACCCTAGGTTTGCAATATAGATAAACTAAAAATTACAATACCCTTTCACTTGCAAAATCCTAGCCTTCCTTTGATACCAATAATGTCAGATGGCAAACAAAGACAAGTACAATGTAAAATAGTAAAGTGCTGAAGCTATATTTTGTACTCAACTGAAAACATACATTTCTCAGAAAATATGTCAAATACCAAATGAGAAGTGAGGAACCTAATTGTAGATGGCTGCGATAATTTTTACCAGTGCTGAAGATGCCAACACCCAAGCCAAAGTCACCCCGAATCTAAAAATGTACTTTCTTGCAGATTTTCGAAAATGTCTAGGAATTTTCAAAATTCCTTAAAAATAAATCATGGCATTTTGGGACTCCAAAATGCACCTATCTTTATCTCCTCGACGATAGAAATCTGATGCAAAAATACCGAGAATGATATGCTGAGTAATGAGGAAGATATGAGCAAAAATGTGGTTCCAAAACCCTATCCTGAAAATCTGAAAACTGAATTAGACTTGTAGTAAAAACTTTTTCGGATTGCTTTTTCGCTCTGCTTTTTCGGATCTACTTTTTCGCTTTGCTTTTTCGGATCTGTTTTTTTTCCTCTTACAATCAAAAACTCAAACCCTCAGGTAAGTCTGAGGACTCCAAATAAGCTCAACTTGAAATGGCTGAATACCACTTCCAAAGTGCAACCCTTCAAAGGATATTTCACCTCCTCAGTTATGCAAATCCTTAAGAAACTCCGTTCCTAAAGATCAAATGACAATCTGCAAACCAAGATGGCGCCACAAATGCTCAAAGAGAAAAGTAGTGTAAACTCAAGTCATGGGATGTCCAAATGAGAGGCCAAGCTCTCTATTTATTCACTTTTCTAAGAAGCCACTAGAACTTCTAGAAGTATCCATAAAATATTCTTATAAAATCTTTTTATAATGCACTTTTATATAAAAAGTAACTTTATAAAATAAAAAAGTGCAACTCAACTCAAAATTATAAGATTTTGGCCCCACATAACACATTATAATAAAAATATGATAAACACCATCTCTCCAAGAGCAAATAAGACCATCCAATCCCCAAATAATCATCAGAATGACTCTCTCACCAAAACCATCTGCCTACGAGAGTCCATGATAGGCAAATCCACTAAAAAATGACATGTCACTAAAGAGGGGACATGACACCAACTTCTTCTTGCAAGAAGGTTTTGTGGACCAAAGAAATGGAATGCAAGTTTCTAGACTTGCTCCACGAGCAAGTGCAACTTGGAAAAAAAGATGAAGGGGGTTTCAAAAAAGAAGCTTGGACCTCCATTGAAAGGAGGTTCAATGCAGAGTTGAAAATGACCCTATCAAAGGATAACTTCAAGAACAAGCTCAAAACTTGGAAGCAACGGTATAGAATAATGAAAGACTTGAAGAATACAAGCGGTTTTGCATAGAAAGAGAGTACTCAAACTATGGATGTCAATGATAGTGTTTGGGATGAGTTATTGAAGGTAACATGGTCTTAAAATCTCTTTTTAAGTTGAATATATCTTTTTTACTAATGAAGGACAAATAACCAATTCAATCGTTATGCCATCATACAAAGAAAGGAATTTAAAAATGTCAGAGTGTATAAGAGGCAGCCATTTCAATACTACAATGAATTATCCTTCATTGTTGGGAATGACATAGCTGAGGGCACCATAGCTGCAACAGCTCAAGAGACAGAAGAAGGGCATTTTATGAATGAGGTCGTTGATCTCAATGATGAGGAAGATGTCACTTATCATGGTATCTATTAGAATGTTTCTAATATTTGATAATGCTCTATCCCGTGTACATCTTTGTAGTTAGTTAGTTTCTATTTCCTGTCTTACTTCGTGATGTATATATATGAGCTTAGCTCTTTGTAATTTTATTCAATACATAAAATAATCTATTTGATCATTTTATGGTATTAGAGCAAGGGTTTTCTTTTTTATCAGAAGGTTAAAATTTCGCTGCTGAGAGATTATAATCTCGTTTTTTCCTGCTACGCCCGCGACCTGTTCTCTCCCGCATTCGCGACCCACCTGCCTACTCGTGTTTCTTCCCTCATTCCGACGCGACCTAGTGTCTTCACGCAGGGCGTCTGAACATTTCGGTTTGAGGGTTTCGAAGGCGACCTGCAAATACCTCCACGCGACCTTCACGCGACCTACAATACCTTCACGCGGTCTTCACGCAACCTTCACATGACCTTCTTACGCAACCTGCGGACCTCCCTACGCGACCTATACCTGTGTTAAGGTTCTTCATTGAACCTTCGAAATTTCTATGCTCTCAGTTTTTCGGGCTCCTGTTTGTAGTTTTTTTTTACCAGAGCCATTTTGGCTTTGAAACCTTAATTTTCGAGATCAAAAAATTCTTTTGATAACATTTTTTCTGTGGGTTTCTCGAGATCGTATCTAGGTATCTGTCAGAATTTTTTGGGTATCTTGTTTTTCGTGCCTCAATTTTCGGGCCAGCGGATTTTAATTCTGACTTCAGTTTCTTTCTGGATTTTTTGTTTACTCCTTTGGGTACTTGTCGGATCTTTCTGGGTCAATTTAAAATTTGCCTCGAAATCTGTGCAAATGGCATCTTTGACCAATCTGATGCTGGAAAACAGTCAGCGGTTTAATGGAAGCAATTATAACACCTGGAAGCAGTGAATGTTGACCATCTTCGAGAACGTCGTCTGGATGAGCTTGTTCTAGGCACAAGGACCTGTCTGACTTCAGTTCAAGCAAATCAAGATAAATTTGATGATCGAAATCGAGAAGCTGTTATGATTCTCAAGCTCTCTGTCATAGATGATCAGTTGCCTCAGATTCCCTCTGGCAAGTCTGCTGCAGACATCTGGAAATATTTGAAGGAGTTGCATGAGACATCTGACAAGAGTCGCGCGTTCCTTCTGATGAATCAGTTGTTCTCCATTATGATGGATGAATGGATGCCCTTGCAGGAACATCTCACGAAGATTAAGGACATTCGTGATCAGCTTGACGCCATCGGTCGAAAGATGGAAGAAGATATGGTAGTTATTACACTGAAAAATCTACCGACATCTTATGAACATTTCATAGAGACTCTCAACATTACCTCAACTAATGTTGATCTGAAATTCCCAGAGCTGTGCACCAAACTCCTACAGCAGGATCGCTGGAAGCAGCAATTTGGTAACTGTACTTCCTCATCCTCGTCAGAACAAGCCTTTGCAGCAAACTTTCAGTCTTCTCAGTCATCACAACAGGGCAATTCGCATCAATTCTCAGGCAGTTATCAGCAGAAGAGTGTTCAGTGTCATTACTGTCACAAGTATGGTCACATGAAGAAGGATTGCCGTCAGCAACTCGCTTCCGAACAAAAGAAGCTGGGAGGGTCAAAACCACAGGCAAATGTTGCTGAACATTCTGAGCAAAAGGAATCTGTTTTCTATGCGTTTATGGCTAAAAGTCCTTCTGACTTAGCCCGGTCATCTGCTTGGTATATTGACTCTACTGCGTCACGTCATTTTTCTCATCGGCGTGACTGGTTTATAGACTTCTATCCCTACAATGATTCAGTTGTGTTTGGTGGAGGAGAGGAGTTCAAAATTATTGGCAGAGGAAATGTTCAGGTACAGTCTGGAGGGTGTCAGCTCATCTTTCTCAATGTATGCTATGTCCCTGGCATGGCACTCAATCTACTCTCTGTGAGTCAGATCATGAGAAATTCTCCTCAGTTGGATGTGGTGTTCAGTGCCCATCAATGTTTTATTATTGATCACATGACTCGTCTTATTGTTGCTTCTGGACTAGAGGATCATGGCCTATATCAGCTTACTGACACTAGTGATTTTCCTGAAATTGCTATGGCAGCCTGTGATTTATCTCTCAGTACTCTGTGGCATCAGCGATATGGACATCTCAACATCCAGTATCTATCTCAGCTGTCTCGGGAGTAACTTGTCTCTGGTCTACCTCCGATTCAAACGCAGCATCTTGGAGTATGTGACGCTTGTCAAGCTGGCAAACAACATCGGACTCCCTTCAAAGATGGCGATTCTTGGCGTGCATCTCAGGTACTTCAATTACTTCATGCTGATATTTGTGGTCCTATGAATACATCGTCAGTAACTGGTTGCAAATATTTTTTGCTTATTGTTGATGATTTTAGTAGAAAGATGTGGGTGTACTTTCTTAAACAAAAATCAAATGCACTTAGTACATTTCAGAATTTTAAGTCGTTGGTTGAAAACGAGTCTGGCTGTAGTATCATTTCTCTTAGAACAGATAAGGGGGGGGAATTTTGTTCTCGTGCATTCTCCGGTTTTTGTGATGAACATGGCATCAAATGCCAATTCACCACACCTTACACTCCTCAGCAAAACAGTGTTGTTGAGCGTCGCAATCGTACGATTGTTGAGATGGCTCGTTCTATGTTACAACACAGGAGTGTTCCTAATAAGTATTGGGCAGAAGCAATGTTTACTGTTGTCTACCTTCTAAATCGTTCCCCTACTCAAGCTGTCAAGCACAAAACTCCCGAAGAATTGTGGTTTAGTCGTAAGCCCAAAATCAGCCACCTAAAGATTTTTGGCTCTCTTGCCTATGTCTAGATTCCTGATGCTAAACATTCCAAATTGGATTCCAAGACTCAGAGACTCATGATGACAGGGTACAACGACAACCATAAGGCCTACAAACTGATCGACATCGACACTGATCATCTCATCTTTACCCATGATGTTGTTTTTGATGAAACTCGAGGACCTTTTTTGCCTTCTTCCGAGCAGTGTTCTAAAGAACAACCTCATAGTATTCCTCTTCCCTTAGCATCATCTGATGAGAGGGATGATACAGCTACTGCTTACACTGGAACACCTGATACTGATCCTATTGAGGCTCCTGATAATGACCCTCTTTCCGTTGCTGCTCCTGAATCTCCTCCAGCTCCTCCAGAGATTGGCTCTTCTACTCTCCGACCCAAATGGTGGGTTAAAACTATTACTGATCTCAAGGATGATGAGCTCATCGAAGGAAGAGTTTCTTGAAATAAGAGCAAACAAACAGTTAATTTTTCTCTTATGGCTAACATTCATAGTATTTATGAACCTCAAACTTATTCTGAAGTTAAAGGTATCCCTGAATGGGAATAGGCTATGGAAGCTGAATTTCAAAGTATTCAGAAAAATCAAACTTGGGTTCTTTCTGATCTTCCTGCAGAGAAGAAGCCCGTTAGCTGCCAATGGGTCTACAAGGTCAAATACAAAGCTGATGGTACCTTAGACAAGTATAAGGCTCATCTTATTGCTCGAGGGTTCTCACAAAGGAAAGGTATTGACTATGAGGAGACTTTTGCTCCCACAGCTAAAATGAGTACCATATGGCTTGTCCTTGCATTAGCAACTCAGTTTGGTTGGAAAGTTCATCAGATGGATGTTAAGAGTGCTTTTTTGAATGGTGACTTACAGGAAGAGGTCTACATGACGCAACCTTCTGGATTTAAAGTTGTTGGTCAGGAACACAAACTATGTAAACTTGTCAAAGCTCTCTATGGTTTGAAACAAGCTCCTTGGGCTTGGTACATAAAAATTGACAAACATCTAACCGATCATGGCTTTCAAAGGAGTTCATCGGACTCAAACCTATATATCAAACATGTAGGTGATGATGTCTTGTTTATCGTTGTTTATGTGGATGATTTGATCATCACTAGAAGTTCAGCACATTTGATCACTGAGATCAAACAGGACTTGTGTAGCACTTTTAATATGACAGATTTGGGACTCTTGCACTATTGTCTCGGAGTTGAGGTTTGGCAAACTGAGCACAGTATCTTTCTTTCTCAGTCCAAGTATGCTAGAAGTCTTGTGGACAGGTTCAGAATGTAGGATTGCAAACCTACCCTCACTCCTATGGAACTTGAGCTAAAATTATCAGCTCAGTCCGATTCACCTGTTGTGGATGAATCTTTGTTTAGACAACTAGTGGGCAGCCTTATCTTTCTTACTACCACCAAACCTGACATTAGTTTTGCGGTAAGCTACATAACCCGCTTTATGACAGCACCCAAAACTGATCATTGGGCAGCTACCAAATGTGTTCTGCGCTATGTGAGTGGTACTCTTAACTATGGTCTTCTGTACACTCAGAGTTCTGATCCTACACTATGTGGCTACACAAATTCAGATTGGGCCGGTTCTGTTGATGATCGTAAGTCTACCGCTGGATATGTGTTCAATTTGGGGTCCGGTGCTGTCACATGGACAAGTAAGAAACAAAAGGTAATGGCTCTGTCATCCACCGAAGCAGAATATCGCAGAGCAGTCAAAGCAGCTTGTGAGGCCGTTCGACGGATGCTTGCAGATATGCATGTTCCTTAGTCAGGACCGACTCCTCTATTCTGTGACAATCAAGGAGTGCTCAAACTGGCAAAGAATCTGGTCTTCCATGAACGAACCAAACATGTTGAAACACACTGTCATTACATTTGTCAGTTGGTTGAAGATAAATCTATTCAGTTGCTATATGTTCCTACCTTAGAGCAGCCCGCTGATATCTTCACCAAATCTCTCAGTGCTGACAAATATGTAAAATTCAGGGAGGCTATTGGTGTTATTGACAGATTGAGCATTATGGGAGGGTATTAGAATGTTTCTAATATTTGATAATGCTCTATTCCGTGTATATATTTGTAGTTAGTTAGTTTCTATTTCCTATCTTACTTCGTGATGTATATATATGAGCTTAGCTCTTTGTAATTTTATTCAATACATTATATAATCTATTTGATCATTTTAGTATCGATACTGCATCTTTTGAGACTGCTGCAGATTTGGTTGATGAAGGTATTGATACACCTACATCGAACCAATCTAGTGCAAGCGGTAGAGAGAACCCTTCAGCATCGTCAAGGAGGCCAAAGAGGAAGAAGGGAAGCACGGTAGGTTCATTGGATACGATTTGCGAAGTGATCAGAGATTTGAGTGCAGGCCTTAGAGAGCCTCTGAAAATGGATAAATGGATAAATAACCAATTCAATCGTTATGCCATCATACAGAGAAAGGAATTTTATAATGTCAGAGTGTATAAGAGGTTGTAATGTCCCGGATTTGTGATATTGAATTAATAATATTAATTGTCTAATATTGGTAAATTACAATATATACTAATATTAAATAATTAATAGGGAACACCCCACAACGCAACGGTAAGTTGTGAGCCTCTCATTTGGGAGGAGAGGTCTTGGGTTCAAGTCTTCTTGAGCCTCATGTTGATCTTGGCTTCGGCCTATTACCTATCAAAAAAATATATATATATTAAATAATTAATAATTAAGGTTTCATATTTAAGTATTAGTTATAATTATAAACTAATATTTAAATACTGTTAACTTTAATCTTCAAGTAGTTATATTACGGGAATACTACAACCAATTTGGTTTGCAATAAAAGGTGATTCGGGGAAGAGATCAGACATGCTTGAATATTTTGGATTTGTTTCAGAATTTGCGAAGTGTTAATAATTCCTTTCGTCAGACATATTCTAGCCTAGTGGAGTTAGAAGGAAATAGAGGTTGGAATGTTCATGAAGATTGAAGAACTTACTCAAGACTGGAACCGAGATCCCATTTCATCAGTGAAATACCTAATCTAGGGGTAGAAGAAGCAGATGGCACGATTACTATTTAGTATTTAGGGATGAATGACGTTGAAGGACAATATTCAAAGTCGGAAACAATTGAGTTCTATGCTCGCATATTATCCTGTGTCATTCCCAATTGCATTCGAATGTGAAGGTGGTGTGTACAGGTATTACCGGGGCCTAGTGTTATAACATTCCATGCTTAACACCTGTGCATTATTATGTTATCATCACATTGAATAAGAGGCAAACGACAAAGTTGGAGACTACTTCCGGAGAAGACTGGTGACAAGATTAAACACGGAGATTGAGCCGGTGACTTGCGACAATCATTCCACGTTGGTGCCGGTAGAAGACAAATGGACTTGGGTGTATACGGCGAGTTTCGCTTAGCAAACGACAAAAGAATGGGTCATATTTGGCTTGGTAAACAGGACATGGGTTATTAACTTGTGTTGTCTGCTCCGTCCACGTGAGTCGGGTCATAAGAAAGGAAGAAGTTATAATGAACCGAACCTGATGAAATAGCAGTTGATGCCCAATACGTAAAGAATCCGGCAGAAAGACACGAAGGCTTCGATGGTCTGCTACAGATAGACATAGGTGCACGTGTAATTTTTGTATTATGCCGGCTAGAGTTATACTTCAGCTGTAGATGGAATTCTTAATTCTGGGAATTAATCTTTGAATAAGAGTTACATATTTTTGTATGGAATACAAACAGATTCTTTTTGTGTGCATTACAATCAACTTAAGTAAATTGAATATAGTAGAAATTGTTCTCAAATAAGAATCTGCATTATCATTAGAATAGTCAAAACTGGCATTGCAGACGGAATGCTTAAGTTTCCTGAGACTTAATTTTGAGAATAGTTTATAGAATTCGAGAATTTCACAAATTGCAGACAGAATGTTATTAAGTTTCCTGAGACTTAATTCTAGAAATTAGTTTATAGGATTTGGGAATTTTACAATGGTATCAGAGCTGTGCATCCTGCAGCCTGTGGGGAATTAAAACAATATTAAATTTTGGTATGGGAACAGAAACAAATTTGACTAAGGCTCTACTAGAAGTCGGTGGCAACATTCATGACAGGCAACCCAGTAAGGTTGTTCTAAGCAACCTGATTGAATTAGAAAGATGTCTGAGTTTAGTGGAACAACCACTTTCATCTCTTCTGCATTTGGCCTTCTTTTTTGTGAAATCTTCTTTGAATCAGGATTGGTTGTTGATGCATTTAGATACAGATATCAAACTATTGGTAACTTCATGCGTTTGTGAAGTTTTAAGAATTTCAGTACCCCATATTCCCTACAAAGATGAAACCATGAGAAAGATGTTGATTTTGATTGTTGGGAGTTTTCGGGATCTTGATGATGTTAGTAGCATTCATGCACGAAGAAAATTGTTTGTATTGAAAGCTTTTGCGGAAGTTAGAATAAGCAACCTCCTACTGGAATTTGGATTGCAAGTTTCAGTTTATGATATGTTTCACCATTTTTTGAACACAGTCAGGCCAGTATTAGAATATTTCTAATATTTACTAATGCTCTATCTATTTAGATAGTTTCTATTTTCTGTATAGTTTCTATTTTATGTAAACTCGCTGTGTATATATGAGCTTGTAAGCTCTTTGTAATTCATTCATTTTTTTATATTCAATACATAAAACAATCTGTTGTATATTGTTTTATGGTATCAAAGCTAGTCATTTGAAATTGCAAGTCTGTTCACGATTTCGTCTAGGGTCGAGATTGCTAAGGGCGTTCTCCTGTCTTCAACCCACGCGAAATCTTCAGCAGAGCTTGCTAGGTGTCTGGTGTCTCCATCCGTGACTGCTACATCCGCGCCTACTGTCTTCAAACGCGACTGCTACATCCGGGCCTCCTACCCTCAACCGCGTCTGCTACATTGGGCGTCTGGTGTCTTCATCTGCGACGTCTATTTCACGGGCTGGTTCATACGCGCGACTGGTTCATACGCATTTGATATTTCACGGGCTTGGTTATTCCTAGCGTCTGAGATTCCTAACGCCTGATATTCACAGGCTTCTTCTGATATTTTCACAGGCTAGAAATCTCGTTTCTCCCTCTAAGAAATCGCACTGCTTCCTCCTATTCTTTATGACTGGTTTTGACTGTGTTTTACCTTCATTTCTACAACAATAGCCGCCGATTAGGGTTTTCTTTGAAAACACTAATTTTTGAACTCAAAATTTGTTTTGGATCACATATTTGTAGTGGGTCTTTGTCAGAATTTTTTGGGTACCTCGTTTTTTGTGCCTCAATTTTCGGGCCAACGGATTTGCATTCTGATTCCAGATTCTTTCTGGGTTTTTTGTCTTCTCTTCTAGGTACCTGTCGTCTTTTTCTGGGTAAGCCAAAAATTTGCCTTGGAATTCGTGCCTATTAAAATTCCTTCTTGAAGTCGCATCTGATGGCATCCTTAACCAACCTAATGCTAGAAAACAGTCAACAATTCAATGGCAACAATTACAACACCTGGAAGCAACAAATGTTGACCATCTTCGAGTATCGTCGTCTGGATGAGCTAGTTCTAGGCACAGAGACCCGTCCGACCTCCGTTCAAGCAGATCAAGATAAATTCGATGATCGGAATCGAGAGGTTGTTATGCTTCTCAAGCTCTCTGTCACAGATGATCAGTTGCCTTAGATTCCCTCTGGCAAGTCTGCTACAGATATCTGGAAATATTTGAAGGAGTTGCATGAGACTTCCGACAAGAGTCGCGCGTTCTTTCTGAAGAATTAGTTGTTCTCTCTTATGATGGATGAACGAATGTCCTTACAAGAACATCTCACGAAGATTAAGGACATTCGTGATCAACTTGACGCCATCGGTCGGACGATGGAGGAAGAAGATATGGTAGTTATTACTCTAAAAAGTCTACCTACATCTTATGAGCATTTCATAGACTCTCAACATTACCTCAACTAATGTTGATCTGAAATTCCCGGAGCTGTGCACCAAACTCCTACAGCAGGATCGCCGGAAGCAGCAATTTGGTAACCGTACTTCCTCATCCTTGTCGGAACAAGCCTTTGCAGCCAAATTCCAGTCTTCTCAGTCATCACAACAGGGCAGTTCGCGTCAGTTCTCAAGCAGCTTTCAGCAGAAGAGTGTTCAGTGTCATTACTGTCACAAGTATGGTCACATGAAGAAAGATTGTCGTCAGCGACTCGCTTCTGAACAAAAGAAGCTGGGAAGGTCAAATCCACAGGCAAATGTTGCTGAACATTCTGAACACTCTGAGCAAAAGGAATCTGCTTTCTATGCGTTTATGGCTAAAAGCCCCTCTGATTTAGCCCGATCGTCTGCTTGGTATATCGACTTTGGTGCGTCACGTCATTTCTCTCATCGACATGACTGGTTTACAGATTTCTCTCCCTACAGTGATTTAGTTGTGTTTGGTGGAGGAGAGGAGTTCAAAATTGTTGGCAGAGGAAATGTTCAGATACAATCTGGTGGGTGTCAGCTCATCTTTCTCAATGTATGCTACGTTCCTGGCATGGCTCTCAATCTGCTCTTTGTGAGTCAGATCATGAGAAATTCTCCTCAGTTGGATGTGGTATTCAGTTCCCAAAAATGCTCCATTATTGATTGAGAGACTCGTCTTATTGTTGCTACTGGTCTAGAGGATCATGGCCTATATCGGCTTACTGACACTAGTGATTCTCCTGAAATAGCTATGGCAGCTCGTGATTTATCTCTCAGCACTTTGTGGCATCAGAGATATGGACATCTCAACATCCAGTATCTCTCTCAGCTATCCCAAGAGGAACTTGTTTCTGAGCTACCTCCGATTCAAACGCAACATCTTGGAGTATGTGACGCCCATCAAGCTGGCAAACAACATCGGACTCCCTTCAAAGATGGAGATTCTTGGCGTGCATCTCAGGTACTTCAATTACTTCATGCTGATATTTGTGGTCCTTTGAATACATCTTCAGTTACTAGTTGCAAATATTTTTTGCTTATTGTTGATGATTTTAGTAGAAAAATGTGGGTGTACTTTCTTAAACAAAAATCAAATGCACTTAGTACATTTCAGAATTTTAAGTTGTTGGTTGAAAACGAGTCTGGCTGCAATATCATTTCTCTTAGAATAGATAATGGGGGGGAATTTTGTTCTCATGCATTCTCCAGTTTTTGTGTTGAACATGGCATCAAGCGCCAATTCACCACACCTTACACTCCTCAGCAAAACAGTGTTGTTGAGGTCGCAATCGTACGATTGTTGAGATGGCTCGTTCTATGTTACAACACAGGAGTGTTCCTAATAAGTATTGGGCAGAGGCAGTGTTTACTCCTGTTTACCTTCTGAATTGTTCCCTTACTCAGGTTGTCAAGAACAAAACTCCTGAAGAATTGTGGTCTGGTCGTAAGCCCAAGATCAGCCACCTGAAGATTTTTGGCTCTCTTGCCTATGTCTGGATTCCTGATGCTAAACGCTCCAAATCAGATTCCAAGACTCAGAGACTCATGATGACAGGGTACAGTGACAACCATAAGGCCTACAGATTGATAGATGTCAACACTGATCATCTCATCTTTAGCCGTGATGTTTTTTATGAAACTCGAGGACCTTTTTTGCCTTCCTCTAAGCAGTATTCTGAAGAACAGCCTCATAGTATCCTCTTCCTTTAGCACCATCTGATGAGAGGGATGCTACAGCTACTACTTACACTAGACCTCCTGATACTGTTGAAGCTCCTGAGAATGACCCTCTTCCCGTTGCTGCTCTTGAATCTCCTCCAACTCCTCCAGCTCCTCCAGAGATTGGCTCTTCTACTCTCCAACCCAAATGGTGGGTTAAAACTATTAGTGATCTTAGGGATGATGAGCTCATCGAAGGTAGAGTTTCTCGAAATAAGAGCAAACAAACAGTTAATTTTGCTCTTATGGCTAACATTCAGTGTTTATGAGCCCCAAACTTATTCGGAGGCTCAAGGTATCCCTGAATGGGAACAAGCTATGGAAGCTGAATTTTAGAGTATTTAGAAAATCAAACTTGGGTTCTTTCTGATCTTCCTACAGGGAAGAAGCCTGTTAGCTGCAAATGGGTATACAAGGTCAAATACAAAGCTGATGGTACCTTAGACAAGTATAAGGCTCGTCTTGTTCCTCGAGGGTTCTCACAAAGGGAAGGTATTGACTATGAGGAGACTTTCGCTCCCACAGCTAAAATGAGTACCATATGGCTTGTTCTTGCATTAGCAGCTCAGTTTGGTTGGAAAGTTCATCAGATGGATGTTAAGAGTGCCTTCTTGAATGGTGACTTACAGGAAGAGGTCTACATGACACAACCTTCTGGATTTAAGGTTGCTGGTCAGGAACACAAAGTCTGTAAACTTGTCAAAGCTCTCTATGGTCTGAAACAAGCTCCTCGGGCTTGGTACATGAAAATTGATAAATATCTAACCGATCATGGTTTTCAGAGGAGTCCATCGGATTCAAACCTATATATCAAACATGCAGGTGATGATGTCTTGTTTATAGTTGTTTATGTGGATGATTTGATCATCACTGGAAGTTCAGCACATTTTATCACTGAGATCAAACAGGATTTGTGCAGCACTTTTGATATGACAGATTTGGGACTCTTGCACTATTGTCTCGGAAGTGAGGTTTGGCAGACTGAACACAGTATCTTTCTTTCTCAGTCCAAGTATGCTAGAAGTCTTCTGGACAGATTCAGAATGCAAGATTGCAAACCTGCTCTCACTCCTATGGAACCCGGGCTCAAATTATCAGCTCAGTTTGATTCACCTATTGTAGATGAATCCTTGTTTAGACAACTAGTGGGTAGTCTCATTTTTATTACTGCCACCAGACCTGACATTAGTTTTGCTGTAAGCTATGTCTCCTGCTTTATGACAGCACCCAAGACTGATCATTGGACAGCTGCAAAGCGTGTCCTGCGCTATGTTAGTGGTACTCTTGATTATGGTCTTCTATACACTCAGAAGTCAAATTCTACACTATGTGGCTACATAGATTCAAATTGGACCGGCTCTGTTGATGATCGTAAGTCTACCACTGGATATGTGTTTAATTTAGGATCCGCTGCTGTGACATGGACTAGTAAGAAGCAACAGGCGGTGGCCCTATCTTCGACTGAAGCAGAGTATCGGGGAGCAATTAAGGCAGCTTGTGAGGCAGTTTGGCTTCGGAGGATGCTTGCAGATATGCATGTTCCTCAATCAGAACCGACTCCTATATTCTGTGATAATCAGGGAGTACTCAAACTGCCAAAGAATCCGGTCTTCCATGAACGAACCAAGCATGTCGAAACACATTGTCATTATATTTGTCAGCTGGTTGAAGACAAATCTATTCAGTTGCTGTATGTTCCCACCTCAGAACAATCTGTTGATATCTTCACCAAGTCTCTTGGTTTTGATAAATTTGTAAAATTCAGGGAAGCTATTGGTGTTATTGATAGATTGAGCATTATGGGAGGGTATTAGAATATATATAATATTTACTAATGCTCTATCTATTTAGATAGTTTCTATTTTCTGTATAGTTTCTATTTTATGTAAACTTGCTGTGTATATATGAGCTTGTAAGCTCTTTGTAATTCATTCATTTTTTTTATATTCAATACATAAAACAATCTGTTGTATATTGTTTTAGCCAGCACATGATAAAGAGGTGGTTACTTCTATGCAGAATATTATGGTATCAACTATTTCCCAACCCCTTTTGTCGATGCTATGGGCTGTTTTGAAACAGGAATGTACTATTTCTTCATTGGCGTACACCTTGGTTTGTGAAGTGGTTAGGCTTTGTGAAGGGAAGCTCAAGTTTTTGGTGCAGGAAGAAGAACAACAGCAGCATAATGTATATCTCAGGATAGATGTGAAATTGCATTTCAAGAAGTTCGGAAAGAGGTACAAGAAGAGAAACTTATCTATGATGTCGTACAGGATAAAGGTGAGTCCTCTTGTTCTGAACAGTACAGTGTTGCTATCATAAATTCCAATTTCACTAAAGAAGAGTGTTCAAATTTTTATGTGGGTGAAATAGAAATCAGTATTGATGAATATAAAACAGGGAACAATCATGTTCTCGAAGTTGAGGAATCTATGGTAACTTCAAGTGAGTTAACTATTCGTGTTGAGGAAAGTGTCACTGTTGATGTAAATGAAACCAAAGATTCATTAGGTGATACAGGCACTAGTTACTGTGATAACTGTGAATCTCTGCCAGGGCGAGATTTGAAGGATCCATTGGTGGTGACAGAGGAAAGGTATAGGCATAGGACATCACATACAAATTCAGAACTGACTATTCCAATGGACACTTTTGAGGATGAACACTCAAACTTACAGTTTGAGTCTCAAACATTGTGGGTGATTCGGGTAGATGATGCACCGCACGTATTGAACTCTTATGAGTTTCCTAGTTCTTGGTTTCAGAAGGATGTGATGATTCATGAGAATGAAATGAAAACAATTTCACCTCTTCTATATTTGTGGAGTACCATTGGTTGCACGAGTCCTGACAGGGTATGGACAATAGATGAGAAGTTTAATGATGAATCTTTGATGAATAATATTACTCTTTCCTTTTTGACTTCTCATACTGAAGCTGGTATTCGGATTTGGGTTCCTGGGGTTGGAAGAATTGGCAGGGCTTTCACATTGAAGTAAATGTTCGATATGTCCGAATGAAGTAGCAGAGTCAGGCTAGAGGGTTTCGAAGATTGGTTTGGGATCCAAAAATTTTGGTTCAAATGACAATAATCAAACAAGTTGAAATTCGATTGCTTGAGGACAAAGCAATTTTGGGACGGGAGGACTTGTAATGTCCCGGATTTGTGATATTGAATTAATAATATTAATTCTCTAATATTGGTAAATTACAATATATACTAATATTAAATAATTAATAGGGAACACCCCACAACGCAACGGTAAGTTGTGAGCCTCTCATTTGGGAGGAGAGGTCTTGGGTTCAAGTCTTCTTGAGCCTCATGTTGATCTTGGCTTCGGCCTATTACCTATCAAAAAAATATATATATATTAAATAATTAATAATTAAGGTTTCATATTTAAGTATTAGTTATAATTATAAACTAATATTTAAATACTGTTAACTTTAATCTTCAAGTAGTTATATTACGGGAATACTACAACCAATTTGGTTTGCAATAAAAGGTGATTCGGGGAAGAGATCAGACATGCTTGAATATTTTGGATTTGTTTCAGAATTTGCGAAGGAAAGTGTTAATAATTCCTTTCGTCAGACATATTCTAGCCTAGTGGAGTTAGAAGGAAATAGAAGTTGGAATGTTCATGAAGATTGAAGAACTTACTCAAGACTGGAACCGAGATCCCACTTCATCAGTGAAATACCTGATCTAGGGGTAGAAGAAGCAGATGGCACGATTACTATTTAGTATTTAGGGATGAATGACGTTGAAGGACAATATTCAGAATCGGAAACAATTGAGTTCTATGCTCGCATATTATCCTGTGTC
Source organism: Chamaecyparis obtusa (assembly GCA_027943335.1). Classification (NCBI taxonomy): domain Eukaryota; kingdom Viridiplantae; phylum Streptophyta; class Pinopsida; order Cupressales; family Cupressaceae; genus Chamaecyparis; species Chamaecyparis obtusa. Next base: position 397,395 of record BSBK01003542.1, read on the forward strand.
ATTCCCAATTGTATTCGAATGTGAAGGTGGTGTGTACAAGTATTACCAGGGCCTAGTAGTATAACATTCCGTGCTTAACACCTGTGCATTGTTATATTATCATCGCATTGAATAAGAGGCAAATGACAAAGTTGGAGACTCTACTTGCGGAGAAGACTGGTGACAAGATTAAACACGGAGATTGAGCCAGTGACTTGCGACAATCATTCCACATTGGTGCCGGCAGAAGACAAATGGACTTGGGTGTATACGGCGAGTTTCGCTTAGCAAACGACAAAAGAATGGGTCGTATTTGGCTTCGTAAACAGGACACAGGTTATTAACTTGTGTTGTCTGCTCCGTCCACATGAGTCGGGTCATAAGAAAGGAAGAAGTTATAATGAACTGAACCTGATGAAATAGCAGTTGATGCCCAATACGTAAAGAATCCGGTAGAAAGACACGGAGGCTTCGATGGTCTGCTACAGATAGACACAGGTGCACATGTAATTTCTGTATTATGCCGGCTAGAGTTATACTTCAGCTGTAGATGGAATTCTTAATTCTGGGAATTAATCTTTGAATAAGAGTTACATATTTTTGTATGGAATACAAACAGATTCTTTTTGTGTGCATTACAATCAATTTAAGCAAATAGAATATAGTAGAAATTGTTCTCAAATAAGAATCTGCATTATCATTAGAATAGTCAAAACTAGCATTGCAGACAGAATGCTTATTAAGTTTCCTGAGACTTAATTTTGAGAATAGTTTATAGAATTCGAGAATTTCAAAAATTGCAGACAGAATGTTATTAAGTTTCCTGAGACTTAATTCTGGAAATTAGTTTATAGGATTTGGGAATTTTACAGAGGCAGCCGTTTCAATACTACAATGAATTATCCTTCATTGTTGGGAATGACATAGCTGAGGGCACCACAGCTGCAACAGCTCAAGAGACACAAGAAGGGCATTTTATGAACGAGGCCATCAATCTCAATGATGAGGAAGATGTCACTTATCATGGTATCGATACTGCATCTTTTGAGACTGCTGCTGATTTGGCTGATGAAGGTATTGATACACCTACATCGAACCAATCTAGTGCAAGCGGCAGAGAGAACCCTTCAGCATCGTCAAGGAGGCCAAAGAGGAAGAAGGGAAGCATGGTAGGTTCATTGGATGCGATTTGAGAAGTGATCAGAGATTTGAGTGCAGGCCTTAGAGAGCCTCTGAAAATGGATAAATCTGATTTGCAAAATGATGAAGCTAATGTGTATAATGCACTAAACGCCATCCCTGATCTTAGCGAAGGTACTATGCTTGATGCATATGATAATTTTTTGCTTGAACCTACAAGAGCCAGAGGGTTGTTAAGAATGAATGAAGGGGAGAGAGTCACATACATTATACGGAAGTTTGGAGGACTCTAGTTAGGATGCAAAATCTTTTGATACAATTCTATGTTTATTTTATCCATGTTTCAAATTATAACTACTGATTGATGACTAAAAAGGATATTCATAATAGGCAGAAGTATTCTGGTTAGATTAATCTGTACAGCGTACCTTTTGAATTCTGAATTCCCAGGCTATGGAGTCTCTGTATTTGGCAATGTTCATATGAATTTTGTGACTTTTCACTGCTTTGTGGTTGTATGACTTTTCATTGAGTGGAAATATGTGTGTATTGATGTTTCTTCTATGCTCATTGTTTGGTATATGAAATCATTATGGTACATTATTCTGTCTTTATGTTGATGCATCATTGTGTATGAGTTGACCATCATTTCATTGCCACTTGATAGGAGAGGCATGTAAACAATGACCTTTTAGGATTTATTGGCAAAGGCCTGTATTTTTTATTTTGAAACATGAAGCCATTTTGGGATTGTAATTGTTAAAATAATTTTCTTAAAATATGGAATTGTTTGTATTGGGGTCGTGCTGTCATGTTTACTTGATATATTGTTGCAGAATCAAGTGCATCTGTTAACAGTTTTCCTAAATTTGCTTAATACTGTCTTCCTTTACATGTAATATTTGTATGTGTGAGAGTCATTTTGTTGAAAATAGTCTATGTGACATTCAGAGGAAATTTGGTCCATAGGACAGGAAGATTTGTTTAGTTGTTATCTTCTTAACGTCAAAATACTATCATAATTATTTCTTAACATGAAGTGAATTGAGATCAAATAACAGAGTTCTTGTGTTGTAACTACATGTGAATTTGTTAACAGATTTTCTCTATTTTTGTAGAGTTCTTGTGTTGTAACTACATGTGAATTTGTTTCATCTATGTTGATACGGTTAAACAATTTTGCTTAGCTTTGTGTCTTCGAAATGCATATAAACTTATTTTTCTCATATCATTCATCAAGGAGACATATACATTGATGAGACAAGTTTTGTACCTTATCAATCATTAGTATTTTATCAATGCAGTCATCTTCGATATGACTAGGAAGAAGTCTTCACAAAAGGCCACCAATAGAAATGGTATCCTTTTCTGATGATAATATTTGTATTCAGTTTCATAGAGGCATGGGTATGTCTACTCCAAACTTTAAAAATGGATCAGTTTGAGTTCAAATCTTCTTTCGATATCCTGATTTGTTGTTTGCAGAAAACAAGTTGAATAATAAAGTGTGAATAAGATAATAAATATTGACCATCATGAAGGGTCAGTGATCTATATGGACAATAGCGGGAATATTATAAGGATCATACAGACAATAGTAGGAAATTTTCAGGATCCATATGAATAGAAGTAGGAAAATTTGCAAGGTCAAGGGAAAAATGTGAGGAAATAGCACCTCATTTTATGAGGTACTAATACTTGACTCAATGATAGGTCTTCAAAAATCCTGAGACTCACTATATTTTATGGGAATATTTTGTTTTAGAGTGGAGATCTTGCATAAGAACAATGACTCTTTATACCACAAATCATCTCTCCTCCACTAAAACATATCTGAACTAATTAAACAGATTTTCTCTATTTTCTGTTAAGAGTGCCCTCATTAGATATCACTATCATGTATATAATAGACATTTTTAGGAAATTAGTCAATGGCATTGGGAGGAAAGTATCATGGGTCTATAAATAGAATAGGACAGGAGGATTTGTTTAGCTAATGACTTCCAAGTGAAGTATCATAACGTGTTCACATTTCATAATTTAAATTCAAACAATAGGAGGTTCTGTACATGAAGATTAGATGCTTGGAACTCATTTTGCAAAAGAGTTCACAGCTGCAGACAAAGCCGGAGATGTGTTTGCCAGGCTAGTGTAATAAATAGTTGCTAAGGTGGAGTGTTTTCCATGATTCTTGGTGTATAATTCTTATTGTGACCAAAATAAGAGGAAACAATATGTGCCATTACTAGGTGCATGATTTACCATGCTGGTAAGAGCAGTTCACTTGACAAAATTATTTTATGTGTTGTGTTGCTTAGTGGTATTACTTTTGATGGCATTAAGGAAGGAAGTGGTTTGTGTTTGAGGTATCCTATTACCAAGTAATCACCATATGGTAAAGACTAGAGTTTATCCTAGCAAAGCATTGGGTTTGTTAGCCGGAAAGACTACTTTATTATATGTCGTGTATTAGTTATGTTGTTCCGACGGTAATTAGTTATTACCAAAGGGCAGTTGGGTGGGGTGGTGACGTTTGGTCACACCCCTTCGGGTAGATAAATATGTACCACCTACGGGTGAAGGAATTATTATTATCATGATCATTATGGCTATTGTGAATGTACTAAGTCCTAAATGATTAATGAAAGCTTTAGTATTCTCTGATTCATCTCTGTTATTTACATTTCCTATATAATGTCTATGCTTCAGTAAACTAGTCTACCCCAATGGGTAAACATTTGGCATCGTTGCCTTTCGGATCTGGACGAAGGCAAATGGAGTATTGTCCATAAATGGGAATACCGATTGATGATAATAGGCAAACAGACGAGAATGGCAGGCACGAACTCTTTGAAGGGGAAGACCGCCTAACGGACGACTTCCGAGTTACATTCAGCGCGGCCATTGAAATTTTTGAATGGAGAGAGGCGACACGTGCCACCGTACCAGAAGACGTTGTTTGGGACGCACTTAACATGAGCCCGACTGCTAACCATCTTCTACATCCACTTCCCAAGCTTCTGGCGCAGGCGACACTCGCACAGCGACTCCGCCAGGAAGAGATTGCTCAAGAAGAACGACGGCAGGAAGTCCTCCAGGAGTACCATGAATGGGAAAACAAAAGAGTTCAGGAGGAACGTGATGGGAAACGCTGTCGGGAATAGTCACGTATGAAGGTGACGGAAGGAAGGACACTGTGAAAAATAAGAATGATGAGATCATTCCATTAAGAGATTGTAATAAAACATGAATAACTAAAAGTGTCCTTTTGTTTTTTGAAATTTTGTGTTGATTATTGGTGTGAGGAAAAGCATTTATGCCCAACCAGTTGATTAAGAATAGGAATTTAAAGAAGGAACTCGAGAGAGAACAAGTTCTTTGAAAAGCAATACTCGAAAAACAGCAAGCCAAGCGAAGGGAGAGGTTCAGGAGATGTGCCGATAGACTACCGAAGGGGATAAGTGAAGGCAACAATCTAGAGGATCCTAACCAGGAGGACAGCGGAAGTGACAACGAGGATCTATTAGAAGAAACAACGAGCTTGTTTGGGACCTTAACTTTAACCCCAAGGACAAAAGCCCGAAGGAAGGCAGAAGAGGAAGACAAACGGAGGGAGTACACTGCAGTTGCCGCGAAAAGTGTCGAAGTGACAAAAAGGCACATTGATCACACCACTCCGAATAGTTCGAGAACATCAGTTAACCGGGAAAACAATTCTAGAGGACTGACGCCAGCAAGACCATCCCAACTTATCATACAACCAGTACAACAAACACTTCCAGTGACCCAACCAGCAACGCAACAGGGGGTACATACCACCGTCCCACCCCTGAGGGTGAATATGGTGGCTAACAAGGAGAAGTTACCCAAGTTCCATGTCGATGGAAAAGAAGACCCTGTTCGGCATTGCCACACATGTGAGACAATTTGGTCTGCAAATGGAGTCGCTGACCAGGCGGAATGGATGAAACAATTTATGGCATCCCTCTGAGGGTTAGCCATCGATTGGTACTCTGACTTAGACAAAAGTGGAGTGACCACCTAGCACTTATTGAAGAAGGCATTCAAAAAGGAGTTTAGGCTCCTGCGAGACGACAATGAAATCGTCTCTGAAATATATGGAATCAAGCAAGGGAAAAAGGAGACTGTGCGGACCTACGGCCGCCGACTAAAAGAACTTGTGGGAAAGATGGAGAGTCAGCCAGCCGACGGCTTGAAGAAGAGATGGTTCGTCAAAGGGCTGAAATCAAACCTCCGGAGGAAGATGAAGATAGTTCCTCCCACCTCGTACGTCGATGCATATAACCGGGCGATGGACCTAGAAAGTGAACAAAAGACATCGAAGAAGAAGAAAAACCAGTCCTCTTCGTCGGATGAGGATGACACTTCAGGGGACGATAGCGGTAGTGACGGAGAAGCAAAGAAAAAAATCACCGCACTACAAAGGGATATGGAAAGGATGCTTAAAGAATTCAAAACTATGAAGGGAAGCACCAGTTGGAATGAAGGAGACTTGTGGTGTACCGACTACAAGGAGGCCGGCCACACGAAGGGTGCATGCTCAAAGAAAATGTTCTACAACATTTGCCAAATGGCGGGCCATTCCACAAAGGAATGTCCGTTCAACATGAAGACACGAGGCCACCAGCAAGTCATGTTCACGCAAGAACCGTCAGCCTCAACATCACCCGAGAACACACAGAACACAGCATCATCCAACGGCTATAGGAATAACCGTCGTGGAGGAAGGGGGAACGACAATAATAACACCGACGAAGGCCGGAGCCGCATCCAGTACGATGCTAGCGGGAGGCCAATGATTCAATGTCGGACATGCAGCCAATGGGGGCATTTTGCGAGGGAATGTCCGAAGGGGAAAAGCCACAATTCCTTTGCAAATGGTGCGGGCCCGGAGACCACGACGACACAAAATGCCCAAAACCCGGCGTAAACTTCCTAAATATCGAAGGCAATGAAGGGGAGGTGTTGACAATCACCCAGGAGCAAGCAAAGAAGGCCACCTACCCACATATGGAGATTGAGAAGAAAAGAGTACGCGAGGCCAAAGAAGACATCGAGAGAGGAATGATGGCCGAATGGAAAGAAACACACGACGCCACAGGAACCTCCAAAAGAGGTCACGTGGAACATAAAATACTAAGGCAAGTAATGCAGACAGAAATCCCAATACAATTGGGAGACCTCCTTGCAGCCATGCCACAATTAAGAACGGCCCTGCTTAACATGGTACCATCTCCTAACGTGCGGAAGGTGACAAAGATGAAGGCAAACCCTCTCGAGAAGGGAAATTCTATTGAGGACCCGATGTTGTTGGCACTCAACACGGGAAGGCATCCTACAGTAGTGGAGATGGGAATTCTTGGCACAATACTTACCGACACTATCATCAACGGAGAATCAGGTGTCAATGTTCTTCCCGAAGAGACATGGAGGAAACTCGAGCAACCGACACTATGGCCGCCAACCTTCCAACTGGTAGGAGCAGAGCAGCATGGGATCAAACCCATAGGTACATTAATGGCACAAAGGGTAATGATTGGCACCCAACCGTTTGTGATGGACTTCGTAGTCATTCCAGTGAGGATGGCTTGTGCAAGCAAAAGCTAAGCATGACTGGAAACGGAACGTAATTTCAATGGAGAGAGATGGTCGGAAATTTACAATCAATTTGAGAAATCAATTGGTTAGTGAAGACCTGGCATCCTTGTCAAGATCAAACACCGAAGAAGAGGTTGACGAAGGGAGACAAAGCATGGAGCCGAACAAGGAAGGTGTACTGGAAATAGAGGGGTACTCCGACGATGACATGGACTCACTGAACGGTCTCTTCCGCTGGCAAATAGAGGACTACGAACTCTTCGAACCAACATGCAATATACTAAGTATTGAGGAAGAGCCAGAAACATTTCCCCCAGAGTACGGTGAATACAACGAAGGGGATGCGAAAGTAAGCAAAGTCCCGACACATAAATTTGATGAGCAAAACCACATGAAGTATAAGGACCCGTCTATCAAACCAATGAATCTAGGGAAGGAAGAGGAACCTAAGATCATTCGTGTCGGTGACAATTGGAATCCTGGGTGGAAGACCACAGCCTTCAAAATCTTTATTCTCCTTCTTATGTACGGGCAAGAGACCGTGGTCCCTGTAGAATTTATGGTTCCAAGTCTTTGGATCGCCATTAACATCAAACTCGACGACAAGGAAAGCTTGAGGGAGCGGCTGCACACTCTCAATAAATTAGATGAAAGAAGAATGATAGCACAATGGGCAACAAGGGTCGCACAACAGCAGAGAAAGATGCGTTCCTCCCTTGACCAACCGGTGCTGAAGTACAATGGAAAGAATGAGATTAAGCCAAGAAAATTTTGGGAAGTCGACTACAACGGGGTTGTCAAGTTGTTGACTCTCGACGGACTGGAGATACATGAGGCCATCAACGGGTCCAAATTGAAACCTTACCCGAAGAGGAGGGACCTGAGAGGAGGGACAGAACACCCGAGAGGATGGAAAGGGACTCGAGAAATCAAGCAGGCGACCCGAGCACCGTCCATAAGGGCAACCGGAGAAGCATTTGGAAGGCACTTAGATTAAGAATTAAAAAGTTAAAAATTTAAAATTTAAAAAAAAAACACCGTACGGCTCATGTCCAAACGATTGTACGGTGGAGGAAAATAAAAAAATAAAAAACAAAAAAGGACAAGGATGACCATACGGCCCGAAAACCACATGGAAAAACCATCGTACAGTGTTTGGTCGTATGGCATATAAACTCGTATGGTCATTCCACCCTACGGCAAAGAAAAAACACAGAGGACTTGCAAGCCGTACACATGCGGGGAAGGTCATCAAGTGACCGTACGGCGAAGGAAGGGAAGTTGGAGACATCGTACAGCAAAGAAAGTGCAAAGCTTGGCAACCGTATGGCACAAAACATCGTACGGAAAGAAAGCAATGGGTAAAAGATGTTGTACGGAAGCCAGAAAAAAAAACATAAGAAAAAATTGTACGGCCGCATTGATTAAAACGCACGCAGGGAGACATAAAGCCGTACACGTGCAAAGAACATAGTGTTAGTACCATCGTAGGGCAAAAGGGATAACCAGAGTGGAAGGTAGTAGAAATAAAAACGCAGCAAGCAAACGCAGGACCGTACGGTACGGCCAGAAGGAAACGAAAACAGCATAATACATCAAAGCCAGTTCAAAACAAGGAAGATAGTTATTGACAGCAAAGAGTGGCAACAACGAGGGGAAGGTTCTAAAAAAAAAATGACGACAACAAAAGAACAGTTGAATAGCGTATGGCACCGAAGGGAGGGACGTAAGCAAGTAGGCACCGTAAGCGATAGGCAGGAAGAGTATGGTATTGGAAGCAAATCACAAAAATGGTGTCCCCCATGGACTTCTGTGTGGGTTTGAAGGTGTTAAATTGGTCTTGACGGCGGGGGCGCTGCCCCAGGACCCCGCAGGGGCGCTGCCCCTTGACCCCGTTGGGGGCATTGCCCCTTAGACCCCCATTTTCTTTTTGAGGTACATTACAATTGTAAGTTAGGGCATCGGAACGACACGAGGAAATTATTTAGTCAGCCTTTGGGGAGTGACCAATTAATGAGACCCAGAGCTGCTGCAGGCATGGAGTGTCTACACGCCAGAAGTGGAGAGACCACTAGAGAAAGCCTTTCGAGAGGGATACTACGCTTTGAGGCACTTAGAGTAGGTGTTGGCTGGACGTGAGGTTGTCTTGGTGGATGCATAGAGAGCTCGGGAGGAGCTGACCACTCGGTTGGAGGCAGTAGAGCGACACTTGGCTCAGCGTACCCAAGAGTTGGCAGTGGAGAAGGCGGCACAAGTGGCTATTGAGGTCAAATTGGCAGGAGAGACAGTATAAAAGTTAGTGGAGGCTACAGCTGAAAAGCGTGCTTTGGAGACAAGGTTGGTGCAGGCACAGGAGGAATGTGATGTGATGGAACAAGAACTACTCGAAGCAACATTGATGGGGAGGGCAGCACGCCAGCTTTTTCAGGGACGCCCCTCCACCCCTTCTCAGTGATTTTCTTATTCTATGTGGTGTATTTCATTTCCCTTTTGTTGTGAGTCGTTGGAGACGACTTTCTTTTTGGGGGGATGATGTTAGCCGGAAAGACTACTTTATTATATGTCGTGTATTAATTATGTTGTTCCAATGGTAATTAGTTATTACCGAAGGGCAGTTGGGTCGAGTGGTGACGTTTGGTCACACCCCTTCGGATAGATAAATATGTACCACCTATGGGTGAAGGAATTATTATTATCATGATCATTGTGGCTATTGTGAATGTACCAAGTCCTAAATGATTAATGAAAGCTTTAGTGTTCTCTGATTCATCTCTATTATTTACATTTCCTATATAATGTCTATGCTTCAGTAAACTAGTCTACCCCAGTGGGTAAACAGGGTTTGATGTTTGGCATTGGCATTCTGAAAATGACACAGAAAGAGGTTTTTGTTAGTTATATGGAATAGTATGTTGTGCAGCAATAGTTCACAAATTGAATGAACCATTTACACTTATTTAGGTCTATCACTATGCATCAACATGAGGAAGATGTGGACATTGGCTCATATTGAATCCAATTCTAAATGGGTCTTTATATAGTTGATTTAATTATGTAATTTTAAACTTTGGCCAAGGTTTGTAGGGTCAAACATTTCAATATGATACAACATACCTAGAGTTATGTTTAACTATGGTGGGACAAAACTCACCAACACTCAAAGCTATAATACAACTATCTAAAAGGGTCATGACTCATGACATATCTTGAGTTCTTTGGAAAGTGACCTCAACTTTAGTCCGATAAGTGAAAGTAAATGAGATTATATGGGGACCTCATGAATGTCATCAAAAACCATTGATTGCAAACATTTTGTAAGTACTTGAATCTACAATAGAACAATAGTGGTGAATCTATAACTATTATAATCATATGATTATATGTTATAATATTTATGTAATAAATGTAGTAAAGATGGTGCGGTGCATTATTGATATAGGCTCGATGGCTCTTGTCAATGTGGTGGTGGGCAGTGTGTGTTGAAGACTTCACGGACACAGAGCAACCCTGGACGACAATTTTGGTGCTGCCCAAATAGAAAAAAGGTTGCTAATGTGTATATATTTCATGTTTGTAGTGTAAATACTATTCATTATATTATAAGAACTAATGTAGATTGGGCATCACAGGAAAATAATGGTTGCGGATACTTTAGTTGGGTCAATGACAGCTCATCGGCATCTATCCGCCCATCTCTACTTATCCGTGATGAGGGATTTGAGTGCAAAACGTGTCATGCTAGGGCAAATGCCGAAATTATATTTTTACGATGTCTTCTCTATATTGTAATCTCATATCTTTGTTGCGACCATATGCGGAAATGAGCTCAAGAATTAGTCAATTAGTATTTTCATATTGTAACTTATTTTTAATTTAATATGGATATGGCGTAACTTCTCTATCACGGAAACCGAGCAGCATTTGAAATCATGGGCCTCTATTTGCAGCAACAACAACACCAGCCCCGCACCTCTTTCCGGTGTTGAGAAACTTGTTTAGGACAAGTTGGCAGACGAGCATGTTAGGTGGGTCCGTGAACTCAACTTGCGAGTCTGCGGCCTTCCACTCTCCCCTGATGCTGACCCTATCCCAACAGGACACTCCTTCCTCAGTGAGCAGCTTGGCCTTTCTGACATCACTCTTGACAGGGCCTGGATTAATCACGACACACTTTTCCTCAGATTTCTCTCCATGGCCGACAAGCTTCGGGTTCTTAAGGCGAGGAGGAAGTTGTTCTCTCTTCCCACGAAGATTTACTTGGATGAGGACCTCACGAAGTCCCAAGTTGTTGAACTGAAACACTCTAGAAGATTGGTTGTGGAGGCTAGACGCATGGGTAAGAGGGCTGTCATCGGGAACCTCAGAGCTATTATTCGTGACTCCCCTCCCCCCGGTTGGGAAGCCCAGTCCAGCTTTCAAAGCCAAATGACGACCCAGACAGCAGTTGGTCAGGAGAGAATGCCACAGTGGTTCTCTGCTTATCAATTGCTGGAATGGTAATGGCACTTTATGGGCATTACCGAGTCTTTTTCAGGATGTTGTTGGATCCGCCGACATCCTCGCTATCGCCGAGACTCACGAGAGCCCCGTCCGTCCTCTGCCTGGGTTTCCTGGATATCAGTGGTTTTCTGCTTTTCGAGACGAGGTTAGGTCCTCTGGTGGGGTCTGGGGCTTCAGTGGGGTCGCGTGTCTGGTCAGAGACCACTTCTCTAGTTCTACTTCAGTGGTTCATGTTGACAGCTCTACCAAATTCATGTGGATCCGTATTGGTTGTACATCACATCACAAAGATATCTACATTTCAGTATGTTACTTTCCATCGGCCTCCTCATCATATGTTGTTCATAGCACGAACCGTGATGACCCTTACAAGGACCTACACAAGTACATCATCAGCTTCTCGGCCATTGGTGACATCATAATTCTTGGGGACTTCAACGGACGGACCAGAGAGTTTCAGACCCCCCCTTCATGACTGCTATGCCGATTCCACTTACACTTCTGAGTCTAACCCTTCCACTCTAGGTTTATAGCGCTCTTCTGATGACAGACGTGGTCCCCTCACACAGTACGGCCACCATCTTCTTCAGTTTTGTGAGTCTTCAGGTTTGGTGATCTTGAATGGGCTTCCCTGTTTCCCTGGCTTTGGTTCGTTCACTTGTTGGCCTCACTGCGGTGGTGCAAGTGTGGTTGACTACGTCCTCTCCTGCACCTCCTTCATCCCCTCCATCCACCACTTCACCATCTCGCGTCTTCCCCTAGCCGATCACATCCTTCTTAGCCTCTCCATCAGTGTCTCTCCGCCCTCCCTCTTCCACCCCTCCTTTCCGAGCACCTGCTCAGACCCTTACCCGCACCTGCTTTTGTTTCACTGAGTGTGACCGTGATCTCTTCATCTCCCACCTCAGACAGCTCCTCCCTCAAACCTCCTTCACCGAGTCTGAAGACGCCTCCTCCATGTTCGACTCACTTGCGACCACCCTTTGGAGTGCTGCCCTCCTTTCCATTCCCCACCGCACCACCCCCTTTTCCCGCAGCCCCAACCATAAGAACACTTGCCCTAGGAACCAGTGGTTCAACAATGACTGCAGATCCTTCACCGCTTCGTTCGCTCTACGTTCTCCACTCACTCTCCTTCTTAGCCTCTCCATCAGTGTCTCTCTGCCCCCTCCCTCTTCCACCCCTCCTTTCCAGGCACCTGCTTAGACCCTTACGCGCACCTCCTTCTGTTTCACTGAGTGTGACCGTGATCTCTTCATCTCCCACCTCAGACAGCTCCTCCCTTAGACCTCCTTCACTGAGTCCGAAGACGCCTCCTCCATGTTCGACTCACTTGCGACCACCCTTTGGAGTGCTGCCCTCCTTTCCATTCCCCACCGCACCACCCCCTTTTCCCGCAGCCCCAACCATAAGAACACTTGCCCTAGGAACCAATGGTTCGACAATGACTGTAGATCCTTCCACCGCTTCGTTCGCTCTGCATTCTCCTCTCACTCTCCTTCTTTCACCCAGTTGAGACTCTCCTACCGCCGCTTCCTCCTCCATAAGCAACGCACCTACATCGCTTCCCAGTGCAAATCTCTCTATGATTCCCTATTGCAGTCCCCCAAGCTCTTATGGCGCACTTTGTTCCCTCGCCATCCCCCCTCCTTCCACCCTCGACTTTCGCTCCCTGGTTTCCCACACCTCCACTCTTTACGACATTCCCGACCAGCCCCCTCTACACCTCACCCCCCCACCATCTTGCCATCTCTTCACCTTCACCAGCATATGTGAGGCGATCAGACTTATGAGTTGTAGTAGGACTGCGGATGAGGAAGGGTTCCAAGCGGAACTCTTCAAATTGGGCATCAGTGTTCTAGGTTCCTCTCTCTCTGTGCTCTTCAACAGAGTGGTGTGCACTGGTTTTCCCGATTCATGGTTTCAACACATCATATACCCGATCCATAAGACCAGCGTAGTCTCTGATCCCGGGAACTACAGAACCATCATGGTTGGCCACACCTTTGCCAAACTGTATGCCACCACCATAAACACTATTTTATCCAGAGAGCTCGATCGATGGAACTGTCGTGCGAAGGGGCAAGCAGGTTTTTGCACTGATTTTCAGACCATGGACAACATATTGACTTTGCGTGCTATCATTGAGGAGGCCCGGCACTGCTCGGCGAAAGTCTATTGTTGTTTCGTGGACTTTTGCAAAGCTTTTGACTCCATTCCTCGGGTGGCCCTTTTTCAGAGACTCGGAGACATTAGGATTTCAAAGACTCTCTTGACTGCTATTATGAGACTTTACTAGAGTGTGGTGGGCAGGTTTAGGACCCCACAGGGCTTCTCCGACCCGATCCAGAGCACTATTGGGGTGAAGCAGGGCTGCCCTCTCTCCCCTACACTTTTTGGCATCTACATTGACGAGCTCAAGTCTTTCCTCTTTTCTCACTCCCCGGCGACGGTATCACCTGTACCAGGTCCTTATCTCCATTCTCCTATTTGTTGATGATGTGGTCCTCTTGGCCTCCTCCCTGAGGGTTTACAGCGGCTCCTTGACGGTTTAGCTTCCTTTTGTGATGCTCGGCAGCTAGTGGTGAACCTTGGTAAGACCCAGGTGATGGTCTTCAATTGCTTGAAGACCTCTCATCTTCACTTTTACTTCCAGGGTACAGAGATCAAGATCTCATCCTCCTACACTTACCTCGGGGTCAAATTCTCTGGTCCTCACTTTAGTTTGAGACCTGCTATGCAACCTCGTGTTAACAAGGGGTTAGGCTCCCTAGCTCTGCTCTAGAGACAGTGCTTTAGACATCACTTTCAAGACATTAGGTCCAAGTTGTCCCTCCTGGATTCCCTAGTCAGGCTGACTGTGCTCTACGGCTCTGTGGTGTGGGGTCCCTCTCTCCTAGAGTCCGATTGGACCTCAATTGAGAGAGTCCAGATCCATCTCCTTCGATGCCTCATCAGATGTCACCGATCTACTCCTCACAGCATTATCCTGGCTGAGTTTCGGGCACATCCTTTCAGGCTTGCGGTTATCTTCAATCTGATTTGGTTCCTTCACAGCCTCAGAGGCTTTGCTGATTCTGCTGATGGTCGTCAGAGATACCCCTATTTGGCCTACTGCTATACCCCTATTTGGCCTACTGCTCCTCTATGGAGATCGCGCATTCTGACCCCTCTGGTCGAGCCCGTTGCTGGTACGCCCAGGCTTCTGCCTTGCTTGGGTCCATTGGGATTTTGATTGACCACTTACCCCCCTTTATGTTCTCGCCAGATGCCCTTGCCCATCTCCTCCCTCCTCAGCAGGAGTTGAATGGGTACGTCAGACTTGATATTTACAGACAGTACATTACCACGACTTGGAGCAACCCTCCTAGGGGTCTCCGTCCGCGGATGGCCTTCTATGTAGAGCACTATATGGAGATTCAGGATGGGGTCATTGTGCGCCCTCCTTAGCTCGTCGTTGGAGTCATGCCCTCCGTATCTCTTTAGGGTCCTTCAGAGTTGGCTCCCACCGGCTCCGCATCCAGACTGACCATCATATTGACAAAGCTGATCGAACCTGCCACCTCTGCACCTTGGCGGAGGCCGAGACCGAGACACACTTCATCTTCCGTTGCCCCATTTACTATGAGATCAGGGGGAGGTTCCATTGCTTGTTCAGAGAGTGCAGGTCCCTCTCCTCCTTCAGGTACACCGATCAGCGGTGCCTCGCTCTATATCTTCAAGAGACCACGCGGCTTCGTGATTCCACCCTCCATCTTTTGTTCTTGTTGAGCCAGTGCCAAGACCAACTTATCACTTCCTTTTTCACTCCCGTATCCCCGGCCTAGGATACGAAGCACCCTCTTCTAGTCACATCAGGACTGTGAGACCTTGTAGCGGTCACACTCGACAGTTGCACTCGTTCTCTAGCTAGCGGCAGCAACACTCCAGTCCCAGAGCTACTCGGTGGCGATCCGGGGTTTTTCCTCGCCCCGATCCATACCCTTCGGTGTTGGACTTCTTCTCGCCCAATTAGGGCAGCCTGTTGCTCTTTCCGGCCCTTTTGCTTTCTGCTTCCTTTGTTGTTTGGTTCTTTTCCTGGACACCGTTTGGTGTTCCTGCTATTGGCGGTTGCCTTTTGTACACTTTCAATCCCTTAGACCCTTTTGGTGGTCTCTTGTTGGACATTAATAATTTATCTTATCTTATCTTATCTCTTTGCCTCAAGTGCGCATATATATGGTTTACATCTTTTTTACAATAATTCTTCATGTTTATGGCTCAGGTGAGCCCCAATCTGCTATCAGACACATGATTTAACGTATATAGTGTTTTCTTGGTTAATTTTCTTATAGGACATTGCTTTGTAGAATTCTAACCTAGGTTTGTAGAGAAATTTTGAGGTTAACAGAGATATATCATGTATGAACTCATTTAATTGGTCGTGTTTTGATCCTGACAAGCGTGGATCGTTCAAGTAAGAATCCAAGGAGGCCATAGAAGGTAATATAATTAATAAGATTTTTTTTAAACTCATACAAAAGTTAGCAGCTGAATGTACTTCATTAGGGGTTACAATTTATATGTTTTTTTTTCATTAAAATATTACAAGGATTGTGGTACTAACAAAAGCACAAAGTAGTTGTATGGTCTATGTATGCAGGGTCCACAGACAAAAACAAGAGTTGGGGAATGAAAGAGCGTCAAAGACTCATCAGACTATAAATTTATAACATTGTATCTGCATTATGTAAATGAGGAATGCCTCATTCATTTAGTTGTAATTTCATATGTGCATTATGTAATGAGGAATGCCTCATCCATTTATTTGTAATCTTATTAAGTTTTCTTTTTGGGGCTAGACCGGAGGTTTTCTCCACCCGGCTCTTTCCTACCGGTGCTCCTATTGAGTTGGGTTGGCAACATTTTGAAAAAAATAATTAAAAAATCAATGGCTTGTTTATAATGATGACATGTGTATTTTGGAGTTTGTTATTTTATAAATTTGTATAGGAAAATTTAAAAAAATTAAAAAAAGTTATACAAAATGTTAAAATTTTAAAAAACTTATAAACATAATTTTATTTCAAAATATTATAAAATTAACCTTCACAGAAAAAATAAAATAAATATTCAAAAACTCCTACAAAATGCCAAAAACATAATTACATTTTAAAAAAATCATAAATTAACTATATTCAAAGAAATTAAACAATAAAAATAATCCTTATTCAGTGCATATTCCAATTCCAAGGCGTATTCCAATTCCAGATTGTGGCACCCAAACGCAGAAAATACATCTTCTCAGTCATCTTCCGGTTGAACCAAACAGTTCCAACACATATTCCGGAAATCATTCTCAGGATATGTATCTTCCAGAATTGCAGCATCTTCCAGAATTGACTATATCCAGCATTTGGTATTCCAGCACCCAAACGGGCCTTGCTGGCCCTAAGGGAGGGTACTAGAATATTTGCAAATCTAATTATTTAATGGTCAATATTGTAATATTAGTTTGGTTAGATAGCCTCTAATTTTATCTTCAGTTATCGATTGTTTCTTTAGAAAACATGGTCTTTGTAATTGCCTATATATGTACACTTCATTCTTTGAATAAATCAAGCAATTACCATTGTGTGACACCAAGAGAATGCATTTATACATTGTGCACACCAACCATTTTGTCAAGTATTGCAGCAATACCTCTTTATGACAACCATTAGAAGACCTACACTAATAGATTTACTTAACCACAGTTTCTTTCGATAAAATAAAATAAAAAATACAGTACATGAAGAATATCAGCAACAATATCTTGGGATTGATTAGAGATAGAGTAACAGTGGAGATCTGAGATAGGATTGGAATGCAGAATAATGAGCATTGAGATTGACTATGATCGATGAGTTGAATAGGAAAAACAATATAGTTGTGTACACCTCACATGCATAATCAAATATTCAATTCAAACTTTTTAAAGGAATACTCATTATTAGTTCAATGGATAATTTCTGAATTCTCCTTTGTTTGTATTCAGTTACTGTCATGTCCCCGACATGAAACACCTGGACAATATAATATCCCCATCTCTGCCTTAAGAACAGCCAGCAATTAAAGAAATAAGCTAAGTTGCCGGTTCAGATTCGGGGACAGATTCGGGTTCGAGAATCCGATTCATGGATTCGTGAAAAAAAAAATTTCCAATTATGGATTCGTATGGATTCATGTGTGTATATATATAAATATATATATATGCATTATATATCCAAAGATATAAGAGAAATATACATAATTCTAAAACTAAATCATTTCATACTATGAATCTATGATGCTTGATCATTGATCAATGCCAAATATCAAAGTCTTCATAACTAGGTCTTAGGTAGTCTTTGTTGGTGGCTGTTTTCAAGTCCCTAGGTCCAGCAAATGAGGTTTGAGTGATTTTGGCCTATTGGGAAGTCATGTCTGTCTGGGATTTGGGCGAGAGCTAAGCTACGTCTATCATAGAGATAGGGTTGAAACCAAGTGATTTGTGATAAAACGAGTTAAAACCCTTTGAGAATCCTTTTGCCAGCTTCAGTTTGACCTTAGAAAGCCATGATGGATTGTGGGAGGTAACCCTGCTGAAGGCTTGCTGAATCCTGAAATTTGGCTAAGTCTGGAATTTTTCGAAACCCCCCAAAATCCTATCTCAAACATCCTGGAAAGTATTACAAATATAACTTAAAGTATAAGAAATTAAATAAATCAAACTTATACTTAAATGTTATATTTGTATAAATCCTCCTGCCCCTCGACTGGAAAATTGGGTCAGTTTAGGGTTTGATGAAAAAAAAAAATCAAAAATGGCATATTAAGTGCTTTGTGCCTTCATAGGCCGCAGGTCCCTAGGGATTCGCATGGATCCACGCGAGATCCTTGAGGATTCGCGCTGGATCCCCCCAAGTCCGCGCCGCATCCAAGCAGGGTCCGTGCGTGGACCTGTGGGTCCGTCTAGATCCGAATGGACCCATAGGTCCACGCACGGACCCTGCCCGGATCCGGCGCAGACCCGATCCGCGAATCCGGACCCGGACTCGGTTCGGGGGGCCAGGGTGCGAATCCGGCTTCTTAGGAAATAAGTAATATTATCGACTAAGGAAGCAATAGATTTGAGACGTTAGTCACAACAATCCCTTAAAGGGAATCTCTATATTAATGAAATGTTCAAACAAGCCATGGCAATTAGGAACTATCATACTTAATTTTGGAATTGATACAATATGCAAAGACGACAGAATAATTAAGGCATAATCCTATTTGGTCAAACAAGTCAAATCGATATTAAATCAACTACTACCACCCAGCACTATTAATTAACAGAGAATTAAGCATGGTGAGATATCATATTATCACCAATGAAAAACAAGAATTCCTTGTGATAATTACCAGCACTTAAACAAGTATAACAATCGATCTATTTTGAATAGTCGCTGATGTTGTTGTTACGATAGCATAAGTTACAATATCAAGTGATGTGATCCAAACTACTAAGCCAGCAGGGGAAACGATAATATGAAGAGTCTCAAACAGCGGTTAGTTTGGAATGATAATTATTTATGTAATGCGATTACCAACAACAATTAACACAAGGCAATCAAACATTCATATGTAGATAATTAGTAAATATTGTTATTAAGGTTTGCTATGGAGAGGTGTGATAGTAGGAAAGATTAAATAATCACTGACAAAGGATATGTCCCCTTCCCATAAGTCGCAACCAGTCAGTACCAAGGGTATTTAATGAGTATTGAACTCGTTCCACAAGGATCATCGATTTGGCAGGGCTGAGAGAAAAGACCAGAAAATTATTATTTATTTCTGATGGAGGAATCAGATATTATAAAATATATTTTGTACTCATCACTAGGAAGAGATCATTATATTATGTAACAGCAAATTGGTATACTGTAGTTTATCTAGAATCAAATACTAATTTACAGAATATTATGTGTGAATTCTATCTGTATGTATATATGTATGGATGGATGGATGTATGCATTTATGGATGGATGGATGGATGGATGGATCAATATGGTTTCATGTATGGATGTATGCATGCATGTATAGATGCATGCATGTATGGATGGATGGATGCATGCATGCATGCATGGATGGATGGATGCATGCATGTATTGATGTATGTATGGATGTATGGATGTATTCATGTATGAATGGATGTATGTATGCATGTATGAATGGATGTATGTATGCATGCATGTATGTAGGATGCATGCATGTAGGTATGTACGCACACATGCATGGATGTATGTATGCATGCATGTATTTGTAATACATGAGTGTAATGTCCCCAATTTTGCCAGCATTGGAGTTTCAAGGATTAGCCTATTGTTTTGATCCTCCTAGGCTAATTATTGTGGATAGAGGGTCTTCTGAGGCAGTGGCTTGGCTTGGGAGGGTCTTGTCTTCTCTACAATTCAGTAAGCTACAGGTTGGTTTTCGTTTGGCTCAGATTGGACTTCATTTGGGCTTAGATTTGTGTACTTACTATTTCTGGTAAGTCGGGTGTTGATCGAGATGGACCCTTTCTATTTTTGAAAAGTGCATTTGGTCACGTGGAGAAATAATAGGTGTGACTCCTATTTCAGACGGCATTTTTACATGACGAGTTTTTGGGAGTTATTATATTTTTAGTGGCCAAATTATTATTAAATCATTAAATGGCTTATTATAAAGTTATAATTTGACTTTATAATTTCACTTAAGTTGAGGGTTAAGTCATCATTGGAAGGGGCCATTATTTTATTAAACCTAAGTCGCATTATTATAATGATACTTTATTATAATAATGTTTTAAAGGAAGTTGTTAAAAAGGAGTTGTGTTGAGTGGAGATCATTTGAGAAACTTTTGCCAATAGAGGATTATAAATATGAGCCCATTTGATGAGAAAGGCATCCGATTATTGATTAAACTTATTTGCCTTTGT
Source organism: Chamaecyparis obtusa (assembly GCA_027943335.1). NCBI lineage: Eukaryota > Viridiplantae > Streptophyta > Pinopsida > Cupressales > Cupressaceae > Chamaecyparis > Chamaecyparis obtusa. The sequence goes on from BSBK01003542.1 coordinate 417,599, forward strand.
GCTTTTGTTTCTGAATTTCTGAATTGTGCCCTTGCTGAAGGATAAGGGTTTTGGTCTATGGCTGAAGTATTGTAGATTCATATTGCAATTGTGCTGAGGTATACAATTTACAAACTCTTTCTACTGTGTTTTTCTGTAGCTGAGAGAGGACTAATTTCTGTGATTAATTATCATAGACATCTGGAAGTTCTGCTGAAGGTTATTTGCACACTGAGGGTGCAAGAATTTGTGGTTCTTTGTTTTTTTGGAGTAAATATCAAATTCATTGCTGGAGTTGTAAGCTTGTTGGTAACTGCATTGCCAGATTTCGAATGCAAATTGTATTGGTTCCTATACCAATAAAATATAAGTGCAGATTGTGTTGAATATACAAACAGTTCAAGGCTGCCGTACAAATTTAATAGCAGCTGTAGCTTTACATAGAGGCAGCGGTTTAGGGTGCAGGCACGAGTTAGAAGAAGCATATCTGCCTTTCCTTTGGGCTCAATTCTGGGCAGCGTTACTTCTTAAAGAGGCTGTGGTTCTTTTCTAGAATGTTGTGATATGATTCATGGCAGAGAATAACATTGCAGGGCTGCGTTAAAGACTTGGGAGAAGGACGTCTTGAGTCAAGGCTTGTTTTGATTTGATGGCAACCATTTGGATAATAAGGTGCCTTATAAATTTATGTGTGTTCATTAACTCTTGCAAGCATTGAAATTGTTACTTGTGAACTTTGGAAACAAATAATTTTCTGCTGTCATTATCTCAGAATTAAGTTAAAAGATTTATTTATACTTTGGAAACGTTGTATTGATTTTTGTTGTTGATTCAATTACATAAGTCTGGAAAAATTATCAATAGTCATATATGTTATTAAAAAACACAAAAATTGCAATTAAATTGGAGGAAGAACCAATTTGCAATAGAGAGCCAGCTAGGCTCTTTACAATGAGATGATAATATATACATAGTCGATTCTTTAATCACTCGCTATAGCCCCTTAAGAGGATAGGTTGGTTTTGTCAAGGAGAAGCGGAGTAATTCCTCACAAGGTAAGTGAATCCCAAGATGGGTAAGGATATGTATTTCCAAATGCCTTGAGGGAAAAGTCCCGAGATGGGTACGAATATGTGTTCCGGAAACCTTGAGGGAGCCTACTTGTAGATTGGTTTCCAAGCACCCTAAGGACAAGTAATTCTCCATCCTCCTTAGGATTGACATTTAGGAGAGAATAAATTAGGGCTCAAGTATGATAACTATCAAAATGTATTATGAATCAGTAATTGTTTCTTAATTTAATCTGATTTACATGCATAGTGATAAATGTTTTTGATATGGTTTTGGAGTAAGTTGCTATAGAACTGGCCTATCAATAGAGAGTAGTGTGGAAATCAAACTTGCATAGTGATATATGTTAATCATTGGGAACCTTACAAATTGCCATTTCCAAGCGCAATCCAAACCCTAGATGGGAATTTTTAAATTTTAGGGTAAATCAAGTAAAGTCCCAGTTGCGGACATTACAGTTACAAATGACCTATGCCCAGACCTTTAACTGCAATGCCATCTCAAATTGTTTCATCTCATGATTTATAGAAAGGAACACCACCACCATTCCTATCGGAAAAATAAGCATATTATCATGTCTCCCCTTCATAACTATATAGCAATTGACATGTAAAAAACATTGCCATATGCTATATCTGCACTTTATTTTTCCAATCCCCTAATAGTCCTTAGGAAAATTAATGCATACATAAATTCCCATGATAAGGCGAATTTCTTTTATAGATAACAATGTGCCCAACAACCTAAGATTGCAAAAAACAACATTTTAATCCCTCCATTTACAACTTATTTTACATCATGGTTGATTCCATCGGAAACAAATTCAAGCACAATTTAACAGATGTATAAATATAAAGATGGTTAACAGAACCATGCTTCATGCCCTAGATAAAAAGATAAATCAGCATCCAAATGAACTATGCATTAGTTTTTTACTTTGATGTGGTGAAGTGAGCACTCCACTAAAGGGATAACCTTGTACTTATTAGTCTGTCCAATTTCAAATATTGACTATAGACATATACTCCAAAAGAGGATGGCCAAGTGATTATAGTGAGCCAAGGAGTGCCCTTAAATTAAAAACAAATAATCCAGGCATGCAAAAAGATAAAATCTCAGTAGTTCCACCTCTGCATACCCTGCAAACTCTATACTGCAAAATTGGGTGTTTCCATCAGCTTAGCAAGGACACATCCAGACCAAATATTTAGGCCTGAGGTAAATTACAATGGCTTACACATTCATATACTTCTCATGGACTTTGAATGTGACCACTGAATACTTTGAAAAAGAAAAATGAGTAATCAGGCTGTGATGCCATTGCTCTGGTCTAAACCGGAACCTAGGTATCAAAAAGAGACTATTTAGAGCATCCTCAACACAAAAATTAAAATCAGTTGTCTCGTGTTGCAATGGGAGAATTCCAACGCTTACAGCCTGGGCTTGAGCCCCAAGAGAAGGTATCTCATAGAAGTTATGATGCAACTCACTCTCTGTGGGACCCGGGGAGACCAAACTGCAAGAATTTAGGAGTATCTGATTATTTTCCTGTTAATAAAAACTGAGGAGATGTGAAAATATTGAACGAATACTTCTCAATGTTCTCATAGTAGGTTGTTGGAGCAGTAATTTTGGAGGCATGACTCCCCAATGTACGCAGGTTGTACTAAAAATTGGATGTCAGTTTTAAAAGATTAGCTTGGAAGAGATATTTGGAGAGTTCTTTTGGCGGAGAAAATTAGACATAGTTAAGAACTGCAGTGCAGGTACTTTAAAAAGTATTGGCAAACATAAAGAGAAAGAAAATACTGCTATCAAGCCAGCTGTATTTTGAAAATATCTCCAGTTTAATGAATGCCTAGATATAGCTATTATTCCCTAACTCTGAAAGCTGGTTTTAGGAGTCTCTAACTCTTTTTAGAATGGCATTGATCAAGAGGTTTTGTCAGGTTTTGTTGTTCTTTTTTGTGTAGGTTCACCAGATGTTATGAGTTTAAGTTTAGCGTTTCCCCCTAATTCTTCTTGTTAGTAAATTGTTAAGCAGACTACTACACAAGGCAGAGAATCATGTTTGCAGATTTTGTGTATATCTTTTCCTCCTCCTCTGCGCCAAGTGATCTAAAGCAAAATGTCTCAGAGTAAAAAAACAAGGCCAGACTGAATACTTCCAAATATTGCAACTCCCGCCAGAAAACCCAGCCCCATGAATCCATGTATCTTTACGTGTTTATTGAATGTTTAAGACATTAATATTCAATAATTAGGGTTCTAATTCAATTTTTGAAAAACGCAAAGTGAAGATTCGAGAAATACCTGAAAAGTAAGGGAAGAGGATAACTATCCAAGAACTCCTTAGCCGCAGCGTCGGTTATAGGTCCTTTTAACAAACACCACGACAATACACAGACATAAGCTAAACACTGGATAAATTTGGGAGCTAAACATGCACCTCTTAAACTACGGTTGATCAAAAATGTATAACAATTAAAGTGCCATTTGACAACAAACGAACAGATGAGCTACTAACCTGGATACGATGCGAAGTTAGAGGCTGCTACAGCTAACGAAGCTGGATCATCCATAGTAAAGCTTGTTGTCGAGAGAGAGTAAAACCTGCGACGACAAAGAGAGATTTGTACATACAAAAACTTAAATCAAAGATAGCCTGTCCGTCTGATTGTCAATGTGCATACCTCTATATATGGGCAGATACGAGGTGCTAACGGTAACGCTGCTGGATGCTCGACCACGAGACACGTGCTTTCTTATTAAGGGTTTATAACAACTATAAAAGTTGTTTAAAAATATATATATTTATTGAAATAATGCAAATATTACAAAGATATAATATAAGGGAGGGCAGCAAGGGTTGTCATCCAAACTGAACAGTTATCACATAACAACATCTAAATAGCTACCAATAAAAAATCTAAACTCTGAACATAACATAATAAAAATAATAATTTTATAGCAGCAGCTTGAAAGAGACCTTTAACAACAACATTACATGACACAAAAGCTTTTAGACTATTTTGTGGAGGCATTTCAAATGAAAATAGAATTATATGTGTTGTGTGAGGCACATCCATTCCACATTCATTCTTATATTTAGAATACCACATCCATTTCATTTGTTTCTTATATTTAGAATATTTATATTTAAAAAATATTATATAAAGTAAAATTAGTATTTGTATCAAATGAAAGTGCAGTAATTATGTCAATAGTAAAATACACTTTTAACAAGTGTCACGTAGTGGCTAATACTTGCCTTATAGTATTGTAAATGTTGAAATAAAATTATTTATCATGAATTTAGAATTAATTAAATAATAATAATTTTAATTTAATAAATTAAATTTTAAATTATTATTTTATTTTGATATTACAATATTTAACATAAAAATTATTATTATTATTATTATTATTATTATTATATATATATATATATATATATATATATATATATATATATATATATATATATATATATATATATATATATATATATATATATATATATATATATATATATATATATATATATATATATATATATATATATATATATATTATAGTTAAAATATACACTTTTAAAAAATTTAATCAAAATCTAATAAAAGTTAATTCTATATTCAACAAGTGCCACATAGTGGCAAAGTACTTGCCTTAATATTAATAATAATAATAACAATTAAATTCTTCCAAATTGTATTATGGCTATTTCATACAAATATAATTAGATTGATTAATTAATTAGGAGTTTGATATTAAGTTAATAATGATAAGTTAAAGATAAACAAATATCGATTGTTGTAGTTACTAAGTACAAGTATAATTGGTATAAATCACAATGTAATTAATATTATAGCTAAGGTGTTCAACTTCGACAACTTATAACCACTAAGGTGTTCATATCTTTGCATTAGCCTTCTTATAGGTCTAGAACCATATCAAACTCTTTATAACTTTCTAAATCGCCCTACAAGCGTTATGATGCAGATGAAAGGGTGGTGGACTGATAGACAAGATAAGTTACTCAAATTTGGTTTACAAACCCACTACTTTCCCAAGTGCCCAATAGCTTCAAGAGACTCAACCCAACCAAGACTCCTCCCAATAAAAACCAATCATGGATTTGGTGTCTTTAAGGTATATGAGGATATATTAAAGTGGTTTCAAGGTTTCAAGGGTTACCCGCACTCCCAAATGGCTAAATAGCTTTAGACTGTCACAGAGGCTTAATGGCTCTGCCTTGTAGCCCTACAAAGACTTTTTTGGTCTTTAAACTCCTCACTTCCCCAGAACACTAGAATATCTAAACATAAATATAGACACCCTTTTGGCCTTATATGAACATATCAAAGATTTAGGTATTGGTACTTTGGACCAAATTGTAGTACCCTTCATGTACCCTTGCAAATACACTAGAAAGTTGGTGGTTTTACAAAGTAACTACAACTTATAAATATATCCAAGGTCTCAAATCTTGGACAGTGTCATAAAATATCTCAAAACCTCTAAATCTAAGAGGAATTAATCTCAAAGCTTAGGGAGCATAAAAAACCTCAAATTAGTTACACCAAACCCTTGATTCAAGGATTTCTTCAACCTCACCCTTCCAAGCACTTCCTAGATCAATTGGTGATTGAGTAACCATTCACTCCACCATAAAAGACTATTTCAATCATAAAAAAACTATGCCCTTCAACTCAAACGCTTGTTGTTATACTTGTGCCACGAAATTTCATGGAACACTCCCTGTTACAGCCAGTGATCACTCTTTTCCTTCAAACTTCCGCAACTTCCAAGTTAGATCAATATTGTACATGGTTAATAATCTTCATTCCATGGATTCTAGGCCTTTGAGTCCATGTAATGGTTATTATTTACAACTAAACTTCAAAATAAAGAAAGAAATCTGAATAAACCAGTCTATGTCGTTGTAAATGAGGGTACAGTCATGCTATGTAACTCTCAAACCAATCCAAACAAACAATATTGTTTCCAAATACTTTGTTGGTTCCTACTAAACATGATCCAAATAAGATTTACATTTTAATCCACACCCTAAGTGCCCAAAATGAAAAAGGTTTAAATACTTCAAGAAATCATAGTGACTGGTTAACGCATGGGAAAATCAAGATAAAAGCCTCCAAAGCATTCAATGAGTGAATATGAATGTTTGAAAACTATTCCTTATTGCATAATGAAAAGGAAAAACCAAAACAAGACTTTGACCTTTAAGATCACTGATTTCAATTAGAAAAACTTGTCTTTTATCTGATTTCCTATTTCATCCATACACCAGGCTTCTCTATCATACTATGGATTCCAAAAGATACATATAAACCTTCATCTCAACTTCCCCAACCACTCCTAACCGATTAGAGGGATTAGTTGGATGTTTAGACATTAAAATGTGACTTCCCTCCTAAATGGCTACTAGTCATTACATTTTGAATATTTGAAATTTTAAACTATGAAAATCTATTTAAACTTCACAAACCTCTCTACTTGTTGTCTTGGTTCTTCACATGAACCATTCACATCTTCTTCTTGCTCCTATAGGATCTTCATCTGATCCACATCTCTTTGTGCCCCTTCATAGGCTGACTGCTCCACAATACATTCTTCTACCTTGTTGTCCACCTTGTCCTCTTCTTGTTCCCTTTGTCCTAGGAACCCCATTCTTTCAAACAAGAAACTTGTTGGCATCTTCCATGGTGATACATCTTCCATCAAAGATCTCGGTATTATTTGCCTTCCACCATGCTTGAAGGTGTAATTTTTCAATGCCCCATCATATAAGGTGTGTTTCTCTGCTTGCCATGCCCTCCCAAGGATCAAATGGCATCCTACCAATGGAATAACATCACACAAGACAACATCCTCATAGGTTCCAATGTTGAAATGAACATATGCTTGCCTCTTCACCTCAACTTGGTTTCCACCATGTAATCCTTGTACCATGTAAGGTCTTCTATGCACCATCTATTGTAGACTCAACTTTTCAACCATCTCAATTGAAACAAAATTGAAAAATGAACCATTGGAAATGACCATTTTACAAACCTTACCCATACATTTGCATTGTGTTTTGAATTGTGAGTATCCATGAGTCTCTCTTCTCTCCAAATCTGCATTCATGATGGCTTGAACTTCTGATACCCTTCAATCTGACTTCCTCTACAAACTAAGATCCATCCAACTTTGAGTCACCACCTTGGAACGTTCTTAAAGGATGATTAAACTTTAAGGTTCAACAAGGGATTCTAAGTCTTCAAAACCTTAGATTGTATCCTCCTCTTCTCCCCAAAAGAATCTTCCCGCTCTGATATGCAAACCTTCTACACTATCATGCAAAACTTCTATACTATCATGCAAACCAACTAATAAGTGAATAGATCATGAAGAACATATGGTGAAAATTTCGCAAAATCTATTATGTTTTCTTTTTTTTGAAATTTGGTCAATGATACATTTTCTATTTAAGAGTCCCTAAGTGATTTGAATATTTCGTGGTCTAGTGAGCATGATTTGTGTGTGTATTTGTAAATCTTGTAATATTTTATTATTTTTTATTATATACAAGATACTACTAATGCTTGTATGTTTACATTTTGTATATTTATAGCCTAAATAATTTCCTGTGAAGAAAGTCCACACTTGACAATATGAACCCAAAACAAAATAACGAGACAATTGCTAGATTGTGATCTCAGTTCCAAAGAAAAGTTGATAAATGTAATTGTCCTTGCAAAAAGTGTAAGGGCTTAAAGAATTAAAGAATTCTAATCACAACAACCTAGAGTCATTGTAGGCAACATGGTCACATTGAAGGGGGGCACGATTTTCGTCAATTGGTGAATGTGGATTTCCAACTGGAGGAACATGGAGGTGTGAATATCCAAGCCAAGGATAATGCTCCCATGGAAGAAGATGATCATGTGGCAAAGAACACAATTGAAGATGATGGTATTAGCGTCGTTGATAATGTGCCAGAGGACATGATTGAAGAAGATGGTATTGGTGTAGCTGATCAAGATGGTCATGATGATGGTACTAGCACATCTAATAATGATGATAAAGATGGTCTTGATATACCTATACTTGAGAAGTCATATGAGCCCCTATACCAAGGCTCCCAAACAACTCTTCTCTCCGCTATAGTGTTGTTGGTGAACTTGAAGGTTATGAATGGTTTATCTAATGTAGCAATGTCATGTATGCTAAGGTGTGCCATTTTTGTCATCTTCAATGTTAGCATACCATTACTATTCATTATATTAACAATTCATATTTGTTGTTGTAGGTTGATAGGTGAGTTTTTATTACCACCATCAAATATTCTGCCTCATTCGTACCAAGAATTATCTACCAGTATGAATCAAATTGGAATGAAGTAGCACACAATACATGTATGCCCTAATGATCACATTCTATATGATAAACAACATGAATTTTCAATAGAATGACCCGATTGTCATATTAGTAGATATCAGTCAGATCAAATAACAAAAAAGGTGTCTCGCAAGGTTCTTCGGTACATTCCCATTATTCCACGTCTTCAATGATTATTCAGGTGCACTAGCTTGGCACAATTTATGGATTACCATGCACACAATAGAAGTCAAGATGACATTATGTGAATGCTTGCAGATGGTTCTATATTTAAAGACATAGAAACAACATGGCCACACTTTAAAGAAGAACCTCGTAATCTCAAGCTTTCAATGGCAGCGGACGGTGTCAATCCATTTGGAGATATGAGATCTGTTTACTCAGTGTGGTCTGTTTTTGTTATTAACAATGACATTCCTCCTTGGATGTCCATAAAGAGGGAGTACATAATGTTGTCAATGATTGTACCAAATATTTTTTTAATTTAATAGTTATGTAAATTAATTTATAAATACCGCATCAAAATGGTCACAATAATTATGTAATATTTTTGTTCATTCAACTAGGTAAGTACCAAGTTAAATATATGAATGTGTATATTGAGCCCCTTATTGACGAGTTGTTGAAGTTATGCAATGGGTTCACTATGTATGACATCTCTAGACCAATAGGACAAAGACAATTTCAATTCCATGCAATGCTTGTACGGATAATACATGATGCCCCTAGGCTAACTCATTTTTGCAGTATGTTATATATTGTTAAGGTCACATGTTTTTGGTATGTTATAGTGCTTACACGTTATTGTTGTATGTTTAAGTTGCGCATGATAATCGTACATGATCCAATTGTACGGTATCTTTGAGGTCTTTGGACAAAGGGTAAATTTGCATGTCTAGTTTGTGGTCCAAAGATGAAATCTCATCATTCAAGAAATTTAGGAAAGCAGGTGTTCGATGAGTTTAGGCACTTTCTCCACAATAATCATATGTATCGAATTATCGAAAAACATCTTTTTAATGGGAAAGAAGAGACAACATCAAGGCCACGAAGAATGACACCTCGTCTATAGAAGTTGGAATACAATAGATTAAATCACCGAGGTAATGTCATTCCATCTAATGATTTTATTTGAAATTTATATTTTGATATTATCTTTTATTTACTAATGATGTAATTGATGCTCGTGAAGGTCGTCAAGGCATCAATGACCAACTTCCTAGAGGAATAAAAAGTTATCCTAGTCAATTTAGTAAGTTTTTGTACTACAAGGATCTCTGAATCATGCATTTATTTGATGCTATGTATATTGGAAAGAATGTAACAGAGACACTATGAAAAATATTGGATGGAAGGCGTGACAAAGAAAAAATTGCCAAAATTTGTAATGACATTCATGAATCCAATCATGCACTGAAAAATTCCATTGAATCAAATAACAATGGAGACCGCATAAATACGAGTTCCCTTCCTTGGTTATTAACTGAGTAGCAAAGTGATGCATTAAAAGAAGTCATAAAAAAACAAAATTTCCAACAGGATTTGCTACAAATATAAGCAGCCTTGTATCAAAGAAAGGTGATTTTGGGCCAGGGTTGAAAACACATGATTGGCATACCTTCATCAAGGTAAGTCATGTTCTCTATTTACAATATATTTGTAAAATTGCATGTAATTTTTATTGTATTATTTTATAATATATTAAAAAGATCATTTTTTAATTACTACAGTACATCCTACCTCTATCCCTCCCACACCAGTTTGACAACAGTGTTAAACAAGTTATATATGATCTTAGAAAATACATAAGGTTAGAAGTGTTATTTCTTAGACTTGTTGTAGAGATATTATATTTATGACTTGCTTTACTTTTTATTTAATTTATTGTATTTTTTTTTTTAAATCTTGTTTATATGTTCTTGCGAGTTGAATCTCTTTTAGGTGGTTATAATCTAAAGAAATTGATAAAAAAAAGATATAAAATATTGGAAGAGAAAAATTCTCCAGCTTATGTGTAAAATGCAAAAGTGTCTACCTCCAACTTTTTTCAATGCTCAAGAACACTACCTCATACATCAAGTTGAGGAGATTGAATTGTGTGGACCTGTACAAAATAGGTCAATGTGGATGGTTGAGAGGCACTTGAAATTTATGAAGGGCTTGGTTCGACAAATAGCATGTCCTGAGGGTTCTATGGTGGAGGGATACATGGTATACCAGACCATGGTGTACATTAGTGAATATCTTCCCAAGTTTGCAACAAATATCCATGTAGATCACATTTGGGATCCCAACTCTATTAACAAATTTGAAGGGGAGTAATTGATGGGGAAAGGTGGATTGAGGAAAGTGAGAGGTAATTATATGATGTTATTGTAGTTTATTAATTCTTATAAATCTTCAATATAAGTTATTTCTAAGTGGTCTATTTATTTTCTTTATAGTTGGTCGTGAGTGGGATGCACTACATTTGTATATTGCAAACAATATTGATTGGATGACGGTATGGATTCAACAATCTCAAGAAAATGGTCGCTCATTAACATGGGATGGTGTTGCATCATTGGTTAAAGAAGCTCATCATAATGGAGATCCCAATGTTATGCCAATGGTACTTGATCTAGCATATGGTTTAAGAGGTTGAAATGTATGTATAAGTTTACTAACCATGACCCGTAAGTTTAATATCAACTCACCGATCAATGCAAATAATCTTGACATGTTTGAATAATTGTAGATCAAACACCACAAAGATATGTACTATCATGGCCATAAATTTCACATAAAAAAGTTAGACGACACGAAAAAAACTTGTGATTCTCGGATAAGTGTAGTCTTCGAGGTGACTAATATTTCATCTAAAAATGACATACATCCTCAACAATCTAAAAATTGATACTATGAAATTTTGGATGATATACTTGAGTGCAAATTTAATTAATTCAAATTAATTCTATTTGTCGTCAAATGGTACAGGATACGACTGAATCAAAATAATCCTGATAGGATTGTTATTGAAAATGATAGTAGATTTACAATGATTAATAAAAGGTCATTTGAGCCAGTTGGAGATGAGCCCTATGTTCTTCCAAGCCCATGTGAGCCAGTGTTTTACTTTGGTGTTCTACATAAACTAGGTTGGTTATTTGTTGTTAGACATGATCCAAGAGGAAGGCCGATAAAGTATAATGTGATGGAAGAGGAAGGTACTGAAGAATCAAAAGATGAGGTAAATGTCGATCACAAATGACTATTACACAATGAAGAAGAAGAAGAAGAAGAAAATGATGATGATTCCGGTGATGCTGACGATGATGGTGATGATGGTGGCGATCATGATCATGGTGATGAAGATGGTGTTGATCAAGGTGATGATGGTCATGATGATGATGGTCATGATAATGGTGATGAAGATGATGATGATGATGATGATGATGATGATGATGATGATGATGATGGTGATGGTGATGGTGATGAAAATGGTGGTGGTGTTGGTCATGATGATGATGACAATGATGATGATGATCAAGGTGACAAGGACGATGATGGTGATGATGATGATAGTCATGATGATGACATGGATGAGGAGGATGATCAATAACATGATCAATGAAATGTATGACAAGGTATGATAAATGTCACGTATGAGGTATTGATTTATTCATAGAAATTTGTTTGACTTGTATGTTTGTATAATTAAGTTATTAGGTGTTGAACTCTAATGTCATGGAGTATATTTTGTATCATGTAAATTTTTTCTTCTATGTAATTTGTAGCTTATATATCATGTAATTTTTGGCTAACTTAAGATAAATGATTTACATATGCAGGAAATTTAATGCCTTTGACATGGATCGACAGGTATAATTTATTATTTGGTTTCCTTCTCTTTAGTCAGAAAAATATATAGATCCTACTATGTCTCTCATTTGATGGATTGCAGGTATCACCCAATAGGTATTTGTCTGATTTATCTTCCTCAAGTGACAAAAATCTGGGAATAGAAGACAAAAGTGAGACATCTAGTAGGTCTAAAATAGGGAGATCAACTAGAGGTCAAAAGATTAGAAGAAAATTCAATAAATGAATGCATTTTTTCCTTGCTGAGGGGGGGGTCATGTTCTTATGATAATGAGACCAAAAACAATAGGAAGGTTCCCTTAAGGTACACACATCTTTAGAAAGAATGGGTACCCAAGGAACTACCTCCAGTTAACACTGATTTTTCTATTAACGAAAGGATATATCTCATAGCTCCTTCTTCATTACATGGTTTGGGATTATTTTCCATGGATGGCATAAAAGTCAGTTATAATCAAGTTGTTGAATTGATGGAGTATGTAGGACCTTGTTACAATTACAATAATTGGATGCGGATTGTGCAATAAAAAAAAAAGTATGCATAGGTGTGCATTGTCAACAAATTATATACAATGCAAAGTAAATGATCAAACTAAAAGGCTCACTATGTATATTTATGGAAGACCAAAAGAAACAGGGAATATTATAGGTTTTATAAATAGTTCTCAACCTTTGTCAGCTAATAAGCGATCAAATTATATATTCGAGGCATGTGAGGGAAATCATGTATTTGTATGTGTGATAAAATAAATAAGTGCAGGGGAAGAGCTTCTGATAGATTACAATTTGAATCGTGTAGATACAAAAAAAATTCCCTATCATGGGATTGGTAAGTATAACATTTAAACCAATTGCCTCTAATTAATATTGACTCCAATATACAATCTACTATTTTATTAATAATTTTTTTGGTAAGTTTATTACTTTCATTTTGTTGTTGATTGCTAAGAATTACTAATCTTTCTCACATGACAACATGGATCCACCTCAAGATACAGGTGGGGATGTTTCTCACAGTACACCTTCTTCATCAAAGGTAAACCTTAATTAATGTAATTCTACAAATTATATAGAAATAAATGTCATATTATTATGTTCTTTTCTTTATGAATTTTGAGTTATTTTGATAGAATTTTATTGATATTGATGTCACAACTTGATACTTATTGATAGGGAAAAGTACAAATGACAACAGATCAATTGCGATCTAAAATTGAGGCGACATTTATAGATGACATCACATGTAGCTCTAACCCTGTATTCATGGCTACTCAAATTATAAATAAATATAGTAAAGAAATTCTTAACCTTGTAATGGAACCAAACAATAATGAGGAGGCAGAGGCACTCAAAGATAAATCGATACGTAGAGTCAATTATATGAATGTAAGCAATAATTAATCTTAAGCAATAATTAAAGTTCAATAGATGTTTATATTTTATACTATCTTATGGATCATGATCTAAAATATGATGTGTTCTTCTTACAGGAATTTTTGACACTTGTGAAATGTGGTCAATATGGTCAGGGTTGTAGCGCCGCACAACCTTCATGTAAATAATTCTTAAACCTTTAACCATTCATTTAACCTTTGTATGCATTATTGACTCAACTTATGTTTGGCATGCTTCTAGTACCCCATTTAATCTTTATCCATTGCAAATGTCTTTGCTAACAATGTATTCTTAATCTCATGATGAAGTGCAGATGCCTCCTTCGATCAACAATCCGATATTGTCGGCTGCATTGTCCACAACAAGGAGCTTGCAAACATCTTCCTTTGTACCAACTACAATTGGTAAAACCTTGTTTTTCTATATTTTGTTATGTGCTAACCATGTATTGATTATTTTTCTTGTGTGAATTTTATACACTGCATGGACCTATTTTGTGCACTAATAGATACACATACACCTGGTATAAGAACAGAGACCAGTACTAGTGAACCTCAACCATTTCCTGGATCAGCCCATGTTACTAGTACTAGTTCATTTGCGGGGACATTGTTGTTGAACAATAAAAATATGTTTTTGTTAAAAGTACCAAAGCTTCCAGGTGCTTTAAAATTGTTATTATTTATAGTGTAATTGTAGTTTACTTATACATAACTCATTTTGGACTGAAAATCCCATGATGTTTTTGTAGGAAATGATATTTTTTATGATACTCTTTTTGAAATGAAATTGAAGCTATTTGAGCCCACCATACGTAAAAGATACGTACTTCATAATATTGGTACAATATTTTCCTTATCTTCCATTTATTGTACTATATTAAAGTTATGATATCTAACAATTTTGTTTTTTTTAAAGGTGGAATGAATAGGATGCTAACTTAAAAAATCAGCTCATTAAATCTTTAGAGGACCTCTTTGGAAATAAAACTTTTGACAGTGCCATGATTCTTAAAAAAGCATCCAAACATATAAATATTGTGAGGGGCCAATATAGAAGAGCTCTAAAGGATAACCCAAAGTACGAGCGTCCTCCTATGATTCTACCGATGGAGTGGAATGAAATAATGGAAGATGCAAAAGAGAAAAGGCTAAAGGGTAGAGGAATTCAACTAGAAGATGACAAAAGAAGGTATGTCATGATAGTATTAAGTAGAATGTAATCATGCACTAATTAGTGATCTTTGTAAATATATAATCTAACATGTTTCAAACTTTTCATAGATTGCAAGACATATCAAAAGCTACAGAAGCGAGATTAAAAAAGGTTGGCCAACACAAACTTGGCTTTGGTGGCTATATGAAACTTCACTCTCGACTTGTAAGTAGCAGCATTGGAATTTCATATCAAATTTTTATATATAAGGTTGCAAACAATTTTGTTTAATCAAATCATACATGCAAAAGTGACGATATTAAACAAAAAATATAGGGCACAAAATTCAAGGTAGAGCCCACGGATCAAGACAAAAGAATAGCCTTGAAGGAAGGCTGTAAAGTCATGGCTGCACACTTACGCCAAGAATCTAAAAGCCATAATGAAGAATTTTCTGCACCAGATGAGACACAGGTAAATTGGTCAAATGAAAATTAAATCAAATTAAATAGTTAATTTCAAACATAAATTGACTATTTCATGATAACAATGTGCATGCCATTTCATTGCAACCTTCAAATCCTATCATAGAACCTAGGCGTGATGAAGACCATGATGTGCATCACAGTGGTGGAGGTATTATTTTCTATTGGAAATAAATTACATAATTATTAATAGAATTCAACATATTTAATTGTAATTGGCCGTGTAACCTTTTTTTGAATATTTTAGAGCATGTTGAGCATGTTGAGGTGGCGGCAGATCAAAATGTTATTGTACATGATGTGGCATTGTGAGGTAAAGAAAAATGCATGTTATGTTCTACTGGTTAATGAAATACATGTAACAGTAAAAAAAAGTATGCAAATTTAACCCATTTACTTGTTATTGCAGCAAACTAGTGCAACAGCCTCATGCTCCTCAAGACATGAGGAAGCATCATAATTTGAGATCACAACCACAAGAGGAGGAAGATATCGAAGCTCCTCTCAGCCTTTACCTTAAGAAATCTAAGAAAAACCCAAAAAAGAAATGATTTCTTAAAAATGCTCTTTGATAAAACTTGTTTGATTAACTTTGTTGGATAATGAAAGAACCTTGTTTTAAGTAATTATCTATGATTATTGTGTATTAATATTGAATTATATGTCATATTAATGAATATTGTTATGTGTTAATGAATTCTTGATTAGTGTTGTGTATTAATGAATGTTATGTGATTGTATTGATTGAATGTTATAGTTCATAAATGGATGAATGAAGTGTGTAATTAGATGTTAATAGGGAATTTAGATTGATGTTAGGGGGAGGGGGGGGTGAGGCCAGATGAGCTTCCACCTTCACATGGTTGGCCTTGTTAAGTAGAGAATATTAAAGTATTCTCGAAACCAAGTGAAGCTCAAACTAACATACCTTCATTATTTAATCAATTTCATTCGTTCTAGGTCTTTCCTCATAAGTGCATTTTGAATGTGTCATTGTCAGAAAACTATCAAATAAAAAATTGGAAGGGCCAATAGTCAACTTGTCTAGCATGATTCGACTTCATTTTGTGTAAGTATTCTCTTATTGAATGTGTCAACCTCTCTTGGCCTAATCTGGATTATTTCATTGGTTTGTGTTTTTGAGTAGGTGAAGTGTTAAATCAGTTCCTATCCTCTATTATTCATTCATAACTATCATCTTTAGGCAAGCACATCATTATATCATCGATGTTATGTACCTTAGCCAATGTAGATAAACTCATTGTGACAAGCATGGCATAACATGTGTTCTTGACTTGGACTAGTAAAGGCATGTTGTCACCGTCATTTGGAACTATAATGTGTCACATCACTTGCCAAATGGAGCCTTCAAAGAATTAAAAATGTCATGTTTTATCATATACTGTCATTGTGCTCACTTTCCTCTAGTTACTTGTCTCTAAGTTTGTCTTTCATATTCCTTCACCTTCTAGACTCATGCATTTCAAGTTGTTGCAATTCACTGTCTTCTTAATTTCTTTGGAATTGTTTTAAGAAAAGTTTCTCTACATTTATTCATAGCAGCTCTTAACTGGTTATATTTGGCATTCTTTTTGCAAAGTTATATAATATAGCATTTCACTCCCTTTGATGAAGGGTGCTCCCCTTAATAACGCAAACACATAACAGAAATAGAGAAACAACAACAACAATATGCAAGAATAGAAAATTGGCTTCTTATTATCTCCACAAATGTGGAATTACAAACTTTTAGAATTACAATATGCAAAGCCACATGGGCATTCCCTTACAATATTCTATAGGGCAAAGCCTCGAATCAATACCCAGAACTGCCCTAGACAACACTACGGGCCTTCTTTATATAGGCATTTTCTACCGCCTGAGAAGGTTCCAGAAATTTAGCCCTAAGGGCCGACCAAATTTAGAATTATTTTATTTTTCAATTTATTACATCAAAGTCGGCTCAAAATAACTTTTGAAACCTGAACATAAATTTTGAAGGAAAATTAATTTTCACCATTTCAGGTGGCCCGACTTCTGGAGACAATAAGTTATCACCAGTTGACCTGATTGACTATTATAACCCCATTTTGGAAATGCCACAAAGCATTCTACAGGCTTAACTTGCGCAAGCGCTCGTCACCCAAATTTTTGACCTCATCCGGGGCCTCTAAAGCCTTCAAAACTGAGTTCAAAGTTTTTGTACCCTGTTGCCAATACCGAAAATCTTCAATATCTTCAAAACTAGACCTGATCTAACCATGAAACTTTGCTGGCAGCCTGATATGATTGAGATGAACCTCCACATGTAAAATCAAAACATTCCAAGATCGTAAGACCAACTTACTAAAAATAGAAAGTTTCCATAAATAGCAGCTCTACACAAGATAGCCCTTATTAAATACAAAAATAGAAATATTTTTGGGTGATGCAAGATTGCTCTTACACCCAGGATGCTCCTGCATCAGACACCCGGGGTAATTTGAGAAGTGACCCCGTCACAACTCAGGTGTGCAGAGGAAAACCAAGATAGTTAACCTCCTCCTTTGTTAGCCATGATGAATCTTCAATAGGTCATCCTTTCCATTTGACCAAATACTCTTCATATGTCCTGTTCCTTGTGCTTCTGCCAACACGACTATCCAGTATGTCTTCAATCTCCTTGATATCTGAACTGGTTGCTGGAATACTCCACTGTGCTGTTGTAACCTCATCTTTAAACCCTCCCTCATGATACTCTGTCAAATCTGAAACGTTAAACACTGGTGAAATATTCAGCTCATTAGGCAATTCTACCTCATATGCATTTCTTGAATCATGCTTCTTCAGTATCTTACATGGCCCAAACTTCTTCATTTTCAACTTGTTATATGTACCAACTGGAAATCGCTCCTTCCGCAAATGAACCATGACTTCATCTCCAACCTGAAATTCCTTATGCCTCCTTTCACATCTACTTTAGCCTTATACTACGCATTCATCTTGGTAATATGCTTCCTCACCTCCTCATGGATGTTCTTCAAGTGTTCTACAAAATCCTCAGCTTCAACACTACTTATTTCTCCTTTATCTATCTTTCTCAATTCTGATGCATTTCTTGGACTACTCTCATATACAATCTAGAATGGTGATTTACTACTGCTCCTGTTGACATAATTATTATATGCAAATTTTGTCTGTGGTAAAATCAAATCCCATCCTGTTGGCTTATCTCCAACCAAACATCTCAGCAAATTTCTCAAACTCCTATTCACGACCTCTGTCTGTCTATTAGTCTGTGGATGATGTGATGAACTGAACTTCAAATCTTTCTTCAACTTCTTCCACAATATACGCCAGAAATATCCAACGAACTTAGTATCTCTATCTGAAACTATGGTCTTTGGCAAACCATGTAGTCTCACTACTTCTCTGAAAAACAATTCTTCTATATGAACAACATCATTAGTCTTCTTGCAGGGAATGAAATGTGCCATCTTCAAAAACCTATCAACCACCACAAAAATTGAATCATGTCCCCACTATGTCCTTGGTAAACCAAGAACAAAGTCAATACTGATATCCTCCCAAGGCTTCTCTGGTACAGGTAATAGTTGATACAACCCTGTATTCTGCTTCACTCCTTTCGCCATCTGACATACTCTGCAACTCTGTACAAATTTCTTGATATCTTGCTGCAATTGTGGCCAATAATAATTTTCACTAACCAAAGCAAGGGTTTTTATCTCGACCAAAATGTCCAGCTAATCCTCTGCTATGCTTCTCCTTGATGAGATTCTCCCTCATAGAACTTCGTGGAATGCACAACTGACTCCCTCTAAATAGCATATCATCCCGAATGATAAAATCCAGCCATTTCATCTTGTCTAGAGTAACAGGTTCTTTACAAGCTTTCCAAGTTTCACCAAAATCAAAATCCTCTGGATACAAATTCTTGAGTTCCTTGAACCCAACCGCCTCAATCTGCATCTCTGTCAACAATAGTTGCCTTCTGCTAAGCGCATTTGCAACCCTGTTAGACTTTCCACTTCTATGTTTCAAAACAAATGTATAACTCTGCAAAAACTCAACCCATTTCAAATGCCTTTGATTCAACTTTCCTTGACTATTCAAATATTGCAAAGCTTGATGATCAGTATACAAAACAAACTTCTTAGGAAGCAGATAGTGTCTCCACTTCTTCAATGCCTGAACTATAGCATAAAATTCTTGATCATAAATAGAATATTTTCTCTTGGCATCATTTAACTTCTTACTAAAATAAGCAATAGGTTTGCCTTCTTGGCTCATAAAAACTCCTATTGCAATACCGCTAGCATCATAGTCTACTTGAAACACCTTATTAAAATCTAGAAGTGCTAAAATAGGCTATTCTGTAACTTTTTGTTTCAACAATTGAAAACTCTTTTTTGCCCCATTAGTCCACTTAAACTCTTTTCTATCCCCTCTCATTGTTTCAGTCAAGGGACCACAAATACTGCTAAATTTTTTGATAAATTTTTTGTAAAAACTAGCTAGACCATGAAACGATCTTACCTCGGTAGCACTCTTTGGAGTAGGCCATTCAAGGATAGCCTGTACCTTCTCTGGGTCTTGCTAAAGATCAAAATATCATCTAGGTAGACAATGACAAACTTACCCAAAAATTCTTTCAAAACCTCGTTCATGAGCCGCATGAAAGTGCTCGGTGCATTGGTTAGCCCAAAAGGCATGACTAACCACTCATACAATCCTTCCTTTGTCTTGAAGGTAGTTTTCCATTCATCTCCTTCTCTGATCCGAATCTGGTGATATCCACTCTTCAGATCTATCTTTGAGAGATACACAGCTCCACTCAAACAATCCATAATATCATCTATTCATGGCAATAGAAACCTATACTTGATTGTGATCTTGTTTATTGCTCTAGAATCTGTACACATCCTCCATTCTCCATTCTTCTTTGGTGCTAATACCGCTGGTACAGCACAGGGACTCAGACTCTCTCAAATCAACCC
The DNA here is from genome assembly GCA_027943335.1 of Chamaecyparis obtusa. Classification (NCBI taxonomy): domain Eukaryota; kingdom Viridiplantae; phylum Streptophyta; class Pinopsida; order Cupressales; family Cupressaceae; genus Chamaecyparis; species Chamaecyparis obtusa. The sequence continues at coordinate 437,946 of BSBK01003542.1, forward strand.
CTTTTCAATAACTCATGTACTTGTCTGTTCAACTCTTCACTTTCTGCTGGTGTCATTCTATGTGCTGCCTTGTTTGACAAACTGGCTCCTGAAATCAAATCCATCTGATGATTGATCTTCTTTACCGATGATAATCCATCAAGTACATTATCAGATACAATATCCTGAAACTCATTGAACAAATCTGCAACCTCTATAGGTACATCCTCTACTTCTTCTTTACCAGCTTTTGGAATTAAAGAAAAACACACATGCTCATGCCTCATACCATCTATGAATTTTCTTCCATCAAAAAATGTTATTCTTTCATTACCACATACCTTTTCTTTGGTCTCCTTCAATGGATTTAGCTTATGTCGCACTCCATCCTTTGTCAGGGAATAGGTATTCGCACGACCATCGTGTACAACACATCTGTCAAACTACCATGGTCTACCCAACAACATATGACATGCATCCATAGATATGATATCACATAGTACCTCATCTTGGTACCCACCAATCTTGAACTTTACTAGGCACTGTTCACTGACCATGACCTTGTGGTCATCCTGCACCTAGGCAATCCGATATGGATGTGGGTGTTTCTGTCTCTTGAGCTTCAAATTTGTCACCATCTCTTCTGACACCAAATTGTCAGTGCTTCCACTATCAATAATCACATCACAACATTTTCCCTCACACTTGCATCTAGTGCGAAACAGGCTCCTCCTTTGTTCAGGTTCATTCTCACCACTTAGTAGGACTCTTCTGTTAATTAGCATTTCTCCTTTTTCAGCATCTTCTGAATTTTATGATCTGGCATCTTCATCTACATGTGCAACTCTAGCCTGGCCTTCATTCCTCCTATCTATCCTTCCTTGGCATTGAGGACATTCAAATTCCCTATGACCTTCTTCTCCACAGTGAAAACATGTTCCACGGAAGCCTCCTCTTCCTGAACCTTGTCCTCTTCCTCTTCCTCTCTGATCTCTATTGTTCTGATCTTGGAAATGATTGGAATTGTTTCCTCTCTAATTTTGACTACTACTAGCCTCATCCTTCTTTTTCAGATCTTCATTTCGGCCTCCATATGACCGTCCACCAGATCATCCACCACGTCCTCTTCCATTTTGTCTGCTCTCAAACTTCTTGTTCAACTTTTCCTCTACTTTTAGAGAAAACTAGTATGCCTCTTCAATACTGTTTATTCAAACCAGATTCAGCTCCTCTTGAATGCTGGGCCTCAACCCATTAAGGTAATGAGCAACTTTCTCCTTATCAGCTTCTGCATGGCTTGTTCTGATGAGGATTCGATAGAACTCCTCCATATACTCCTAAACAGATTGTCCTGCTTGCTTCAAACTTTGCATTTTCTTTAGTAGGTCAAGCTCATAATCAACAGGGATGAACCGTCACTTTAATTTATCCACCATCCGATCCCATCTTGTGATTTTATCTTTCCCTCTTCTATTTCACTCCAATTGAATCTCTTGCCACTAGATCTTTGCATGATCTTTCAGTCTGGCCTTCACGAATTTGACCCTATGAGGATCCTTAATATCTTCATACTCAAAATATTCTTCACATTCATTGATCTAGTCGATCAACTCTTCTGGGTTAAGATTTCCTGAAAATGCAGGAACCTCAATCTTAGGTCTTTTTCCGATCTTGGAAATGGCTTGAAAAAGTCTTTCTTCCTCTTGGTTCACAACTTCAACTTCTCCTTCTTGATCTTATTCTTCGGCTTCATCCTTGCTTTCATCTCTGACATTAAGATTCATTCCTCTACGAATCTCCTCTTGCAATGCTCACACTTGTCTCTGGAGCGCTCTAACCTCAGGTGTTACAACACCAGCTCTTCCGCCATGTTCCCTTCATGGAGGCATTTTCACGATGCGCGCTGAAACCCTAACCACGGTCCTGGTGCAAACTACCTCACAGTCGGTGATCTGTTTACACACTCAAGAACTCCTACTCTGATAGCACTTGATGAAGGGTGCTCCCCTTAATAACGCAAACACATAACAGAAATAGAGAAACAACAACAACAATATGCAAGAACAAAAAAATTAGCTTCTTATTATCTCCATAAATGTGGAATTACAAACTTTCAGAATTACAATATGCAAAGCCACATGGGCATTCTCTTACAATATTTTGTAGGGAAAAGCCTCGAATCAATACCCAGATCTACTACCCAGAACTGCCCTAGACAACACTACGGGCCTTCTTTATATAGGCATTTTCCACCGCCCAAGAAGGTTCCAGAAATTTAGCCCTAAGGGCCGACCAAATTTAGAATTATTTTATTTTTCAATTTATTACATCAAAGTCAGCTCAAAATAACTTTTGAAACCTGAACATAAATTTTGAAGGAAAATTATTTTCCACCATTTCAGGTGGCCTGACTTCCGGAGACCATAAGTCATCACCAGTTGACCCGATTGACTATCATAACCCCATTTCAGAAATGCCATGAAGCGCTCTACAGGCTTGATGCGTGCAAGCACCCATCACCCAAATTTTTGACCTCATCCGGGGCCTCTAAAGCCTTCAAAACTGAGTTCAAAGTTTCTATACCCTGTTGCCAATACCGAAAATCTTCAATATCTTCAAAACTAGACCTGATCTAACCATGAAACTTTGCTGGTAGGCTGATATGACTGAGATGAACCTCCACATGTAAAATCAGAACATTTCAAGATCGTAAGACCAACTTACTAAAAATAGCAAGTTTCCATAAATAGCAGCTCTGCACAAGATAGCCCTTATTGAATACAAAAATAGAAATATTTTTGGGTGATGTAAGATTTCTCTTACACCTAGGATGCTCCTGCATCACCCTTTGACATTTAATCAAATAGTTTAAAAATCTCCACAAAGTGCTATCTCATTTGTCAAATGGTTAGTGTGCTTGGTTGATGCGAGCCATCATGAAGACTCTCCATTTAATACTTGCAATTGTTATTTAGTGTAAAAGATTGTCATTTGCTACCTTTTTCATCTTGTCTCAATGACTGTAAAAACTCCTAATTATGCACTATCCTATCCAACAATGCAACCTCCAATAGGATTGTCACACATTTTGGAGTTTTTATCCTTTTAGGTACCATATATTTGTCCTTATGTTCTTTGTTTACCACATATGCCCTTGTCTTTAATGTTAGTGATGGAATCTCAATGTAGTGACATGCCATAACATGCTGGTAATTATGTACCTTTGACCAATGTAGATAAACACGCTATGTCAAGCATGGTCTAACATGTCTTATTGACTTGCACTAGTAAAGAAACCCTGCCATTGTCATTTGGAACTATAACGTGTCACATCTCTTACCAACTAGAATCTACAAGGCAAAAAAGATGTCATGTTTTATCATGTATTGTCATTGTGCTCATCATCATCCATTTACTTGCCTTTGACCTTGTTTTTCATATACCTTCATGTTCTAGACTCGTGCATTTCTTGTTGTTTCAGTTCACTATCTTGTTACTATCTTTGGAACTATTTTATAGAAAATTCTTCTACTTTCATTCATATAAGCTCTTAGCTAGTTATAAATGGCATTCTTTGTGCAAAATTACAGCCTGTAACATTTCACTCCCTTTGACATTTAGTCGAATAGTTGATAAATCTCCACAAAGTGCTATCTAATGTGTCAAATGGTTGGTGTGCTTGGTTGATGCTAGCCATCGTGAAGGTTGTCCCTTTTCATGTTTGCCACTGTTATTTGGTGTAAAAGATTTTCATTCTCTTCCATTGTCATCCCATCACAATGATTGTAAAAACTCTTCATTATGCACTATCCTGTTCGACAGTGCAGCCTCCAATAGAACTACACACTTTTTGGGCTGGATATTTGTCCTTATGTTCTCTATTTTCCATGTCTGCCCTTGTCTTCAATTTAAGTCTTGTAAAAATAGTTTTTCACCTATCATTCTACTTCTGTGATGAGTCTAAATATAATGACATGCCATAACATGCTATCACTCGGTATAGTTTAAGCCATAATGTTTTGAATGCTAAATCATTTAACAATCCTGATTTTTTATTTATTTTTAAGAATGGGTAAGGAAGTTGATGTAATTAGTCTATGATTAACAAAGTTTGGCTTTTTTGTAATATTTCATGATTATGTTCAGTTAAACAGTCTTGTTCCAACATTTTCTTAAGGTCTATATGGTATATTTTTGGAGAATCATTTATTGTAGATGTTAGAGCATTGAATCACAGTCATTTTGGATTTTGTGGAATTTAATTCCATTTAGTATTAACAAATTAAGATATCCAAAATTTTGTGCAAACTATTCCAAACCCTCATAGGGTAATGCGAAGGTTTAATGGTGAATTTTTGTATTAGAATTCATTCAAGATAAGAGTCTGATTATTTAGATATTTTCATAGGGGACATTGGCAGTCCATTAGGAGATTACTTGTTGAAAGAGTTTGGAGTTGTTAAAATACTTGTGAGAGTATGGGGTACTATCATGAGTATGATCAGAGAAGGGTGTAAAGATTCAAGGAGGTAGAGTGATTGATGAGTTGAGTGTGTTGTCATAGGGAAATGGGGTATGTAATCTGTCAAGTTATTAAATACAATCAAAGTTAGTGTGTGATCAGAGGTATGTAATTAGGAGTTACATATTAGAGGGAATGTTTTTTGGAATTCAAAGGTTGTGATCAGAGTAGTGGTATTAGTTGAGCAGTCTTGGAGAGTGATCCAATCAAAGAAGACATTTTAGAATAGGGAGTTGAGTTGTGAGTGATGATGTGAAGTTATATCTACCATAAAGAAGTGGAGATTTGTCTTGAAAGACATTGTTGATTGCATATTGTAGAAGGGAAAATGAAGAGTTTTGACATGATTGTGAATGGGCCCATGATGCCTCTACATCATAGTGGTATCAAATAAGTTCATAATAAACCATTATGCTAATAGTAAAGTAACATAACAAAATACACAACAATATATATTAATGCAAGGAAATACATGTGATCACTAAGTTTTCTTAGCATTTGATCATCAAATATGAATGCATTTGTGTGGTACAGGGGAAAAAGTTTTTTTAGTATCTCAGGTAACCTATTTTAACTTGATGGTTGTATGGAATACAAGCATTTTCATGCTTCCCATGGAATATTGTTTGTTGATCAATAATTTATGAAACTATGATTTATAAGAGCCAATGATTGGCAGTCCCTTGTTGATGGTTAATTGGTCCTTAAGATGTATCAAATTTCAATTCAAAGCAACATATATATCAAATGGGAAGTCCTTTAAGTCTCTATATTATTTGACAACCAACCTTATCACAAGATGGTCTTTGATCTTTGGATGCATGGAATGGTATAATAGTTGAGGTTTACTTATGTCTTAATGTACTACTATGCTCAAACAACAAAAAGATGTGACACTATCAATTAAAGGTACTAATTTATTGAATACCTCAATATTATTGGTGGAATAGCTATGATTAGATAATGATAAAGGTGGTCTAATTTTTTTAATTCCGATTTGTGTAAGCATTAAGAGTAAAGAAATATTTGATCCATGAAGAATAAGATGTGTACTAAGATATTTTATGTAAGAGTAATGTATTGTTGGCCTTGAAGTTGTTTGGATCCTATATGCATTTATGGTGTCCTATGAATGAATTTATGAATGATTCTATTAAACAAGAAGTTGTATTTTGATAAGAGGTTCTTATGAAAGTTGCATTGTTATCTTGAAGTATGGATGCCTTTTTAATTGGTTAAGGTTCTTAATTTGGTATTGGTTCTGCAAGACCCTTGAGGTTTATGGTTTGTTGTAGGAAGATCTGCATCAATTTATAAAAAGAAACATGCCCACATAGATAATCATGTCATATTCATATCATGTAAAAGTAGAATGCATCATACAGTAATAATCATCACATTATCATGATCATTATATATATAGAAAGCGTGTAAAGTAAAAACATATCATATAGACACCGCCAAAAATGCATATCATATATAATCTGAAAAAGAATCATGTTTCAGAGTATACAATCATAATGCCTATCTGATGTAGCTTGCAACCTCAAAATAAATACAATTTATACAATAGGAATAAATATCAATTGTGCTACCCTAACTCTCTAATCTAGTGGGTCTAGGTGGTACAACTATAAAACATCTTTCCCCAGCTTGTTCAAAAGGTGTCGTCTCTCTTGTGTAAAGTGGTCTAGGAGGCTGCATAACTCCACTACTTTGTTGGCTATGACCAAGTGGTTTAGTGACCTATATGACAGTATATAGCTCAATGCTCGGTGCTCTGCATGGACCTCCCTCTCATAAAGATATTAGTAGTATTTGATATCCTTCCCAAACTCCCTCATCTATATATATATATATATATATATATATATATATATATATATATATATATATATATATATATATATATATATATATATATATACGCCTCTTGTATTGAAAAATATTATATACCATAAATAAATCTTTTTAGATCCTCCTAAGCCTATCTTTCCCTTAAAATGGCTATATCCCTCTACTTCTCAAAACCAAACACCCTACCCATGGACTAATCCCTCTCCACATCCACTACTATTTATCTAGCCTTAGTTGCATGTTCTCTACCCTCCACAAAATATAACCTTTACTATAGTGTACCAATTTGATCTCTCATAGACTAAACCTGTGCTCTGAGTACCTATAAATTTAGGATCATGCCCACATTCTTCCTGATGGATACATCTTACATCCCTTGTCTTCTCCCACCATAACATCCTCCATGCCTATATCCTCCTCTTACTACTTATAAATAGACTCTTTAGAGTCAAAATCACTGGAGTTTCTCTTCTCTGACTCACTCTCCCCCTCATCTTTGACCTTCATCATATCAACATACTTATCCTCCTCCATGGGAATATTTCTAACTTATCCCATTGGGAAAACTACTAGGGAAAACTACTAGAGAAACTACTGCACCAACTACCTCTCCCCCACCATCTCCTTTATCATTGCTATCATATCCATCTCCCACATCACCTCTATCTCCATTATATCCTATCCCTCATCCTCAACCCCTACCACCATCTTTCTCCCACCTCTTCCACTATCTCTCCCTCTATCCCAACTTTATCCTCTACCTATTCCATATCCTTTCCTACCTCTCCTCTATTGAGGCTACCTATCATGGCCATCTCAAGAGGAATCAAAACACCTAGACCCATTAAAGTTATAGGTCTATGTTGTGCCCAACATACCTCATACTCTAGAATAGTCCTTGCATTTATAGCTATTAATATCCATCCCCACCATAATCAAAGTAACACCTGAAGATAAATATCTAGACTAATCATCGACTAGGATGCTGTTGGTGATTACTCTGGATATTTATCTTCAGGTATTTTGTTTTAACATTCCATATTTGGTCAAAATTTTAACTAATTTTGGTCGAAACCCTCACCAAGAGTGGTCTACATATCGACCATTCTATGTTGAAATTTAACATTGTGGGTTTGGCATCTTGGTCGAACAGGCCAAACATTTTGACCTATATTGGTTGAACTTTCGACTAATGTTGGTTGAAACCCAAAACCAACAGTGCTCTTCACATTGACCATTATGTGTCAAAATTTAACGTTGTGGGTTTGGCATCCTTGTCGAATGGTACAAACATTTTGACCTATATTAGTCAAACTTTTGATGAGTAAACTTGCCAATTGCAGTTGTTAGTTTCAACCAAGATTGGCGTAGAACATTCTACCTTAACAACAATGTGTTGAAAGTTTGACTACAAAAATAGCGACAAAACCCTTTGTAGATCATTCGACCAAACTTGGTAGACACTTCGACCATTTTTTCATCGAAAAAAGGTGCCAATTGTACTAGTGTGGTATCAAATCTTTAGAAAAAGGAAAGTTTTTGTTTGAATTTTTTGTTGACTCTTTATGTGCTACGTTTGGAACATTTGGCAATGCGGTTGTATTGTATTTCAATCTCTGTTCGATTAGTTTCTCAATCCAAAACCAATATTTGCATTTTAGATATCATTTTCCTTAGTCTGTCTAAGAGATTTATTATATTATTTCTCTGTGTAGACCCTCTTACAACGTTAGTGAATTTAATTTTAAATTACAAGAACAATGTTTCAAGTTTGACCTCTTGAATGTATATCACAACAGTAGCATTTACGAATTTGATGAACAATGTGTTCAAGGATTGTCTATATAGGAATGGCTAGCTCTACAAAATGTGAGTGAAGTTAGAAATTTCATGGGACTTGAAGGTTATTACAAGAAATTTATGGAGGGATTCTCCAAAATTGTAGCTCCTATTACATCCCTTCATTGGAAAGGGAATAAATATGAGTGGATAGATTTATGTTAGAGAGATTTTTAGTTGTTGAAATACAAAATCACATCCGCTCCTATCTTAATCATACCAAATCCAAGTGGATAGTTCATAGTGATTATAGATACATCAAATTAGGTCTTGGAGGTGTACTAATGCAAGATGACAAGGTAGTGGCTTATGAGTCATGAAAGTTGAAACAATATGAGATAAATTGTGCACCGCATAACCTAGATTTACTTGTGATTGTCCACACATTATTGATGTGGAGACATTACCTTTTGGGTAAGTAGTTTGAGTTGAAAACAGATCACACAAGACTAAGGTATATCTTCACCTAGCCTAATCTCAATGCCAAACAAAGATAATGGTTAGAGTTTTTGAGAGAGTATGAATTTAAGGTAAAGGATAATAGAGTGGCAGATGCTCTTACTAGGAGGAGACACATTACTGCAATCTCTACTTCTAGGACATGTCTGAGAGAGCATGTGTTATAGAATCTTTTAGTAGATGACCATTATGAGATAGTCAAATCATCTTTTCACACTGATCAATATGATTACCATTTTGATGGATACAATTTTTATAATGATGGTATTATGAGATACTAGGGTAGGATTTATATTCTTGATCAAGTAGGGTGGAGGAAGGTGATACTTGAGGAGATGCATTTTAGGACATTTGGGGGTAAACAAGATGATTGTCAATTTGAGGCCATTGTACTTTTGGCTAGGGTTTAAGCATGGTGTGACAACTTACATAGTTCGATGTTTAGAATGCCACCAAGTCAAGCTTGAGCATGTCCATCTAGTTGGACTTTTATACCCACTTGATATTTTGTAATACAAATAGAAAGTCATTAATATGGATTTTATCTAATTTTTACCCATAACACGACATATACATGATGTCATTTTGGTTGTAGTTGATAAACTAACCAAATTAGCTCACTTTATTCTAGGGAGTTTGAAAGATGGATCATTGGGTTTAGCTAATAATTTTTTGTAGGAGATTTTCAAATTGCACAGAGTGCTAGAGAATATTATATTTGACAGAGATACAAGGATGACATCAAGGGTTTGGATAACCTTTAATGCTTCCTTGGGTACACAATTGAACTTTAGTAGAACCTATCACTCTCAGACAAATGGGAAAATAGAGAGATTAAATCAGGTGTTAGAGGATTTTCTTTGAGTGTACTGCATGGATCAACAATACAAGTGGGAAGAGTACCTCCCCTTGGTAGAGTTTGTATATAGAAAATCTTACCATGCTTCATTGGGAATGGAACCATTTGAGGTGTTTTATGGGTGGAAGTTGTATACACCCAAAAATGGTCACCTAGACTATTAGCCCCTTTTGCTAAATCATAAATTGCCTATTCTTGATCAAATCTTAGTTCTATCATTTATTTGATTATTTTCTATGGGCTAACCATCTTATCCTAAGTTTTTATTTATTTAAAAGGAATATTTCCTCCCCTTTTAATAAATAAAAAGCCCCCACTTTTCCTCTTATCCTAAGTTGCACAAATAAAGCATTATTCTTATTTTATAAAAAGGGAAAAAAACACTTTTTGTCTCATATGGACACAAAAGTCAACTCCTATTTTCTCATTGGAGGATATTTGTGCACATGGATTGATCCCTCTTCAAGCTCCACCATTGATTAAATCTTTTGCGTCTTAATCTCCATGGTCCATTCCTTCTCATTTCCTTTAAAAAGAGAGCTCTCTTCTTCATTCTAGATCCTCAACTTTTTATGTTAATGTTATGCTGCAGGTTTTCTAGGTACATTTGGAGCTTTTTGAAGATTTGGAGCATTCTTGGCTTTTTGCATCTACATGTTATCATAGTTTCACTTCTTGCATTATCATGACATTCTTAGCTTAGATTTCCTTTATGCTTTAGATTAATTCATCTAGCTTAACTAGGAGGCTTTGTAATACTTGCATCTTTCATTTTCATAACTTAGCTTGCATATTCATCTTAATCTAGCTTGCATTGCATTTCATTTGATTCTTGAGGATATTGGCATTCTTGCCCTTGTCTTCATTTGAATCTCCCATTGCATGGTTTACTAGCAAGGTTATAGGCTTAATAGCTCTAGCTGAGAGCATTCTTAAAAACCCTTGCACTCCATGCCTAGGGAGCTATGGATCAATCTTTGAGACCTCATTCTTGAGTGTTCTTGAATATAATGATTCATAGAAGTGTGACACAATTATAGCACACATTTTTGGCGCCCACTGTGGGGCAGAGTAGATAAAATTTATCCTTTAGTTTCTTGCATTTTCGTGATTTTTTGGATTAATTTGCAGAAATTTTGCATTCTCTGGTTTTCTGTCTCAGAGTATCGCGCGACACTTCTCAGGTCTATCACACGATATACCTTATAATACCAGTGCGACACTTTGCGTCACAAAAGAATCGCATGCACGTATCGAGGTTTATCGCCTGGTGTTGTGTGAAGTATCGCTCGGCTACAGGAAACTGTGTCGCGCGATACTGGTGAAGTCTGAGATATATCGCTTGTACCTGACAGAGAGATATTTTTGAGCTATTTTTTTTGTATCTTGCAAGTTTCAGGTTCTCTACTAACTTTTTGAAATTTTTTGAAAATTTTAGTGTTTTCAAATCCGTGCCACTCTGGAAAACGGGCACCTATTTTTTTTGAAATTTTGCAAATGGTATTGAAAATCAAAGTGTGATATATAGTTGGAAAGGTCTTTCCAAGCCTAATCCAACCATGATGGTTTCATTTTCAGATTTTATCATTCGATTAACTATTTTACATGCAGATTATCTTATTTTTGATGTGCTAACCATTATGGAGCTAACAAGTTGTGCTTGTAGGTGCTCTCATTGCTTTAAATTTACCAAAAGAACGCATGTCAAAGAGGGCTACTAATGGTTTTTGTAGGGCTGCCCTAAGCATAAAAACCAAATCAAGTGCTTGTTTAATTGCTTTCTTTATTAAGTGTGGCATATACTAGTTATTTCATTTATTAGGCACTTAATACCTTGTTGTAGGAATTTTGAGGTGGTAGGAGAGTATGCTCTTCACCCTTGTGGTGAAACAGAAATCTTGACACATCTTGAGATTTTGAAAGCAAGGGGGTAACTAAATCTTTGCTTGGTGTGTTTGGGTGAAGTTTTTGAGATAGGGGAGTATGCTCTTCACCCTTGTGGTGAACCAAAAACCTTGAACCTCAAGAATTGATCCACTTTTTGTTTAGATTTAGAATCCTTTAGCGGGCCTGCTCTTGAGCAATCAAGAGGAACAACCCCAGTGGGGACAAGCTAATACTGAGCTATTCCAACCCACTATAATCTCAAGGCTATCGAGGACACAAAACCTTGGTATACATAGTACTTATCTTCGCTTAATGTGAGTAACTTGTGGGCTTGTGACCATGAGGAAAGCATTGAGAAAGAATGCTTAAGGTACTCTTGAGGCCGCGAGGTCCTAGTCCTTTATGAGGAGCAAGAGGGGTGCTATGAACGGAAGCCCTTACTAGGAACCTTTAGATAGAGGCCACCTTATTTTAGCCGCTTAGCTTCTTGGTGCAAGGATTGATCCAAGTGGACTTACCCGGATCACCCCAAGACACTCACCATATGTGTTCCTTTGGTTGTGTTTTTGACACTTCCATGACAATGCCAATATCTCTTGTGGGCAACCACTTGGTGTGAGGCAAGGGAGCATCAAGTTGTGGGCCACGTTGCTAAGTAATGAGCCTTGTCCTTCTAGGTAGTAATTGCTTAAATTGTCTTCGATTGTGTTATACCAGTGTAAACGTTCTCAACATTCAAACAAATGGTAGCATTCATAAGGTTTTCTATTTTGATATCACAAGTGCTTGTCTTGGCAAGGTTGCTTTTGCCCTTGTTTTAAGTGTTCTATGACATGTTTGATCCTATATTGTTTGCAAACCTATCTTTTATCTGCTGTTACTGCTTGTCAAACTGAGAAATTGCACTATCCAACCTTCAAACTTGATCAAAACACTTCAAAGCTGAGATTTTTATGTTCACTGGTCAAAGAATCGCCCAAATCTGCAACAGTATCGCGCGCCTTACTGAGAAATATCGCGCGATAGTTCGCTCCTGCTATCTATCACTTGCTTTGCTTGAAGTCTGTCACTCTGGTATATTAAGCTCTGTCACCTGCTATAAGGCGAAGTATCACCCGATTGAGAAGTATCACCCTGTTTGCCTGAGAACTATCGCCTGGGTCATTTCTACTGTCTTGTCATTGCTGCAATCCGGAGCTGCTAAACTTGCATTTTAACCTGTCGTAGAATGTCTTTTTCTATTCTTACCTGAAGCTGGCTTGTTATCTACATGCTTAGATTTGTTCTAGACTAAAACAAATGAGCTAAAACTATTGGATTTGAGTTTAACGAATGCTACTCTTGATCACTTGTCGCATCACGGTTACCTCTCTAGCTACTTGCTTATTGAGCTTCTTGCTCGCTGCTCGGCTTTAGTCAATTGATTGTTGTAAGTGCTTGAGCACTTTTGACAAGCCATCTCTCTATTGTTCTACTTTGACAAGTGATCTTTATTAGCTTTGCTTATCTCAAATTTGAGAAACTTTGTCTCATTCTATTAGTCAACCAACATCTCTTTTCATGCCGGTTACAACTCGGTCTCAATTTGAGCAGGAGAGTCATCCTCCATTCAATCATACATAGTTACCTTCTCCAACTAAATGCTCATGAGTGCCCATTAGCAACAATAGTTCTAGTTCTAACCAATCTAAGGATTATAAGGCTACCCCATGGTACAAAGGAGGTTTCCTCTTTTCCGCATTCAAGACCCCCAAAAACACAGATAGTGTCTCACTTACTTTGACTGAACAAGAAAAATTTCAACGCTTGCAAGAACATTTTGAGCATAAGGATAACCAAGCATGCTTAGACAAAGAACACAATCAACAAAGGATGGATGCTACTAGGCGCATGGCTTATAGAGGGACATTTCATAAGCAACCCAAGACTAGTAACTATGAGCATAGACCTCTTTTTAATGGCAACAATGGAAACAATATGCCACCAAGATCTCCTCCAAGACCTACTTTTGGTATACCTTCTTCACCTCCTAGACCTCCTCCCTCTCAACATGAGGCAGAGGCTGATGATGAGATTTCTAGTGAGGATCTTATGAGATTTGAACAAGATGTGGTCTCCCAACGAATGATGCATAAGCTTTTAGAGCGTAATGGCAATCAATATTTTCAATATATGATTTCTAGAGGATACAAGCTTCCTCCCGGTTATGATGTCAGACAAATTGTCCAACAAAGAGTACCAACTAAATTGGAAGTCCTTCAAGAAGAACTGTGCCAGACAAATCAATGCCTTACCCAAATGGCAATAGAAAGAGAGCCTCCAAAGGTCTCCTTTGTAGAATCAATTTGTGCTCTTCCTTTTGATAAAATTCTATACATGGTCCCGTTTCCTAGGGATATTGAGGTTCCCAAATACGACAAGTATGATGGAAATGGTGATCCCCATGACCATGTGCATCACTTTTATGCTCTTAGCATGGACTTCCTTCACAAAGACATATTTTTTCTATGATTATTCCCTTGAAGCTTAAGAGGAAAAGCTTTAGAATGGTTTGCAAAGTTGACACCTCCTTTGAAGACTTTTGATGAGTTGGCTCAGCGATTTACCCAGCATTATTCTTACAACATGCAACAACCTGTCACCATGATAGATCTTGGTAATCTAAGACAACATCAAGGTGAGCCATTTGCAACTTACTTACAATGTTGGAGGTCATTGTATTCTAGGTATCCTCGTCCGTTACCTGAAAGAGAAAAGATTGACATTTTTGTCAACACTCTTGTGCCTGAGCTATATTATGATTTAAGGAAACAATTGTTCTCTTCTTTCAATGACATGGTTGAAAGTGCATATCGAATTGAGGATGTAGCTATAAGAAAAGGGGATATTGTTATTAATAAAGATTGTAAAGGCAATGGCAAAGACAAGAGCAAATCTTGGAATAAAAACAAGTATGTTGTTAATGATGGGGTTGTTGACGCTCCTAAAGTTAAAGAGCCTGCTTTCAATCTCTCCAATGCTATCTATGCAGAAAAACAATAAGAAGCTACCAATGCTCATAGTGCTCCTAAACCTTAATATGCAAATAAGCCTAAGAAGTCATTTCGAAAGCGAGTCTATACCAAGTTGGCAGAACCCTATGATGTGATCCTTAAGACTTTGGTTGACAATGGATATCTTACACTTCCTGATAAACCTGGTAACTGGGATCTGCTAAATAAGCCTAATTGGTAGTGAGAGGATTCTTATTGTCATTATCACAGAAACAAGGGACATCCTACAGATAATTGTTTTAAGCTTAAGGATGATATTCAGGATCTTATTGAGAATGGCACAATCTCCACTGATGGCTTAACTAAAAATTCTGATCACATAGCTTTCAAAGATCCTCTACCTAAGCATGATAAGGGGGAAACCTCTCAAGCACATAAGAAGAATCATGATGCTAAGATCAATTACACGTATCCTTCTAATACGCCTATGATCAACATGGTAGAGCCTGTTGAGAGTGTTTTAATGATGAGGTCTCAAGAGGATAATAAAGCCAATCATGGTAAGCCAAAGTTGGTCTTGCAAACACATGGTAGTTCATCTTCCCGAAGTGAGACACTAAATGATGTTACTAGGGGGCAAGCCAAGATTGTCCTTAAAACTACGCAAGATCCCAAGCCAACCTTGCCTTCCAAACAAGTGGCTCCTTCAGCCACCCCTAGCTATGATCTTGTCCAACATTTGCAAAAGACACCAGCACATATATCTATCCTTGAGATGCTTCGGTTATCCCCTTCACATAGAGAGATTCTTGATGAGGCTCTACGTACAACACGTGTTCCCAATGACATTGATCCAGATCAATTTCAGGCTATGGTCAACCACATTTCATCTCTGCTATCTCGCTCCTTTTCTACAGAAGATGACATATCTATTGCTCACCCACATAATCTAGCTTTACACATCGAAGTTCTAGTCTACCACACCCGTGTCTGCCGAGTCCTGATAGGCAATGGTGCAGGGTTAAATATTGTTTCTTTCAATGTCATACAATAGTTGGGTTTGTTAGAATTTGCTGTGGATTCTAAGAAGAAGATTACTATAAAAGCTTATCATGAAGTGGAAAGATCTTCCAAAGGTCTTGTCACGTTGCCTGTCCGAGTGGGTCCTATCACAAAAGATATTAGCTTCCAAGTATTGGACATCCCACTCGCATATAACATTCTTTTGGGTCGTCCTTGGATCCATGACATGCAGGCTGTTCCTTCCACTTATCATCAGTGCGTCAAATTTCCATACAATGGCACTGAAGTTGTGATTCCTGGAGACCATACTATTGCTATTAATGCTCTTGCTGCTACTGAAAAATTTGTTCCTCACAATGAACCTTCTGTTGATCCTAGTACATCTCTAGTTGCTGCTGAGAAATCACTTAAGATGATGAGCCTTGGTATGGGTGAATATACACTAAATTCCTTTGCTTCTATACTTGTTTCTCCTAGGTCATATGGGAAACCTTCTAATAACATGAAGCCTTCCACTTCTGCTATGGTGACCTTTGATACTTTTGTTCCTTCATCCATTCCTTTAGAAGTAGAAAGAGAAGAACAAGTTGTTCAAGAGTGGATCTATTGAGAGGATTCTAGAAATATTCCCATGCTCAGTAATTCAGACATAGATACAGATGAGTCACCACAACACACTATGGATCACATGGGAGATGATCTTCCTTCTACTTCACTTCTTTGGGGAGAAGAATGTATATCTACTGATGATATGGCTGAGGCCTCTTTGCCTCGAACCTATGTGCCTAAAGAATCATTGCACTATGATAGACAATGTTGCAACATTGCACGACTACTACAAAGAGGTGATCTCTCACATAATAACATGAGTATCTCTACTTCTCGGCATCTTAAGCCTCTTCCAAAAGATTCTTCCATGATAGATATGGATGTTGATGTAGTTCATACCTCTGGTAACCATCCCGATGTAGTCAATGAGTCTTGCAAAGGGTTTGATGGGTTTGTTCCCCGTATTGCCTTAGTAGACTATGTTGGTCCTTCTATGACAAATCTAGATCTCACTACTTTTGGAGCTTACCCTATAGGCTCAACTTCTCTTGTCACCAGAGATGACACCTCTCACATAAATGTTGTTGAACCAATCACTTCATTTGATCTTGCATCAACACCTGTTACTTCTTCCACCAGCGAACTAGCAACAAAAAAGATTGAATCAACAATCAAGTATCATAGTCATCACGTCAAAAGAAAAGAGCAATGGTCAGATGGAAAAAACCACATTGTGGCGGTATCTGCACCTAAGAAAAGTAAAAATAAAAATCTGCTAAAAAATAATGATTCTCAAATAAAAGATGACAAGCCGATTCTCTACAAAAAAATGGTGCACTACTTCAAGCATGATCTCATATCTATTATACTTCAGCCCATTCCTAGAGCTGAGAACAAAGTTGCTAATGCCTTGGTTACTTCGGCATCCATTTTACAAATGAAAAACCATAAATTTTGATTCAAGTTCCTGGTGGACGAATTATGTTATCCTACTCACAAATCTTACAATCCTACCATCCTTTCATATCTTCCACCTCATATTCCTTCTGGAAATCCACCACGCCATTCCTTCCACCATCCTTTACACTTTGCCTTTGTCTCTAGTGACTTGTATAGGAAGGGTCTAGATGGAACTCTCCTTAAGTGTCTAGAAATAGAGGAGTCAGAAAAAGTGCTAGCTGAAATCCACGATGGCGTATGTGGATCATATTCTAATGATCCTCCGCTAGCTCAGACATTGCTTAGGGCTGGTTATTATTGGTCAAACTGGTTGAGAGCTCCTATCATCATAGTTGCAGCATTTGGGCCTAGGGCCTATCAATTCTCTACATCAGAGGAAGTAGATTCTTGATGCTCATTTCTGTCTGGGGCATTCTTTATACATACTTTATGATCCCAAAAAAATTCCAAAAAAATTCATATATGATGCTGAAAAAATCCTAAAAAGCATAAAAAGTACTAAAAAAATGAGCATCCTAGTGAAAACCTAGCAATAGGCGCTTTGATGTCTCACCAAAAAAATAATTTTTTTAAAAAAAAAAATTAAAAAAAAATTGCAATAAATCTATCAAGTGGTGAAAACCTGGAAACAGGCGCTGCTTGAGACCCTCTGCACCTATGTCTATCAGTCTTGCGTGGCGCTCCTTCGCTCCACTTCTCGCTTTGCCTCTCCTAGCCTAGAATTGATTCTTGTCTTAGTCTAGGGGGCATCTATTGTTTTGAGCTTATCTTGGGTCTCTTTGTGCATCTAGGTTTCTTAGGCACCTCGCAAATGATGTTTTTCAACACCACCCCAACTGTGTTTTTCAACACTACCCTAGCGTCGAATGTTTCTTAACACTTATCAGATGTCCTACCCGCAGTCTAGATGATGCGATATTTCTCACTAGCAGATGCGCTACTCAAAGTTTGGCTCTATGACCTACACACACGCACTTGACTTGCTGAGATTTGTTTGATTTTATTTCTTTGCATGCTGTCTATGATGATTTCTTTGCTGAGTGTTCTCCCTCTATGATTGTTTTCGATGAAGCATAGCTAGAAGACTGAGGGAATGAGAACATGTTTTATTGCTTTTTCTTCTTGGGGGTATATTTTGTTGGTTCTAACTGTCATGAGCATTTATACTAGTCTTACTTGACACTAGGGATCTACAAGGTATTATCCTTGACTATTTCGCAAGTGCATGCTTATAGTCATCTTGACTTTCTTGTGTCTCGATGCGAGCATAATCTTGCTATATCAAACTTAGGTAATCTCACTGCACTAGTCATCTTGACCTACATGTCTCTGATGCCTAGGTGAGATTTCCACATTTTTATCTGATATAGATCATATTCAGATTCACATAGTTATGCTAGTGTGTATTGTATGATCTTGCAATGCTACCAATAATGCTCGATGATGAATATTAGATGTCTATTAGCATTGTGACCTTGCAAGTAAACCACTTTTCATGTAGCTTGCATTTTTAAGTTCATGTTAGTTTAGTTTTGCATCTTGCATATGGAGAGAGCTCTCTTTTCATCTTATGTGGACTTGTTAATCAACTGCGCTCGCCTTTCACTTCTTCTTGATCATGTCTTTCACTTCTGGTCTTTCATATCCCATCATTTTCCTTTCATTTCGGGATCGAAACTAAAATCCAAGTTCACCTTGATCATCCAAATCATCTTTCTCCTTCCGTGCAGTCGGCTAACCTTTTGAGGCCTGATCCTTCCATGTTCGCTGGGGCATTCTTCACCTCTTCATCTCCATCTCTTTCAAACTTCTAGTCTTTCATTCACTTTCAATCTCAAGTTCAAATTCTTCCCCTCCATGGTGTTTACGGGTTGAGGGACTGATAGGTTCGTGCCTCGTGTCCCATGTGTGGGGCATATCTTCACTGCTTGATGGTTATTCTATTCTCTTTCTTCAATTATGATTTCTAGTGATTTGATCATGTCTCTCTTGCTTCTGCTTTCCCTCTACCAGATTTTGCTTTCGATCCCGAGGGGGTAGACACATCATATATTATTGGCTATCTCTTTCCTAAGTGTTCAGTACTATTGCTACTAGGCTGACCATGCAGGATTTGCTATCTCTCTACACTTCATTCTTTGGAGTCAGATCGCTATTGCTTGCCTTCTTGGCTATCTCTTGCTTTCTTGGCTAATCTGAGTTGCTTTGTGATCCCAAATCGATCTCACATTTCAACTTCATTCTTTGACTACATGTGTTCCCAGATCAATCACACATTAGTCAAAGAGGGGCAAATGTATACACCCAAAAATGGTCACCTAGACTATTAGCCCCTTTTGCTAAATCATAAATTGCCTATTCTTGATCAAATCCTAGTTCTATCATTTATTCGATTATTTTCTATGGGCTAACCATCTTATCCTAAGTTTTTATTTATTTAAAAGGAATATTTCCTCCCCTTTTAATAAATAAAAATCCCCCACTTTTCCTCTTATCCTAAGTTGCACAAATAAAGCATTATTCTTATTTTATAAAAAGGGAAAAAGCACTTTTTCTCTCATATGGACACAAAAGTCAACTCCTATTTTCTCATTGGAGGATATTTGTGCACATGGATTGATCCCTCTTCAAGCTCCATCATTGATTAAATCTTTTGCCTCTTAATCTCCATGGTCCATTCCTTCTCATTTCCTTTAAAAGGAGCTCTCTTCTTCATTCTAGATCCTCAACTTTTTATGTTAATGTTATGCTACAGGTTTTCTAGGTACATTTAGAGCTTTTTGAAGATTTGGAGCATTCTTGGCTTTTTGCATCTACATGTTATCATAGTTTCACTTCTTGCATTATCATGACATTCTTAGCTTAGATTTCCTTTATGCTTTAGATTAATTCATCTAGCTTAACTAGGAGGCTTTGTAATACTTGCATCTTTCATTTTCATAACTTAGCTTGCATATTCATCTTAATCTAGCTTGCATTGCATTTCATTTGATTCTTGAGGATATTGGCATTCTTGCCCTTGTTTTCATTTGAATCTCCCATTGCATGGTCTACTAGCAAGGTTATAGGCTTAATAGCTCTAGCTGAGAGCATTCTTAAAAACCCTTGCACTCCATGCCTAGGGAGCTATGGATCGATTTTTGAGACCTCATTCTTGAGTGTTCTTGAATGTAATGATTCATAGAAGTGTGACACAATTATAGCACATAGAAGTGTCATACTCCTATCAGTTGGGATAGAGTTAAGGACAAGATCATTATTGGTCTTGATATGTTGAGAGAGACAAAGGAATAAATTACTCTGATTCGTAGTTGGCTGAAGGAAGAAGTTGATTGATAGAAGAGCTATGCGGATAAGAACTACACTTTCAAGTAGTTCTAGAAAGGGGACAAAGTATTTTTGCATGTGAGACATCACAAAAGCTCAATATCCTTTGGAAAGTCTTCAAAACTTACACCGAGATATGTGGGGCCCTTTGTTGTTTTGGAGGTTATCAACCCAGTTTCATACCAACTTAGTCTACCACCATCTCTAGCCCAAATACATAATGTGTTTTATGTTTCTTTGTTGAAACCCTATCATTCATATGCATCTCACATCTTAGATTGGTGTGCATTATAGGTTTAGGATTCAAGGGTGGTGCTAGTGAAGCCTATTTGTCTCGTTGATCAACATAATATTTGGGTACGCGATAGAGATCTGTTATAGTATAAGGTCCAGTGGGAATGATTCTCTATTGATAGTGCCACTTGGGAGGATGTAGAAGACATGCATATAACTTTTCGTCATTTATTTTCTTAGACATTTATTTATTCTTTCAGTTATGCTTATGTTTTTATGTCTGGTGTGAACATGTTGATGTGCTTTCATAAGACATTGGGTCGATGCCTCTTCATAGTGGGGAGGGATGTCACGACTTGACCTAGTAGACTTCTATTATTTAGGGCTTGGTAGTGACAATTTGGACTTTTATTGGCTTGGTTGGAGACATCTCAACCAATGTCAATTTGTTTGTTTTTGATAGACATGATTAGTCATTATTTTTGGATGCTTTCAATCTAGTGATGATGTTATGTTATTTTTCATGTTCTGATTAGGATATATTTTGTAATATATGATATGGATTTAAGATGTTTTATATGTAAATATGATGAAAATGATGTGATTTTGCAAGTATAAATGAATGAATTTAATTCAATTTTGAAATTATGGGACTAACCTACTGATAAATATCTAGTAGTCTGTGTTGGTTTATAGGACGAAGGTGGGAGTTTGGTTGAGGTAGAGGAGGCTAGATCCTCAGCAAGGGTGAGATCAAAAAAATTCTGGTTGCACATACCACTTAGATTAAAATGTTTCATTCCTAACTTAATTTATGTGGATAAAGATTGATAGCTAAAATATTTTAATTTCTTGATTATGGTTTAAATATGTGTGTTTTCATATTTTGAGAAAAGTGGGTGATTTACAATAAAGCTTTTATTTTAGTTATGAGATGAATATGATTTGATATGATAAAAAATAAAAGTGTGTTTGTTTCCCAAAAGTGTTATTTTACTAATTGAATTTAGATTAAATAATATAGTATTGAGTTCAATATTGTTCAAAAGAAAATAATCTTGGAAAGAAATATTATTTAAAATTCTCTTTATTTATTTTTTAGTGTTTAAATTATAAAATATCCAACCGAAGTATTCAATGCAAAGGTGAAGTGTTAAATTAGGGAATAAACAAATTGTTAGATTTCCTCTCCAACTCTAAGGTGAATGCAATGTGGTAGTTACACAGTTGAAATGGAGAGCGAGCTTTTAAATTAGGAGATAAAATTCATAAAGGTTCCTTCTTGCATGTTGATGTTAAGGCATGCAATGCTCATCCATCAATACAAGATGGATCTCGTGGTACTCAGAAGGGGCAAAAAGAAATTTGGCAAATTGGGAGAAGTAGGACCAGATGAAAGCTGGAGAAGGCAATTTGTGAAGAAAATGGCTAGAAGGATTAGATCTTGCCATAATTATTTTTTAGGTTTTCTTTCTTGTTTATTAATTCCTTATTTGACTGATGGTATTAGATCTTTAGAAAAGGAAAGTTTTTGTTCAAATTTATCATTGAGTCTTTGTGTGTTGCATTTGGAACATTTGGGAATGAGGTTGTAATGTCTTTCAATCTCTGTGCGATTAGTTTCTTAGTCCAAAACTAGTCTTTGCATTTTAGATGTCATTTTCCATAGTTTGTCTCAGATCTTTCTTATATTATTTCTCTATGTAGATCCTCTTGCAACATCAATGACTTTATTTTTAAATTAAAAGAACAATGTTTCAAGTATGACCTCAAGAATTTATATCACAACTGTAGAATTGATAACTGTTCAAATCTTTCTATTTCTGAGAACATGGCATTTCCAATATTTATCATAATTTTGATGCCAAGCAAGGCAAATTTCAATAGAAATGAAATATTAGATTGATTATTGTTAGAGTAAAGTATTAATTTTATTAGTTAACTTTACTCCTTTCTTAAGATGTCAACACTTTTATTTTTAGTTGTTTATATTTAAACACACATGCACTAGTTGATTTAAACTTATGCACTTGTTCTTTTAAATATAAACTTTCATGCATTAGTCTTGTAATAATTTAACTAATTATTACATGCACTAGGGTTTTCCTTTCAAGGCTTTCGATCTCCTTTATATAGATGATCCATTGTATATTTTATTCATTCATTAATTGAGGATATTTTCTTCTTCATATTTTTGAGTCAAACCCTTGCCCTCTTCTTGTCTCTACTTCCTTGTAACAGGTTTTTGTATGCAGGTGATCTTCGGGTTTTGTGGATTTGTATTTCTCAAATCCTACATGGTATCAGAGCCTAATCTACTACAACTTGTTTGTGTTTGAAGGATTCAAATTAGGGCTTTTTTGGTTTTTTTTTTTAATATTGAAATTAGGGGGTCTCTAAATTTTGGTGCACTTTGAGCTCAAACGGACCTCACCGTTGAGCTCACAGTGCCCAAAAACCCCTATTTCAATACAAGGCACATCCATTTTGGACAACTTTGCATTTTGGGGCTTTTTTTGGTACCAGATGCTTGGAACGCTTCCCAAAGTAGAATTTGTATGGATTGACATGCTTCTTAAGGTGAAATTTGTACAACTTGGCACTTAAATCGAGACAAAAATTTTGTTGTCTACCACACAAATCAAGACCCAAAAAAATGGCATGCAAATCGAGGCAAAAATTCAAAAGACTTGTCACATATCCTAAGGTGCGTATGTGATTTTTATTTATTTATTTATTTTTGGGCAGCGACAGCCATTTGGCCGTCAAATTTAAGCCAGTAATTTGATGATGTCAGCATGCATCATTCTCATTTGCACCATTTTGTGGGCTCTCTAGTGCACCAGTTGGTATTTTGCTCATAATTTGAGCATACGGTGTCGAAATCGGGCAAATAAGATATCACCGGAAAGCTGGTTTCGAGCTCGACACTCTCATCAAGGTTAATCTAGTATTTTTTCATCTAGCTTTCTTTTTTTGTTTCTTTTTTCTGTCAATGCCAGATTATCCTTTTTGCCTTCCGGGGGGGCTAATTTGCTCAAATTAGCTCCATTTTTCAATTCGGAAGAAGTGCCGAAAAGCTCTTCTTGAGCACCATCCATATTTTTGCCTATTTTCATCAGATTTTTTTCAAAGTACACAAGATTTAGATCTAAACCTTTTTTGCTCTTCTCTTGATAAAGCATATCATTCTAGGCTTAGGGGTTTGATATTTGGATTGTGGGGGGGTGTTATTTTCTTGTTTCTATTAGTTAAACTAGATCTTTATCAAAATAAAACCCCTTCTAAAAAATATGGCTAAGACCTCTTCTTGTCTAGAACTTCTAACCCCACATAATTATCACACATGGAAAACCCTGAAGACATGACTTTTCCATTCAAAAGGGCTCTGGTCTTGTCTAGATGTAGTGCATCCAGTTTTACAGAGGCCCTTTGAGATCATGCAACATTGAAACAAGATGGATGAGGCTATGGGGTTGATTGCTTTATAGGTATCAGACAGCTTGTAGTTTTATCTTGATGGGTGTAATACCCCTCTAGAGATGTGGGCTAAATTTGAGCTATTATTTGGTACCATCAATGAGTTCAGAGCACTTCAGATTGAGGCAGAGCTTACCTCTCTTGTACCTAATTCTTTTCCTTCTATTAAGGACTTTCTAATGAAGTTCAAATAGTAGAGATATTTTTTACACGGTGGAAAGAAAAAGATTGATAAAGAGTGCATTTATCTGATTCTATCTAAGCTTTGGGGAAAATTTCAGATCTTCTCTTCTACCTTTCATTCTACCATGGATACTTTGGGACCTAGATTCACCATGCCCACTTTTGAGGTGTTCTGTGATCATTTGACTAAAGAGCAGGCCAAGCTTACTCAGTTGGACTCTCTAACAGGAGAAAAAAACCAAGCATTGGTTGCCCAGTCATCCAAAGGAGAGCAGAAGTAGATATCAGATTCCTCTTCTTAGCACTCTACTAGCCCACCATCTTCTTCTAAGAAGGAGAAACAAAAGATTGAGAGACCTACATGTTCCTAT
Source organism: Chamaecyparis obtusa (assembly GCA_027943335.1). NCBI lineage: Eukaryota > Viridiplantae > Streptophyta > Pinopsida > Cupressales > Cupressaceae > Chamaecyparis > Chamaecyparis obtusa. The sequence goes on from BSBK01003542.1 coordinate 462,468, forward strand.
TTTCAGAAGGGACCTCATGATGAGTCACATTGTTTTAAGAAGAGATTTGATGGCTATGAGAAACAGATTGAAAATTTGCAAGCTCTTCTTCAAAAGAGCATTGTTTCCTCTCCATCCTCTTCTACCTCATAGGGGTTTGCTTTTCAGTCTTCTTCCATATCTTTGACATCTGGACAGGATTTTGGACAAGGTCATGCATTATGGGCATCCATTGCATCCCCTTCATAGGTCCCTTGGATATTGGATTTAGGTGCTTCTCACCATATGGCATCTTCTCAAGGGGTCTTCTCTACTATTGAGGCTTCTCCCATTCCTCATATTCTCATGGGGAATAACATTGTCTTGATAGTCTACAGGAAAGGTTCAATAAGCATTTAGGATGGCACATTCAATGATGTATTGTATGTTCCATCTCTATCTATAAACCTTCTCTCGATTTATCAGATTACACACAGTGGATCAGGGAAGACAGTTGAGTTCACTAGAGATTCAGTCTTCATTTGGGATAGTGCAACATGAGGCATTGTTGCTAAAGGGATAGTTGATCATTCCACCCATCTCTACACCTTCTCACACTTTGGTCCACCATCTCCATTGTCAGAGCACAACTCTCCTCTTTCGCAAGAGCATCATGTGGTGCAGTCAAGTCGCTTGAACCTTTGTATTGTTCCTGAGATCACTACTATGACTACCACACCACATCTTGTTGAGCTCTTCTCTCTTCAACAAGATTCTTCTTCAGCACTACCTGACCCTCCAGCTCCATTCATCGAGCCATCAGGTGCACTTGTTGATGATTCTACAGAGGACATTCATCTCCTCTTTCATGACAGTGTTAGCACACTTGTCACACCACCTACATTGGGGATTCCCTTTCAGGATCCTCGTGTTTACTCCTTTGAGCATCAACTCGGCTTTCCAGTGACACCTCATCTTTTGAGGTTACCTCTTATGTGTCTACTGAATTTCACTCCTCTGCATTGAAGTCATAGTGGTTTTTTCATTGATCCAGGGGTTCTTTCATTCCGGGGGGGCTTTGGAGCCTCGACCCTCTCTCACAGGGGGGTTGGCAGCACACATTGTACTTATGGCTTTGAGAGAGTCTCTTGAAGTCTTTTTTTTTCTTTTGCTTGCCTTTATATCTCTTTTTGGAGTAGGGTTTTTTCCCACTGGGTTTTCTCTATTTCTCCATTTTACAGAGATTTGGTTGTGTTGGGTACCTCATCAGGCCATGTTGCCGGGACCCATTTTTATGCTTTCATCACTGTAGTTTCCTTTGCTTTCTTCTTGCATTATTTGTAGTTGCATTGTTGCTTATCTTAAGGGGGGGTATTAGAGTAAAGTATTAATTTTGTTAATTAACTTTACTCCTTTCTTAAGATGTCAACACTTTTATTTTTAGTTATTTATATTTAAACACACATGCACTAGTTGATTTAAACTTATGCACTTGTTGTTTTAAATATAAACTTGCACGCATTAGTCTTGTAATAATTTAACTAATTATTACATGCACTAGGGCTTGCCTTTCAAGGCTTTCGATCTCCTTTATATGGATGATCCATTGTATATTTTATTCATTCATTAATTGAGGATATTTTCTTCTTCATATTTTTGAGTCAAACCCTTTCCCTCTTCTTGTCTCTACTTCCTTGTAACATGTTTTTGTATGCAGGTGATCTTCGGGTTTTGTGGATTTGTATTGCTCAAATCCTACAATTATCAATTTTATTTTTGGAAACACAATAGAAAGGCATTAGTTTCTTTGAATATAAACATAGTTATCCTTATTTTGGTTTAGTTTTCTTTGTGAGACATGGACTTTTTTTTGTCAGATTCACATTTCTCTTCAATTTAATGGGAGTTGGGCGAATGTGTTGTTTTGTCTTCCTTACCTTGTTAAATAAACACTTTTCCATTATGCAATCTTCAGTAGGTTCAAACCATAGGTAAAACAAGATGAGATAACTTGTAAAATTTCCCTGTAGTGATCAACCATTTAGTTAAAGCAAGGTTAAAACAATTGTTGATATCTAATATATGAAATATGTATATGGTGTATAATGGGAGTTATTATGAATTGTTCAAGGTTTTACATAGAAAATAATCATAGATTCAAAAGATCTCTGCAGGAGTGACATGGGGTGACCGAACTTATGAACTATATTATAATTTTTCTCTCCAACTTGTTCAATCTAGTAGATATAGGGAACATTGTAGATTATAGAAATGTTCACATTTTTTATTTAAACATGAATTATAAGTTTCTTCTTTTGATGTTCTAGGTTCTTGTTTAAACAATAACAAGTTTTAGTTTGGATTTGAATTTTCCTTGAGAGCCAAATGCATTGCCTTTTTGTAATTAGATATTATACAGTTAGTGATCATATAAAATGTTATATTTATAAGACGTGATCAGTTATATTATTTGGAGAATCATTGTTTAAGTGTATTATGCCTAAGTTCTAAAATAGTATTTCTATGGATCTAAATAATGAAGCCATTATAAATTCATATTTATTCAGTTTATTTAACGTGATCATAAGAGTGACAATGTACAACACCCAAGACATTTGCAATGTTACATAACCTTAAGTGTGTTTAAAACAATTCTAAATTTATTGTTTGTATTCATATGATTGTTTTTGAAAGCCTCATCTAGTATTAAGCCTAATGATTAGATTGTGATATGTACGTTATTGGTGTGTAAATTTAAAGTGATGGAAAAGAAGTTTGGTATTCACTTAATTAATCAAATTTTCTTTATTAAATCATAAATTAGATGTGAAAGTGTTCCATTTTTGTCGATTGTTCATATTCTAGAATCTCAAGTGTTTTTGAAATTAATAGGAAATAGTTTGAATGTGGAATAGAAAAGAAAGGATAAAATGTTATTTTCTTACTTGCTAGTAGAAATTTGGAACTTAATTGCTTTGGTTGAAGCTATCTTTGCATTTATTTCCATAAATTTGCAGTTTTTTGTTTCATATTCCTACCACATCTATTTTTAGTTCTACTTACACATATGTATAAAGTAGATAGTTACATAGCTACACCCAATTCCATTTGATCCACCAGTTTCGAGTTGCTAGGATTCTCAAGTAGGATCGGTGCCCTCTCATGTCAAGATGAGCCCTAGGGGAGCTAACCACTCCGTGGTTGGGTAGAAAATTTTCCTAAGCCACACTCTCATCTCAAGATTTGTAGATAGATAGACATCTAATAGCTTAGGAGAAAGGGACTTGTAGATGGAAATTTGTCCAATAGCATTTTGGTACTATGTTTCATAATAACTTTCATGGTCTTGTAATTGATGTATATACATAGATGTATGTTGTGCTATCATGATGTTTCAATTCATGACAAGTAGGTCAACATCTCTTATTATATTTGGATACTTATCATTATTTTATGGATAGACTTAGTGTTTTTGACACTCTTTGATTGTATATTTAGACATGTTCATAACTTATTCAACAAGATGGTTGAAAAATTGTATTTATCTTCATGAATGAATTATAATTTTATGTTGACTTGTCTTTGGATGGAAATCAACTTTGACCTTTCTTTATGTTTTTTTTAAGTTTTTAGCTTTTTGATGACATGGCATAATTGTGAGAATTTTAGTCTTTATATGTGGTATCAGAGTTGTGTTTAAACTCTAGGGCCTTGGTCTACTATTGTTAAAGTTGCATACTTATGCTTGGTGTAGGATTTAATCACTCACCATGAATACTAGAAACAACAATCAGGTCAGACCTAGTAATGGTCCAAATAATGAGCTAAATCAAAAGCTATCTCTTGATTCAATAGGGGATCCTCTTGCAGTGGCAAGGTGATTGTATGGATCATCTTGAGTGAGATATGAGGGGCAGGTAGAGTGAGAACCAATAGAATGAGGAAGCACAAAGGAAGAAGGAAGAGGATCTAAGATTGGAGGTTCAGAGGAAACAATAAGAGGACCAGAGACTAGAAGCTTAGCAGAAAGAAGAGGAGGATAGGAAGAATGAGTAATAATTGAAGAGAGATATTAATCATAGGGCTGCAAATGTAGCCAATAATAGGTTGGAATTGTATAAGATCTAAGAAAAGACCTCAAGAAGGTCATTCCTTCCACCTTTAATGGTAAGACTATTCATGATGATGTTGAGGCTTGGATTATATCCATGGAGAAGTACTTTCATGTCCACAATATTTCAGGTGAATCTAGGGCTATGTGGTGTGCTTTTTAGTTGACTGGTGAAGCTACCACATGGTGGGATGATGAAATGGTAGAGCAAAGATTACAGCCTGGAGAGATTTCATGGGAAGCATTCTTGTAGCTTTTCTACAAGAGATGTTTACCATAGTTATACTTTGACCAGAATGTGGTTGAGTTTCAGAACCTAATTTAGGGTGTCATGACTGTTACACAATATTATGAGAGACTATGTCACTTGGTAAAGTATGTTCTTTAGTACCATCAAGATGAGGGGTTTAGAACTTGCAAGTTAATTCTAGGGTTGGTCATGAGATAGGTTCAAAGATGATATGCATGAACCTGAAAGGATGGAATTTTCTTTCAAGAAGGCCCTAAGATGGGAACACAAATTGCAGCAGATTCTTGCAGTGAGAACAAGCCAAAGATCTAATTCTTCTTAAGGTTTAAAGAGGAAATTTTAGGATAACAAATAGAAATATGGTGGACATTAACAGGTTCAAAACATGAGAGGAAAAAGTCAAGGGAATTATGGAAGGAATTTGAATATCAACACTTAGAATCAGAACTAGGGTAAGAACATGAATGGAAATAAAAGGAATGAAAATAGGAGAAACAAGCCTAAGGGAAAACATGAACCTCGAGATGGTTGTTTTACATTTGGAGGTAACCACTATTATAGCTCTTGTCCTTAACGTACAACCCATAGATGGGAAAGGTACACAAACACAACACTAGATTTATGTAGTTGTTGATCACATGCAGGATGATTTCCAGGCTACCCCTATTTAGAGGATGGTAATCTTTTTTGTCATAATGTTTCTATTTTGATAAATATTGGAGCTACTGAGTATTTTGTAGATCCTAGAGTTGTATCTAGATAACCTATTAGAGCAAGATTGTATCTGTATCATTTATGAATTTGATGAACAATGTGTTCAAGGATTGTCTATATAAGAATGTCTAGATCTACAAAATGTGAGTAAAGTTAGAAGTTTCATGGGACTTGCAAGTTATTAGAAGAAATTTGTGGAGGGAATCTCCTAAATTGAAACTCATATTACATCCCTTCATTGGAAAGGGAAAATATTGGATTGGAGAGATTTATGTGAGAGAGATTTCAATTGTTGAAACAAAAAATCACATCTGCTCCTATCTTAATCATACCAGATCCAAGTGGACAATTCATAGTTATTATAGATGCGTCAAAGTAGGTCTTAGAGGTGTATTGATGTAGGATGACAAGGTAGTGGCTTATGAGTCATGAAAGTTGAAACAATATGAGATAAACTATACACCACACAACTTAGAGTTGGTTGTGATTGTCCATGTATTATTTATGTGGAGACTTTACCTTTTGGGTAATTCATTTGAGATGAAAGTGGATCACACAAGATTGACATATATCTTCACCTAGCCTAATATCAATGCCAAACATAGATAATAGTTAGAGTTTTTGAGAGAAAGTAACTTTAAGGGAAAGAAGAATACAGTGGAAGATGCTCTTAGCAGGAGGAGACACATTACTTCTATCTCTACTTCTAGGACGCGTTTGAGAGAACATGCATTACAAAATATTTTAGTAGATGACCATTATGAGATGGTTAATTCATCTTTGCAAACTAATTGATTTGTTTACCATTTCGATGGATATACTTTTTATAATGATCATATTATGAGATACTAGACTAGGATTTATATTCTCAACCAAGCAGGGTGGAGGAAGGTGGTACTTGAGGAGATGCATTGCACTCCATTTTTAGGACATTCAAGGGTAAACAAGATGATTGTCAATTTGTGTCCATTGTACTTTTGGCCAGCATTTAAGTGTGGTGTGACAACTTACATAGCCCAATGTTTAGAATAATAGCGAGTCAAGCCTGAGCATGTCCACCCAGCTAGACTTTTGTACCCACGTGATATTCTAGATACAAATGGAAAGTCATCAGTATAGATTTTATCTAGTATTTACCCATAATATGATACAATCATGAAGTCATTTTTGTTATAGTTGACAAACTAACCAAAGTAGCTCACTTTATTCTAGGGATCTTGAAAGATGTATTATTAGGTTTAGCTAAGTAGTTTTTGCAAGATATTTTTAGATTACACGGAGTGCTAGATAATATTATATTCAACATAGATACACAAATGAAATCAAGGTTTTGGACAACCTTGAATTATTCCTTAGCTACACAATTTAACTTTAGTACAACCTTTCACCCTTAGACAGATGGGAAAATAGAGAGAGAGTAAATTAGGTGTTAGAGGATTTTCTCTAAATGTACTGCATGGATCAACAGTACAAGTGGGAAGAGTAGCTTCCCTTGGTAGAGTTTGTATATAACAACTCTTACCATGCTTCATTGGGAATGGAACCATTTGAGGTGTTGTATGGGTGGAAGTGCCAAATTCCTATCAGTTGGGATAAATTTGAGGATAAGATCATTATTGGTCCTGATATGTTGAGAGAGATGGAGGAACATATGACTTTGATTCATAGTTGGTTGTAGGAAGCAGTTGACTAACAAAAGAGCTATGCGGATAAGAACCGTACTTTCAAGCAGTTTTAAGAAGGGGAAAAATATTTTTTTGCATTTGAGACATAAAAAAAGCTCAATCTCCTTTGGAAATTCTTCAAAGCTTGTGTCAAGATATGTGGGGCCCTTTGTTTTTTTGGAGGTTATCAACCTAGTTTCATACCAACTTGGTCTATCACCCTCTCTAGCCCAAATTTGTAATGTTTTTCATGTTTCTTTGTTGAAACCCTATCGTTTGTATGCCTTATACCCTCTCTCTCTCTCTCTCTCTCTCTCTCTCTCTCTCTCTCTCTCTCTCTCTCTCTCTCTCTCTCTCTCTCTCTCTCTCTCAGATAGATGAACTTTTCGATTAGATGAGGGGAGCAACTATGTTCTGCAAGATTGATTTGATATCTAGATATCATCAACTCTGGATCCAGGAGGAAGACATATCTAAAACTGCATTCAAGACATGGTATGGGCATTATAAATTTGTTGTCCTACCTTTTGGTTTAACAAATTCTCTTGTATAATTTATGAATTTGATGAACAATGTGTTCAAGGATTATCTATATAAATTTGTGGAGATTTTTATTGATGACATATTGATTTATTTCAAGAATATGGTGGAGCATGAATGGTGCAGGAGCACCTAGGGGTTAGCAAATTAGCCTTCAAATTTTGGTGTGTTCTAGGGGGTGAGTAGAGTAGTCTAGTATATTTCTAGATGTTAGTGCAAAGTAGCCAAAATGAGTCCTTAGGTGTATCAGTTTGACACAAATCGATTCAAATAGCATTGGAAAGTTGGACCATCGACATAGCAATATTTATCATCTGCTCGATATAGCTCACACTAGTGGTGGAGCTCGTTTGGACTCAGATTGATGGTTGATGATGATATCAGGTTGAGTCATGCTAACCAATTACCTTTGGTTTGTATCTAGTGGATTCATGCCAAAGAGTCTTATCGATGTGACTTACACTAGTGGAGGAGTGGTAGTGGAGTTAGACGGGCCCCCGATGGAGTCATCAACACAAGCTAGGATGATGAATGGAAGACCAACTAAACTAAAGGCATCTAGATATATTTCATCGATCATTGGGAAAACTTGCATTAGCGGGAAGACCATAAATCAACTAGATTGATCCCCGATCTATCATCAGGATAAGCTATGCCAATGAAACTATTTTGAAAAGTGTACGCAGGATGGAAGTAACAGCCGATTCTTGATTTCCTTTTGTAACCGATCCAAGGCCGTTATAAGACCTTTTGGAATTTTAGATTAAGGGTTGGATAAGGTTAGACAAAGTTTGAATGAGGTTAGAGGGAGTTGTACAAGTTTTGTAATTCTGGCATGAACAATCAATCATTTTGTTTTCAGTAAGATATATATTTGTTGTTTCTTTGCATGATTAGAATCTAATGGGTTAGATTACTATTTTGTTGAAGATTAGCAGTAGTGACAATAGTTTTGTTTCATTTTTATACAAGAGTGTGAGTTCTTAATCAGTTTTGTAAGTTCTTTATTTACTATTTTGTTCCCATCAATTTACTGGTTTGTACATAGGAACAATTTTGAATAATGACTCCCCTATAAAATCCCACTATGTGTTCATCACGGTGTGTTGGGCCATAAGAGTGGAGTCAATCTACAATGTCCATAAGCAAGTGGGAGGTCTAAAGATGTGGTTGGCCATAATTGTGACCTTGCACTAGGTGAGAAAAGTCATTGCCCGAATAGGAATAAGGAGATGAAAGATTACTTGCAGGAGTGCTTGTTGACACAGTCAAAAAAGATGTCTGCTAGACCAGTCAAGAAGAGCTATTCAGTGAGTGAATAGTATGGAGAAGATCCCTCAACTCCTGCAAGGAATTAGGAGAGGGATAGGTGTGGATGAACTTATAGTTGTGAGTTCATGGGAGAAGAGGGCATTTTAATGGCATGGAGTCAAGTGGAGGTGAGAGTGAGTGTATTAACCCTTGGAGGGTAGCTAATCAGTGGATTGGGTATTTACATTGAACCCTATTGAAGGGGCCTTTGATTGATCTTAGTCTAAAAGGAGTGATTTGAATACTCCTTGGAGAATCTAAATAGTCCATCCACTTCTCTCAGCATCAAGGAAGAGGACTTGCGCATAGTCTTATAACGTCTAAGAGACAAGAAACTTTTTGGTAATATATCAAAGTGTTCTTTATATTAGAAAGAAATATGTTCCTTGGGTCACATCATCTTTGAAGATGGAATTGCAGTAGACCCTAGTAAGATCAAATCTATTCTTGAATTGCTAGCTCCATGAAATGTCAGCGAAGTTAGAAGTTTCATGGGACTTTCATGTTATTACAAATTTTTTTTTGAGGGATTCTCCAAAATTTCAGCTCTTGTTACATCCCTTCAGAGGAAAGGGAAAATATATAAGTGGATAGATGTATGTGATAGAGATTTTTAGTTGTTAAAATAGAAACTCACATCTTCTCCTATCTTGATCATACCCAATGCAGGTGGATAGTTCACAGTGATTATAGATGCATTGGGTGAAGGTCTTGGAGGTGTACTGATGCAAGTGACAAGGTGGTGGCTTATAGGTCATGAAAGTTGAAACAATATGAGATATTGATGAAACATGGTTTATAAGGTGGAAACTATCATAAGTTGGTCCCATAATGTTATGGCATTTGAGTGTGATGTGTAGATCTGTATGTCCATGATTGGAGGTAGTTGTGCAAGGTTTCCTATTAGAGTTATAGATAATCCTTTAAAGTACACATTTTGGTAGTGAGGAAATGCTTCACACAATCTACCTTTTATTTTCAATAGTAATGTTGGCCCTATGAAGCTCATCTCATGAATAAGAATGTATTTTATATGTTTCATGTGTTATTAGAATGTTTGTTAGTGCTTTTTGTTGTACTAGTTGCATTTCTTTGATTGGAATCTTGAGTGTTGATTATACAATTTATGTGTGTATGTCAAATGTAACAATTTCTATGGGAGCTAGTACACATGTATTTGGATATTATTTTATGGAGTCTTATTCTATAGTGCATTTCTTATGCAAGTGGTGAGGTAGGATTTCTTGTTTCTATTGTTCTTTGAATGATCATGTGCAATGGATTATTTGTGGAATGATCTTTTTTTTTGGTTTTTAATTATTGCAGGTGCTAGATTTTGCTCTAATGATAGTGTAGAATTTGGGAGATTAGAACTTATTGTTGTGTTTTCATCTTGGTTGAATGTTTTTTTCATGTGTATGGATTGTGTTGTGCACTATTATGTAAATGTTGAGATATTGCAAGTTGATCCTATTGGAAACTGCAATTGAAACAATTGTTGTATTGTCATTGATGTCAAACCTTAACTGGTAAGACTGTTGCTACTTAGGAAAGTACTATATCTATTTGAGTGTTGCTAAGGGGCTAGGAAAGGTTGGTAAAAATAGCACCTAAGGAAAGGTTGAGTTATCTTGATACTACAAAGTGTACTTGACTATGTTGCACAATGATGAGACAATGTATTGTTTATCTTAGTAAGACTGAAGACTAAACTGGTAGGCTTGACCAAGCAAAGAATAGAAAAATCATGTTTAAGCTGAGTAATGTTGGTGTCGACTGAGTCAATGTATGCTGAGCAAAATTCTAGTGTCGACTGAACAATAGTTAATTGCCAAGGAAGACAATGTAAGCCAAGGAAACATTTTTAGTAATGACCGAGCTTTCTACATGAAGACCAAGTAGTTGATCACAATATTGACCGAGCATCAACAATTTTATATTTGAAGAGAATTTAGTTTTGGAGCCAACATTGTTGAATTCTTGGATTATGTAAAATGTGTTGACTTTATTTATTGATTGTTTGAAAGCATTAAATGCACTGTAAAATGTTTTATTGTAAATCTTTAAGAGATTTGAGATGATTCTAGAAAAGGAGCCGAAGAACATGAAGTGGGTAGATTCAATGAATCTAACCTAACCCTAAGATCTACGAATGAGATTGAGTGGCATAATATGAGTTAACCTAATTGAGGAAAGTATAAAGGGAACCTGATCATTTGGATATGATGTGCATGGGTGAACAGAGAATGCTGGAAGAACAAAAAAGTTTTACTAACTGTTTAAGTAGGAAAGGTTGAAGGAGAATTGTGGTGGTTGGTTGAAGAAAAGTTTCGAGAAGATCAGAGATGGAGATGGAAAAGTTTCAAAGTCATTAAACCAACATTAGTGTATGAAATCGGATCTGATATTTGCAAAGTGAGTTGTATATTTTTTAGATAAATATTGCTGCTACTTTCTAACCATTGTAACAATCAAAATCCTTTTAATAGAGGTTGACCTAACAGTCATATGTTAAATCCTTTGAACAAGGTTGCATTATAATGGAGTGTATATAAGTCCTATGACTAGGCTCACTTTTAACAGGGTGATTGAAATCCTTTAACCAGGTCACACCTGACAGTGTGTATTGTAACCTTTGATAGGGTTGGATTTTTACCAAGCTCACTTTAGAAGAGTGAAAATAATAGTAGCATGTTACAAAGTGGTTTTTCCCAAATTGGGTTTCCACTATAAACTCTGGTGTTAATACTTGTGTGAATGTTTTGGTTTGAACATTTCTGTGTTTTACAAGTTAAGTTACAGCTAGGTAGTGGATTGCATTCTTGTATGTTTCTATTATTGAATCAGTGATGACTGAGTTTGTTTTGGTTATTGGATCTGATTTAAGAAAAAGTTTTTAAGTTTGTTTTATACATCAGGACCTAAGAACAACTAATTCACCCCCCGCCCTCTCTGTTGTTCTAAATCATATTAACAATTGGTATCAGAGCTTTGTTGCTTATTATTAGTGTTGACAGAAATCAAGTTTAAAGGGGCTTGAAGCAAATGATCAGGATGTATAAGAAGGAGGTACCGAAGCTAAACAAGGAAAACTTCCTTGCATGGAAAAGCTTGATGAAGCTACATCTAGCTGGTATTGGTGACTCTACAAAGTACTACATTGAGAATAGCTATGTCTCACCTGTCACACCTTTGACTGTCGAAGAAATGAGAGCTAAGCAAGAACATAATAAGGCAATGCTGGAAATTGCATCTGCCCTAAGCTATCTAGAATTTAAGGACATTAAGGACTGCACAACCACTAAGGATATGTGGGACACTCTTGCAAGGATCTATGGTGGTGACTTGAATGTGCTGAAAGCAAAGGCCAAGAGTCTTAGAGGTAAGTTTGATGAAATGAGAATGCAAGAAGGTGAAAACATTGCATAATATTGTGGTAGAATAAAAGAATTTGTGAATGCTATTAGAGGAGCAAATGGGGCTATTGATGATGAAACTATAATTGGGAAAGTACTAAGAAACCTGCATCCTATATATGCTATTAAGATCTCAGCTATTAAGGAATCTAGATGCAACTCTGCTAATGTGCTTACTTTGGAAAGTTTGGTTGGTAAGCTGACTGCTTTTGAACTCTCTAACTATGATAATTTCACTGTTGGAAGCATTGGAAATTTTGAATCCACTTTCAAGTCACAACTAGTTCTGAACAAGCCAAAGAAAGAAAAAGAAAGATGCATCAGTGAAAGTGAAAGTGACAGTGACACTTCTGATGAAGAACTAGAGGATCTAGAAGCTCTTATGGCTAGAAGACTGAGAAGGGGAAAAGGAAAGTATAAAGGTAAACTCCCTATTATATGTTTTGCATGTAATAAAGTTGGTCATATAGCTGCTAGATGTCTTGATAGGAAGGATGAAGATGATGAAAGAAAAAAAAACACAAAGACAAAATAGATGATAGAAGCTACCGATGGAACAAAGACTACAAAGGAAAAGGTAAGAAATCTTGTTACATTACTGAAAAAGAAACTGACACTGATAGTGATGATTTTGAAATTGAGGTAGTCTATGTTGCAATGAAAGATGAATCTGATGAGGATGAGAAAACTGCATTGATATCCTATGTGAAGAAGAATGATAAATGGATTATTGACAGTGGTTGTTCACATCACATGACTGGTGACAAAAATAAGTTTGAGACCTTACATCATTACAGAGGTAAATGTGTAAAATTTGGTAATGATGCACCATGTCCTGTTAGAGGAAAAGGTTTGATTAAACTAATTGATAAGATATCTTGTGAAAATGCATATTGGGTTGAAGGTCTTAATTATAATTTGTTAAGTGTTGCGCAGCTTAACAAAATTGGTTACTGAGTGGAATTTCTTTTTTTTTTGATCGATAAAAGGCTGAAGCCATAGACATTTTTTATTAATATAAATAGTTATATTACAATGTGACCCCGCTCACTACAGGCGCTGGTAGGAAAGAGCAGGGCTGAGAAAACCTCCAGCCTTGCTCGGGACCATAGGTCCCAACCTTATACAAAAATTTACATGGGCATACCCACGACTCGACAATTGTCGAGATTTGTTAAAATACATATTTTCCATAGGCATACCCATGGCTTGATACCTATCGAGATTTGTACATATTTTACGTAGGCATACCCACGTCCCGAAAAAACTCTAGATTGCTTTTTTAAAATCATGAATTATACATAGAATGGCGATTAGACAAGGATTACATCATTTGTACAATTGAAGCAAAGTTTCTGATCCTCCTACTATGTCAAGTATATATGTTGAAAATCTGAATGATAGTCCTTCCTGAAAAAAAAAAGACAAAATTCCTCCGAGACCAAGGTTAACCTGCATCAAGATAAAAATTCTACATCTCGGCTACATAACCTATCTAAGAATATTTGATATTGACTATGAAGCCTATAGTTAAACACTTTTATTATTGACAATATAATACTAGAAACAAATACTCTTGTGATTAAAAACCCTTACCGCTAAAGATTAACAATTCCTGCCACGAGAGTCTTAACATTTTAGGCATATTTATAGTAGAACTAAATATACTCCTCAGTACTATACTTGTGCTCTGACTAATTTCAAGTCATACCTGGCTAACTATCGGAGAACTAATTGGAAGTGGAGATCAGACTAGAGGTAATTTGTTCTATCTTGACCTATCTGAAGAAACATGTTTAATTGCACAACTTGATGATATTTGGTTATGACATAAAAGGCTATGTCATGTTAACTTTGAAAAGCTGGTAGAGATAAGTAAGAAGAAAAAGGTAAGAGGTCTACCTAGAGTGAAGAAACCTGAGAATGTGATGTGCAAGGAATGCCAGTTAGGAAAAATGACAAAGTCAAGTTTCAAGAGAAAATCCTTTACTTCTGAAAACATTTTAGATTTGGTTCATACTGACCTTTGTGGACCTATGGGTGTAAAAAGTTACTGTGGTGCTAGATACTTTATCTTATTTGTTGATGATAATACTAGGATGATGCATGTAATGTTTCTAAAAGAAAAATCTGAAGCTTTTGAATTCTTTAAGTGGTATTTGGCTAAGGTTGAGAAGGAGATAGGTAGGAACCTGAAATGTCTTAGATTTGACCGAGGTGGAGAATTTACATCAAATGAATTTAATCTATTTTGCAATGATAGAGGAATTAAAAGATAGATGTTTGCACCTAGAACACCTCCACAGAATGGTATAGCAGAAAGGAGAAACAGATCTATCTTGGATTGTGCTAGGACATTGTTGATTGAAAAGAATGTGGCATAGAAATACTGGAAAGAAGCTATAAGCACTACTGTCTACACTCTTAACCGGGTATAGATCAAGAAAGGTACAAATTTGACACCCTATGAATTATGGCATGGACATGCACCAAGTGTTAAATACTTTAGAATCTTTGGAAGTGAGTGCTATATATTAAAAGACACTAGGAATGGAAAGTTTGATGCTAAGAGTGATGAAGGCATATTCCTAGGGTATTCCACAAAAAGTAAAGCCTATAAGTGTTTGAAATCTAACACTAACAAAATTGTGGAAAGTGTGAATGTCAAAATTGATGAGTATGCAGAAAGAAATGAAGCTAACAGAAAAAGAGAACCAGAAGATTATAGATCTTTTGTGTACATTGAGGAAGAAGAAGAGGCAAGTAACAAACTTGCACCTGATGCCGAGTCTTGGGTAAGCAATGTTGAGCAACAGACAAATGCTGCTGGGCATCAAGAAAATAGTGCCGAAAGAGAACAAGAACATGCCGAGCTACAAGAAAATACTACTGAGTATTAGGAAGAGGTTGCCGAGCATTCAGAAGTTGAATCTGAAAATCTTGTTGAGGAACACGATGAAATAGAGGAGAGAGGAGTTGAACCTATTTTGGCAAAATATGTAAGAAGACATCACAAGCCTGAACAGATAATTGGAGACAAAAATACTGGAATTCAGACCAAAAATAAGACTAAGGATCCAACATGCCTACTGTGTGAATTTGAACCCAAGTCAACTAGAGAGGCATTGGAGAATGAAGACTGGATACAAGCAATGAATGAAGAGATTGACCAAATTGAGAAGAATGATACTTGGACTCTGGTGCCAAGACCTGCAAACAAAAATGTTATAGGAACAAAGTGGGTGTTTTGGAATAAGATGAATGAAAATGGTGAAATCACTAGGAACAAAGCTAGGCTGGTATGCAAAGGCTACACACAAGAAGAAGGAATAGATTATGGGGAGACATTTTCCCATGTAGCTAGATTGGAAGGAGTAAGAAATCTGCTTGCATATGCTGCTTATAAAGATTTCAAGGTATATCAAATGGATGTCAAGTCTGCATTTTTGAATGGTATACTAGAAGAAGAAGTTTACATAGAACAACCAGAAGGTTTTATTGATCCAAACAGAAGACACATGGTGTGCAAACTGAACAAAGCATTATATGGATTGAAGCAAGCTCCCAGAGCATGGTATGAGAGGTTTCACAACTACTTGATACAGATTGGATTTTCAAGAACAAATGACACAAGTAATCTATACATGAAGGATGAAGAAGGTACAGGTATCCTGTTGGCAAAAATTTTTGTGGATGACATTATTTTTGGTGGACAAGATGCATTATGTAAAAGATTTTCAAATGAAATGCAAACTGAATTTGAAATGAGTATATTTGGTGAGATCAAATTCTTTTTTGGTTTACAAGTATATCAGAGGAAGAATGAAATTTTCATTACACAGTCTAAGTATGTTAATGAAATACTGAAAATTTTTGGAATGGAAGATGCTAAACCAGTGGGAACTCCTATGGTTACTGGACAAAAGTTATCTAAGAATGATGATGCTGTAGAAGTGAATCAGACTTTGTACAGATCCATGATTGGAAAATTGTAGTATGCTATACTTAGTAGACCAGATATTTATTGCACTAGCTGTTGGGATTATGGCAAGATTCTTTGCCAATCCTAAGGAAACACACATGATGGCTATGAAAATAATTATGAGATACTTGAAAGGAACTACTAACTATGGTCTATATTATAAGAAGGATGACAAATTTGAACTCAGAGTTTATATAGATGCTGATTGGGCAGGAAATGTAGATGACAGAAAGAGTACTAGTGGTGGAGCTTTCTTTCTTGGACAAAGATTAGTCTCTTGGACAAGCAAGAAACAAAATTGCATTTCCCAATCTATTGCTGAGGCCGAGTATGTTGCTACTGCAGTAAACTATTCAAATTTGGTATGGATAAAACAATTGTTGATAGGCATGAAAGAAGAAATCATTGAACCTGTTGTTATTTTCTGTGACAACACAAGTGCTATCAATATTTCTAAGAATCTAGTGATGCACACTAAGATCAAGCACATTGCAATCAAGTATCACTACTTGAGAGAATTAGTACAAGATAAAGAAGTCCGAATGGAATATGTGAATACAAAAGAACAATTAGCAAACATATTCACTAAAGCTTTACCCAGAGAAGCTCATGAGTATTTGAGAAGTCAATTAGGGGTCCTTCCCCTAACTGAGGCTACCTAGACAAGCTAGGAGCACTACATCAAATGTGCTACAATAGAAAATTTGACAAATTGATGCAGAAGATTGTCACACTTTAGGGCTGGCCTAGAGTTGTGAAAAGAAGCAAAGACAAGGAATCAATCATAAGCAAGATGATAGAGGGAGAAAACACTGAGCTGCACAGATATTATCTACATCTGCTAGATGTATGTTGTAGTTGCTGCTTTGGCATTTTTGACAAAGAGGGAGATGAACCGATATGACAACACATGAGACTGAATCTAAAGATGATGAACTGAAATGAAGGATCAGGATAGAGGGAGATTTGAATACTTCTGACGGTCACAGAAGTGAGGCTTATAGGATTCTGAATCAGAATGAAGCTAAAGATATTATAAATAATTCTTTGATGAACATATAAGTTTTTGGATTGGTTGGTAATCCATGTGTTATTCAGGTGATATCATATGGTGTTGCCATCAATGCCAAAGAGGGAGATTGTTGGAAACTGCAATTGAAACAATTGTTGTATTGTCATTGATGTCAAACCTTAACTAGTAAGACTGTTGCTACTTAGGAAAGTACTATATCTATTTGAGTGTTGCTAAGGGGCTAGGCAAGGTTGGTAACAATAGCACCTAAGGAAAGGTTGAGTTATCTTGATACTACAAAGTGTACTTGACTATGTTGCACAATGATGAGACAATATATTGTTTATCTTAGTAAGACTGAAGACTAAACTGGTAGGCTTGACTGAGCAAAGAATGGAAAAATCATGTTTAAGCCGAGTAATGTTAGTGTCGATCGAGTCAATGTATGCCGAGTAAAATTCTAGTGTCGATCGAACAACAGTTAATTGCCGAGGAAGACAGTGTAAGCCGATGAAACATTTTTAGTAATGACCGAGCTTTCTACATGAAGACCGAGTAGTTGATCACAGTATTGACCGAGCATTAGCAATTTTATATTTGAAGAGAATTTAGTTTTGGAGCTGACATTGTTGAATTCTTGGATTATGTAAAACATGTTGACTTTATTTATTGATTGTTTGAAAGCATTAAATGCACTGTAAAATGTTTTATTGTAAATCTTTAAGAGATTTGAGATGATTCTAGAAAAGGAGCCGAAGAACATGAAGCGGGTAGATTCAATGAATCTGACCTAACCCTAAGATCTATGAATGAGATTGAGCAGCATAAGATGAGTTAACCTAATCGAGGAAAGTATAAAGGGAACCTGAGCATTTGGATATGATGTGCATGGGTGAACAGAGAATGCTGGAAGAACATAAAAGTTTTATTGACAGTTTAAGCAGGAAAGGCTGAAGGAGAATTGTGGTGGTTGCTTGAAGAAAAGTTCCGAGCAGATCAGAGATAGAGATGGAAAAGTTTCAAAGTCAGTAAACTAGCATTAGTGTATGAAATTGGATCTGATATTTGCAAAGTGAGTTGTATATTTTTTAGATAAATATTGTTGCTACTTTCTAACCATTGTAACAGTCAAAATCCTTTTAACAGAGGTTGACCTAACAGTCATATGTTAAATCCTTTGAACAAGGTTGCATTCTAATGGAGTGTATGTAAGTCCTATGACTAGGCTCACTTTTAACAGGGTGATTGAAATCCTTTAACCGGGTCACACCTGACAGTGTGTATTGTAACCTTTGATAGGGTTGGCTTTTTACCAAGCTCACTTCAGAAGAGTGAAAATAATAGTAGCATGTTACAAAGTGGTTTTTCCCAAATTGGGTTTCCACTATAAATCCTGGTATTAATACTTGTGTGAATGTTTTGGTTTGAACATTTATGTGTTTTACAAGTTAAGTTACAGCTGGGTAGTGGACTGCATTGTTATATGTTTCTATTATTGAATTAGTGATGACCGAGTTTATTTTGGTTATTGGATTTGATTTAAGGAAAAGTTTTTAAGTTTGTTTTATACATCAGGACCTGAGAACAACTGATTCACCCCCACTCTATGTTGTTCTAAATCATATTAACAGATCCCATATGTAGTTTTTATCGAACTCATGACAATCAATCATTTTAATTTTATTTAGAATGACATTGTTTTTAGGTTTCATTTGTAAAAATAACTCCCAATTATTCATTTCTATTGTGTCCCTTTTGTTTGTCTCATTGTCGCCATCTTCTTCCTCCTCAAATTTTACCTTTACTTTGGTGGTATGATTAATGTGTCATAAATCATATTTGTTTGCATGTGTTGGGTTTTAATGTGTAATTATTATATCTTTAGTAATTCCTATATTGATTTCTATGTTTTGTAAATGTTTGTATAAGAGTAACTCACTCCAACAAAATGTCTCAAAGTGTTTTGAGTCCTTCTTTGGAATAATATAGAACTTTGGGAAAATATTGAAAATGACTTTCACATTTCTTTCCTTCCATTTATATTATGACATGCGCCACGACATAAGAGTAATATCTTGTAGATTCAAGTAGTGTTAGTGTATCGAGCTATCGAGGTTGTTTATTGTAGGATTGTAAGTAGCTAGAATAGAGTTTTCTTTCATCTCTTTTTCTAGATATTTGATGGAACACTTTTCTTCCAACATTTATAGATGTATAAGGTTAATTAAAAATTATGAGAGTAAAGTTTTGGAGCATATGACATATTTTTGGTGCTCTTGTATCACATTCTACCATAATCTCAGTCATTAATTTTTTATATGTTTTCAAGGCTAGCTCTTTTGTATTTTGATTTTTAGATATTATTGTTAGCATATCAATACAACTCTCATACGTTCTCTCTACTTTTTATGCATACTTGGAAATTTATTTCAGAACAAGAGCTTACAAGATGACAAGTTGGAAATATATATTGGCTTTCCAAATCAAAGTCATTTCATGATTGTTTATGTTTAAGCCATCATCATTTCTTCCAGGTTCATATTTATTTTTATCATTATTGTCACATGATAAGATAGAGATAATCTATTTTTTCTATGGATCAACATTCAAGTATTTTTCCCTTGTTGCATAAGCATGTTGTATACACCTTAAAAAGGTAAAAGAGAAAACATAATTGAATTCATGCCATAGGATTACTTAAATAAAAATTGATCAACTATGTAATTGAACTAACCTTGATTATATAGTTAATTAATTAATTAATTCCAACACATTCATATATCACATGACTAATTTAATTAATTCCTCCTAAAATTTATGATGTACCACTACAAGATAAAATCAAATTAACCAATGGGGGACAAGAAAAAAGATCACTTGGATCACCAAGAGGCTTTTCTATCTTGACAATTCATTCTTGAAAGGGAATCTTGACCATTCAAATTGGACACATGATCCACCCCTAACTCCAACTATACCTTGATCATAGTTAATCGAACTCACCCCCTACACTTTCAAAATCCTATAAATATGATCCATTATTAAATCAATTCATATCCACTCTCATTTAGAAAGTGCATAATTCTATTATCCATTCATCATTTGAGAATTGTTATTATAGGAATTTTAGTTTAGAATTATCATTTTGATCATCATCCTAATGGAGAAGTGTAATTGCATCTTAGTGTTCCTCATCATTTAGCATAGAATTTGCACTCATACTTTCATATATCTATCAATTCATCATTAAAATCTTGTTTTCTAGGTTGTCACTTGAGAATAAATTTGCAGCTTAGAGAAATTATCAAGCTCTTATAAATAGAGAGCAATAGGACACTCATGATGTCTTTTATTTCATTGTTTTAACTAGTTTTATATCAATTCAATTTGAAAGATCATATTAATGTCTTATATAGGTTTTTAGTACACAAAATTAACACATGCAAATGACACCCACCGTGGGGTCCACACCTCACTAATACTAATAAGTTTTTAGCTTCTTTTTGTAGGTTTGTACTTGTAGGTTACAAGAATTATGCAGAAGATCACTTTTGACTAGAAGTTCGTCGCTTTTGCAACAAAGAATATCCCTTCTGATCAAAATTACATCGCATATAAACTGAAGAATATTGTTTTTGATACAAATTAAATCACTTTTTATTCTTTAGAAATTTCTTTTAGGTACAATAACATAGCATTTAAATTTGTTGTTCTCTGAACATCTTTTATATTATCTATTGCAAGTTTTAGACAAATTGAAGAATGTCACTTCTAGACTAAAATGTGTCACTTTCAAGCCAAATTATATCCCTTTTAAAGTAAAGGACGTCGCTTATTATATACGAAAATCACTTTTAAATAGAATATTATCACTTTTAATTAAAAAATAGTTGCTTTTACTCTCTGTCTTGTTGCTTTTAAAATTGAACTAAAATGTGTAAAATAGAGAGCTAATTTTGATTAATGATAACTTGTAGATAGAAAAGGATGTGAAATCGAGGAACATTATGTTATAATAACTGAGAGGGGGGTGAATCAGTTATCCAGTGTCCCAAATCAAAATGTATAATCCAAAACAAAATTTTCAACTTCTGCTACTCGGCAAACATAAAATACCTTCACTGTCTGTGCTTTTACTGATTATCAGTCTAAAACTCATACTAGTTACCGATCAAATCTAACATGTAATATGCAAAGTATGATAACAAGAAAATATCACAATCAACACATAACACAAGAGATTTAACGTGGAAACCATATGAAGGGAAAAACCACCTAGGACCGGAAACCCAAAAATGTTCACTCTTCTGAAGTGAGGTCGGTGAAGACCCAACCCTGTTAAAGGTTACAAACACACTGTTAGGTGTGACCTTGTGAGAGGATTTTAGACCAAAATTTATCGTCCAACCAATAGTCACTCTGGGGTTGATAGGATAACAATGTTCACTCTATGAATGAAACATCAAAAGACTTTCATAGTCCACTCGGTTAAGAGATTTGACTGTGTACAATGGTTAAATATGTAACAGTAGATGATTTTCCTTAAAACAACTTCAATTTTAGTTTACAGATCAATGTTCAACTCATTTATATCTTTCTGATCAATATATCACTTCAGATTCAATACAATATCAACTTAATATCCATCAGTAATTACTATCTGTAGCTCGATAATTGTTCTATAGTTTGGTTCTCACTAACCAATATGATTAGAATGCATGAAAACTTGTTCATGCGATAATTCTACAGTATCTTCTTCTTCCGATGTTCTTCAACAATGAAACCAATGTCTCTTATATAGACGAGTAAATCATTTTCTTTTTGTCCATCAGATTTTGCCGCTTAATCTCATTCATTGATTTTGCTGCTTTAACCTCCTTCGGCTGATGTGTCAGTAACACGTTTCAATTTCCTCCATTAGATCTTCCTTGAATTATGTTAGCCATCGATCTTCATAACAAACCTTATCTATTACCTCGATTTCATACATTTTCCAGCTCATCAAATTATCGGCTAAGCTAATCATTTAATTCCTTTCAGTTCTACTCAGTTAACAAATAAATGTGTTGGTGAACAAGCTCGGTTAACACTGCGCTTGGTATACACTACACTCCATCGGTGTATACTGGTCTGCTTCATTTACTGACAACACTGCTTTGTGTCTTTCAGCTCTATTCTTCATCATAGATGAATGCAACATAATAAAGTTGATATCATCAAGTCATAGACTCATCAACAAGTTACTCAGTGTATTCCTTATCCTCATCTAACATACACATCTTCCTCATGTAGATATTTCTATTCTTCATCTCTTTCATCTCTCTTCAGATATATCGGTATAGTAACTTACAAGATAAGTACTGTCAAGCTAGTTGACATCAATGACAACATAATACTGATTTAATCATCTTGCATATCTAATTAGCAACTCCTCAATAATCTTAAATCATAGATTCTTCATTCAGGTTCTAAATCAGTTGTAGTTCATCACATTACTTACAGACTTCCAAATCATTATTCTCAAAAGGCTATCAAGAAGGTGGGCACTTATGCAAAAAAGGTACATTGGCCTAATGAAATGGTTAAAATTAAAGTGAAGAAGCCAAAGCTTATGATAGATATGCTAAAATATTAAATATGTATCAAGCTAGGAATGTGGTTGAAATCAATTTAAATGCTTATCCTTTATGAATTTGGTTTATTTTCTAACATTGTTGAGTTCATTAATCTTGGTTGTGTGTGTTGAAACTAATTTTTGTGAAACTTGTTGAGGATGCTAAGGAGATATCTAAAAATGTTAAATAAAATAAAACTACACTAAAATTGTCAAAGGGGCACACTCAAAATCCCAAAATCTTATGTTGCATTTATTTCCATTGAAACTAAATCTTGCAACAATTAATTTTCAAAACATAGAGTAATCTTAAAAAGACCTTTTCATTACTATAACTGATAGTAATGTTGAAGATTGATTATCTGATGGATCTAATGATGAAGACCGACCAAGATAAGAATAATACATGATAGTAGAAAGGTTAGATCAGTTATTATCTTATCATTGATGTCAAGAAATTGATTTCTAGTTTATTATATGTTTCCATATCATTCAACAATGATATAAGATGAATGGGTTAAGGAGAAGAAGAAATGAGATATTGTGAAGTTGAATAATTTAAATGGGCAACTGATATAGATTGGACAATGATTAGATTATGTTGATATAATTGTTTTCTACCTTACATATGATTATGTTAAGTCGGTAAAGCATGATGATGAAGATTTAACAAGTTAGTAAGTTAAGTTATTTTGGTTACTGAGCAGTATATGTCACTCAGTAAGGTAAAGGTAAAAGTAAAAGTCACTAGGTAAAGCAAAAGGAACCAAAGGCACCAAACAATAAAGAAAGGTGGTTCAAGCACCGAGAAAAGTTAACCGAAATTCAAATGAAGAACACCAAACAAGGAACAAATATTAAATAAGGATTTAATCAACATTTAATGATTAACTATGATGGTTGGATGATCATGATGATGAGGAAATTTAGTTACAAGAGATCTACCAACAAGAAAACTCAAGATGAAGATCTACGACAAGATCTAAGTGGAAAAAAGAGATGAAACAAGTTCCTAGAAAAGTTCAAGTTCGTAGGAGAAAAGAAAATGTGTTACCGAGAACCAAATTCAAGGTATAATGAATTGGACAGTTAAGATTGATCAAAGAAAAATGTAATAGAGGAGATTAAGAGGCAAAATTTGTCTATATAAAGGATGATCTTGTATGGACAAATGGATGACAAACTGAATAGTTGAAGGGTCACCAACTGTTGTAGTGAAGAAGGAACAAAGAGATTCTGAGTGGAAACGAAAGATTTGATGAAGTGTTTAAGCTAATGGATAATGAAGAGTTGAAGTGAATACATAAGAGTGCACAAGGATTTGATTGAGAAAAGATAGTTGAAAATCTATAGGTCATTTTATTTACTGTTGTTTACTAGCATTTGTAACAAAGAAATCTCTTAATAGAGTGGACTTAATAGTCTTATTGTAAAATCCTTGAAAAAGGTAACATTCTATAGAGTTTTTGAAGCCCTCTAACAAGGTTACTCCTAACAGGGTGAAGATCCTAATAGATCTAAGGTAAATCCCTTGACAGGGTCACACCTAATAGTGTGTATTGTAATCTTTAATCAGATTGGCTCTTAATCGGGTGTACTTTAGAAGAGTATTTTATTAGTGGGTGACAATTCCCACAATGGTTTTTCCCAAAGATGGCTTTCCATGTTAAATATTGGTGTTACATGTTGTGAATGATTTGTGTGAATGAT
Source organism: Chamaecyparis obtusa (assembly GCA_027943335.1). Taxonomy (NCBI): domain Eukaryota; kingdom Viridiplantae; phylum Streptophyta; class Pinopsida; order Cupressales; family Cupressaceae; genus Chamaecyparis; species Chamaecyparis obtusa. The sequence continues at coordinate 486,750 of BSBK01003542.1, forward strand.
TTACTAATTGTTATAGTTTATTTACCATTATCAGTAAATAGTGAACTGTGTATTACCGAGATGCTACTGAGTTAATCGAAGAAAAGTTGTTAAGGTATTTGGAATCAAGGATTACTAATTCAGCCCTTGCCTCTGTAATCCAAAAATTGGTATCAGAGATAAGTAATCTGAAGAGATAAGTTTAAAAGACTTGAGGAAAAGATCCAAAGATGTAAAGGAGAGAAGTACCTAAGTTGAACAAAGAAATTTTATCGACATGGAAAAGCAAAATGAGATTGTATCTATCTGGGATTGGAGAATATGCACTACATTTTCTAGATAATGTCTACACTCCACCACTTACTAGACCTTTTATAGTTGATCAGATGAGATAAAAGTAGGAACACAACTCGATTATGATAGAGATTGCTTCTTCCCTCTCTGATGTTGAATTCAATGATGTGAAAGACTGTGTTAATTCAAGAGAGATGTGGGACAAACTTACACTTATCTATGGAGGAGATAAATATGTACAAAAAGACAAGGTTGATAGCCTCAAGGGAAATTATGATGAAATGAGGATGAAAGATGAAGAGAACATCACACAATATAGCAGCACAATCAAGGAAGTTGTTAGTACCATCAAAGGTGCTGGTGGAACATTGACCAATGAAGAAGTGGTAAGTAAAATTATGAGAAATCTTTCTTCCAAATATGCTATTAGAGTATCTGCAATCCAGTAATTAAGATATATACCGAACAATGTTGTTACTCTTGAAGTTCTAATCAATAAGTTGACTGCATTTGAGTTTAGCAATTATGATAATAGTCTATCGACCATTGAAATTGCCTTCAAGTCATTTGTAAACATTGGACCATCAAGAAGAAAAGAGAAAATCATAATAATTCATATGGAAGTGAGTATGATAGTATTCTAAATGAAGAAAAAGAGTAGGAAGAATTGGAAGCACTGCTGGCTAACTAACTACCTAGAGGTAAAGGAAAGTACAAAGACAAGTTACTATTTAAATGTTGCAATTGTAATAAGATTGGACATATTGCATCTAGATATCATGATAATGATAGGAATGATAAGAATGAAAAAAGAGACAACCGACACCAAAGATTCAAATATTTTAACAAAAAATATAAGAAGTCTTGCTACCTAGCCGAGGAAGGTGTAACTAATGATGAATCTGATGATACTGAAGAAGGATATGAAGTTGTCTATATTGTTGTAAAGGAGGAATCAAATGAAGAAAAGTATGAAGATGAAAAAACACTTATTTCTCATGTAATTAAACTAGACCCATGGATTATTAATAGTGGATGTTCACATCATATGACTGGTGATATTGACAAGTTTTTATAACCTTGAAGAGTATGATGGAGGATTTTTCAGATTTGGTAATGATGCTTCATGCCCTATGAAAGGTAAGGGATCCATTATATTAAATGAGAAGATGAAATGTAAAGATGCATATTGGGTTAAAGGACTAAACTATAATCTATTGAGTATTTCACAATTGAACAATATTGGCCACCGACTGGAATTTCATAACAGAAAGGTAAATATTTATGGTGCTAATGGAGATTTGATTGGAACTGGTGGACAATCAAGAAGTAATCTATTTTATCTTGATACTGGTGCACATAGTTTCTTGTTTGTTAAAACTGAAGACGTATGGCTATGGCATAGGAGACTATGTCATGTGAATGTTGATAACTTGGTCAATGTAAGTAAAAAGAATAGAGTCAGAGGAATACCAAAGTTATGCAAAATTGATAAAGCTATGTGTAAATAATGTCAAATTGGTAAGATGACAAAGTCAAAATTTTCAAGGAAATCTTACTCTACCAATGGTATTTTGGAATTAGTTCACATTGACCTTTGTGGTCCTATGAGATTTAAAAGCTATTATCAAGATCAACATTTCATTTTGTTTGTTGACGATTATTCAAGAATGATTTTTGTTATGTTTCTAAAAGAAAAATCTAATGCATTTCAAATGTTTAAGTGGTATAAAGAAAGATTTGAGAAGGAGATAGGAAAATAACTGAAGTTTTTGAGATCTGATAGAGGAGGTGAATTTATCTCTGATGAATTTACTATCTTCTGCAATGAAAATGGAATCAAGAGACAAGTATCTACACTGCGGACTCCACAAAAAAATGGGATAGCTGAGAGAAGGGATAAATCCATTATTGACTGTGCTAGAACTTTTTTGATTAACAAAAAAGTTGCACAAACATTTTGGAGAGAAGCCATAAGTACTACAGTTGATACTCTCAACTGAATACAGTTGAAGAAAGGAACAAAAAAGACACCGTATAAACTTTGGTTTGGTCACACACCGAATGTAAGTTACTTCAAATATTTTGGAAGTAGGTGTTACATACTGAAAGATGCTATAAATGGAAAGTTTGACTCTAAAGAAGATGAAGGTATATTTCTTGGTTATTCATCAAAGATAAAAGCATATAAATATTTAATCAAAGATACAAACAAAATTGTTGAAAGTGAAAATGTGAGAATTGATGAATTTGAAGAAAGGAATGAAGAAGATAACAAAAAGGAACCTAAGTATTACAAAAGATTTGTATATGTATAGGAAGGTCATTCGGTTGAAGCAACCGAGAAACAACAAGAAGAAACCGATGAACAAGATGAGCCTCCAGCGAGAGATGAAAACATTGATGAACAATATACCGAGCATGTATTAGCATAATATGTGAGAAGACACCATTCAATGAGCATAATTATTGGAGACAAGAATGCAAGAGTCATGACAAGAAGTAAGTTGAAAGATAACACATGTTTGATTTCTTAATTTGATCCAAGATTAGTAAAGGATGCACTAGAGAATGAAGATTGGATGAATGCTATGAAAGAAGAAATAGATCAGATTGAAAAGAATAATACTTGGTCATTGGTATTGAGACCTAAGGAAAAGAATGTGATTGGAACAAAATGGATTTTCAGAAATAAACTCAATAAGAAAGGAGATGTGATCATAAACAAAGAAAGATTAGTCTACAAAGGGTATGCAAAAGAAGGTATTGATTATGGTGAAAATTTTGCACCTGTTGCTAGATTAGAAGGTGTAAGAATATTTCTTGCATATGTTGCTTACAAAGGATTTAATGTTTATCAAATGGATGTTAAGTCTGCATTTCTAAATAGAATTCTTGAAGAAGTTTATATTGAACAACTTGATGGATTAGTTGACAAAAGCAATAAGGATATGGTATGAAAATTGCATAAAGCTTTATATGGATTGAAGTAGACACTCCAAGAATGGTATGAAAGATTACACTCTTACTTAGTTAAGATTGGATTTCAAAGGACTAGTGATAACAACAATTTATCCTTAAAATGTGATAGTTTTGATGAAATCTTGATTGCTAAGATATTTGTTAATGACATTATATTTGGTGGTAATGAGATAATGTCTAAATTATTTGATGAGGAAATGAGAAATGAATTTTAGATGTCTATGATAGGAGAGATTAAATTTTTTATTGGACTTCAAATTCAACAAGTTAAGGATTAGATCTACATAACACAATCAAAGTATATCAAGGAGATCCTAAAGACCTTCAATATGGAAGACTCAAATCCGGTTGGAACACCGATGGCTACTAGTTGTAAATTGTCCAAGGAAGATGATACAAAGGAAATGAATGAGACACTTTATCGATCCATGATTGGTAAACTACAATATGTTGTACATAGTAGACTTGATATTACACATTCAGTTGGTATAGTGGCAAGGTTTTCTACAAACCCAAAGGAGATACATTTATCTGCAGTAAAAAAGATATTCAAATATCTGGAAGGCACTGAAGATTTTGGTTTGTTATATAGAAGAGGAGGATATTTTGAACTCAAGGTATATATTGATGTTGACTAGTTTGAAAATATTGATGATAGAAAGATAACTAGTGGTGGAGATTTCTTTTTAGGAGAAAGACTAGAGACATGGTTAAGAAATAAACTGAGTTTTATTTCACAATCTATTATCGAAGCTAAGTATGTTGCTGTAGCTATGAATTGTGATAATGTGATAATGTTAGTGCTATTAACATATCAAAGAATCTTGTGATGCATTCAAAGACAAAACACACACACACACACACACACACACACACACACACACACACATATTAAGTATCACTACTTGAGATAGAAAGTACAAGATAAACATGTGACATTGGGGTATGCAAATTCTAAAAAGAAGATAGCTGATATATTTACAAAACCACTACCAAAGGATGCTTTTGAGTATCTCTGAGGTAACTTAGGGGTTCTTACCCTATCCAATGTTCATTAAGGAAAGATGCATGTTGCATCAATTCAAGGACTCAATAGAATATATATCTTTTGATTTGATGCTAGTGTTCACTCTTTAGGTAAATCCTTAAGGAGTGAAGGATGTTTATGACTACAATGGTAGATCAATACATTTGAGGTATAATATGAGAAGTTTATGTTTCTTTGGCATTATTGTCAAAGATGGAGAATATATGATGGGAGAAGAATAATTCAATTGATGTAAGAGAAGTTTATCAAAATGGGAGAATATTGAAAGATGGAGAATATCATTGATGATTTCTGAGAGAATGTTGTTGATGTACGAATGAATAAAGCTGATAGAATTAGAATGGAAATTATTATCAAAGAGGAGCTATACACAAGTCTACTACTGATAGAGAAAGAGACATATTACAGATGGAAGATCAAGAACATAAAAGGAAAAGCTACAACTCAGAGGGAGTACAAAATATGAATGAGAGTGAAGGATACCATCATCAATTAAAAACTAAATTTGTTAGTGTTGCCAGCAATGCCAAAGAGGGAGATTATTACTATAACTGATAGTAATGTTGAATATTTATTATTTGATGGAGATTATGATGAAGGCCGACCAATATAAGAAGAATAAATGACAGTAGAAAGGTTAGATCAGTTAACTTCATCAATATTATGTTGCCAAATCATTCGACAATGATACAAGATGAATGAGTTAAGGAGAAGAAGAAATGAGATGTTGTTAAGATGAAGAATTTAAATGAGCAACTAATATAGATCATACAGTGATTATATTATGTTGATATAATTGTTTTCTACCTATCATATGATTATGTTAAGTTGGTAAAGGATGATGATGAATATTTCACAAGTTTATAAGTTAAGTTGTTTTGGCTACCGAGCATGATATGTCACTTAGTAAGGTAAAGGTAAAAGGAAAAGTCACTTGGTAAAGTGAAAGGAACTGAAGGCACCAAATAACAAAGAAAGGTTCAGGCACTGAGCAAAGTTAACTGAAATTCCAATGAAGAACACTGAGTAAGGAACATATATTAAATAAGGATTGAATCGACATTTAATGATTAGATATGATGAGATGGATGATCACGATGATGAGAAAATTTAGTTACAAGAGATCTAAGAATAGGAAAATTCAAGATGAATATCTATGACAAGATCTAAGTGGAAAAAAGAGATGGAACAAGTTCCTATAAAAGTTCAAGTTCGTAGGAGAAAAGAAAATGTGATACTGAGATCCAAATTCAAGGTATAATGAATTGGACGGTTAATATTGATCAAAGAAAAATGTAATAGATTAGATTAAGAGGCAAAAATTATCTATATAAAGGATCATCTTGTATGGACAAATGACTGACAAACTGAATAGTTGAAGGGTTACCGACTGTTGCAGTGAAGAAGGAACATAGATATTCTGAGTGGAAAAGAAAGATTTTATGAAGTGTTGAAGCCAATAGATAATGAAGAATTGAAGTGAAGACATAAGAGCACACAAGGATCTGATTGAGAAAAGATAGTTGCAAATCTACAAGTCATTTTATTTACTATTGCTTACTAGCATTTGTAACAAAGAAATCTCTTAACAGAGTGGACTTAACAATATTATTGTAAAATCCTTGAAAAACGTAACATTCTAAAGAGGGTTTGAAGTCCTCTAACAAGGAAACTCCTAACAGGGTGAAGATCCTAATAAATCTGAGGTAAATCCCTTGACCAGGTCACACCTAATAGTGTGTATTGTAATCTTTAACTAGATTGGCTCTTAACCAGGCATACTTCAGAAGAGTATTTTCTTAGTGGGTGATAATTCCCATAGTGGTTTTTCCCAAAGCTGGGTTTCCACATTAAATATTGGTGTTACATGTTGTGAATGATTTACTTATTTTTATAGTTTATTTACCATTGTCAGTAAATAGTGAACTGTGTATTACCGAGTTGCTACCAAGTTAATCAGAGAAAATTTGTTAAGGTATTTGGAATCGAGGATTATTGATTCACCCCCCCTCTATAATCCAACACTTTTTGTGATTTTGGATTGATATAGTAGGCCTATTCTCTCCCCTATCTTAGATAATTAGAATGCCAAACCTATAAAAAATCTCCCATAGTTAGATAAGGTCAAAAAATGAATCATGTTCTCTATATATTTGAAGGAAAATGATGGTAGGGATATGCTCTCACCAATTTTAGGTGATCAAAATACCGGACCCATCTTAACCTTATTTCAATTTCATTACTGCATTTGAACCATATCGGGATTGCCTCTCAATAATTTTCCTTACTAGACCGATGAGAGGGAACGACCCAAGTGGGATACAACCAAGAATTCATGCTCATCCAACCCACTCTAAAAAAATGCATTCATCCTTAATGGGTTGAATGATGGAAAGATTTTGAGAAATAGCCCTCCACATGTTGTACTTCATAATTACACAAAACATTATATTTATGATGGTGGGAGGATCCTGTAATAGGGAGGCAAACTCAAATTTTTATGAAGGAACACTATCTACAACCTGGTTAAGTAGAAGGCCTACCTTATTATCCATTGAAGCCAAAATTGTCCTTAGGTAGCTTGTTTGAATTATTCTTTTTTTTTCAAGACTTGTGGAAATGGTTCGAGAATATACACTTAATGTTGTAGATTTTAGGGAAAAAGAATGTGTTTGAGTGTATTTGGTGTATTTTCATGATCCTAAAAATTAGAAGAAATTATTTATTTGCAATAAAAATACAACCAACAACTTAAAACTTCATGGATTCTAGAAAATTAGGTATAACATCATCTTTGAAACATCATGTATTGCTTCTAAGAAAAATTGTATCACTTTTAAATAAAGTTACATCGCTTTTGAGAAAAAAAATGTAATTTTTTAATAATATTCCATCTCATTTGAAGAAACAATCATCGCTTTTTACCTTTGGAACATCTCTTTTGAACATTAATGTTAGAAATAGAAAAGTCATTTCCTGGTCCAAACTTGTCGCTTTTGAAATGTCACTTCTAAAGAGAGAGTACTTCTAGGCATATTGGGTCAAAATTGAAAACACTTTTGGATACCCTTTTCGATGTAGGGTTATTTTCAATAAAAATAGGTTTAAAAATCTACCATTTTTATACCATCAATAAAGTTGATAATATTCACTTCATTCCATTCATATCAAGTCATATTATGAGTGTTGTCCATCATCCTGATCTTTGATTTCATAAAGTTCATCATCAAGGATTACAGGTCCTTTTCTTAGAAGCAACATAATCAAGATCCATACTAAGTATTTATCATAGAGATATAACTTTCTCTAGTTGAATTCATCCTATGACACACTTCAATTTGATAAACCATCATTGGAACTTCAACAATATCACTTATTTGAAAATTCAACTAGGATTCTAAGCTTTATCAATACCATAAAAAATACCTTAACTCAAGAGGTGACCCAAGGTTAAGTTTCATGATTGTAAGGACACACTCTTACCATTTCCAAATATCTCAAGATCCTAACGGTGAGGTCTCATTCGAAGAAACACCGCTTCAAAAGAAAACTCAACCTCAACTACATGTGAATCAAGGCCAACAAATTGATTAAATCCACCAGATAGATCAAACACAAGAAAGTCAACCAAGTATGGAGCGACAAGAGAATGAATGGGCTAGGGCCAACAACAACAACAATAATAATGATGATGAAAATGGGAAAAAACAAAGGAAAAAGTGAGAGAAGCTCAACAAAACCCTCTATTTTTGAAACTCTTGGAAAAAGTGCTTGAAATGGACAAAGAAAGGTACTTTATGATCTTAGCCCATTTAGGATTCAAGTTACTCCATGAGTATGATATCTCCAAACTAAAAAAGAAGAAAATGAAGGTAATCCTATTGGTGCTTTAAATAAACATAATGAATCCCTCCAGCACAAACTCAACAATATTCAAAGAGGAACATCTGCAAAGAGGTATACTTTAGAGGGAATTTTTTTATTTTTCATTTGGTAAGAGTTTGGTTATGGTTTCTTTCTGACCCAATGTGGAATTTTTAAAGATCACATTAGAGACATTTGTACTCTAAGTATTAAATTCATTCACGATAAAACATATCTAATGATATTATTCCCAAGGATTCTATGTGGAAAAGCTATGGAGTAAATTTCCAAATTTCCACCCGGTATTAAAATATTTGAAGAATTAATCTCAAAGTTTTTCACCCAATACTCCTATAACACAGAACATGAGGTTATTATGTTAGATCTTTGCAACACCAAACAAAGAAATGGAGAGTCATTCTTGAACTTTCTATAAAGATGGAGAAGAAAATTCTCTAAGTATCCAAGAAGTGTACCAGAGAAGGATAAACTGGATATCTTTATCAATAATTTAACTAGCAAGATGAATTTCCATCTACAACTTCAATGTCCTCCATCATTTGATAAAATGATTGAAAATGGTGTTAAAATAGAGGATTCTCTAGTGAGGAAAGATGAACTAAAATTGTACAAACACTAAAGGATTCTCAAGAAATAATAATAATAACAACCACAACAATGGAAAACCCAAATTTTGGTTGAATAACAATAAAAACCTAGCGAATGATGGAGTTGTGGATGCTAAAAACCTCAAAACTAAATTGTTCTCTCTCCAATAATCAAGAAAATAGTGTCAATAAATCCAAAAATACCTCTCTCAAAAACAATCAAAGTAAAGATATACCAAGAACCTCATAATTCACCATGCCTATAAGGATGTTCACGCCATTGGGAGAACCTCTCAAGTCTTCTTTAAAAAATCTTATTTCCAACACAATTATCACCCTATCCAAACCAAGAGGTTACAAACCCCAAGTAAAGCCTTCATGGTGGAATGAATCACATAATTGTGAGTATCATAGAAGAAAGGGTCACAAGACTAATGATTGCATGAGGTTGAAATATGTGGTTTAAGATCTAATTGACAATGGCACCATTGAGGTAGATGGACCCAAAAACAACAATGAACACATGGTATTTAAATCTCCATTTCCCAACTCTGAAAAAGGAGAGGCATCAAAATCAACACAAACCAACAATAAGAAAGGAAATGTAAATTTTTCTAACACCTATGATAACACTATCAACACATTGTGAGGTTTTGACAATACTATCAATCTTATAGTTATCAAGGATAAACTAGATAAGGAACTCGCTAATGTAGTCACTAGAGGACAAGCCAAAGTGACATTAAAAGGTACACCTAACAAGACAACCGCAAATGAATTTAAATCCACTTAAAGATAGTACAACTTGGTTGACCAACTTCAAAAGACTCCAACACACATCTCAATATTGAAGCTATTAAAAATATTTCCATCTCACAAAGATATTTTGGAAAAGGCCCTTGTAGACATGACTATTCCCAATAACTTGTATATAGCCCAATTACAGGCTATGGTTGGCAATCTTACAATACCTCACTTTTTGTCCTTTTTCAAAGATGATGACATGTCCTTAAACCATCCACACAATCTTCCCTTGCATATTGAAGTCCTTATCTATAAGCATATGGTAAAGCAAGTCTTGATAGATGGAGGATTTAGCTTAAATGTTTGTACTTTAAATCTGGTCCAAGCTCTAGGTTACTCAAAAAATGCAGTGGATCCTAAGAGGAAGATCACCATTAAGACATAAGATGATGAAGAAAGGTCATATAAAAGTCTTGATGTTTTACCAATTAGAATGGGACCTATTCAAAAAGAAGTGGTGTGCCAAGTTCTAGATCTAAACTTGTCCTAAAAAACATTTTTGGGAAGGCTTTGGATACATGAGATGCAAGTGGTACCCTCAACATACCATCAATGTTTGAAGTTTCCTTATCTTGGGCAAGAGATAAATATTAGTGGTGATTTTAATCCCTTCCAATATTGTAACAACATCAAACTGTCCACTGACTCATTGATCCCACACAATAGAGAAGCCTCTACATCAGATGTTCCAAATATAGAAATAAAATAAAAGACTCCTATTTTAGAGGTGTCTCCAAAAGAAAAAGAAAAGGAACATGCTATTTAATCTAATGTTTCTATATCAACTCCAAAGGAAAAATAATCAAGCTCATTAACACTAGACAAAGGAAAGGCAAAAGAGGATAATGGATCACATTCCTCAAACATGGATGGCTTAATGAAATATTTTGAAAGAAACTTTCAATTAAATGATAAAGGATTAGGATAAAACTCTCTATCTGTTGCAAATATGGCCATCTCTCCTAGGTCTTACAACAAATCTTAAACTTCACAAGTCAAAGAGTCACAACCTCCTCAAGTTTATAATGACAAATTTGTGACAGCGAGCAATTCATTAGGAATATATGAAGATAATAAAATTCTAAAATGGTTGTATAAAGAAGAATATGAATCCAATGTAAGAGTTCAAAAAATTGAATTTACCATACATTAATATGGGAAGGGATTTGAGATCATGCACAAAATGGGTTATCAAGGAAATGGAACCTTAGGAGAGAGGAAGGAAGGTATCATAGAGAAAATTGTACCTACTTTTAGAAGAACTCAACAAAAATATAGAATAGGTTATACCAAGTAAGAGGCTACACAAAACTTATATCAAAAGATTCATCAATTTCAAGCTTGTGATGATGAATACTCCCCCAAGTAGGAATACAACTCCTATGGAGAGGAAGAAGAACCATGTATATATAAATATATGGATGTAATTAAGTCATATGCACCCACTACCTCTCATGTTAAAAAATCAAGAACTAGAAGAATGCAAAGTCAAGTACACATTCCAATACCCACATTCTTAGGGAATCAATGTTTAGGGTTTAGTCATTTCAAGGATGGATCACAATTTGTCCTAGAGGATTCTAGCGAGGATGAGTGAATTTTGACCTTTATGGACAACCTTGAGGAATATCACAGTATTGACCTTGATGATATAATGTATAACCAAGACCATAATAACTTCAGGACCCTAACACTAATTGACCTAAGCCAAGTCAATGACCCTTTACGACTAAAACATGTTGAGCTCATTGATTGGGATCAAATCAAACCTCTTGAGATACAAATTTCCCTAATGACTATTCAATATCCCTTTACCTTAACGCAATTGAGATCGCTTACACAAATGAGTACTATCAAGATGCATCAATTTGAGAAAATATCAAGTTTCTTAGTAAAAGAAATAAAACAAAGACCTAGTGGTAAAACCACCATGTGGCAATGCTAGGTTATGAAAAATTTAAAAAAAAGATGTATCCAAAATTGAAAACCTCATTGGGACACTTGAGGATGATAAAATTGATATAATTCCTAAGCATTATGAGGAAAGCTCTCCAATCTTGATTGAACCAATAGAAAAGGTGAATATTGGAATAGAGGAGGCACCCAAGATCATAAATTTAGCAGTATCTCTATCAAAGGAGGAATGCAATAATTTATAGACTTTTTGAAAGAAAAATAAAATAAAATTTGCATGGTATTATGTCAATATACAACTTGGGCTAGATGAAAATTTATTCATGCATCATCTCAATACAGCTCCAGGGGTTAACCCAATAAAACAAAAACTAAGGAAAATGCACCCTCATGTGGCATTACTAGTCAAAGAAAAGTTGAAGAAACTATTGGATACTAGTTTTATTTGGTCCATTAATTATGCCAAATGGATTTTGAACATTGTGCCTATTTTAAAACTAGACAAGAGTATTAGGGATTTAAATAAGGTTTGTCCCAAAGATGACTTTCCACTTCCAAGCATTGATACAATAGTAGACTTGATAGTTGGACTCTCAATGTTCTCACTCATGGATGGATTTTATAGGTATAACCAAATTAAGATTACACCCGAAGACAAAAAGATAAAACAACCTTCACATGGCCATGGAGTACTTTATGTTGGAATGTCATGCCCTTTGATTTGAAAAATGTCAGAGCAACTTATCAAAGCGAAATGACCATTATTTTCCATGATATGGTGCACACATTCATGGAAGATTATGTAGATGATATTTTAGCTAAGTTATATAAAAGAGAATAATATCTACCCATCTTGGACAAGATCTTTAAAAGGCTTGAAAATTTCATGGTTAGGGTAAACCCAAAGAAATGCACATTTGGCATGACATCGAGAAAGCTTTTAGGATACATTATTTCATAAAAAGGAGTAGAAGTAGACCCAACTAAAATTAAGGCCCTTATGGAAATGGGATCTCCAAGGAACATAATCCAACTAAGGTCATTGTAAGGAAGGCTACAATCAGTAAGAAGATACATAGCTCAATTGGCAGAAAAAATTCATTATTTTACACAACTACTTGACAAGGACACAACTGTTAATATGATTTAGAACAACAAAGAGGGGGGCGGGGGGGGGGGGTGAATCAGTTGTTCTCAGGTCCTGATGTATAAAAAAAACATAAAAACCTTTCCTTAAATCAGATCCAATAACCAAAACAAACTCAGTCATCACTAATTCAATAATAAAAACATATAACAATGCAGTCCACTACCCAGCTGTAACTTAACTTGTAAAACATAGAAATGTTCAAACCAAAACATTCACACAAGTATTAACACCAGGATTTATAGTGGAAACCCAATGTGGGAAAAACCACTTTGTAACATGCTACTATTATTTTCACTCTTCTGAAGTGAGCTCGGTTAAAAGCCAACCCTGTCAAAGGTTACAATACACACTATTAGGTGTGACCTGGTTAAAGGATTTCAATCACCTTGTTAAAAGTGAGCCTTGTCATAGGACTTACATACAATCCATTAGAATGCAACCTTTTTCAAAGGATTTAACATATGACTGTTAGGTCAACCTCTATTAAAAGGATTTTGACTATTACAATGGTTAGAAAGTAGCAACAATATTTATCTGAAAAACATACAACTCACTTTGCAAAAATCAGATCTGATTCCATACACTAATGTTGGTTTACTAAATTTGAAACTTTTCCATCTCCATCTCTGATCTACTTGAATATTTTCTTCAAGCAACCACCATAATTCTCCTTCAGCCTTTTCTCCTTATACAGTCAATAAAATTTTACTGATCTTCCAGCATTCTCTTTTTCACCCATGCACATACATATCCAATGCTCAGGTTCCCTTAATACTTTCCTTAATTAGGTTAACTCATCTTATGCTGCTCAATCTCATTCATAGATCTTAGGGTTAGGTCAAATTCATTGAATCTACCTGCTTCATGTTCTTCGGCTCCTTTTCTAGAATCATCTCAAATCTCTTAAAGATTTACAATAAAATGTTTTACAATGCTTTTAATGCTTTCAAACAATTAATAAATAAAGTCAACACATTTTACATAATCCAAGAATTCAACAATGTCAGCTCCAAAACTAAATTCTCTTCAAATATAAAAATGCTGATGCTCAGTCAATACTATGATCAACTACTCGGTCTTCATGTAGAAAGCTCGGTCATTACTAAAAATGTTTCCTCGGCTTATACTGTCTTCCTTGGCAATTAACTGTTGTTCGATTGACACTAGAATTTTGCTCGGCATACACTGACTCAGTCGACACTAACATTACTCGACTTAAACATGATTTCTCCATTTTTGCTCGGTCAAGCCTACCAGTTTAGTCTTCAGTCTTACTAAGATAAACAATACATTGTCTCATCATTGTACAACATAGTCAAGTTCACTTTGTAATATCAAGATAACTCAACCTTTCCCTAGGTGCTATTGTTACCAACCTTGCCTCAATCCTTCACAACACTCAAATAGATATAGTACTTTCCTAAGTAGAAACAATCTTACCAATTAAGGTTTGACATCAATGACAATACAACAATTGTTTCAATTGCAGTTTCCAAAAACAACTTTCAAGTGGGACACACAATGTGATGAAGCATTTAACTTTATTAAGAAATATCTAATGAATCCTCCAATATTGATGACTTCAATACCAAGAAAACCATTATTGCTCTACATTTTAACAACAAATAATTAATTAGGAGTATTATTGGCACAACAAGATGGGGAAGGAAAAGAAATGGTTATCTATTACATTAGTAGAACTTTGATCAAGTATGAACTCTAATATACCTTCATAGAGAGAACTTGTTTAGCAGTGGTGTTTTCCTCTCAAAAACTAAGGCACTAGATGTTGGCACACCTGATAAAACTCAACTAAGATTGATCCTTTGAAATATCTTCTTAGTAAATCAATTTTGATAGGAAGAATAGAAAAGTGGGTGATGATCCTAAGTGAATTTGACATAGAATATATCGATAGAAGAGAAATCAAAAGGAAAGTGATAGTTGAACAATTGGCTAAAGAAACTATTTCAAGTGATAAACCAATGCAAATAGAATTATCGAATGCATATATTCTCACAATGGTAGCACAAACATGGAAGTTATACTTTGATGGGTCATACACAACATGGCTATGGGGCAGGACTTTTTTTTATCACGCCTCAAGGATACACTATTCCTAAGTCATACAAGATACTATTTCCTTGCATCAGTAATATAGATGAGTATGAAACATTATTCATTGGGATAAAAATGGCTTCAGAATGGAGAATCACAGAACTAGAAGTCTTTGGAGACTCATGGTTAGTAAGTAATTAGATAAGTGGTGATTATCTCACCAAGGATGAAAAAATTATACCTTACAAGAAGATGATTGATGATTTCAAAATGTATTTTGTATTAATAAAATTTGAACAAATCCCAAGAATAGAGAATAGAGCATAAAACACTACAGATAATTTGGCTTCACTACTTCAACAACCAAATCAAAATGCATGATATGAGTTCCTAGTGGAAGAAATGGCTAAACCTACACATGACCATCCTGATTCCCAAATAATATGCTTACTTGTGGGTCCCAAATCTACTTGGTATGGCCCTATCTATACCTATTTGTAGGATAACATCTTACCCTTAAACCAATCTCAAAATAAAAAGAGAAACTTTATACGCCAAACATCCCAATATACCTTAATTTATGACACATTATATCAAAAAGGTCTTGACAAGATGTTACTTAGTTGTCTAGAGAGTGAGGAATCCATGAATTCCTTGCGATAAATCCATGAAGTTATTTGTGGTTCACATTCAATTGGTTTAACCATGGCCAGGAAATTTTTAATGATGGGATATTATTGGCTGACCATGGAAAAGGGTGCATTTTAGTTTGTGAACACATGCCAAAAGTGCCAAGTCCATGAAAACTTGATACATGTACTAGCACAAGAGTTACACCCTTTAACCATACCATGACCTTTATGTCAATGGGGTTTTGACTTGATAGGAATGATTTATCCTCTATTTTCCAATGGACATAAGTATATCATCCCAACCACAAAATATTTTACAAAATGGGTTGAGGTTGTTCCAGTTTCAACTGCAATTGGGAAATAAATATCCATGTTTATTTTGAATTACATCATTTGTAGATATGGTATACCTCATTCCATCGTAATTGGTAATGGAAAGAAATTCAAGAACAAATATTTTCCAAAGATATGGGATAAATTCCACATCATACAAAATTTCTCATCAATATATTATCCTCAAGGAAATGGACAAGCAAAATCTTCAAACAAAAACATTCTCAAAATTCTCAAGAAACTAGTTGATGACTCAAGAAGAGATTGGCACATCCAATTGAATCCTGCTTTATGGGCTTACAAAACTAGTATTTTAACACTCACATGAGCTACACATTTTTCCTTAGTCTATGGAGAAAAGGTAGTTTTACCATTAGAAGTGGAGATACCTTCATTAAGAATATCACTACATGGTATATTATTAGATGAAGATTATAGAGTCTCTAGGTTGCAAGAACTAGAGTTGCTTTATGAACATTAACAAGGAGATTATGACCACTTGAAGGTTTATTAAAAACAACTATCAAGAAGCTACAACAAGAAGGTAAATCCTAGATAATTTCAAGTGGGGGACCTAGTTTTAAGAGAAAATCCAAAAAATCAACAGGATAGAGAAAAGAAAGGAAAATTCGAAGCAAATTATCTAGGACCTTTTTTCATAGTTTCCACATTTGGACCAAGGACTTAAAATTTATCTACATGTGATGTAGATCTAATTAAAGAATCTATCAATAGTATCCATCTTAAGATGTTCTACACTTGACTTGTTTGAAGAGTATCAGTTTGTACAACATATATTGATTTTAAAGGAATCCCAAAATAATAAAAAATAATCCTGAGGAAAACTTAAAAATTAGAAAAAGTCCTGAATAATCATTATCCTCATGAAAACCTAGTAAATAGGTGCCTTGACAATAGAAAAAAAAAGAAAATAATTGGAAAAACAAAAAAGACAAAATAAATCAAAAAGTGCAATAAACCCAAGTGGTGAAAACCTATAAAACATGTGTTACTTGTTTCAAGTTAAGCTCCCTTGTTAATTAGGGGCATTAAATTGCATACATTTTCATCTATCATCCTTGTAAATATTCTCTTACATTTCACCACTAGTGTACATAGTCATAATAAACTTTCGTTGACATACATACATAGCTCAACTATCTTGGAAAGCTTTTATCATAGCTTGGAATTTGTCTAAGTTCATCATCATTATCAAGTCAAAGTAGGGGAAAATCCAAACTTAAAGAGTTCATTAAATCAAACACAAATATTTGACAAGCACATTCAACCTGACATCAATAAATATGACTTTGAAACATCTAAACATCCAAACATCTAGACCTAAACAACAAAAAATGATTTCAAAATGATACCAAAATCAAGAATAAAATGATCAGATGGATGGATTCTTTTGGAATTGTGGATTAGATTACAATGGAAAGCATTTTCAAGTATTTGTTTCTAGATTTTTGAGATCATGTCTTTTTAGCAACTTCTTGATGTCCCGAAACTAGAGAAGCAATGATGAAGCACAATATTTTCTTGGTTTTCTGCTTGTGGAGTTCATCCGTATTAGTGTACAAATTTGTCTTAAGACATGATCATCAAAGTATCATTGAGGACACTTGGATTAGTATGTAAAATGGGTCAATTCTTGTTTATTTATGCAATATATACTCAAATCATCTTGGTTCTTTATACCACAATGCTTGTGTCAACTTGGAACATAAAAACTAATGAAAGAGGTATTCATATCATCATGGTTCAAAATATAACCAGTGGTGGTTGTACCTATTTCAACATTTCAAAAATATTTGTGATGTTACAAAGAAAAATAAACGATTCAATGAAAAGTGACAACATCCCCTTTGCATTTTCATTTGGCATTCATGCTTAGATTAAATCTTGCATAGATAAGCAATATGGGATTTCTCATAGTTCAACAATCAAGTCAACTCAATCGAGTCAAATCAAAATTTCTCCTTTAGGTAGAATATAGTGGACATTAACAATTTTTTTTATTTCATTACTCATTTAGGTTCATTAGGTCATCACATACCATTAGTGATTAACTATTAAGATTCATTAGTCATTAATCATTATTACCTCTAGGATACATTCATTCATCATGCATAAATCATTGTGATTTCATTCATTCATTAAGAACATGGAAATCTATTAACATTAAGTATCATTACTCATCACATTCATATAGAGTACATTATAGTATCATTGCTTCCATAGAAAATAAATAAAAACATTGCATAACATATAGGATCATTGCATTAATCATATACACAAACATCTCATAGTGCATCCATAAAAGGAAACATATCCATAACCACATAAGCATAATTATTATTATCATGCATGTGTACATTATCCATATAAAGTAAATCATCCATCATACACATCCATACATAGGTAACCAAGTAAAGGCATCACATAAATTTTGCATATAAAGATATAAAAACATGCATAGAACCATGTAGACATGCATCCATCATAAGCTCATTACATCCTCATATATATCATAAAAAAAATAGAAGGTCCAATATATAATGACATCAAAGGAGAATAAATCATAGCATCAAAGAGGGGGGAAGATAACTATAGCACATGTCCATATCAAAGTATACATCAAGTCACATCAATATCTACATCAAGATAAATCAAAGGTACACCATCATGGTACATCAATAATCCTCAGAGTCAACTATACATCATCATATCCAAAATATGATACTGAGTGCAATCTAAGCATGGCTACCACCTAACCCTGTAGGTCTCATGATCAAATAACTACCTATACCAAAAACTACACTTATAGAGGGACCTACACCTATACCTACATCTGGATCACTTGGTGGTCTAGGTGGTGGACCTATAACTCCATGTATCTCTATATGATCACTTTGTTGGCTACCATGTCCCTGTCACTCAAGGGTCATATCTCTCTTGGCCCGAAATATAGATACATATGTCCCTAGTGCCTATATCTGACCCTATGCCTATCTTAACTAAGCCTATAATTCTATAATACCTACTTGTAATCTCTGAACATCCTAGCTTGGTGAAACTAGAGGAACTACCTATCCAACCTTTCTAACACATGTGCAAGGCCTGTGAGCCACCCATCTCTATGTGAAGATATCTCTACCTCTTATAGGACCTATAACACCTTGGCCTCCATCTCTTCCCTGACCACCATCTCTGCCACCTTGACCACCCCCATATCCACATGCTACTACAACCATGATCACACTACCTCTACATCTCCTCACTCTAGCAGCACTACCATCACCACTGCCACCACCACCGCCACCACGTCTAGCTCTATCATCTCTAGCTCTACCACCTCTGGCTCTGCTACTTCTCACCTTGGCACCGCCCCTCTATGGTCAAGGTCCATCATCATCATCATCATCATCATCATCCTCTAGAGCAGGCATTGGCTCCACGAGATCAACAAGTCTAGGAATGGACATGTAATAAACCATTGGTTTTACTCTGGTGTCATCCCAACATCTATAACACCTAGCCTATAATCCCAATCCATGACACCAAATCTTGCATATGTTGGCATTTTTTGAAGGTATTGGAGAGATTGTTTCCATGGGATGCATGTTAGAGTGTTGTCATTTATAGAAACAAAGTCTTTCAGGATGAATGAATCCAGTATACTGGTAGTGAAGACAATCACACAAGGATTTCTCTAAGTATACAAAGTGTTTGTTGATAACACAGTCAGTCATGGTGAATGCAGTGTGTGGTGATGATATGTATAGATTTGGTAGTGCGATTGGAAAGGTAGAATCTATAGAGTCATATTAGCCTACTTTTATGATCATGTAAGATGATTCATAGTATAATTGAATATTTGGAGGACACACCAATGGTATCGGCTAGAATAGTCAACCGATTTGTCAAGGTGATGAAATCAAGGTGGCGATTGAATTAATGTTTATATTTATTTTGTTTTTGAATTATATTATTGAGAGCTAATATTATGGATCACAATTTCCTATGTTTGTGTGATCTCTTATGAATTTGTATGGATTTTGAAGGTCGACATTAGTAACACATTTTAGGGTTATTCCACCAACCTAAAAGTGTATATAGGAGATTAAATTGAAGGGTTTAGATGATGGTTAGATGTCTGTGATGGTTATGATCATTGAAGGTGAAATGTGTATGATCAAAGATACAATTTGATTAGAGCTAAACTGGATCTATCAAGTAGAGTGTGCTTCAATCAGATTATTTTATTGAGTTCATTTTGAAGTCAAGTTCTAATAGACTGGTAGTTAAAATCCTTTAATCAGGTTACTCTTAACAGGGTATGCAAGATCCTAACAGGTATGAAGTCTAATTCCTCTAACCAGGTGATTCTTGGGAGTTATAAATCCCTTAATAGGGAATTTCCTAATAGGACTTTGTAATATATTTTAACCAGGCTATAAATACTCTTAACTAGGTATACCCTTAACATGGTTTTGTAATTCCTCCTAATAGGGTAGATCTTATTTGGTGCACTAGTGAGATTAGTGGGTGAGAATTCCCACCTTGGTTTTTCCCTCTAACAAGGGTTTCCATGTGAAAGATTGGTGTTATTGTGTGGATTTTTTATGTGATATGTTTCTATGTGAAATTTACTTTTGCATGTTGCTTAATCTTCAAGTTAAGTAAAAGTTTATATAGATATGTGGTTGCACTGAATCACCCTCCAATCTCAGTGCTTTATAGAATTAACAATATACTCATTCTAATCAATTAAAAAATCTGCACTTAGACTGCATAGAGCTCTCTTTGACTAAACATGAGCATACACAACTAAGCTATGGGGTATACCATAAATCTAACCATATTGGTGTAACACCCAAGAAGCTAGAAATATCTCCAAGATATAAGGGGTGATCCCAATCAACCATCATGACTCAAAAATATAAGGTATCTCTTCCTGATCCTCTATCCATGCCTCACATCTAATGTTGGGTCTCTAGCATACAATATCCATGTTATCTAGCTCTTGTCTCCAATACTCCAACTTGCCCAAATTAGGCTCGATAGTGATGCCACCATACCCATAGATGTAGGGGTGACCCACTAGATGATCCCTATCTACAATAGGCTTCATAATAGGAATGTGATCCCAAGCCCAAATTTGTAGTAGCACAACCCCAATGGATAATGTTGCACCTCCACGGTACACCACCTAATGAAGCTCATGATAGAGGTGTGCTAAGATGAAAGAACCCTAAGAAAACCATTGAGGCTGTGCAATCATATCATTTAATATCCTCCCCAACCCACTACAAATCCATGTGCTCTCCTATCTAGCATCATGAGTCCACCAATAAAAGCTACCAAAATAGAGGGAAGTGGGGCGTAACTACATTGCATAGTCCTCCATGAAACAATCTCATTGCCAATATCATCATCCTAAAATACACGTTTGCATGCATCACCATCAAAATCCTGATCATAATAGACTATCTCACCCATCACTGGAATCCTCAAGATCCTGTCAACATTCTTGGGAGTGATGGTCATTTCTCTCATGATTAGATGGAAAGTATTATGGTTTGAATGCCAACACTTGACTAGTGACGTCAATAAACCCTAGTTCACTCAAAACTAAGGCATTTCAAGAAAATAATTTAGGTTACATTGACCTATAACATGTCACTTAGCTCTAGACAAGTCATTAATCATCTTAAAGGGTTTGGGAAATTAACCCCTCATATTAAGTTTTTGGAAGGAAACATGTTTTAAAGTCAAACACACAATTCAATCAATCATTAAATAGATCATTAATCATTAATCAAAGTCATCACATCATCTATCTACTAAGGATAAATTCACAACAATCTCATTGAGCACATCAAATTTTGTTCCTCTATATCTTGAGGACGAAAAATTGTTAAATAACCTATCTTATCAAAACTAACATCAAAACAAAATTGACCAACTGATTACTCTGACATCAAACAAATTGACTTACAACATCATCAGAAACATAAAAATTCAAAAACTTAATCAAAATCAAACACCATAACCTTTTTTTTCATCAAAATCCAATAAAAAACACCAAAATTTTAAAAGAGATATTCTACAACATAAGAGCGACAAAATACCAAAAGTTACTTAACACATATCAAATGAGATGCAACTTTGTAAAAGAAATGTTAAAATTTAGAAGCAATGAGACATTTAGCAAAAGTGACATTTTACAAATCATATGCGCTTTAGAATCAAAAGTGACGCAATCACATTCAAAAGCAACACAATAGAAACTAAAACCCTAATGCAATAGCGATAAAAACAAGTTTTAAAAATGCTATTCCATCCATCATTAGTGATGAAATATGAACCAAAAGTGGCAAAATGACAAATTTCTAGAGTTTTTTAATTAAAAAATGAACTAAATTGATCCAAAAATGATGAATTAACAAGATCGGATGGAGGACTTACCAGTGTATCATATCTTGGAGGTCTTTGATACCGTCTCGCCTTCTCAAATCTATGTTCATGATAAGGAATCACCATTTTGTCTCGAAAGGTAAAATATCTCTCAGAGTGAAAATCTAAAGTGTAAAGATAAAAATGAGTGGTGAAAATGTCTTTTTCCCCCTATTTAATATCACTTTTCAACCTATTTGAGGGTAATTTTAACCTAATATTGGAAATGAGGCCAATTAATTCAAATTTTACTGATGCATCTTTCACACTACAATTTTAATTGAGAAATCAATCAAAATTCTAAAAAATCATAAAAAAATAATTTTTTTTCAAAAATTCATAAGTATCATAAAATTTCAAAAATCACCAAAACATCATAAAATCATTTTGATTCATTTTGAAAGGGGGCTGTAATAACCAAGAAGCATAATTTTTAAAATGAGGGCATTTTTAAAATTAGGGACATTAAACATTGAACTTTTAAATGTAAAATTAGGGCATCAAAAGGGATCAAGATTCAAACCAGGGATTCATATCAAAACATCATCATCAGTAGGGAACCATCAATCATTTAATCAGGTCAACATCATATCATTAAAATTAAATCGAGTTCAAGAGATCATATTATTCTTTGAATCAACACGCTACATATGATAATTCAAAGAGGGGCAAATGTATATGCCTAAAAATGGTCAAAGAGAAAAAATAATTAAATTCAAGCCATTGGATTAATTAAATTAAAATCTATCAACTATGTAATTGAATTAACCTTTGATTATATAGTTCATTAATTAATTAATTCTAATACATTCATATATTACACATGGCTAATTTAATTAATTATTTTGAATTAATTCCTTCTTAAATGTCTCACCTGCCACTACAAGACAAAATCAAATTGACCGATGGGAGATAAGAAACCAGCTCACATGGATCACCAAGAGGCTTTTCTATCTTGACCATTCATTCTTGAAAGGGAATCTTAACCATTCAAATGGGACATATCATTAACCCCTAACTCCAACTATACCTTGATCATGGTTAGCCAAACCCACCCCATGTACCTTGAGAAATCCTATAAATAGGATGCATTATTAGATAAATTCATATCCACTCTCATTTAGCAAGTGCATAATGCTAGTTTGCATTCATCATTTGAGCATTGTTCTTATATGCATTTTAGTTTAGAATTGTCATTTTGATCATCATCCTAATGGAGAATAGTAATTGAATCTTAGAGTTCATCATTTAGCATAGAATTCACAGTCGTACTAGTATAGATCCGCCAATTCATCATTAAAATTCCATTTTCTACATTGTCACTTGAGAATCAATTTGCAGTTGAGAGAAATTATCAAGTCCTTAGAAATAGAGAGCAATAAGACGCTCATGATGTCTTTCATTTCATTTTTTTAACTAGTTTTATATCAATTTGATTTAAAAGCTCATATTAATGTCTTATATAGATTTTTAGTGCATAAAATACACACACACACACACACACACACACACACACATGTTCCCTATATATATTTTGTGTGCATCTATACTTGATTGATTATCTTCATAGTCTTGAGAGAGAACTCTTGGCACACTTCTTAGTCATGTTTAGTAAGCATTGATCATCAAGTGAAGATTAGTAAATGGTGTTATTTTTATGTGATGCATTGTGTGGGTTCCAAGATCTAATGTAGATATCAAAGAATATTCTTGCTTTTATATTGCTTTTTAAATCAAGTTTGTCCATGTTTGGTGCATTTTGGAGGTAAAAGAATCCATGTACATGTGCATTTCCTTGATGTTTCCATTCATATCTATATAGGTAATATTTTTCACCAAGGAGTTTCTTAATTACTTCCTCACAAAACAATGTGAACCATTGATGTAAGTATAATGATGTTGTATGTGGGTTACTAATTATGTTGTCTAGGTGATTTGAATTTTTTTGCATTTCCAATTCAATGTTATTTGAGAGAAGTCATTGTATATTTGGCCACTTTGTGTCTATTCCACTCAATGTGAACAATAGAGTGGCTCACCCTATTTGGTTCATTATATGTTTGTTAGTTCAACTTAGCACTTATTCCAATATGGTCTTGTACCCCTGATTAAAGAGCTAAAGTGCATAATCTCCTCAACTAATTATGTGTTATGAAGTTTCTTTATGTGTGCATGAAGGTTTTTAATAGTGGTTGGTATTTTTTCTTCTACATTTTTTTAATGAAAACCATTGTGAATCCTTGCCTACAATGACACATCGTAAGATTAAAAATGAAATATCAATACCTTGGATACCTTATGAATCTTTGGTCATGAAATATCATCAAGTGCAATGCATACTCATGCATTCACACTTCTCTAATGTGTGGTTGCATTTGTATTGCAACTCCATTTGGAAAGAGTGTTGGAAAATCCATATCATATAGACCCTTAGTATTGCACTTATTTATTGGAGATGAATTTATTTTAGGCTAGTCTATAATGTTATCTATCTTATCTTCAAGTTGTGTTATTTTCTTAATGACTTCAATTTCATGATATTTGGTTGGCAATTTAGCTATAAATGATGATGCTTATGTTGTGCCATTTTAGGCTTGGTCCTCTTCAATGTTTGTTTTGTTGTTTGGCACTACTACTTCTTTGCTAGTTTGAACATTGTGAAGCATGTTCAAGATGTTTGTTCTTGTTTTAGGGATTTTCGCTAAGTCGTCAACACTTATAGAAACATTACTATGCTATGGGTCATATTTGACTTTGTATTGTAATGCATCTTGAACATAAATTCTACTTACATAAAAGTCATAATTTTCCCTTGTGTGTGTAGTCTTCATAGTATGCGTACTTCCCAATATGCTATTCTATGTGGAAGTACTTTTGCAACATTGTTTATGTCTTGTGGGAAGCTAATCATGTGACCACTAAAATTTTACTAGCCTCCAAGATTATGAAAATGAACTAATAATATTATGAAAATGAGAAAATTACATTTGTAGTAAATACAACACAAGCCCAATTTTAAAAGCTCCATAAGATTTTACAGCTACACGTGGAAGCTACCCATGAAAAACATGGGTCTAGTTGACATTATAAACTCCTACACTTCTTATAACATTCAATCTATTCAAAAATTTTGTACCTAAACATATGACAAGTGCTAACCCTAAATTTCAATGGCTAGATCTACTTTAAATTAAAGATAGTGATAATATGTATATTAAATATGGTAATAATATGTATTTTAAAATTATGATATTATAAATATAAAAAAATTACATTAATATATTATATAAGAAGTATATATTATTAATGGAATCATATATCTTTGAAATTAGTTTATGTAAAATTAAATATTTAACTGTTGTAATCCCTTTTGAACATTACTAAAAAATGTCACTTCAAAGTGAAAATGACTTTTCAGGGGATGCTACGTGAATTGAAGTATGAAATTACACACTACTCCATTTGTACAAAGAGAGATCCATTACTTGCAATATTGGGTTTACTCTAGAAATGAACATTTCTTCAACTTGGGTCAATTTTTCAACACATCAGGTTGTTCTTTTGGGTCCATGTTGTTTAGCGATAACAATCAAGGTATTCCTTTCTCGTAACAACATCTTCTACAAGTAGCATCACTATTTGATGAATGAATTTCTAAGCATGTCTCAACAACATTCCTTACATATAATGCATGTTTATAAGTTGGATAATGCATTAATTCTTTGTTGAAATATTTACAATGTCATCATTAAGTTAGCATTGTTACAAAATGGTATTGTATTGTCTTCATGCTATTGTTTTTGTTAGGATTAGCAGACATAAATTTAATAGTTACGCACATATATAATTAATAATGTAAATGAATAAAGCACACTTAAGTAGAACAAGAAGACAAAATTTTAACGTGGTTCACCCAATCTTGGGCTATGTCCACCAAACAGAGAGTCCAATCTTATTATCTGGTAATTTTTGCCTGTTATAATCTACAATCCCTTTCAACTCAATACTGTTGGAAGAAGTTATGAAATTATCATATATGGAAAACCCTAACCCTAAGCCATTATAACAAGACTTATGTCGGTTAATGAGTTAACCCTAAAAATACTTGATGAGTCAACCTAAGGAAAATCTTGACGAGTCAACTAAAAAATGCTTGACGAGTTAACCCCCCCAAATTTTTTTGGGGCATTTCCTCGAACCCCATGATAAATGAAAAGTGTACAATACTTACCTAATCAATCACCACAAACCAACAATTTTTTGGAACAACAATATTAGCATGTTTATTTTTTTGAATTTCAAATGTATTCTCGAGCACTTATTTCCTCTTTATGGTTTGATTTACGGTCTCGTAGCCTTTGGGTTTGCATATGTTGGGTGTTAGTTTAACTTTGTTTTATTTTTTTGGCACACTTATGAGGAGTTATCTCCTTTTTATGGTGCATATAGTAATCTTGACTTCTTTTATGTCTCTAGAGTCTTCATAGTTTTGTTTCTTCCGTGTTAGCTAGACCTTTCCTAGTTCAAGAGGTTGACA
The DNA here is from genome assembly GCA_027943335.1 of Chamaecyparis obtusa. NCBI lineage: Eukaryota > Viridiplantae > Streptophyta > Pinopsida > Cupressales > Cupressaceae > Chamaecyparis > Chamaecyparis obtusa. Next base: position 513,415 of record BSBK01003542.1, read on the forward strand.
TCTGTATTTTAAAAATGTTAGCCTAAATTATTAATAATCATAAAAAAAATTATTGACATCAATAAAATATCATTGAAACATACAATGTTCAAATAATATAAGAATAAGATAATAATAAATATAATAAAATAATATCACAAGCAGAGTATCATAAAGTAGTATTAACAATATAATGCACATAATTTGTTTCAAGTATAAAAACTATTAAAATAATTTAAGATAGTATAATAATAATATATTCTTTATAATATAAAAATATAATACTTTTATTGTAACAATATAAAAAATATGAGCATGAGCTCATAGTGCAATGGTTGTTGTGAACTCCTTTGGATAGGGGCATCCCAGGTTTAAGTCCATGGAGAAACAAATGCTGGAGATAGAAGATGCAGTTACTGCAGGTTGGTGGATAATAGAGGAAGCACAATAGTCAAGGAGGCTAACAAATATAATATAAAATTTTAACATCCATGAGGCTAACATAGCCTATGGGATAGTCCACCAAAGTTAGGCCAGATTTAGTAACTCGGTTCTTCTCTTGTGCAATTTGACAATGAGTACTCCTAACTTCTCAATGCACTCCTTGCTGAATAAGTTATGCTAAGAGTTATCAGATAAAAAACCTACAAATTTGTCCTTGTTGTCCTTATATGCATCACATTCTAAAATAAAGTGTTGTTCAGTTTCCACAGTTCTAGAATTGCAAAACGTGCAAACTCTCTCCTCCAAAGCCTCTTTTGGCCTCTTCCACCACCCAGTCTCACAATGGAGTTGATGAGAATTGGTTCTTAGCTGAGCAATAAGAGTTTTAGCTCTCCAAGAAATGTTAGCCTCTATGTACACTTTTTGAAGTTGATCACATGAGGGGTTGAATTCATTGATGTAATAAGTTTTCTTCCTTCCAAGCTCATTTCCCCAATTTCTTTTGTAAAATTTATCCATAACGAAGACCTTTATATCTTTGTTATTTGTGGGACACTTATTGAAATGGATATCCCATTTACTCATCCACTTTATGTTTTATTGCATCCACATTTTTTTACTCTTGCACAATATATCCTTAAAGACAATTTTAGGCCATCTACCTTCTTCCATTTTTTCAATTCTTTTTAAATAGCTTATAAGACGCACCATAGCAAGTGCATCAATAGGGGAAGCTCCCATTTCACTAAGAAATATATCATATGGGACCGTGCTTTTGATTTTAAACTTGCTAGTGATCAAACATTTTTGAATTCCCTCAATTTGCTTCCATTGTGAGGATGAAGTGCTGCTGGCCCATAATTCACACCCATAAAGAACAACTAGCAAAGCTAGAAGATCAAACAGAGTATGATTAGTTTTCAAATCCCACACTTCAGCCTCTCAACATCTATTTTGGAGAGCATAGAGCACCTTCCACTTTCCTAACGTTCTTTTCTTTTTGCAGCCATCCCACATTAGGTTTTTGTTGAAGTCAATGCCAAGATATTTGTACTCCATCACTTCCTCAAGAATACTTCCTTCGAAATAGAACTTATGATGATGTTGTTTTTTACTATTAGAGAGAACCATGACTTTAGCCTTGCTAATATTGACCTGCATTCCCACCATTCTCCAAAAATGCTCAAGGGAAAATAGATGCGCTTGCAAATTGTAAGAAGATTTGGCAATCAAAATGAGGTCATCTACATAGAGGAGAAACCTTATTAAATATGCTCCCAACTGAATACCCTCACCATTTTTCATGTTTAACCATTCTTCAAGTTTGTCAATATATAGGCCAAATAAAGTAGGAGATAGAGGTCAGCCCTGTTTGACCCAAATATCACTCCTAAAGCATTCAGAGATGCCGACCGAGGTTCTGATTTTGACTTTTACCTCTTCGTACATCCTATGAACAACAACTCTGAGATGTATGGGGATTTCTAATTCTTCCATTCCAAGCCAAAGCTTGTTCCTAGGGACAGTGTTGAATACCTTTCTAAAGTCAATGAAACAACAAAAAACCTCATCCTTTTTCTCCCATCCTTTTTTGATTATGCACCTTAGAGTAATACAGTGATCAACTGTCGAGTGTTTTGGTCTAAAACAAGCCTGCCCTTTTGCCTGCTTATGATTTTCTTCAGCCCATATACTGATTCTATTTTCTATCATGCTGCCTAATAATTTTGCAAACAAAGGATTGATCATTATGGTCCTGTAGTTGGAGGGATTATTGACATCGCCGCTCTTAAAAAGAGGTATGACAAGGCTGATTGTCCAATCTTTAGGAAACCCATGTTGATTGATATTATTGAAGATTTTTGTGATGTGTGGTGCAAGGGTTTTCATGTCCCACTTGAGATACTCTGCTTGAAGTTCAACCAAGTCCTTGGCCTTACCGCTGCCCATATTTTTGATACCCATCTCTACCTCTTTCACAGTGAAAAGATTCAACATATTGTTGACTACGGGTGGCAGGCCCACCTCACCTTCTTGTTCATACAATTTTTTAGCATAATCAAGCCATTGAGTGGCTGTAATATTATTTTCAGTTTGTTTCCTTATTGGCTAAAGTTCCTTCCAAAAAAGTTTGGGGTTGTTTTTACTAAGGAAAATTAGCTCATCTCTCCTTGTGACCATAAAATCAACTTTTTTCATCTTTAAAATCTGCTTGTAAACTTTAATGTCATTGTTTGTTTTGTTTGACTCTTTGAGAGTCCTCCTAGCCATTTTGCACTCCTTATCAAACCGTGCATTGACTGGAAAAGATTTTGTTTCATACTTTCTTATCTTTGTTCTTTTGCACTTAGAGAGAGCCTTATGTATCAAACTTGTTAATGTATGACTATCAACATCGTGCCCTTGCATGTTCTCTTCCTTACAGTCTCTCAAGTGCAACCTTGAAGATGTAACCATTTTCGAAAGTCAAAAGGATTTTACCTTGTGAAAGTGAATGTTGAGGGGATAGATTTTTTGTCCCAAATTGCCTATTTTCAGCCCACAACAAATTTATGTACAACGGTCTATGATCAGATTTGAGGTCCCATATGTGTTCCCCAATTTCAACATCCTCGATTCTCTCATATAGATTTTGTGAATAGACTGCATAATCAACCACACTTGCACCATTATACGTGTTGCAAGTGAAATTTCCCAATTTTGAGCATCTAGCCAAACCATTGCAAATTATTAAATCAAATGGTTGATCAATATGTAGTAGGGAGTTGACTAAACTTGGTTGATCTAGCGACGTGGTGCAAGCACACAATGGCTAGAAGGATTCTGATTGGTGTGAGGGAGGCATACAATGTGGAGATAGGTGGACACATGACAGATTAAAGGTTTGTGGAGATTTGGCAGATGGTGTGGAGATTGTCATGGGAATAGGTAGGTGATCAAGATGTTAGGGTGACATGGAGAAGAAGGTGACTTGGGGGTAGGACGAAGGCACACAATGTGACTTGACAGGTGGAAAGAAATAGGGGATAGAGGTCGCACAGGTAGAATGAAGGAGGATGTATGGAGGACATGACAATCCAATAGGAGATATGCATAGGTGGAATAGAAATGGATGGTACAATGAAGGAGGGAAGGTAGTGGTAGATGGAGTTTGAAGGTGACCATGGGTGACGGGAGTACATGAGGAGACTCAATGAAAAAGGTGTGATGGAAACTAGAGACAAAGATACATAGAGGAGTATAGGAGTGGAGACTAAAGTAAGATGAGGTAGCAGGGGTGAAGAAGATGATGAAGAGGCTTCTTGGAGTATGAGATAAGATAGGAGTTGGGGGTGGACACACAAAGATACCACAAGGTGCAGGTCTGATGGATGGCCAAACCACAACAAATTTCAATTCAAATGTTAGTGATCAAAAGTGTTGGTGGATGGAGGCGAGGAGTATAATGGCGGAGAAGGTAAATTATTAGTCCCACCTATCTATAGGTGAAACTAATGTTTTCACCTCACTTTTTCCTTATTAATTTGCATTGAAAACTGTGCTCTTTAAAATATTAAACAAGATTTCCAATGTTTGTTGAATAATATAAATTTTTGTTTTTTTTAAATGTTAAAATTTAAATTTCTGATTGGTCAATATAATTTTTGCTGGGCAGAAAAATAATTTTCTGTTTCTAAAATTTATGGAAAAATAGACCAATCATTAATTTTTTCTCCGTGCCTTAAGGAATCTTTATTATTATTATATTGAAATAGTGTGTTTTGTTTACTACCATTATCTGCTGCTGTATCCACTTATCCATTGGTAATTAACGGAGGGGCGAAAACAACCGAGGGGCGGTCACCTCACCTAAAATCGCAGGCTATTTTCTCTCAGCTTTATAATAAAATAGTGTGGTTTGTTTATTTATTCTTTTGTATAATAAATATTCTAAGATATAATTTTTTTTTAATTATATGTGTACAAGATTGAATTTAAAATATAATTTGTTTAAGTTAAATTAAATCATATTTTATAATATAATTATTATATTTTTAATTGTTGATTTTTTAAATTAAATATTTAAAATATCTATAGTAGTAAAATTTTAAATGCTTCTACTTCTAGCATTGTGATATTCATATATAATTAATTATTTTTAAGATAATTTATAAATATTTTATTTAATTAGAACTTTAAAATCAATACAAATTTTTGTGAGTATTTAGTTTAATTAATTTTATAAATTTTATAAATCAAATAAATTATTTAATATTAGAATGCATTTTAAAATATAAATTTATTAAAAAAATAAAATATATTTAGTGATGATTTTGTACATAATTTTACAAAAGTCTATTCTTTTAAAAACTTGTCCAAAGTACTCAATGTAATAAAAATGATTGATTTACTCAATGTAAATATTGTATATAATTTTTTAATTTTTAAGCATCAATATTTATATTTAAATATTGTTATAAATTTATATTTAAAAAATAAATATGAACATTAAATAATTAATTTTATTTATGAAATGTATGTTTTTAAAAATTAATTAAACCAAATACTCATGAAAAGTAATATTAATTGTAAAATGTTACTTAAATAATTTTTTTATAAATTATATTTAAAATATTAATTAAATATTAAAACTAATTAGCTCAACATTAATGTCACATAATTTTAAAAGTATTTAAATTTTTATAGTTGTACTTATTTAAAATATATAATTTTAAAAAATAAAAGTAAAAAATAAAAAATAAATTATTACATACTATAAAATATTATATAATTTAATATAAATAAATTATATTTTACATTTAATAAATTATATTATATAATATTTATTAAATTATATTATACAATATTTATCAAATTATATTATATAATATTTTATAGTATGTCCACTTAGAACTGGAGGAGTAGTGGTTGTGTTGCATCATCTGGGTATAACATTCAATTATGTTGTTTCTCCAAATAATTATGACCATGATGCCTACATTTATGTTTCTTAGCTGTTGTGATATCTACATTTATGTTTCTCAGCTATCGTGTTTATGTGCATGTTCTTTATGTGTTTGACTTCTCTCCCTCGCATCCAAAATAAGATTTTCCCACTCTGAATTGAGAATGCACGTGCAACAGGTATGTATGTTTTATGAAACACCTATCCACAACAGAATGGGAAGACATCTTTCTAGCCCGGGCTTGGATCATTTGGAAATTCACTTCATAATAAATGAAGTAGATGAGAGCTGAGCAATTAGCTTCCCAAGAAAAATCAAACAAGTTCTTGGTTCATGCTTGTTTAAGCTTGCCAATTGGTTCCATCAACCAAATTATTGATCACCTCTTCAAATGGTGATTCCAAACCCTCCAAGGACCTTAAAATGCATTTTTTGTCCTATCTTCACTCACCATGCACTCACACTATGGTCTTTTTACTCCAAAACTCAATATGTCCATTCTAGGCCTTCAAACCCCGATCTTTGTAGTACAACAATGACTATTTTTCATGGTTTTCTGAAAAACATTCCAAATGACTTAGAAAACTAATTACATATTTTAATACCCTTTTTCAAGTTATATAACATATGTCAAAACTAAGACAATGTGTTTTGGAACATCACACCTTAAAATTGCTGATTCATGTTTCCCAACTAGGCCTAATAGGCTCAATTAACAAAGCACCCACAAATGAACTATTTCCCACAATGCCAAATGACTCCAAAAAGGTTATATCAATGCTATAAAGGCATTATGGGTCTTATGTTGTCGAATTTGACAACTTTTTGTAGAGGCCCTAGGTGGACTTGCAATCAGTCATGTTATGAGGGATTTCACAAGTGTTCCTACCTCAAGCCGGAGTGGAGTTAAGCCATTCTTTGGTCAAGTTGACTTCCTAAGGAGTTTTGTACCTGACTTCTTTGAGATAACCAGACATATAGTAGAGATGATGAGTCAAAACCAAATATTCAAATGGAATGAAGAAGGTAAGAAGGCTTTTAATGAAATAAAAAATGCTACAGCGCATGCACCCACTCTAGTCAACCCAGATTTTAGAAAAGATTTTGTCATCTACTGCTATGCTTCCAAACACACATTATCTGGTACATATTGATGCATAGAATGAATCTAGAGTTGAAGCTCTTATATCCTTTATGAGAATTCCACTTAAGAATCACAAGCTTAAATACTCACTTATTGAGAAACAAGCCTTTGTGGTTGACAAGGTTGTCAAACATTTTAGATATTACATTCTACATTCACATTTAGTGGTCTATGTACCAGATTCAGTAGTAAAAAGTATATTGATGCAACAAGAGGTTGGGATCAACAAGTGGGCAACATGGGTAGCCAAAATTCAAGAGTATGATTTGAGCATTAAACCTACTAAATTGGTGAGAGGTCATGGTTTATGCAAGTTGATGGTAGAAAATGTACCTAATCAAGAAGAAACAATAGAAGGATTACCCTAGGAACTATTGAAAAGCTTGCAAGATTCATGGTTCTCTGATATAGTTTATTATTTGACATATGGTGATTGTCAAGAACACCTTTCACCCAAGGAGAAGAGAAATTTAAGGTTGAAATCAGAAAAGTATGTAATATCTCAAACCACTCTATATAAGAGAAGCCTAGATGTTACATTTTTGAGATATGTGGATACAGATCAACAAAAAAAAATCCTAAACATATTTCATGAAGAAGCATGTGGGGGACATTTCTCTTCTATAGTTACATCATTCAAGATTCTCTAAAATTGCTTTTATTGGCTTGGTATGTTTAAAGATGCATACTCTTACGTTAGGAATTGTGAGAAATGTAAATTATTTATTGGCAAGGCATAGTTGGAAACTCTCCCACTGAGGCCAGTAGTAGTGGATGAACCTTTTAAAAAATGGGGGCTAGATTTCATAAGGCCATTAAATCCTCTCTCTGGCACTGGACACACATACATATTAAAAAAAAAATTACTTCATTAAATAGGTGGAAGCGATTCCTACAAAGAAGGCTAATTCCCAGGTAATCTGCGATTTTCTGAAAGATTACATCCTAGTTCGCTTTGGAGTTCCATTGAAGATAATTATAGATAATGAAACATATTTTTCTTCTAAATAATTGGTAATGTTCTATTACAAAAATAGTATCACCCTAGCACATTCTTTAGATTATTTTCTACAAGGTAATGGGCAAGCAAAATCAAGTAACAAGAACCTAATTGCCATGATGAAGATGTTGGTACATGATAATGCTAGAGATTGGCATAAGAATCTGTATGAAGCTTTATGAATAGACATAACTACTCCTAAAAAATCAATTGGTATGGCTCCCTTTGAACTGGTCTATGGAGAAAAGATTTATTTATTAAACTAAGTTGGAAGAAGAACGAGATAAGTTAGTAAATAGAATTACAGAACATCAAGTGAGGATTAAGAAAAAAAATTACAAAACATCATGTGGGACTTTCCAATGAAACCACTAACTCCTTACCCAACCAAAACTTCTCCACCATATACAGAGTTCCTGCACTATCCCAAACCAAGGATTTTCACATTTGTAAGAACCATCAACAAGTTTTAAGGTGTCATTCACAAAACCCTCCCTTTAAGGCCTAATAACCTTGGGCTTTCCCAAACATCCACATCCACACCTTACTAGGTCCTTCTAATGGATCAAACACCATATTATGACCATATCATGATCATTAATATGAAGAAATAGGGTCCTCCAATGGCCCAATCATCCGAACCTTGACTGTCCCCTCAACCAGTGATCCTTCAAAACCAGGTTATCATGCAATCAGTGAGTGATCCTTCATTCTCCTGGTCTTCCCTGCATCCAAACATATTGGAAATACACAATACAATGATAAAAAGTCTTTCACAACCCCCCTTCCATCAAGGAACACTATCAATCATCCCTTCCACATAGCATTTCACTGTTGTATGAGTGGATTGTGTAGGAACAGTTAACATTAAACAAGGAGCAACTCCTCAACACATCTTGGAAACCATTGAATTCAATAATAAATGAAACCTAACACCAAAACTATTCCTTCCATTCACTTCTACCAAGAATAAAGCATTTAATCCATTCAACATTACATATAATCATTAGACAGTTACATTTCCTGACTGTGTAGAGGAACAATCACGACCAAAATGATCAAAAGTACTTTCACCCTTACACAAGCTATTCCAAACTTCAAGTAAAATGAGAAATATGCTATATCAAATCATTCATATTCATAGTAACCATTCAAAGGATCATTTTGTCAATGAACCCTCTGACTGTACCCCTGCGACAGAGAAAGGAAACCTCAAAATAGAGAAATGAAACTTAGTAAAACCAGTCTATGCCATTGTTTGTGAGGGTACAGTCATGATAAGTGCCTCTCAAACCTCTCCAAACATGTAAGATTGTCTTTAAATACTTTATTGATCTCTTCTAAACATTAACCAAATCAAACCTACATTTGAATCCACACACAATAACCCAAAATGAAGGGTTTTGTATCCTTTAATGAATCTCAGTCACTGGTAACGCATGGACAATCAAACTAGTAGTCTCCAAAGCATTCAATAAGTGAATAAGAATGTTTGAAAACTTTCCTCTCAACATCCCCAACCACTCCTAATCAGTTAGATGGATTAGTTGAGTGTTTATACACTAAAACTTCTCAGGCAACTCCCAAAATTTCAAATACAAAATAAAATTAAATCCATTTATGAATTAAATCTAGTATGCAAAAGGACTAGTCCCAAAAATTCTTAAATATACTTTATCTGATATGATGAATTATTAATAAAGGTCTAATATACAATGTTCGTGCAAGTAAAATCAGCAAACATGAATCCAAACATTTCAAAATAGTGAATCGATATCCTTGAGCACAAGCACCAAGAACATCAAGTAATGGAGATAAAGCAGGGGCTAGGGCATGACACCAGTAGAATGCGGTCCTTTTAGTGAGCATTCATGATCAAATAAAATGCAATGCATTTGAAATTTGTGATCGAATATGATGCCAGAGGCTCGAAAGATGTTTCCCGTCAAATATACCAATCAAAGATGAAGAAATCACATACCTTCTCTCGCGCTCAGCTTTCACGAAGGAAGATTTGATAGCCAAATCTTCCTTGTACCACATGAAGAACATACCATTGGTTCCATTTTGTAAATTTGTTTTTTTGTGTTAAATGCATTTAAATGGAACATTAAGCATAGTAATAATATGCTTAATCTATTAGTAATTGGTAGATTAAATGTAGATAACACCTTTATCAGTTTAGCATGTTATTATAAGATACTAAAGAAGACCTGCTATTTGTCAGACAAATCTTCAAATTACTACACACCTAGTAGTCTACAGAATTAGACAAAGCTATAGATAGAGGTCTAATTTTGTCGACTGCTAGGTCAAATCTTCCTTCGTGCTAGCAGTCTATAGAATTAGACCTTTATTTTAAATGCATTTAACACAATTTTTTTTTTACAAAACTGAACCAATGACATGTTTACAATAAAGAAATAGAATGATAATAATATGCTAAAAATTCTATTATGTTTAATACACGCCAAAGGACCAGTCCCAACAATTCTTAAACATACTTTATCTGATATGATGAATTCATAAACAATTAAGGTTGGAGTAGACATAGTTATCACACAATTTTTTGTGGTACAAGGAAGATTTGGCTAGGTCAAATCTTCCTTCGTGCTAGCAGTCTACATAATTAGACCTTTATTAACAATTCATCATATCAAATAAAGTATGTTTAATAATTTTTGGGACTGGTCCTTTGGCGTGTATTAAATAGAATAGAATTTTTAGCATATTATTATCATTGTATTTCTCTATTGTAAACATGCCATTGGTTTAGTTTTGTAATTTTTCTTGTGTTAAATGCATTTTTCCAAACCAATTGTTAAACAAGAAAGTAGTAGCAGTGAGGAGGGGTCTACTTCTGAGGAGATTGATGAAGATCGCGCACCTCAAAAACCAATTCATAAGGTACCAATCATGTTTTCTATTCACTTATATTTTTGGATTGGTAAATCTCCTTAGTTTTATGTCCTTTCTTTTGATTACTATGGATGAGATATATATCTTACATTTAACATTCAACTTCTTTACATTTTAGAACATGTAGTGTGTTTTTTGAGGATTTTACCAAATCAAATTTTAACATAAACTGAAAACACCAAACTGATTTCTTGCCCTTTCAACTTGACAAAATATTTGCATTTGACCAATAACTGCAAGCAAGACAGGCCTAGAAGGGTTGTAGAAGAAGAATGGTGTAAGTTGAATAGATCAAAGTGAATGGGGTGTTGAAACATGGTAAATAGACCATGATGGGATGATACTTGATGTTAGGATTAGGGTGAAAAGCCTAGTTGAGGGTTTGACATGGTGGAGGCACTAGGTGCACTAGGTGGCCTAGGATGGAGATGATGCTAGGAGGAATTGCCAAGAAATGAGGAAGTGAACTTGTTTTAAATGCATTTTTCCAAACCAATTTTTAAATAAGAAAGCATTAGTAGTGAGGAGGGGTCTACTTTTGAGGAGATTGATGAAGATCATGCACCTCAAAAACCAATTCATAAGGTACCAATCATGTTTTCTATTCACTTAAACTTTTGGATTGGTAAATCTCCTTAGTTTCATGTCCTTTCTTAAATGAAATCACTAAAATATTAAATTCTCTACAACTCTGGTAATCCACTATCCCGTGGAATAGTGAATAGAACAATGAGTCCATATGTGTGTTTGATCATTAACATAAGCATTACATGTCTTTGTACAAAGTTTATTCTAACACTATATTATATCTTATTCTAATTGATATTTTTAATTGGGAAAAATTATGTTTAATAAAATGGAAGTGGTCTCAATAGCATAGAGATATAAAAAGAAAATAAATTTAGAGTTTAGCCCAAGAATTGTGGAATATAGTTTTTGCAATTTCTATACACATTGCTGATTTCATTGCGTTGCACAATGCATATTGCATAGTGCATGAATAATGACTAAATGCAAATAGTTTTTAAATTTTCAATTACAGTCTACTTTGTACAAAGTCAACCTACAAACTAAGTACAAACTTTTGAGAAATTTGATGTATCCAATGACTCTTGTTGCTATGAAGATAGCTACAAGAGGTTGTAGAGCTTGATGATGAAGCTCTTGGTCAAAGTCTCTCTTAACTCTTTCAGCCAGATCACCATCCTTTGAGTGCAAGTGCTAGTATTAATTAGGTTGAACCTTTCATTTTATAGAAAGCTTATTTTATTTACAAATGAGTTAGAATGCTTCTATGTTTTTGTCAGTAGGATTAAAAGGTCTTATTACAATGTTCTTTGTTGTGGGATAGGAGGTCAATATTCATTGTCTTCATTGTGGGGGACAATGAAGATTTGTCTGAGAAGTAGCAGGTCTTCTTTAGTATCGTATAATAACATGCTAAACTGATAAAGGTGTTATCTACATTTAATCTGCCAATTACTATTAGATTAAGCATATTATTACTATGTTTAATGTTCCATTTAAATGCATTTAACATAAAAAAGAAATTTACAAAACTGAACCAATGGCATGTTTACAACAAAGGTGTAATAGAAATCCCAACAATTCTTAAACAAACTTTATCTGATATGATGAATTCTTAAACAATTAAGGTTGGAGTAGACATAGTTATTGTTAGGAATGGGAACACTAAGAGGGGGGGGGGGTGAATCAATGTTCACTATATTTAATCTTTTTACTTTACTCTTGAAACTTAACTTGAATGCTTAAGTACTGAATTGAACATCAACATAAACAAGATACATAAACACAACACATAACACCAATATAGTTACAGGGAAACCCAAATAGGTAAAAACTGGTGCAGGGAACCTCACATTAAGCTCTCATTTTGATAAGTTAGGGAGTTTTTAGAGTTTTATTAGGAGTTTGGAATAAGATCCATTAGGTTGGATCCATATTTGAGTTTGTAAGAGCCAAATGAGCTCAGGAAGGATTAGGGGTCCATTTGGTCTAAATGGCCTAAAAGGTCTCAAAGGGATAATTTTGGTTATTAATGATCTAAAAAAATTCTTAGAAGCTTAAATGACCTAATTAAGGACTTAGGAGACATAACTCATCATTGAGTTGGTCTAAAAGGCCAAATGGCACCTTTGGCAAAAAGTTGCTAAGCAACTTTGCAAAGTTGCTTGAGCAACTTTTGCAACTTTTTGAAAAGTTGCTCAACTGGAAGTTAAGGTGGTTGTAACCACTCATGCTTAGTATATGAGCATGAGATCGATGGATTTCAAGAGCTATTTAAGTTTTGGATTGATTTTCATTATTAATATTTTCCTGTACGGATGTTAGACTATGATACTCATTGATTGCAAGGTTTCTCTATGCCTTGTACGGCCTGTATAGATTGATAAGGGTGAGAAAGACCCATGAAAGTTTAGAGTAGTGTTCTATCTTTAACCTGCATTGATTATTTTGTTTTTAAGTTAGTGGAGTGAGATTTGGCAAGCTTTTCAAGCCACTGGTCTGTAAAGCCAATTTATAGGACCTCCATGCTTGAAATGGCTCTAACCTAAGCATCCACCAGTGGAAATGGCTAAAACCATAGGGGATGTAAGGTTAGAGTCTATAAATAAGGTTTATGCTTTCATTTATGTTGTGGCACCAAGATTTCATGGTCGGAATGGAAGCCCTATGGCTAACTGTTGAAGACAGGTGAGCCAGGACAGGGTATAGAAGGAGTTGGTTCACACACCCATGACTTTGAGGAAAGAACTTAGAGACATTTGTGAAAACCTTGGAGAGTCCCCTTAAAGATTCAAGAGGTTATAGGAAGTGGTTCAAAGTTTGGAGACCAATTTGATGATCATTTGTGCAGACAGGTCCAGAGGCCTAAATAATAGGCTTAAAACTAGGGCATGCTAGTAATTGGTGTTGTGGGTGCATGTAGAAGACAAAAATTAGGATTTGGAAAGGGTTAGTGGATAAATTGAATATTTTAAAGATCTTCTATGAGGGTTTTGGGGATTTTGGAAGTACTAAGACAAAATCAGTCAAAATAGACCTACTAGGAATTGAGGCAATTAGGCCTCCTAGTGAATTTGATACTAAAAGACCTAAGGAAGTAACCAGAAGTGTGGGGAAGGGTTCCTAATGAATCTTGAAGTGTAATGAAATTATTAAAGAGTGGTAGAGATGTGTGAGAAGATACTAAGATAGGGTTTTGGGTTCTAGAGGGGAATTCTAGTGAAGAACCCTAGTGATTTGAAGGCCTAAATTGGTCTTGGTAGTTGTGAATCTTCTAAGTATCAACTATACCTTGGAGGAGAAGTTGATAGAGAGGATCTTGGAGATCCAAATTGGAGAATATAGCACAAGGAGTAACCATTGGATGGTTAAGAGAAGTTAGAAGACTTGGAGAAAACATTAGATCCCAAACCCTCTGCATTAGAGTGGTATCAGAGCAGGAAATTCTTGAAGTTTGTGTATGTCTGAAGGGGAGAAAGAGGTTGAAAACATGCCTCCAAAGGAAATGAGTAGGGGGGCCATAGTGGACTTGGTATAGGAGCTATTGGAAAAGGCTAGCTTGTCAAAACCAAAAGGTAAAAGGATCACCGAATGGGGTGATGAGAGTGAAGATGAAACTAAAAGTCAAATAGGGGAGACCTCTAACAAAGGGAAAGAAATGGTTGAGGATAAAGACAAGGTGTTCTTGGATGCATTCAAATCCATCAAAAAGGATAGAAAGGAACATATACCTTATTGTAGTGGTAGTTTGAATGGCGAGGAGTTGTTGGATTAGATAGAGGCCATTGATAACCAATTTGATTACAAGGAAGCAACAGAGGAGAAGAGAGTCAACTATGCCAAAGCTAGGCTCAAAGGATCTGCATTGGTGTGGTGGAATATGATTGTATCATCTTAAAATGTAAGCACTTCCATGTTAAGAGCATTTAGCCCTCTGAGTAAGTGGTTTAGGGTCATGATTGGCATCTTTGTATTCTCCCTTGTCTTCCACTTCTTCTCTGCACTTGATTTCTTCATTCTAGGTGAAATTAGGGTTAAGGCCTTAAGGACTTTCCTAATTTTCTCTCTTCCATGGCTCCATTTTCTAGGTAGGATTAAAAAATGAGACCTCCTAGTCCTTCATCATATCATTCTAAGGATTTTCTATCTATTCCGGACATTGGGTCCTGTTCAGACATCAATTTCTAAGTTTCTAGCATCTCTGGGATCTTTGTTGCAGAACCTGACAAAGTTAGGGTCTGAGGTCAAAGTCGACCTTGACCCTGACTAGGTCAGGGTCAAGCTTAACCTTGACCTCTTCCCGTCAGGATTTCAAATTCTCATTTGTCGGTAATTTAGCTTTTGGGATAATTATTTCCTGCCTCTGGGTCGACTATTTTGGGTTCCGAAATGGTAAAATCCTTTAATTGTATTTAATCAAGGTATATTTTCTAAAGGTGAGGACCTAATTGAGATTTAATTCTCCAAGGTGGCCCGTCTAGAGGAGTGTGCCCTAGATCACTATAAAAGGAGGCCTTCCTCTCTCATTTTCATCATCAAGTTTTGGTAATTAAGCTCTTAAGTTCTCAAGGTGATCAAGAAAGCATTCATTCAAGTATTCAAGTCTTCTTCTTCATCCAAGTTCTCCATTGAAGATCAAGGATTCAAGCATTCAAGATATTGAAGGGATTTGGCTCAAGCATTAGAGATCTATCATTCAAACCCTAGATCTAGCCACCATGGTGGTGTGGTTTTCCTTCAAGATCCTTTGTTCATCTTCAAGATCCATATCATTGTTTCCTCAAGGTGGATTTCAAGAATACAATTATGGAGGTTTGATCATGTTATGTTCAAGCTTTCATATCAATATATTTGATTACATTCCAAATACATTAGCATATCTATTGAATTGCATAGCTTCATTGTTAGATTCATTTCTACTACTTGCTAGCATTCTCCTATTTCAATTTCAATATTAAGGTTGATTCCAAACCGGGGTTTGACCAAGGCAAACCCCCCAAACAAACAACAAAACCATTTTTCTTGTAGGCACAGATGTGGAATCTCAAATCTAAGAGCAAATTTGGATACCCTTTTCGGTAATCTTTCAGGATTTGCAAACAGAATCGGAATCAGACTTCAAATAAATAATGTGGTCTTTGACCTTTTAAAAGGTCAAAGTCAACCTGTGTGAATTTGGAGAAAAGATTTCTGGGTTTTGTCCGCCTTGACATTTCCAGTCTAGGTAAGATGATGAAATCTTTAGAAAGTTCATATAGAAGCCAGAATTCAGCATTTTCCAGATCTACCCTAATTCAAGGTTAGTATTTGCACTTCAATTTTTAAGCTTAATCCAATTATAGGGAAATATAGGGTTTCTCTCTCTCTTTCAAATTCTTCATAGATTGATTCGATTGTGTATTAACCTTTTGGTTGATCAAATTGGATCTCTCCATTGGGAATTTGGATTTAGGAGTCAATCTCACATTTTTCCCCACACATACAAAAATAGCGGTGATTCCAAATTACCACTATTCAATGATGTAGGATGATAGGATAGCTAATGGGAAGAAGAAGATAGTTTCATGGGAAAGGATGAAAATCAGATTGAGGAAACAATTCTTGCCCACTGATTATGAGATACAAATGTATCAAAGGCTGCAGAATCTGAGACAAAGGGAGCTATCAATCAACACCTACATTGAGGAGTTCAATAAGCTAAGTCTAAGAGAAATAAGGCAGGAAGAAGAGGTAGAAAAGGTAGCAAGATACCTCAATGGATTGAGGCAAGGGATCCAAGATGAAATCAACATGTTGGCTCCTGATAACATGCACAAATGCTTTCAATTGGCCTTAAGAGAAGAGGAGAAGGCTAGGAGGAAGAATGGGAGTGAATTCCAACAAAGAGGTAGGGGTAACAACAATAACATAGGATTTAGGGGTAGGAACACTTTTGGTAGAGGACAAAGCTCAAGTAGGATGGAAGAGACACCATCTAATGACATCAATGGAAGCAATCAGTATAGGGGTTCATTCCAAAGAGGAGGATAGAGGAAGAGGGTGACCAAGAGGTAGGTTTTAGTCATAAGAGAGGACCAATTCAGTCTTCACCGGTAGATGCTATAATTGCAATCAAGTGGGACATACCATGGGTAGATGTCCTAAAAAAGGTTCTACATCATCAATGGGAGAGAGGAGAAATCAATTGGTGCAAGAAGAGGACACCCAAAGTGTCACTTCACCTATCTCCAAGGCAGGGCCAGTATTGGATGGAGAGAATCTCATGTTGAGAAGGAAATTATTGAAGGTTCCTAAGACCATGGAGCCACCTCAAAGAAAGATCCTATTCAAAACTACTTGTAGATCACATGATAAGATATGTAAGGTGATAGTGGAATTTGGATCCACTGAGAACATAGTGTCCATAGAGATGGTTGATAAGCTAAAACTTAGGAGGATACCTCATACCACTCCCTACAAGGCATCATCGCTCAATAAGGGACATCAAATAGTGGTTGATGAACAAACTATGGTTGAGTTTGAGATTGGAGACTAAAAGGACAAGGTCCTATGTGACATATTTCCCATGGATGCATGTCACCTTCTTCTAGGATGTCCATGGAAATACAATGTGAAGGCCATACATGATGGTGAGAGGAAAGCTATGTAATCACCAAGCTAGGAAAGAGGTTTCAAATGGATCCATTACAAGAACCTAATGAGGAGAAGAATGCAGGGGCTAGTGCTATGCTCTTGAGTGGGAAAGAGTTTCTTAAGGTTATGAAGAAGGAGAAAGAGGTCTATTGTGCAGTGGTGGTGAAGCCAAAAGAGGAGGCTAAGGAGAAAGTTAGTATACCCTTAGAGGTACAAACATTGTTGGAAAAGTATCATGAGATAGTAGGTAATGGATTGCCAAATGCATTGCCACCCATGAGGGAAATAAGCCATCAAATACACCTCATTCCTGGAGAAAACTTGCCAAATAAGGTAGCATACAAGATGACACCAAGCCAAAATGTAGACATAGCCAAGAGGATTCAAAATTTATTGGATAAAGGATTGACAAGGAAGATTTTGAGTCCTTGTGCTATACCTAATATCCTTGCACCAAAGAAGGGAGGTACATGGAGGATGTGCACTGATTCTAGGGCCATCAACAAGATTACAATTAGGTATAGATTTCCAATGCCAAGAATTGAAGACTTGTTGGATAATTTGGGAGGTTCTTGTTACTTCTCCAAGGTGGATTTGAAGTTAGGCTATCATCAAATCAGAGTTAGGCTTGGTGATGAATGGAAGAAAACCTTCAAAACAAATGAAGGGCTGTATGAGTGGCTTGTGATGCCCTTTGGCCTCACTAATGCTCCTAGCACATTGATGAGGCTCATGAATGAAGTATTGGCAGACTTCATAGGTAAGTTTGTAATAGTTTATCTTGATGACATTTTGATTTTTAGCAAGTCTAAGGAGGAGCATATGGATCATTTGGAGCAGGTCTTGAGGAGGATGCATAAAGAGGAGTTGATGATCAATCAAGACAAGTGTGAGTTCTTGAAAAATGAACTAGTTTACCTTGGTTTTGTGGTTGCTAATGGCTGCATGAAGATGGATCTTGATAAAGTTAAGTCAATCTTGGATTGGCCTACACCCAAGTCCATAGGGGATGTTAGGATTTTTCATGGTTTGGCATCATATTATAGGAAGTTTGTGAGAAATTTTAGTCATGTGTGTGTACCTATCCTCAACACCATTAAAGGTGGAATCAAATGTCAATTCAAATGGACTAAGGCAGTTGATAAAGGGTTTGAAATGTTGAAAAAGAGGATTGTAGAACTACCTACCTTAAGGTTACCTGATTTCAATCAGTTATTTGTGGTTGAATATGATGCTAGCAAGCTAGCCATTGGAGCAATGCTAACTCAAGAAGGACACCCTGTGGCATTCTTCTCTGAGAAGTTGAATGAGGCTAAATAAAAGTACTCCACCTATGATTTGGAGTTGTATGCAATGGTGAAAGCTCTTAAAAAGTGGAGACATTATCTCCTACCAAGGAAATTTGTGGTCTATATAGACAATCATGCCCTTAGTTTCTTGAATGGGCAAGATAAGTTGAACCAAAGACATCTTAAGTGGGTTGAATCCTTACAAGCCTACACCTTTGTGATCAAGCATAAGAAGGGGGTTAGTAATAAGGTTGCTAATGCTCTTAGTAGAAGAGTCCTAACCATTTATGAAATTTAGTTGCAAAGTGTGAGTATGGAAGACTTGAAAGGTCTCTATAAAGAGGACAAAGATTTCAAGGATGACTATGAGGCATGTGAAAGGTTTAGATAGGGATTCAAGATATAATTCAATGAGTATATGCTATCGGAAGGATTGTTATTCAAGGGACACCTCATGTGTATACCTTAATGCTCAATGAAGGAAAACATAGTGAAGGAGAAGCACTGAGGAAGTTTGGGAGGCCACTTTGGAGTGGATAAGACACTAGAGCAGGTAAATAGGCATTATTATTGGCCTAAGTTACAATAAGATGTTAGGAAGTTTTTGGAACAATGTCAGGTCTGTCAGAGGGCTAAAGAATAGAGCAACAATAATGGACTGTACCAACCTCTATCCATACCTCAAAGGCCTTGGGAGTGCTTGAGTATGGACTTTGTTTTGGGGTTGCCAAAGACACCTAGAGGATATGACATTGTATTTTTTGTGGTGGATTGTTTGAGTAAGATGGCACACTTCATACCATGAAAACAAACCAATGATGCTTCACAAATTGTAGGACTATTTTTTAGAGACATTATTAGGATCCATGGATTGCCATTAAACATAGTAAGTGATAGAGACAACAAGTTTGTGGGCCACTTTTGGAGGATGCTATGGAAGATGTTGGGTACAAATTTATCATTCTCTTCAGCCTACCATCCACAATCAGATGGAAAAATGGAGGTAGTGAACAGGTCACTAGGAAATTTGTTAAGATGCTTGACTAAGCATCATGGATAGTCATGGGATCATATCATTGGGTAGGAATAATTTGCCTATAATGATTCCATTAATAGGAGTATAGGTAAAAGCCCCTTTGAGATAGTCTATGTGAATCATCCTATGGGAATCCTAGAGTTGAGAGATCTCAATTTTCATGATAAGAGGAGTGCTCAAGGTGAGACATTTGTAGAGAAAATGAAGGAGTTGCATGAACAGGTCAAAATGACCTTGCAAAAATAGGGAGATAAGTACAAAGCTAAGGAAGATCAGTCTAGGAAATATTTTCAATTCAAGGTAGGGGATCTAGTCCTTTCCTATCTTAGGAAGGAGAGATTACCCAAGGGTCAACCTACCAAGTTGCTCATGAAGAAGATAGGACACTAGAAGATTTTGCATAAATATGGAAAGAATGCTTATGAAGTGGAATTGCCCCCTGATTTGGGCATTTCACCCATCTTAAATGTGTGTGATTTGTATCCCTATAAGGGACCAACACTAGATATAGGTCCAACTATCCTTTCAGATTTGGGAGATGATGATTGGGTTAAGGATTTTCCAAGCCCACTCCCTTTGAAGTTAGAGAGTATCTTGGATACTAAGGTGATTAAGAAGACAAGGAGAGGCACATATAAGGAGTACCTGGTTAAATGCCAAGGCTTACCTGAGCTGAAGCTATATGGATGATAGAGATGGATATTTTGTTGCATGGAGTCACCATTGAAGACCTCCTAACTCAAGGGACTTGAGTTCTTTGTCCTAGGGGAGTATGGTGTAGGGAACCTCCCATTAAGCTCTACTTTTTATAAGTTAGGGAGTTTTTAGAGTTGTGTCAGGAGTTTGGAATAAGATCCATTAGGTTGGATCCATGTTTGAGTTTGTAAGAGCCAAATGAGCTCAGGAAGGATTAGGGGTCCATTTTGTCTAAATGGCCTAAAAGGTCTCAAAGGGATAATTTTGGTTAGTAATGATCTGAAAAAAGTCTTAGAACCTTACATGACCTAAGTAAGGACTTAGGAGACATAATTCATCATTGAGTTGGTCTAAAAGGCCAAATGGCACCTTTGGCAAAAAGTTGCTAAGCAACTTTGCAAAGTTGCTCGAGCAACTTTTGCAACTTTTTGAAAAGTTGCTCAACTAGAAGTTAAGGTGGTTGTAACCACTCATGCTTGGTATATGGGCATGAGATCAATGTATTTCAAGGGCTATTGAAGTTTTGGATTGATTTTCATTATTAAGATTTTCCTGTACAAATGTTAGACTATGATACTCATTGATTGCAAGGTTTCTCTATGCCTTGTACGACTTGTATGGATTGATAAGGGTGAGAAAGACCCATGAAAGTTTAGATTAGTGTTCTATCTTTAAAATTCATTGATTCTTTTGTTTTTAAGTTACTGAAGTGAGATTTGGCAAGCTTTTCAAGCCACTGGTCTCTAAAGCCAATTTATAGGACCTCCATGCTTGAAATGGCTCTAACCTGAGCATCCACTAGTGGAAATGGCTCAAACCATAGGGGATGTAAGGTTAGAGTCTATAAATAAGATTTATGCTTTCATTTTTGTTGTGGCACCAAGATTTCATGGTCAGAATGGAAGCCTTATGGCGACTGTTGAAGATAGGTGAGCTAGGGTAGGGTATAGAAGGAGTTGGTTCACGCACCCATGACTTTGAGGAAAGAACTTAGAGACATTTGTGAAAATATTGGAGAGTCCCCTTAAAAATTCAAGAGGTTATAGGAAGTGGTTTGAAGTTTTGAGACCAATTTGATGGTCATTTGTGTAGACAGGTGTAGAGGCCTAAATAATAGGCTTAAAACTAGGGCATGCTAGTGATTGGTGTTGTGGGTGCATCTAAAAGCCAAAAATAAGGATTTGGAAAGGGTTAGTGGATACCTTGAATATTTTCAAGGTCTTCAGTGAGGGTGTTGGGGATTCTGGAAGCACTAAGCCAAAATTAGTCAAAATAGACCTATTAGGAATTGAGGCAATTAGGTCTCCTAGTGAATTTGATACTAAAAGACCTAAGGAAGTAACCAAAAGTGTGGGGAAGGGTTCCTAATGACTCTTGAAGTGTAATGAACTTAGTCAAGAGTGGTAGAGATGTGTGAGAAGATCCTAATCTAGGGTTTATGGTTATAGAGGGGAGTTCTAGTGAAGAATCCTAGTGATTTGAAGGCCTAAATTGGTCTTGGTAGTTGTGAATCTTCTAAGTATCAACTATACCTTGGAGGAGAAGTTGATAGAGAGGATATTAGAGATCCACATTGGAGAAGATAGCATAAGGAGTAACCATTGGATGTTTAAGAGAAGTTAGAAGACTTTGAGAAAACACTAGATCCCAAACCCTTTGCATCAAAAACCCCAGTGGGAATTGACACCCACTAAGAACTGCACTAGTGTCTTATGATCCTTGTTAGAAGATTTGCAACCCTATTAGGATTTTTTCTTTACAATACTTTTAGTATAGTGACCTTGTCAAGGGTCAGACCCTGTTAGGATTATTTTACAATAACCCTATTAGGGGTGGGGACACACTGTCCTAAGGCTCACTGCTCAAGTGGTGAAGGCTACAACCTTCTGATCTCAGATACACACTATATCTGTAGGATGAACTGGTGCTATGACACTACTTGTTTGATTAGTTCCTTTGATACACTGGCACTTTGACCTCTTACAAAGCTCTAATACATTCTTACTACTCTTTGCACACTTCTTCTATGCTTATCTTATATCTATTCCAACTTCCATGCTTTATTACAAAGGCACATCTAATATTTATATGCGCTACCAAAATAATTAACTAGGTCAGCCTATAACTGATTACATACAATGCTTACCAAGTGAATTGGCTCAAGCGTATTTAAAAAAAAGATGTTTATATGTTTACAACCTAATTACAATAGGTTCATAGCCTTTACAAAGAAATATTATAACCGCTAATCAAACTAGTAACAGTCGACTGCATACGCTGTTCTGTTTTGGCATTCACTGGCTGTACCTCTTCAACTGTCTGTATCTTTATCATACTATCTTATCTAATCATGTGCTCTTAGACTTAGCATTAATACACACTTACCATCTTAACTTCAATGACACATACCATAACTTGGTCATACGCACGTGCGTTGATGCTATGATTTGCTCGTGCTTTGCTAACTGTCCAGTCTTCTATACTTAGCCATATTCTGACCTTATGGTAATGTGCGCTGACTCCAAAACATTGTATGACTTTATTGCCATAATGAAAACACTATATCTAGTCATATACAATAGTATAGTCAACTTGCCAACAATCTCCCCCTTTGTCATTAATGGAAACAAAGGAATATGGCAAAGTTACTAACTATACCCTTATACAAAATTATTTCTAACTTATATCTCCCTTTATACTTTACACTATACTTCTTCTATACATCATATATGATACTCCAAATTCTATATACAATACTCCCCCTTTGACATTAATGGAAAAGGTGTTCAAAAAATGTATCTACAAGTACTTACAATGTTAAGACATCCAGATATGCTATCTGCAAATTTTGGATCTCTTATTTCCAAAATGCTATCAATGCATTGACAATTTGTAGATGGGCTCATAAGGCATATTGTAGCTTCTCCATCTTCTCCAAGTATGTACTTGGACCTTGATCATATGTCACCATAGTGGCATCGATCTCCTTGATGTTCTAATTTATTATATCTAGAGAGGGTGCAAGAGCATTCCTGAGTTGTGTCTGCCTTGCCCTTATCTTAGACATCTCTTTCTCAGCCTTTTCTATCTTATCTATCTGCCCCTGGTATAGATTGTTGCACATGTTCACATCAGTGGAGGGGTCTTCTACTGATTTCCTTACATTTTCAATCATTGCTTTTGCCTCTTGGATTCTCTTGTAGTGATCAACAGTTAGCTTATCTTGATTCATACAATCTGCAATGATCTTCCTTCCATGTTGCAACAAACTCCTTCAAAGATGCTTGACCAACCTTTAATGAACTTAGGTCAAGTGAAAAGTTACTAACTAGTTCACTTAATCTCTTTTTCATGTAGTTCTCTTTTGCTACTTGAGATGTAGATTCTTCCAAGCTAGAGAGGTTAGTCTTGAAGGCTGTAAGGATGGTGCTAACATCATCAACTGTATGAACCTTAGACACTTTCTTGTCTGAAGGTAATAAGCTATTCAAAATGTTGATTGATTCAACAAAAAAAGGGTTCCTCATTACCGGTTTCTCTTTTTCTTTTTCCATAGCTAAAACACTGATCTTTATTAGGTCTTCTTCTCCCCAAGAGTCCAAGCTAGTGGTGTCTAGTTTCAAACTTGACAACAATGATGCTGAGGGTAATGGAGTGATATGAGTGCTATCCATCATTTCTTTCTTTACTCTAATTGGCATTTCAACAAATGGTTCATCTGTTGGTTTACTTCCTTTTACCTCTTCTTCTCCTTTCTCCTCTTCTACCTTTTCTTCCTCTTTTTCAATCTCCTTCTCTTCTTCTTCTTCTCCTGTTAGATCTTCTATTAGTACTTCTTGTAGCTTGGGTGTCACCACATAGAGTTTTAGCCTCTTGTGTGCTCACAAAGGCTTCCTAAAACTTATCCAAGTCTTTATTTGTGGCCGCCATGGCTATTTATACATTATCAATGAAGATTGTATCATCCCTTTGTATCTCAGTAATGGGCATAGACTTTAATACCTCTATAGGTGTTACCACTGTAGGTGCTGAATCCTGAGGACCTATCATTGGTATATTGGTGGTCTCTATTGCTTTATCTTGCTTACTAGGTGCTTGAGTGATGGTCACAGATGAAGGTTGCATGCGCTACTCTAAGAATACCTTCTCAAAGGCCTTTTTTGTCTCCTTTGTTATCAACTCATAGTCTTTGTTCATAATGTGTAGTGTTCTCATCTTTGTTCTTAGATGTGGCTTCACCAAATTCAATAGTAGTGTCTTTTCTTCAACATAACATACTAGAATATTGTCATCCAGTGTTTGTTCCCTAATTCTAAAGTCCTCTTCAGTGGCTTGTCTCTTTAAGGTATCCAAGATCTCCCATACCTTTTCTGGAATGATTGTCTTTAGTTCAAGAATTATCTTTTTGAATTTTATCATGTGCTTGATCAACATCTCATGAATCTCAAACTTATCAATTTCATGATATCTATCATAGAACTTGGCTATCTAAGCTATCCTTCATTCTTCTACTACTCTAGCCCTTAACACTTGAAGACTAGGTAGGAATCCTACCTCCGGAGGTGGCTGCACATTTTTCACTCTTCTTCTTGTGGCTCTAGTTGAAGGGTGGCTTGCGAAAGTTTGTTTTCTCCTCTTAGGCATCTTAGGAGAAGCTTTTGTGGACTCAATATCAATTGTAACAGTGGGCACATGACTAATATCATCAATTTTATCTTGTTTCTTCTTTGGATCATCAGTCTTCTCAATCTTGACTTTCTTCAGTTTAGGATCATCAGTTTTGGCTTCCACTGTGGATGCGCTCTCAATCTCCAATGCTATATTTTATTCCCTTACTTTATCAAGGTCTTCCTATTTTACACTATGAATTCTAAGTATCTCAGATGTAATCTTAGAGGCTTTCCTCTTAGTTGTTGCACTGTTCAGAACTGCATCAACTTCCCTTGTCTTTTCTTCATAAGTACCCCACCTAGGTTCATTAGGGTCCTTAGGTGCTGAAAGTAGTACTTGTGCATATGCTTCCAAGATTGGTTCCTCAACTTGATATCCAAGTGGATGGATCCACTTTGTTCTAGGTTCAACTGCTTCCATACATGTTATATCAGTTTCTACCATAAAGAAAATGCTGTCTTTGTATTTTTCTACAATTCTGAATTTCCAACTTCCATTCTACAATTGATCAAGTAGTGCGCTCTTGCACATAGCCTCAAATAATCTCCAAAAGTTTAAATCCAAAGTTGCATACTCTGAGAGTGAGTATACCAGCCGCGCAGGGGTCTAGAGCTCAATTATATCCCCTTATGACCCTAAGGGTCATTCATCCAGATGTAGAGGGTGTGTCCACTTTGGATGCATCCAATACATACTCATCAACCTTATCCTTCTTTGCCTCTAACCAAATCAAGCTTGCATCTTCTGAAGCTTTCACAAACTTGACTTCTCGTTCGGTATCCAATATTGATTCTTCTAGCTTTTTAGGGCTTTCCTGACTTTGCATTCTTGATCTACAAAACTTTGAGATGTGTCAAACCTTGTTACAAGAGTGAAAAATAACTAGAGGCCTTAAATTCCTCAGCGCATTGATATGGGTTACCATTTTACACTGTCTAGCTGAGTGACCATTATAATTACATATCTGTTATGTAATATTCTGAGAACTTATTACATTTGGTTGATTTTGATTTGTTTGATTATGACGAGTCTTGTTCTTTTGACTTGTTCTAAAATTCATAACTCTATGACCAAATTTATTGCATGAATAATAGTAACCATTGAAAGGTCTTACCTCTTTACAATTCCTTGCTATATGTCCATGCTTGTTACATTCATAACAAGTTCAGTCTACTAGCTTGTGCTCATCCTTAGATGGTTCAATATTGTTTTTAGTTTGATTTTCAGTCTTCTTAGCATCTGTGGTGTCTTCTGGTGCTTTCATTCTTTCTCACATGTTGTTAATATGATTTTGTGCTTCATTGAATCCAATGGCGCTGGTATCTCCTTTAAGCTTCTGAGCATATAACTGAGATTATATCAGATCCTTACTTGTGTGTAATTTATCAATGTGATTCTTTGCTTCAATTAATTCAGATTCTAATTTTTCTTTGTTTTTTCTTAGCTCCAAGATTTCCATGTTTTCTTGCCTCAATTCTTCATTTAGTTGAAGTTTCTCTTTGATCTGTTCATCATAGAATTCTTGATTGTTAGTTAGCTTTTCATCCAACTCTTCAATCTGATCTTGTAAAGACGTGTTCTCCTCATTCAACTTCTTAACCATTTTTCCCAAATCATTGTTTGTACAGTCCTTCAAATCTTGTCTCAGTTTCTTGATGAATACTTGTGTACTACTGACTTTCAATTTTAGTTCTTCAACTTCTTTCTCAGATCTATCAAGGTATTCAAGAGCTGCCATAAGATTCTTCTTCATATGTTTTTCTTCTTCTGAACCCATTGATCTCCTCAAGTGGTTAAACTTCTCTTTAGAGGACCATAGCTTTGATACCAATTGTTAGGAATGGGAACACTAAGAGAGGGGGGGGGGGGGGGTGAATTAGTGTTCACTATATTTAATCTTATTACTTTACTCTTGAAAATTAAATTGAATACTTAAGTACTGAATTGAACATCAACATAAATAAGACACATAAACACAACACATAACACCAATATGGTTACGGGGAAACCCAAATAGGTAAAAACCCCAGTGGGAATTAACACCCACTAAGAACTGCACTAGTGTCTTATGATCCTTGTTAGAAGATCTGCAACCCTGTTAGGAGTTGTTCTTTACAATACTTTTAGTACAGTGACCTTGTCAAGGGTCAGACCCTGTTAGGAGTCTTTTACAATAACCTAGTTAGGGGTGGGGAGACAGTGTCCTAGAGTTCACTACTCAAGTGGTGAAGGCTACAACCTTCTGATCTCAGATACACACTATATCTGTTGGATGAATTGGTGCTGTGACACTGCTTGTCTGATCAGTTCCTTTGATGCGTTGATGCTTTGACCTCTTGAAAATCTCTAATACATTCTTACTACTCTTTTCACACTTTTTCTTTTCTTATCTTATCTCTATTTCAACTTCCATGCTTTATTACAAAGGCACATCTAATATTTATATGCGCTACCAAAACAATTAACTAGGTTGGCCTATAACCGATTACATACAACACTTCCAAGTGAATTGGCTCAAGTGTGCTTACAAAAAAAGATGTTTATATGTCTACAACCTAATTACAATAGGCACATAGCCTTTACAAAAAAATATTATAACCGCTAATCAAACTAGTAACAGTTGGCTGCATACTCTATTTTGTTCTAGCATTCATTGGCTGTACCTCTTCAACTGTCTGTATCTTCATCATATTGTCTTATTTGATCATGCGCTCTTAGACTTAGCATGAATACACACCTACCATCTTAAATTCAAGGGTGCATACCATAACTCAGTCATACGCACGTGCGCTGATGCTTTGATCTACTGGTGCTTTGCTAGCTGTCTAGTCTTCTATACTTAGCCATATTCTGACCTTATGATAATATGCACTGACTCCAAAACATTGTATGACTTTGTTGCCATAATGAAAACACTATATCTAGTCATATACAATAGTATAGTCAAATTTCCAATAGTTATCACATAGTTTTTTATGTGGTACAAGGAAGATTTGTTTAGGTCAAATCTTCCTTCGTGCAAACAGTCTACAAAATTAGACCTTTATTAACAATTCATCATATCAGATAAAGTTTTAAGAATTGTTGGGACTGGTCCTTTGGTGAGTATTAAATAGAATAAATTTTTTAGCATATTATTATCATTCTATTTATTTGTTGTAAACATGCCATTGGTTTAGTTTTGTAATTTTTCTTGTGTTAAATGTATTTTTCCAAACCAATTGTTAAACAAGAAAGCACTAGCAGTGAGGAGGGGTCTTCTTCTGAGGAGATTGATGAAGATCGTGCACCTCAAAAACTAATTCATAAGGTACAAATCATGTTTTCTATTGATCAAAATTGCACTCAAAATAAAAATCATGGTGGCAGCCACTTAGGGACCCAAAAAGAGAAAATAAACCAAAATCGTTCTTTGTCCTATTTCCTTTTAACAAAGTCTCAACTATCAATGATACAATACATTTGATGCCCTAAGCTATCAATACAAATGGGGCCTAGCTAGAAGCTCACGGGTTGTCCATTTGATAACCACAGTCAACACTTCAAAATAGTGAATCGATATCCTTGAGCACAAGCACCAATAACATCGAATAATGGAGATAAAGCACAGGCTAGGGAATGACACCATTAGAATGAGGTCATTTCAGAGAGCATCTCAACAATATACAATGGTCATGCCAGTAATATCTGTTGGAATCATTTTCCATTGCACCAAAAGCTTGAACTATCAATGCCTGATACAAATGTCAGATTTAACTCGATCCACAGGAGGCGGTTAAGCCATGTCACAAATCTCCAAGGAGGTGCTGACCACCAAGTCAACAATCTCCCCCTCAACACTGACTGAGCCTTCAGCACCCATTGAAGGGAGACTCGAACTTGTGACCCAAGGCTCTGATACCAATTGTTGGAATCATTTTCCATTGCACCAAAAGCTCAAACTGTCAATGCCCAATACAAATGTCAAATTTAACCCGATCCACAGGAGGCGGTTAAGCCATGTCATGAATCTCCAAGGAGGTGCTGACCACCAAGTCAACAATCAACAAACGTGAATCCAAACATTTCAAAATAGTGAATCAATATCCTTAAGCACAAGCACCAATAACATCAAATAATGGAGATAAAGCACGGGCTAGGGCACGACACTAGTAGAATGTGGTCATTTTAGTGAGCATCTCAACAATATACAATGGCCGTGCCAGTAATATCAACAAACATGAATCCAAACATTTCAAAATAGTGAATTGATATCCTTGAGCACAAGCACCAATAACATCAAATAATGGACATAAAGCAAGGGCTAGGGCATGACACCAGTAGAATGGGGTCATTTTAGTGAGCATTCATGATCAAAATGCAATGCATTTGAAATTCACGGTCGAATATGATGCCAATCAAAGATGAAGAAATCACATACCTTCTCTCATGCTCAACTTTCACTCGCTCATTTTCTCTACAATCAAAATAAAAATGATTTGGCCTTTTCACTTTTTTTTTCATCTATACCGTGAAACTGTTCTGATAGTATATTTAAAACCCATCGGAATACCAACACCATTAGGGACTATTACAAAAAATAACACCAAATTCATAAAAAAAGAATTGACCGTCGGAAGTTTTCATCAAAATTTGGCCCCAAATGTAGTAGTGTGTGCATCCACATCAGTGTATGGTTGGCCACACAGACCTGGAAACTCATTGTATGTCACTTGATAATTTTTCATAGTCAACCACTACATCATGACTGATTCAACCCCACAATATTCAGATCCATGTGACATCATCATTTTTATATGTTTAAAATTAACATTCATTTAGTCATTATTTTGGGTTGCTGGCTTTTTCCTGCAACGGTCATACGACCCTTAAATTTAATTATGTGGGTTGGTGATTTCATCGATATTTAAATTATTTAGACCCCTCACCATTTGCATTTTTATATTTTCAATTCAACTTTGGAGGCCCATAACTTGGTCATACAAACTTCTTTTTTAGTGTAATTTTGTTATTATTATTTTGGGTATAATTTCATAAATGTTTTAGGGTTGGTGTTATTTTTTGGTTTTGGTGGACAAATTTTTCAAAAATCTCATTTTTTGGCGATTGTACCTATCCAATCCTTGATTCTATGACTTTTGGGACTCCGTTCAAGCTCATATAGACTTATTTTCAGGTGCTTTTTTTAAAGTGCATTTTTTTGTCTACTTTTTGGACTTGCTATAATTTGTAGTTATTTTGGGTAGAAATATCACTTTAATATCTAGTTATTTTTTGGCCATTTGTGATTATTGTAATGCTAGGATTTCAACTTGATCCTTAGCAATATTGTTTTGAGTATGATTTTCCTTCCATAAGGCAGTTGTAAACATCAAAATTAGAAGTCTACTTAGCTCTTATTTGGCAAGTAGCAATTGTACATGCACTATATATAAAGTGCCAAAAGCATCTTTCTTTTTGGGGGTTTCTTTGATGGAGTGAATTTTTTTTTAGGATTGTGTCTCTTTATCTCTTGTGATCTTTCTTTTTTCATCATGGGTTCTCCTAAATTTCAACTTTTAACTCCACATAATTATGCTTCTTAGAAAATTGATGCATGGAGTAAGCTAATGGAAAAAGGATTAAGTCACTATATTTATGGAACTATTACTACACCATTTGACCCTAAAATGGATCCTAATTATCAATGAGAATTGCTCACTAAAAATACTATGGCTCTTGGAACTTTGAGGAAGTATGTATCATACAATCACATCTTTCAAATTTGATCAATTGTATGGCCAAGTTGATGATGCTAGGGGACTTTGATAAAATACAAGGCTATGTAACTAAATCTATAGATCTTAGAGCCAAACTCAAGGATTTTGGCATGGATAAAAAGGATAAATAGGAGATCCACAATCTATTGGAAAATCTTCCATCATAATATGTAGCATTTGTTTCTAGCTTCCAAACCCATTAGTTGACAATGGGTGCTTCATACCGTGATCAGTGAAAACCTAACCTTTTTGGAACATACCTATACATTCAAACATTATCCTAAGCAGCATATACTAACCATATAGTAAATCTATTTGCATGACACCTCAGAGAAAGCTTAAATATGAGCACCCTATCACTGTTTAATTTACTCTTAGATTAGGGACGTGGGTGTGCTCTCAAAACACTAGGAGCATGTCCCCAATGTTTTTTAGGAAGGTTTAGGACCATTTAGGAACCATGGAAACTCCATAGTGGCACATAATCAGGTATGGTGAACCTGATTTACCCCTAGAGTCCCAAGGAACCAAATGAAGCTAGAATGTGGATTTGAGCTATGAATGCTTATGCTAAGTTAATTTTAACCAAATATAAGTGTGATACGATGAAAATGATATGAAAATAAATAAATTAAGCTATGTTAGTCCATTAAGCTAAGATAGTGTGAGTTATGAAAGCATATAAATGAGTTAAATCTAACAATATTAGAATTTAAGCTAAGTCTAGATGCAAATGAGCATGATAACAATACTTAATATGAAATAGGTGAATTCATCCTATTTTTCTCTTGGAATGAGGTGTATTTATAGGATTTTAGGAAGGGCTTGGGTTAGAAAGGAGAGTTGGAGTTAGAGTCAGGGTTAGGGGTAGAGTTTGGGGGTATGGTTAGAGGTATGGTCAAAGGGATAAGGGTTAAGGGTTGCTCACACATGTGTGAGAAACACTTGGGATGTGTGATTATGGAAAAATGGTGGAAGAGGAGACACAAGCTAGGAATCACCCTCTAAGAAGGTTTAGGATGGGATTAGGAAAGGGTAGATAGGTTTAGGGTTTTCTAGAAGTTTCTAAGGTTTTAGGGTTTAAATAAATATTTAATTTATTTAAGGATTGTGACATAATTTATTAAATATTAATTAATAAATTGGAGGGAATATCATCCAAATTGGATTCAAATGCTTTTGGGAGGGATTCTTTTATTAAATGTATTTATTTAAAATAGGAGAAGGGATAATGACAGTAAAAACTAATTAATTAATTAATCAATAAATGATGATGTCATCAAGGGATTTTACAATATAAAATATTTTTATTTGGCAAAGGATTTTTAGGTGTCTACATTTTGCCCCTCTTTGGTGCGATGCCGCAAGTGGTGTGGCATCAAAGACAAGAAAATAAGATGCCCCAGGCTAGAATAGAAGATAAGGGGTTGTGCCCCCTCGAGAAAATAATGCAAAGAGGAAACTGTGTGGAATTTTTTCGAAAGGAACACCGAAAGGAAGGGAAAGGATGAAGAAAGATGGAAAGGGGGGATAAACAAACATCCTTCCAAGAGAAAAGATGGATGAATGCAAGATGAGGTGAACTGCAGGAGGCAAGATGAAGCTATATGAAGGATGCAAGATACAAGATTAATCTATATGATGTAGGATGAGGGGGATTTGGAGAGATCATTGTGTAAATGTGGAGAGCACAACCTAGTTTGATATAGCAATGCTAAAAACCTACCAAGGTTACTAGGAACACAAGGCCTTGTCACCAACATTGCATAGGACTGATGTGAAAAGACATGCAAGGGTTTCCCTAGCATCACACATGAACCCAAAAGGAGGCATGGTAGAAATGATGCTAGAGAAACCAAAAACAAATGACATCTCCCAAGTGCACCATGTAACCTAGAAGATCACATGTGAAATGTGCAAGGGTCATGTTTGAATGACTCACAAGTAGAAGCAAAAGATCAAAAGATCAAAAGACCTTGCCCCAGATCACCCTCATTCAAAGCACACCATGATATAAAGGATCATGGTGACTGTGAGGAGAGGAATAAAAAGAAGTCACAAAAGATAAACAAGATCCAAGGAAAAAATCCAAGACCAACATGATAAATCCAAAAAATGTCCTTTGCTAAGGAGAAGGATTGATTTGATTGATGGGGGGAAGATTAGGTCAGAACATGAGGAAGGATACATCCTACACAAACCCAGGTTGATTGATGGAATATTAGTTCAGAAATGAGTAAGGATACATCCTCAAGGACCCGTTTGATGAGGAGAATGTGTGTTGTTGTTGGAAAATGATGAGACAAGGATAATCACATGATCAAGGATAGTCAACAAAAGATGTTGCTGAAGTACAAGGCTGGGTGGGACAAGTTATCAAATCAAATGTTACTATAGGAATGATGAGGATATGTACAAAAAGATGCAACAAGATGTACAAAGGATGTGGAAATATGTACAAAGGATTTGAAAAGATAAGAAAAGGTCCAAATAACCAATGAAATAACAAGTATCTCACACATCTCTTTCCATAGGTGGGATGATGGATAATGATTGATTGGATTGAGGATGATGGAAGATATTGGATGATGAGGATGGTGGAGGATTACTAAGTGTTGGGAATGAGTTGCTGCTTCCTGATGTAGGATCATAGAGGATAGGATTGTCAACCTAAGATAGACTATTGATCTTCAGAAGATGGGATCCTTGCCAGCGTATGCTAATCTCTTGCTCGAGATGATGAGGCCTACAAAGACAATTATGAGATGCCCTAGAAAAAACTTAGTCAAAAGGTAGTGCTGGGATGATTCTAATTTAGGATAAGGAATGATCAACTCAAATGATATGACATGAAGTAGATGGTGGATAACTAGATAAAGATTCCTATGACAAGAGATAGGTAAGACACTCGAACCTAAAAAAGGACTAGGGGATGATTGTCAAGAAGCACGTAGCTGGATAGGTCAATGGTCACGATGACTCAAGGGCTAATTTACATAAAGGATGAGACCAAAAGAACATATGTAAAAATGAGCTTAGGTGGAGACATGACTGATGCTATGGTACAAGATTCAAGATAGGATGTACAAGGGATTGAGGATGAAGTTGATGCTACAAAGATATGAAAGATGGTGCCCCAGTTGGGCTGGAAAGCCAAGATGGACTAATGGTGGATAGGTTGATGATGGATGATGTGTCTTGAAATGACATTAATTTGGGAAGGTTGCATCCCAATGATGATGATTGGATTGAGATCAAGGCTTTTCGCAAGACTAGGCTCAAGACTAAGGATGTGTTTGAATTTCTTGGCTTGGTCTTGGATTTTGTCCTTTAGATATTTCAACATGCTTTTAGACAAGATCTTAACTTGATAGGATCAATGTGGATATAATTATGGAGGATGTATGGATGGATTCTTTAGATGGAGTGGATGGAAGGATGGGAAATTCTACAATTATGATGGCCAGAAGAAGGGTGGACTCATGAGGTTCATTGAATGTGCTTTGGATAATTCTAGGAGATGGAGATGTGGATGGGAATTGGATGGAGTCCACTGATGGAAGGGACTTAATGATGCTAGGAGATGGAAGCTGATCAATAAGTGGGATATATGGAAGAAGGATGATAGGTGTAAGAGGCTGATGGGCCTCATTAATGATGGCTTCACATGAGGAAGTGATATGGCATGGCTCATCAACTTCAGGGGAGGGATTTTTTCTAGCTTCCTTGTGAAACTCCTTGGAGACTTTCATGGTGGAGATTGAGGTGAAGGATTAGAATGTGTAGAAGATGGGGAGCTAGGATAGTCCACACATGAGGGTGGGATAGTGGATTGTGAGCTTGGTTGAGGGGATGACTATGTAGAAGAGGGATCGTAGGATGGCTTGGCTAGATAGTTCACATAGGTAGGCATAGAGGAAGCTTGTGAACTTGATTGACTAACTGATGGGATGGGGGTGATGGATTGAGATATGGGATATGAAGTGGATTGAGGTATGCATTCTTCTTGTGGAAGGGGATTTGTGGCAATGTAGGTAAGAATGGAAGATGCTAGATTGAGATAGGATATAATGGATGGGGGATCAAGATAGGATGGGGGATTAGGGTAATGGATTGGAAGACTAGGATCTTGGATTTGAAAATGGGTTGGAGGGTAAGGGGATGGATGATTTGGATAAGGAATGTAGTTGGTAGTGTTATTGTGAAAAGATGGTGATTGGGATATGATCATGGAAGAAGATGGAGGTAGGAAGGATGTATGCAGGGGATATGTATGCTCAAGATAGGAGGAAGGTGTGGATGAATAGGATAATGGATTTCCCTTGTCAAAGGCATGATAAGGAGTACTAGTGGATTTTCATGAAGTCATGATAGGATAGTTTGGAGGAGTGATTGGATTATGGGGGATGTTTGGAGCAAGTCTCCTATGGTTTTCAAAGTATTCATCATGATCAACAAGACTATCATCATCATTGGGATAGGATGGAATGGGAGAAAAGACATGACAACCAAACTCATCATAATAGATTTGAGACATGCTGATTTGTAGATGAGTTGGATAGGGATGAAGGATGAAGATGGATTAGAAGACTAAGGTGATGAAGATGGATTAGAAGACTAAGGTTTAGATTAGGATGACATAGAAGCTCAGATTATGATTGGATTTGGCTCAAGATAGGAGGAAATATTGACTCTAGAGGAAGACATAAAGGGGATGGGGGATGACCAAGATGACTCTGCTAACATAGGATATGGGGAGGAAAGAAGGAAAATGCTGGACATAAAAGATGTGGGATGACCAGAAGACCATGATTAGGAGACTAGGATGACAAGATTTTGAAAGATTTAGATGAATTTTGGATTTGGAGGATTAGAATGATATGGAAAAAGATTTGGTGTGTAGAACTCTTCATTTGTGTATGTTCAATAGATGTTTTGTACCGAGTCTGAAACTTCAAAAACACATCAAGCAAGAACTACCTAATGAAAGGCTAGTATCAAAATATTTGCTCATAGCTTGGTACCCCAAAAGGGATACAGATGGTGAGTAATCTTAAGGTGATCTAGGAAACCACTTGGATCGGTCCTTGCACAAATATTTTGATACCTTTGGGAGTAGATCGTGAAACCTCTAATTAATAGGTATATGATTTGGTCCATGGAGTCCTCCCAATTAGTTTGTATGTGCGCGACTCACTTAAGAGCCTTGTTGACCATGCCGAAATAGTATGGATATTCACCTCCCTTGGGATACCATCAACACGCATCACCCAAGCTTGAGGGGATGAAGCAAGAGTTTTCTCAGTGCTTTGTTTCTATACCAGATGGGGAAGTACCAGTTTGACATTTTTCTCCAAAGAGGAAGCACTTTTATCTTTGGACAGACCTCGCTAGAAGTAGAACAAATGAACTTGTCCTAGTTTAGTTTCTTTTATGTCACTTAGTCTAAATAGGATTTACATAATTAAAAGAAAAACTCCTATAAGCACATTAAAGAGAGTTTATTTCCAAATTGATTAAGTGTTTTTCAAACTAATAATTGCAAACACACATGTTTAGGATTTTGATTTGTTCATTATTTGAAATAAAAAAGGAAAGCTCTTTTGAAAAAGATGTTTCAAGTTTTTTACCCTTTTGCATTCGAGATTGAGTTTTCCTTTTAGGATCCCAAATTGAATTTTGAAATGAAATGAAGTTGTTTTGTTTTAACTTTGTGCATTCAAGATTGTGTTTTTA
The DNA here is from genome assembly GCA_027943335.1 of Chamaecyparis obtusa. NCBI lineage: Eukaryota > Viridiplantae > Streptophyta > Pinopsida > Cupressales > Cupressaceae > Chamaecyparis > Chamaecyparis obtusa. The sequence goes on from BSBK01003542.1 coordinate 549,694, forward strand.
TTTAGGACTCTAATGTAATGACTTTTTGATATTGACTTTGGTTCATTTCTTTAGGGTCATTCAAGATTTTGTGTTTTAGGATTCACTTTTAGAGCCAAAATGAGGTGTTCCTAGATTGCCTTAGGAATGCATAAAACCTTAAAAAAAACTCAATATTTTGAAATTGAAGTCTATTTTAGCCAAGAAAAATGCATCAAGATTGATTTAGGAACCTTTAGGATTGGTTAGGAATTGTTTAGGAAAGACATGCAAATTTAGTCCTTTTTAAGCACTCAAAGTTTGAAGTGTTCCTAGATTGCATGAAGCCTTAAATCACTTAAGTTTGGATGAATGAAGTTATTTTTAGGAAAAAAAAAGAATCAAGAGTGAATTTTATCCCTTTAGGATTGATTAGGAAATGTTTAGGAAAGACATGCAGATTCTTTGCTTTAAACACTCAAGATTGTATGAAAAGTTCATTTTAAGCCCAAGAAATGAGGTTTGTTAGTTCCTAAACATGAAAGAGAGTTATATAGCCTTAAGAATATGATGATTTGGTGATAAAATTTTCCTCCAAGAAGTACCTGCAAGAGCATGGGGTTAGAACTTACAAGTTTGAACCTTAGGGTCATTAGGAGCCCCAAATGGACCCTAAAAACCAATAAAAACCAAGTTTAGGCCTTCACACAAGCCCTGTGCTTCCCATATGACAATGAAAACCAGGAATTTTTTCAATTTTGACATTACATAAGTACCCAAATGACAATACATAAGTACCCATAGAAATAATTGATGCTAGGAGGTGGGAAAAGGCCCAAAATAAATGCAAAATGCCTCAAATGACAATATACATGTTACCATATGAAACTTGGGGGGATACCATATGAAAATTAATGCTAGTGAAGGAATTTTCTATGACTCTACAGCTAAGGATGTCCGGGATGCTTCAAAAAAGTGAGTTTTTTGGCTCATAAACCCCTAAAAATGCAATTTGAAGAGCGTGGTGGGGTCCCACCGGGCGTGCCAAAATGTGATCAGTGAAAAAATAACCTATTTGGAAAATTATTAGACATTCAAACATTATCCTAAGAAGAATATACTAAGCATATAGTAAATCTATTTGCAAGACACCTCAGATAGAGCTTAAACGGGAGCACCCTTAATTCACTGTTTGACTTGCTCTTAGATTAGGGATGTAGGTGTACTCTCAAAACATTAGGAGCATGTTCCAAATGATTTTTAGGAAGGTTTAGGACCATTTAGGAACCATGGAGACCCCATAGTGGCACAAAATCAGGTATGGTGAACCTGATTTGCCCCTAGAGTCCCAAGGAACCAAATGAAGCTAGAATACAAATTTGAGCTATGAATACTTATGCTAAGTTGATTTTAACAAAATATAACTTTCATATAATGAAAATAAATTAATTAAGATATTTTAATCCATTAAGCTAAGCTAGTGTGATTTATGAAAGCATAGAAATGAGTTAAATCTAACAATATTAGAATTTAAGCTAAGTCTAGATGCAAATGAGCATGATAACAATACTTAATATGAAATAGGTAAATTGGTCCTATTTTTATCTTGGAATGAGGAGTATTTATAGGATTTGAGGAAGGGATTTGGTTAGAAAGGGGATTCAGGGTCAGAGTTAGGGTTAGAGTTAGGGTTAGGGGTAGAGTTTGGGGGTATGGTTAGAGGTATGGTCAAAGGGATAAGGGATAAGGGTTTCTCACACATGTGTGAGCAACACTTGGGGATGTGTGATTAGGGAAAAATGGTGGAAGAGGAGACATAGGCTCTCATTTATGGCTGTAAGAGCCATTAATGAGGGTGTAAGGGGCCATTAATGAGTCTGTAAGGCTCATTAATGAGGGTGTTGACCAGAAGTCAAAGGATGAGGGTTTAGACTAAGAGGGTTAGGAATCACCCTCTAATAAGGTTTAGGATGGGATTAGGAAAGGGTAGATAGGTTTAGGGTTTTCTAGAAGTTTCTAGGGTTTAAATAAATATTGAATTTATTTAAGGATTGTTACACAATTTATTAAATATTAATTAATAAATTGGAGGGAATGTTATTCAAATCGAATTCAAACGCTTTTGGGAGGGATTCTTTAATTAAATGTCTTTAATTAAAATAAGAGAAGGGATAATGACAATAAAAACTAATTAATTAATTAATAAATGATGATGTCATCAAGGGATTTTGCAAAATAAAATATTTTTATTTGAAAAAGGGTTTTTAGGTGTCTACACATACATATTCCTTTACAAATATGTTGATGTTAGAGAAATAAAAATTGACGAGGATGAAGATTCTCAAGTCTTCAAAGTCTAAGGCTTTTATAGAAAGTCAAGGGAATCAAGGAAAGGGTTCCTATAAGAATAAAAAATAGTGGAAGTCAAAGACACAAAAAGAGAAAGAACAATCAACCTCCTGACAATAAGGTGATTCTTCATCTTATTCCTAGAAGAAGGGAAATAATTCTAAGAAGGATATACCACCTTGTGCATATTGCAAGAAACCTAATCTTGATGAGCATCATTACCACACTAAGAAGATTGATGAGCTGACAAACTTACTCAAGAATAACAACATCAATGTGCCAAATGCTTCCAACGAGGAGGACTCATCACTTACACTTCAAAAGGAAAATGGAACACATTTATGACAAATACAAATTCTTCAGGGCCTTGTATAATTTGACTCAGGTGCCACTCATCATATGGGTTCTTCAAAGGAAAAATTTTATTCATTGGAGCCATCTAAGGTACCTCACATTTTTTAAGGAGATGATACACAAGTGGAAGTTAAAGGGAAAGCTTCAATTGAGATGGATAATGGAACATTCAAAGATGTCCTCTATGTTCCCAACTTAAGCATCAATCTCCTTTCAATTTACCAAATCAGTCACTATGGAGGTAGAAAGAAAGTTCTGTTCCTAATTTAATTATGGTAAAAAAACTTTAGGATGATACTTTGGTAGCAGTGGGAAAACAAAATCGTAAGTCTTTGATCATTCTCCCACTTTGTGCCTAAGTCTCCTTCTAAAACCTTGTTTACACATTCAAATTCACAAAGTAAGTTATGGCATGAGTGGTTTAGAAATCTCAACTACCACTATATTCAACAACTGAGCACCAAGAACATAGTCAAAGGTCTACCTATAATAAAGTTTTCTAAGGGTGTATAGGTTGTTTAGTGGGTAGGAATCCATTAAATAAGGTTGAAAAAGGGAATTCTTGGAGAGCATCAATTCTTCTTGAGTTGGTTCAAAATTATATAGCAAGCCCCTTTCCAGTGATATCATTAAACAAGGCTCGCTATGTCCTCAAATTCATTGATGACTATTCTCACTTTACATGGGTCTAATTTCTTGGTCACAAGAGTGAAGTGTTTGACATGTTTCTTACCTTCAAGGTTCACGTTGAGAAGCAATCAGGGAAATCCATCAAGGTTCTATGAACATATAATGAAAGGGAATATGTGAACTCAAGACTTATGAACTTATTAACACTTGAGGGGATTGATATTTAGCATTTGATTTCATACACTCATAGAAAAATGGTGTTTTAGAAAGGAATAATATAACTCTTATAGAAATGGCTAGCTCCATTATTCATGCTAGGTCTCTTGATCCATATCTTTTAGAAAAAGCTATAAGTTGTGCCAGTCACATTGAAAATCAAGTTCCTCATAAAGCCTTGGATGGAAGCACTCCTTTTGAGGCTTGGTGTGGTAAAAGACTAGTTCTAGAACACTTCAGAGTCTTTGGTTGTCCTAATTGGGCACACATACCTCCATAGAAATGAAAGACATTGGAACCTCAAAGTAGGCCTTGCATATTTGTTGGATGTCCTAAAGGTGTTAAGGCATTTAGACTTATGGATCTTTAGACACATGAGATATTTAAATAGAGAGGAGTGTTCACTTTGAGGAAATTTATCCTAGCTTGGAATCTAATCCTCCACCTCCTCTATTTTTTGTGGAAAGTGATGACAATGATTTGTATGATGATACTACCTCAACCCTAACTCATAGGATTACACCTTCGTAGGGTCCATTTACAGTTGAGGATAGCTCGAAAGACTCTTGATTAAACAAGTTCACTTATGGGGGATCCTTAAAATAGTTGAAGGACAAGGTCACAACATCATAACTTTTCAAATGCATACATTTCTATAGTGATAGCTCCATGAAATTTAGTATAGATGGGTACACCTTATCTTTAAGATATAACTTCAGGGGATGACTACTTGACAATGCTTGAAAGTTTTTTATGCAATCCTACATTACAACTTTGGGAGACATCATTGATGACATACATCTTCTATTTTATGAGGATGATCCTTCTCAAGTTGTTGAAAGAGAACACTCTGGCCCTCTTGTCAATTCTCCACATGATCAATATTTTGAGGTTGAAATGATTGTAGATCCTTATGTACAATGATTAGAGGATGTGGTTTTATTTTTAGAGGATCCAATTGGGCCTTTGGAACATGTTCCACATCCATCCTCATTAGATCTTCACTTGTCTTTTTTAGAAAATTGGACTAGTACACCAAACTTGGAAGGGCCAACCTTTAATATTGACACGAGGACACTTGAGTAGCTTTTAGAAACACCATACATCTTAAAGTTTCTTCCTATAAATTGGGGAGGCATCTCTCATACACCTTTGGTATTGTTCCTTCCTAAGGGGAGGAACATTGTTTGGTGTTCATGGAACAACCTGTACCTTCATCCTAGAGCATCTACCAATGATTTACATTCTATATTGAGGGGGGCTACTTTGTCTCTCTTCTTCTCTCTTATGGGGGGGGGGGATTTTTCCTCATATGGTTTTTTTTCCTTCTCATACCTCTTTAATATTTCTATTATGTATTCATCTCTCTCTCTCTCTCTCATTGGGGGGAGTTTTGTCCCACTATTTTTTCTCTCTTTCTCTACTTTTTGAGAGATTCCATTGCATTTTCACTTGCATATTGTACATGATTAACTAACATGGCCTAGTAGCTAGGACCCATCTTTCACTTTCATCTAACAATGCGAGATTAAGTGCATTCCCTTAAGTTGAAGTTAAGGGGGGGTGTTGGTGCAATTAAATATTCTTAATTACAATTTACTTAACCTTACTTAGGATAATGCATTGCATAGTATTTTGTGCATGAGACACTTAGGAGTTTGCATCTTATTTTTGCACATGGTGTAGGAGAAACTCCACTTTAGGTGGTGATAGTTTTTATCACATTTCCACTTTATATGTTTTCTCCTCCTTTAGTGCACTTATCAATTGCCATCCTCACATTGTTACACATACTTCAGTGCACAATGGAGGACGATCCATATTTTTTGGGCATGTGCTTCCACCTTATATGGGTGATAAGCTATCTTCTTCTTATGATGTATTTCTATTGCTTTGCCTACATAAGAAAACAAATTTTAATTGTATTTATCTTTTATCTTTTGTCTTGATTATATTGATAAAAATATAGTTTATTCTTGTCCATCTTCTCTCTCTCTCTTGTTTGTTTTATTCATTGGGCTCTAGATCTTGGGTTATTGCCTTAAGTAAATTCTTACAAATATCATAACTTTTTAAAATAATAATAAATTTATAGTCAAATTTTAAAACATTTCAAAATAATATTGTACATTGTAAATTTTTTATACTATTTAAAATGCTAACTATAATTATAAAAAATAAATTAAAACCTTCTATTTAATTAAACATTTATGTTTTTAATTATAACATAAAATTAAATATTTATGCTATTTATAATGTCTAGTATACATATAAATTTATCTTAAAACCTACCAAACTTAGATTAAAAAAAATAAATGAAAGGGTATATGCAGGATAATGACAGGCCAACCGAGGTCCTTAAATGGCTATGAAAATTTAGAAAAACAGAGTTAGACAACTTGACGTAAAAAATTCAACAAGTTATCAACAATATTTCAAAAATATGTAAGCATATAATCTATAACAAATTGAATTTAGTTTTTAGAATACTAGTTGTTTTTGGAAATTTTTTTTGGGTAAAAATTTGAAATTTCAATGTAGCAGTACTAAAATTTTAGGAATAGATAAGAAGCAGGTGTATCTCTGACCACCTTAACCACAATCAAAGCATACTATTTTTTTATAAAATTCTAGATATAAGTATATGACACTTGTCTAGTGTGACACATCTTTTTTATAATTTTTTTCCATGTAAATAATTAATTATGATTTTTTACTACCTTTTTAAAATATAAAAACTCATATGTCTAACCTCAATAACATGGTCAAAATTTTATGAATTTTTTTTAAAAAAAAAATCCTATATTATGTGAAACAAAGAATGTGACACATGTTTTGGATTTAAAAAATGTGACACATGTTCTAGATTAAAAAAATGTGACACATTTTTTAGATTTGAAAAATATGATACCATTTGAAAGTTATAGATGTTTTTAAACCATTCTATTAATCAGGACTCTAGTCATAATTCATGTAGAGGAAGGAATTTTACAAAGACATCAAAATACAATGACAATAGAGATTGTACTTCATCGCTTCAAGTGCTCTTTGGTTCACTCATCAAACCCCTATACTTAAACATCTCTTAAGTGCTTGAACCAACATTATTAGAACAATATAAACATCATGACAAAGTGATCTTGAGACTTCTAAAATCTTTCCCAAATCCTAAGTGATGGTTATCAACTGTTACTATAACTAATGGTGATGATGATGAAGATTGACCAAGATCAAAGGAATTCATGATAGTAGAAAGGTTAGATCAGTTATTGTCTTGTCATTGATGTCAAGCAATTGATTTCTAGTTTATATTGTGTTGGCATATTATCCAGTTTATAAGATAATGTGAATGAGTTAAAAATATGAAGAAGTGAGATGTTGTGAAGTTGAAGAGCTTAATTGGGCAATTGATACATATCAGACAATGGTAAGGTTATGATGATAGAATTTTTTTTTACATAACATATAATTATATCAAGTCGATAAAGTATGGTAATGAATATTTGTCAAGTCGGTAAGCAAGAGAGTTTTGGCTACCAAGCAGGAAAAGTCACACAGTAAAGACAAATGAACTAAGGACATGAAGCATGAAAGTTTTAGGTACCGATAAAAGTTAACCAAAATACAGAGTTATTCACTGAGCAAGGAACAATAATTAAATACAAGGATTGGAACAACATTTAATGATTAGCTATGATGAGTTGGATGATCATGATGACAAGGAAAGTTAGTTAGAGAGATCTATGATTAGGAAAATTCAAGGTGATGATCTATGACTTAGATCTAAATGGTTAAAATAGAAGGAACAAGTTTCAAGAAAGTTCAAGTTCCTAGGTGAAAAGAAAACATGTTACCGAGATCTAGATTCAAGGTATAATGAATTGGACAGTTAAGATTGATCAAAGAAAATCATAATAGAGGAGATTAAGTGGAATAAATTGTCTATATAAAGGATGGATTTGTATTAACAAATGAATGGAAAATTGAAGAGTTAAAGAATCACCAAATGAAGCAGTGAAGAAGGAACAAAGAGATTCCAAGTCAAAAAGAAGGATCTGATGAAGTGTTGAAGCCAATGGAAAGTGAGAAATTGAAGTGAAGATAGAAGAATGCACAAAGGATTTGGTTATGCAAAAATAGTTATGAATCTACAGGTCAAATTATTTAGAGAAATCTCTTAACAAAGTAGACTTAATAGTCTTATTGTAAAATCCTTTCAAAAGGTAACATTCTAAAGAGTGTTCAAAGTCCTTTTACAAGGCCACTCCTAACAGGGTGAAGATCTTAATAGATCTGAGGCAAATCCCTTGATCGGGTCACACCTAACAGTGTGTATTGTAATCTTTAACTAGATTGGCTCTTAACTAGACGTACTTCAAAAGAGTATTTTCTTAGTGGGTGAAAATTCGCATAGTGGTTTTTCCCAAAGCTGGGTTTCCATGTTGAATACTAGTGTTACATGTGATGAATGGTTTATGTGATTGATTTACTGATTGTTAAATTTTATTTATTGTTGTTAGTAAATAGTGAATTATGTTTAACCGGGTTGTCACTGAGTTAATCAGAGAAAATATTTTTAGGTATTTGGAATCAAGGATTACTGATTCACCCCTTCTCTCCATAATCCAACAATTGGTATTAGAGATACATACTCTGAAGAGATAATTTTGAAAGACTTGAGTAGAAGATCCAAAGATGTATAGGAGAGAAGTACCTAAGCTGAATAAGAAAATTTTCTCAACATGGCAAAGTAGGATGAGATTGTATCTATCTAGGATTGGAGAATCTACACTAAATCTTTTGGATAATGGTTACACTCCACCACCTCTTGGACCCATGATAGTTGATTAGATGAGAGAAGAAAAGGAACACAACTTGGTAATGATTGAGATTGCCTCTTCCCTAACCAATGCTGAATTCAATGATGTTAAGGACTGCGTTAACTCAAGAGAGATGTGGGATAGGCTTACACTTATATATGGAGGAGATCAACATGTAAAAAAGGCTAATGTGGATAGTCTTAGAGGAAAGTATGATGAAATGAGGATGAAGGATGAAGAGAACATTACTCAATATAGTTTCAAAATCAAGAAAGTTGTTAGTTCCATCAAAGGTGTTGGTGGAACATTGGATAATGAAGAAGTGATAAGTAAAATTTTGAGAACTCTTTCTTCCAAGTATGCTATTAGAGCATTTTCTATTTAGGAATTGAGATCCATACCAAATAATGTTGTTACTCTTGAAGTCCTAATTGAAAAGTTGACTGCATTTGAGCTAAGTAATTATGATAATATTCTACTGACCATTGAAACTACATTCAAGTCATCTCTAAGCATTAGAACATCATGAAGAGAAAAATAAAATCATAGTACTTTATATAGAAATGAATATGATAGTATCCTAACTGAAGAGAAAGAACAAGAAGAGTTGGAGGCACTCTTGACTAAGAGACTACCGAGAGGTAAAAGAAAGTATAAATGCAAATTACCTCTGAAATGTTTTAACTACAATAAGATTGGCCACATTGCATCTGGATGTCCTGACAATGACATGAATGACAAGAATACCAAAAGGAACTATTAGGAATAAAAATCTACCAATACAATTGAGAGGGGGGGGGGGGGGTGAATTAGTTGTAGGATATATTCTTAAACTTTAAACTTTAAATAAAAGAAACACTAAATAGAATGATAACATAATGAATGCTAACACAATAGTTCACAATATTTTTTTGTCGATTAAAGGTAAAAACCTGGTGGGAATTAACACCCACTAATGATGTACTGAGAGTATTGTATCCCTATTAAAAGATTAGCCTTGTTAGGAGCTTATAGAAAAATTAGAGTACATAGTCCTTGTTAGAGGACAAACCCTGATAGGAGTCAAAGTAAAAGAGTAGGCTCACTACCCAAAGAAGGTTATGTCCACCTCCATAACTCACTATTCACAACATAAGTGTATATAAGGAAAATACACAATCCTTGTGAACTATCTAATAGCAACTATCTTTGCTTGATCAATTTTAATGAAGCACATACAATATCTTCTACTCTACATACACCAGATACAATCTCACAGCTTTCATTGTCCTCACTTACATCCACATCATTCCTTATATCTTTTCAAAAGAAAAGATCTTACATATATACCCTATTACAAATAAATGATTAGGTCAGCCAATTAGGCTTTCCTAATATACAAATAATCATATAACCCCTTCCTAAGATACACATGGTATCTAAAACAAGTATACAACAATTACAATTCACTAGTTAAGATCTAATATATGTAATCCATGCTTGCAATCCATAACACACGCTATAATTCTAAAGCTGACCCTAGACAGGTCTCCTCCATAACACACACCACAACTAACATCATCATGCATCCCATGACTTTCTAAGATCAACAAAAATTCCTCAGTGTGTTATCTAACATCCCTTAAGCTTGCATACACTGGATCTACATCACCTATAAGATATACTCAAAACATAGAGACTTACTCTGTCAACTTCCACTATCACAGTCTAGTAAGAAGTCTTCACCAAATCTTCTATAACTCAACCAATATGCAATATTACATCATGTGATCTTAGATATAAGATCACAACACATTCCTATACACACAACTATGTTTGCACATTCTGAATCATCCATACGACATCTGTACATTGTAATAACCAATCTATTCTCTTCATAGAAACATATGTTGACATTAGTGACAAAACATGACATGACAACAGTATAATTCCAAGAACAGTCAACAATATAATGTAGTGATTAAACATATTAAATTCATTAGAAATATCCAACAATATCCCCCTTTGGCATTGATGGAAACATATGGGAAAATCCATCAACCCAAATCTATTAGATAAAAAATACTCTCTCTCAAAATAGTGAAATTTTCTTCATAGAATTTTTCTCCATGTAGTAGGGATTTTCTCATAGTATCTTTCCCCCTTTGACAAAAATTGAAAAGGGTGTCATAAGTTATCAACTTTCTTTATCAACCAGGTGCTAAATCACCCAAATGTATGCTGTAGGTCTCCAAAATCACTCCTCGTGAGGAGTAGATCGATACATCAAGTCAAGAATATGATGGAGCTCTGAAAACCTCTGGACTGATGCATCCCTGCATCACTTAATTCTCACTAGGAGGGGCCTGCACCCCAAGAATACCTCTGAGATACTCAAAAGGCATATTTTGGAAATGACTTTGTAAACATGTCTTCTATTTTCTCCTTTGTGATAATGTATTCCAATATTATTTCTTTCTCTGCTACCTTGTCTCTCAAGAAGTGATACTTAATAGAAATATGCTTAGTTTTAAATGCATCACATGATTCTTTGACATATTCACTGTACTGGTGTTATCACAATGGATAACCACAGGTTCAACAAAAGTTATTCCAATATCTTTCAACATTTGTTTCATCCAAACAAATTGAGTGCAATTAATAGTAGCATCAACATACTTAGATTCAATAGTAGATTGAGCTATACGATCTTGGTTTTTACTTAACCATGAAACCAACCTTTTCCCAAGAAAAAATGCAGATCCACTAGTACTCTTCTTGTCATCAATGTTCCCTGCCCAATCAACATTAGTATAAGCATGTAATTTAAAGTCATCATTTTTATCATACCATAAGCCATATTCCATTGTTCCTTTTAGATATCTAAATATCCTTTTTACAGCAGACGTGTGTGTCTCTTTAGGATCTGGTTGATATCTAGCCACAATTCCAACAACATTAGCAATATCTGGTTTGGAGTGAGTTAGATATTATAATCCTCCAATCATTGATCTACACTTGGTCTGGAAAATACTCTTTGTCTCATCTATATTTATCAGTTTATGACCACTCACCATGGGTGTACCAGTTGGTTTACAATCTTCCATTCCAAACTTTTTCAACATTTCTTTAAGATACTTAAATAAAAATCCCATTCTTGCTTTGATTTACTTGCAGTCCAAGAAAGAATTTCATTTTTCCTATCATGGACATCTCAAACTCATTCTCTATCTCTTTAGAAATTTTCTTACACATTTTATCATTACCTCCAAAGATAATATCATCAACAAAAACTTCTATTATCATAATTCCATCTTCACTAGTTCTTAAATACAAGTTACTGTCATCATTACCTTTTCTGAATCTAAGGTGAAGTAAGTAGTTGTCTAACCTTGCATACCAAGTCCTTGGAGCTTGCTTCAGTCCACATAGTTCCTTCTTCAACTTGCATACCATGTCTTTGTTACAAGTAGTGGTTTTTGTTGCACAAAAAGATCAACCTGTTAATGCCCAATACAACTACTAGACTTATCAAAGACATATGAAGCAGTTAAGCCATGTCATGAATCCTGAGGGGAGCATTGACCATTTTTACAAAAATCTCCCCCTCAATGTTACCCAAGGGGATTCAAAACTATGACCAAGCTCTAATACCACTTGTTCCAAGTAGTGGTTGTCATTGCACCAAAAGATTGACCTGTTAATGCCCAATAAAACTACTAGACTTATCGAAGACATAGGAGGCAGTTAAGCCATGCCAAAAATCCTAAGGGGAGCACTGACCATTTTTCCAATAGTCTTCATCTTCGGTCAAAGAAAATCTATCAGGTTGTTCTATGTATACTTCCTCTTCAAGATCCCCATTTAAAAATGTAGATTTCACATCCATCTAATATACCTTGAAGTCTTTATGTGAAACATAAGCCATAAATAATCTCACAGCTTCCAACCTAGCAACATGAAAAAATGTCTCTTCAAAATCTATGCCTTCTTGTTGTGATTAGCCTTTGCAAACCAATCTTGCTTTATTTCTTAGAATAATTCCTTCTTCATTCATTTTATTTCTGAAAATCCACTTAGATCCTATTACATTTTTGTCTTTAGATCTAGAAACCAATTCACAAGTGTTATTTTTATTTATCTGATCTAACTCTTCCTACATAACTTTGATCCAAGATTCATCTCTACAAGCTTCATTAGTAGTCTTTTGGTTCAACTTGAGAAATCAAACAAATTTATTCCCTTATCTTTGATTTAGTCATCATACTTTGATTTATATTACCAATAATTTGTTTTTCAGGATGGTCTTTCTTAACATACCTCAGAGTCTTAGGAGTCTTAGAAGATTCATGTGTGTCCTCATCACAAATATCATTCTCACAATCAATCTCAATATGTTCTTCTGTAATAGCATCTTCCTTGATTTCTATATTCTGATAACAATCATACATTCTCTCTTGTATCTGAAATTTTTCATCTATCTTCACATTGTTACTTTTAATCATCTTCCTCAATCTTAGGTTAAAACATTTGTAAGCCTTTATTTTAGTAGAATAACGAAGAAAAATTCCTTCATCACTTCTAGCATCAAATTTCCTTATTTCATGATCTCTTTTGATATAGCATTTACTACCAAATATTCTAAAATATTTTACAGTAGGAGTATGATTAAACCATAATTCATAAGGAGTCTTATTTTTACCTTCTCTGATTTAAGATCTATTCAATGTATATAATGTTGTCCCAACAGCTTCCCTCCAATGTACATGAGATACATTTCCTTTTAGCAATATCCAATATTGTTCTGTTCCTTCGCTCTGCTATCCCATTTTTCTATGGAGTCCTAGGAGAAGATGTCTATCTATATATTCCATGCTCTTCATAATATGAATTGAATAGATCTGAAGTAAATTATCCACCCTTGTCAGATCTCAAACATTTTATCTTTAAGCCTGATTCATTTTCTACTTTTACTTTGAACAACTTGAATTTGTCAAATGTTTCTGATTTCTCTTTCAAGTAAGTGATCCACATCATTCTAGAAAAGTCATCAACAAAAAGTATAAAGTACCTTTCACCATAGTATGATCTTGTCCTTGTAGTTCCACATAGGTCTGTATGTATCAGATCCAACTTTTTTTTTTCTGTATATGATTTACTTTTATAATTGCTTCTAGTCCACTTCCCCATAACACATTCTCTACACATAGTGTTAGCTAGTCTTACAATTTTAGGGAGGTCTCTTACTACATTAGTCAAGCTTTCCTTCACAATATTATCAAAATTGACATGAAAAAACCTTATGCACCATAACCAATTTTCATCTATCTTTACAACAAAAAAAGAAGCTTTAAATGTATTTAACTCAAATACATTACCTTTGGTTTTAGTACCAGTTGAAATCAAGTTTCTGTCTTACTTCTGATAAAACATTTCCCATCAATGAACTTTAATTGATATCCTTTGTCCATCAGCTATTCAACACTCAACAAGTTATGCTTAAGTCCATCAACAAGTAGTACATTATCATTATTAGTCCTTCCATCCAAAGAAATAGATCCTACTCCTATGATAGGCTTAGGAACATTGTCTCTGAATCTTACAACACCACCATCATACTTACTTAGTTTAACAAATTTTTTTCTATCTCTAGTCATATGATGTGAGAAACCATTGTCTATAACCCATTTAGATTTCTTATCAACATGTGATACTAAGGCTTTTTCCTCATGTAATGGTTTTTCATCTTTAATAACAATAAATCCAATCTCCTCATAATCCAAATCATCATCATCAGAAATACCTTCACTAGCATAGTAACATTCCATTTCTTTTGAATACTTAGGTTTGTGTTTAGGAACTCTTGTAGGACATCTAGATGCAAAGTGACCTATCTTATTGCATGAAAAACATTTCAAAGGTAACTTTTCTTCAAATTTACCCTTACCTCTCTTTTCTCTTCTAGCGATCAGGGAAACAAGTTCATCTAGATTTCTTTATTCTTCTTGTATGTGTTCCCACTCATCAACATATTCACCAAGCTCTTCCTTTATATTACCACTGCTAGAGCTCGCAATTCTAGATATTTTCTTCTTGTGTGTAGATGCCTTAAATTCCATTTCAACTTTAGTTAAAGAATCTCCCATCTATGCAGCTTCGAAGGTAGTTAGCTTTGCAATCAATATTTCTCTACTAAAGTTTGCATTCAAAGGTATAATCTCTTCTATGGCCTACACTTTGGTCTTGTAAACAGGTGTCAATGATCTAAGGATCTTTGCAATGACTTCTTCCTCTTCATAAGTGCCTCTAAAATTTTTGATTCCAATCACTACCTCTGTAACTCTTTCTACATAAGCCCTAATGTTTTCATAATCTTTCATTTGCAACTTCTCCATTCTTGTTTTCCAATTTTGTAATTTTGGTTTCTTATTAAACTTATCTCGTTCATACAATGCTTATAGTCTTACCCAAATTTTTTGTGGTGAATCCAGATCTTTCACCTTAGTAAATTCTCCTTCAGAGTGTGCTGTGATTAGTGCTTCCCTTGTGACCATGTTATATGCAAAATTCTTCTTTTCATCATCAGTAGCTTTATCCAATTCATCCTCAGCCTTCATGGTTACCTCATTCTTTGTGACCATCTAGTAGTCAATAACCAAACATAGAAAATGGGTTCTCATCTTTTTCTTCCAACTGTCAAAGTTTTTAGGATCAAATTTTGTACTATCCTTCCTATAGAATGCAATCTCCAAGATTACCTCAATCTGTTAAGATTTCTTTCTAAGGACCAGTAGCTCTGATACCAATTATTAGGAATAACAGTCCACCAATACAACTACGAGGGGGGGGGGGGGGGGGGGTGGGGGTGAATTAGTTGTATGATAGATTTTTAAACTTTAAACTTTGAATAGTAGCAACACTAAATAGAATGATAACACAATGAATGCCAACACAATAACACAATATTTTGTTGTCGAGGAAACCCTGTTAAAGGTAAAACTCCAGTGAGAATTAACACCCACTAATGATGTACTAAGATTATTGTATCTCTGTTAAAAGATTAGCCACGTTAGGAGCTTATAGAAACATTACAGTACATAGTCCCTGTTAGAGGACATACCCTATTAGGAGTCAAAGAAAAAGAGTAGGCTCACTGCCAAAAGAAGGTTATGTCCACCTCCAAAACTCATTGTTTGCAAAAAAAGTGTATATAAGGAAAATACACAATCCTTGTGAACTATCTGATAGCAACTGTATTTTCTTGATCATTTCCGATGAAGCACATACAATATTATCTACTCTACATACAACATATACAATCTCAAAACTTTCACTTTCCTCACTTACATCCACATCATTCCTTATATCTTTTCAAAAGAAAAGATCTTACATATATACCATATTACAGATAAATGATCAGGTTGGCCAATTAGGCTTTCCTAATATACAAATAATCATATAACCCCTTGCTAAGATACACATGGTATCTAAAACAAGTATACAACAATTACAATTCACTAGTTAACATCCAATATCTGTAATCCATGCTCGCAATCCATAACACACGATATAATTATGAAGTCGGCCCAAACAGGTCTCCTCTAAAACACATGCCACAAATGATGTCATCATGCATCCCATAACTTGGTAAGATCAACAAACATTCCTCAGCATGTTATTTGACATCCGTTAAGCTCGCATACACTGGATCCACATCGCTTGTAAGATATACTCAAAACACAGAGACTTACTCTGTCAACTTCCACTGTCACAATCTAATAACCAGTCTTCACCAAATCTTCTATAACTCAACCAATATGAAAAATTACATCATGCGATCTTAGATATAAGATCACAACACCTTCCTGTACACACAAATGTGTTTTCACATTCTAAACCATCCGTACAACATCTGTACACTGTAATAACCAGCATGTCCTCTTCATAGAAAAATATTTTGACATCAATGACAAAACATGACTTGACAATAGTATGATTCCAACAACACTCAATAGGATAATGTGTGATTAAATATATTAAATTTATTAGTAATATTTAATAGGAATAACCGACATCAAATATTTAGAGACTACAAGGAAAAAAGTAAGAAGTCTTGCTACGTGGCTGAGGAAGGTGTAACCGATGATGAATATGATATACTGAAGAAGGATATGAATTTGTTTATGTTGATGTAAAGGAATACACATATGAAGAGAAGTATGAAGATGAAAAAGAACTTATTTCTCATGTAAGTAAAGTTGACCCATGGATAATAGATAGTGGATGTTCACATCATATGACCGGTGACATTGATAATTTTGAGAACCTAGAAGAGTATGATGGAGGATTTGTTAGATTTGGCAATGATGCTCCATGTCTTGTGGAAGGTAAAGGATCCATTGTATTGAATGAAAAGATGAAATATAATAATGCATATTTGGTTAAAGGACTAAACTATGATCTATTGAGTATTGCACAACTAAACAATACTAGCCACCAACTAGAATTTCAAAATAGAAAGGTGAAGATTTATGGTACTAATGGAGATCTAATTGGAACTGGTGAACAATCAAAATGTAATTTATTTTATCCTGATACTACTGCAAAGAGTTTCTTATTTGTTAAAGTTGGAGATGCATGGCTATGATATAAAGGACTTTGTCATGTAAATTTTGATAACATGATTAAAGTGAGTAAAAAGAATAGAGTCATAGGTCTATCAAAATTAAGCAAACTTGATAAAGTGATGTGTAAAGAATGTCAGATTGGTAAGATGACTAAGTCAAGTTTCTCACATAAATATTACTCTACCAATGGTATTTTGGAATTAGTTCATACTGACCTTTGTGGTCCTATGATAATTCAAAGCTATTATCAAGATCGATATTTCATTTTGTTTGTTGACGACTATTCAAGAATGATGTCTATTATGTTTCTAAAAGAGAAGTCTAATGCATTCCAAATGTTCAAGTGGTATAAAGCTAGAGTTGAAAAGGAAACATGAAAACAACTAAGATCAGATAGATGAGGTGAATTTATCTCTGATGAATTTACTATCTTTTGTAATGAAAATGGAATCAAAAGACAAGTATATGCACCAAGGACTCCACAAAAAAATTGTATAGCTAAGAAAAGGAATATATATATAGTTGATTGTGCTAGAAAAATGTTGATTGACAAAGAAGTTGGACAAACATTTCAGAGAGAGGCCATAAGCACTATTGTCTACACACTCAACTGAGTACAGTTGAAGAAATGAACCAACAAGACCCCTTATGAACTCTAGGACATGCATACACTGAATGTAAGTTACTTTAAAATATTTGAAAGTAGGTGTTACATACTAAAAGATGTTAGAAATAGAAAGTTTGATTCTAAAGGAGATAAAGGTATGTTCCTAGAGTAGTCATTAAAGAGAAAAGAATATAAATGTTTGATCAAGGCTACTAACAAAATTATTGAAAGTGAAAATGTGAGGATTGATGAAATTGCATAAAAGAATGAAGAAGATAGAAAAAAGTAACTTGAGGATTATAAAATATTTGTTTATGTATAGGAAGGTAATTTGGTTGGTGCAACCGAGCTGTAATAAGAAGGAATTGAGGAGAAAAATGAGCCTCCACCGAGAGGTGAAAATATTGATGAATAGTCTACTGAGCCTATATTAGAAAAATATGTGAGAAGACACCACTCACTGAGCAAGATCATTGGAGACAAGAACACATGAGTCATGACAAGAAGTAATTTGAAGGATAACACATGTTTGATTTCAAAATTTAAGCCAAGATTAGTAAAGGATGCACTAGGAAATGAAGACTAGATTAATGTAATGAAAGAAGAAATTGATTAGATTGAAAAGACCAACACTTGGTCACTGGTACCAAGACCTAAGGATAAGAATATGATTGGAACAAAGTGGATTTTCAGGAATAAATTCAATGAAAAAAGAGATGTGATAAAAAACAAAGCAATATTAGTCTACAAAGAGCATGCACAAGAAGAAGGTATTGACTATGGTGAGACATTTGCCCCTGTTGCTAGATTAGAGATTGTAATGATATTACTTGCATATGCTACTTATAAAGGATTCAAAGTTTATCAGATGGATGTTAAGTCTACTTTTTAAAATGGAATTCTTGAAGAAGTGTACATTGAACAACCTGAAGGATTTGTTCATAATTCTAACAAGGATATGGTCTGCAAGCTACACAAAGCACTCTATGGATTGAAGCAAGCACCTCGAGAATGGTATGAAAGATTACACTCTTATTTAGTTAAGATTGGATTTCAAAGGACAAGTGATAAAAACAATTTATATTTGAAATGTGATAGTACTGATAAGATTTTGATTGCTGATTTATTTGTTGATGACATTATATTTGGTGGAAATGAGATAATGTCTAAATTATTTGCTAAGGATATGAGAAAGGAATTTGAGATGTCTATGATTGGAGAGATTAAATTCTTTATTGGAATTCAAATTCAACAATTAAAGGATGGGATCTATATGGCACAATCTAAGTATATTAAGGAGATCCTAAATACATTCAATATGGAGGAATCTAAACTGGTTGGAACAGTGATGACTACTGGTTGTAAATTGTCAAAGAAATATAACACAAAGGAAGTAAATGAGACACTTTACTAATCCATGATTGGTAAAATATAGTATGTTTTTCACAAATGACCAGATATTGCACATTTAGTTGGTATAGTTGCAAGGTTTTCTGCTAACCCAAAGAAGACACATATGTCTGCAGTGAAAAGAATATTTAGATATCTGAAAGGGACTAAAGATTTCAATCAGTTATACACAAAAGGAGGAGATTTTGATCTCAAGGCATATATTGATGCTGATTAAGCTAGAAATATTGATGACATAAAAAGCACAAGTAGCAGAGCTTTGTTTTTAGGAGAAATGTTAGTAACAAGGTTAAGCAAGAAACAAAGCTGTATTTCACAATCTACTGTAGAAGTTGAGTATGTTGCCACAACTATAAATTATTCTAATGTTGTTTGGATCAAACAATTAATTGAAGGTATGCAAGAAGAGATTATTGATCTAGTTACAATTGATTGTGATAATACAAGTTCTATTAATATATCAAAGAATCTGGTGATGCATTCAAAGACAAAGAATATATCTATCAAGTATCACTACTTGAGAGAGAAAGTATAAGATAAGCATGTGATATTTGAGTATATGAATTCTAAAGGACATATAGCTAATATATTTACCAAGCCACTACCTAAGGATGATTTTGAGTATCTTTGAGGTAAGTTATGGGTTCTTCCCCTATCCAATATTTACTAAGGCATGATGCATGCTGCATCAATTGAAGTATTCATCATAATATATATTTTATGAGTTGATGCTAGTGTTCACTCTTTAGGTGAAGCCTAAAGTTGTGAAAATAAGTTTATGACTGCAATAAGAAATCTATACTTAAGGTATAATTTATTTCCTGAGAAAAGTTTTCAAGAGTATGTGTATTTACCATTGTTGTCAAAGAGGGAGATGAAATTGATGAATAATGCAAAGGGAGAATTGTTGGCAAGTTGTCTATACTAAAGTATATAACTAAATATAGTGTTTTCATTATGGCAACACAGTCATATGTAACTTTGGAGTTAGCGTAGTTAGTGTAAAGATTAGAATTCAGTTAAGTGTTGAAGACTAGACAACGTACAGAGTTCCTGCAGCTTAGAGCATTAGCGCATGTGTGTACGGATGAATTATGGTATGCACCCTAGAAGTTAAGGTTGTTAGACTATACTTATGCATCTTCTATAAGCACATAAGTAAATATGCAAAGATGTGAAAGTTACAGTCAATTGAAGTTGCATAACCAGTGTGTGCCAGCAGCGAACAGAGCATGGAGCCAACAGTTAGCATTTTGGTTTGTGATTATAATTTAATGTTGTAAAGGCTATGCACCCATTGTATTTAGGTTGCCAACATATGTACATGTATAATTGTAAGAATGCTTAAGCCAATTCATTTGGAAGCATTGTTTGTAATTAGTTATAGGGCTGACCTATTTATGTATTTTGTATAAGCGCATAAATATAAGGTGCGCCCATTGTATTCAGCATGGAAGTTGAAATAGAGTTGTGATAAGCAAAGCAGAGTTATGAAAAGATAGCATAAGATGTATTAGATCTTTGCTAGAGGTCAAAGCATTAGCACACCAAAGGAACTGATCTGATAAGCAATGTCACAGTGAACAGTTCACCTGCAAATATAGTGTGTATCTAAAATCAGAAGGTTGTAGCCTTCACCATTTGAGTAGCGAGCTCTGGGATAGTGAGTCCACTCCCCTAACAGGGATCATTTTAAAAGACTCCTAATAGGGTCTGACCCTTAACAAGGTCTACTATACTTAAAGCATTGTAAAGCTACTCTTAACAGGGTAAAGGATCTTCTAACAAGAATCACAAAACACTAGTACAGAATATTAGTGGGTATCAAGTCCCACTGGGGTTTTTACCTATTTGGGTTTCCCCGTAACCATATTGGTGTCATGTGTTGATTTCATGTTTCATGTTTATGTGAATGTTTATTTTAGTACTTAAGCATTTAAGTTCAACATAAAAGTGAAAAGTTAAAATACAGTGAACACTGATTCACCCCCTCCCCTCTCAGTGTTCCCATTCCTAACAATTGGTATCAGAGCTCTGGTCCTCAGCAAAGAAGTTTAACCACTTGAGGAGATCATGGAAAAAGTAGATATGAAACATTTGAAGAAAAATCTTGAAGCCGCTCTTGAAGATCTGGACAATTTAGAAAGAGAAATTGAAGAACTAAAAGAAAAAGTCAGTGATGCTCAATTAGTTATCAAAAGACTAAGAAAAGATTTGAAAGAATGCTCTAATAGTGAACTTGAAGAAAAATTCAAGAAATTGAGTGAAGAAAATGCATCCTTATTAAGTCAGCTTGAAGAATTTGATGACAAACTGATGAACAATCAAGATGTCTACAATGAACAAGTCAAGGAGAACCTTCAACTCAATGAAGAACTAAGGGAAGATAATTTGGAAATCTTAGAGCTAAGGAATATCAAAGAAAGCTTGGAATCTAAATTGAAGAAGTCAAAGGATCATATTGAAAAATTACACACCAGTGCTGAGTTGGTAGAATCATAGTTGTATGCAAGAAGAATCAAAGGAGACACTAGCTGCATTGGATACAATGAAGCACAAAATCAAATTGATAATATGTGAGAAAGAAAGGATTCACAAAATAACTCTACTGATGATGAGAAGACTGAAGATCAAACCAAAGACAATGGTGGTCCTCCTAGGAATGAGCACAAGCAAGTAGAACACACTTTTTTTTCTTGTAACAAGCATGGACACATTGCAAGAAACTGTACAAAGGTAAAAATTTTTAATGGCTATTGTTATTCATGCAATAGATTTGGTCACAGAGCTATGAATTGCAAGACAAGTAAGAAGAACAAGATTCAACAAGATCAAAGAAATCAGAATTAGACAAATGTTAGAAGTTCTCAGAATGTTACATGTCAGATATGTAACTATAATGGTCACTCAGCCAGAACATGTAGAATGGTGACTCATGTCAATGTGCCAAGGAATAATAGACCTCTAGTCATTTGTCACTCTTGTAACAAGGCTAGACATATCTCAAGGTTCTGTAGATCAAGGACACAAGGTCAGGAAAGCCCTAAAAAGACCGAAGAACTAGTTTTGGATCCTGAAGTAGAAGTCAAGTTTGTGAAAGCCTCAGAGGATGTGAGCTTGATTTGGTCAGAAGAAAAGAAGGAAAAAGCTGATGAAAATGTATTGGATGCATCCCAAGTGGACACACCCTCTACATCTGCATGAATGGCCCTTAGTGTCATAGGGGGAGATAATTTAGCTCTAGACCCCTGCGTGGCTGGTATACTCATCCTCAGAGTATGCACCTTTGGAATTCAACTTTTGAATTGACAGCTTAGTTTACGCAATGTGCATTAATGGCATATTTTTCACTTTAAAGCACACAAAAGTCATTTGATTGCTCATTGCATTCAAATTCAGAGCGTTAGGAGAGCAGAAGATCCTTGAAGTTGTTGAGAAGTCCTAGAGATTGAATCTATCAAAAATTTTCTGCAGTTATCAGTGCATTTAATTGGTTGTAGTAACCCTAGCTCGTTGCACCAATTTGGAAGCTGTCAGATCATCTCTAAGTTTAGTTGGAAAGTGTTTAACAAGTAAGTCATGGCCACTCCCATAGTTTTTGATGTTGCTGAAAAGAAGAGATAGATATTCAAGAGGCACCCATTCAAATCCACCCTAGATGATTTAGAGGGAGCTTTCTCCCGCACGCCGATGGGTGTCTTGCATGTAGAAGACATAAGGGCTTACATCTATTGTAAGAAGGAACCTGTTGGACTCGATCGATTAAGGGTGCACATGGACACAATGTTGAAACCATATAAAATGTTCATGGATGAATACACCAAATGGAATGGTCACCCCATTGTTGAATATGCCATGACATATGAATTCTATGAGACTGAATGGATAAAAATCTTGTTAAGAAGAATCCATGATGATTTGTTTTGGATTGGAGATGTACCAGTAAGAATCACAAGTGATCTGATATATGAGATGACAGGCATTTTTAGGATAGGCGCCATCCTTCCAATGGGAAAGGATGTTAGAAAGATGGTTGAACAAGTATGTACATCAAAGAGTGATAGGTGTGGCATGACCATTGAGCCTATAGAGCAAGCAAACATCAAATTGATGTCAATGATACTGGGTTATAGATTTCATCACACTAGCAGGGTGAATAGTGTGTTTGCGGGCACTATTCTAGCAACCATCTGACTTGTGCAAGAAGACGGAGAGTTCAACTTGTGTGAGATCTTGCACACATAGTTGATAGACAACATCAAAGCTATCAAACATGACAAAATAAAGATATTCAGGTTTGGGTCCCTAATCATCTATATGTACCTTCATATAGTTGGTAAAGTGTTAGACTTGTATCTAGACAAGTCCATTCCAACCATGCCACAGATATCAAACAAGGCATGCACTGAGAGCACCTTAAGAGACTATGTAACCTTGGAATTGAAGACCTTCAGAGAAAGAATGTAGATGAGGTACAAGATTCCTGAGAATATTGTGGAGAAGTATAAAGACATAATATGCTTTATGGTGGAGACAGACACTACATGTATGGAAGTCGTTGAGCCTAGAACTAAGTGGATTCATCCACTTGGGTATGAGGTAGAGGAACAAGTTCTTGAAGCCTATGCACAGGTATTTCTATCAGCCCCTAAAGATGATAATGAACCTAGGTGGGGAACCTATGAAGAAAAGACTAGAGAAGTTGATGCTAAGCTGAACAGTGTTGCAAAAAAAAGAAAGGTTGCAAAGGTCACATCTAAAATCTTGAGAATACATGGTATATCTCAAATAGACCTTGATAAAGAAAGGGATGAAAAGATTTCCCTAGAATTAGAAGGTGCAACAATAGAAGAAGAACAAGAAGATCCTAAGTTGAAGAAGATAAAAACTTAATCAGATGATAGTCAAAAGGGTAAAGAAGATAATACTCCTTCTGTGCCCAAAGATACTCCTCTAGAGTATAAGCCTATATTTAAGAGGAAGAAAGAAGCTAGAACCAGTCATTCATCCTCGTGAGCACTAAGGAGCAAGAAAAAAATTCAAGCACCTCCTAAGGCAGGATTCAGACCTAGTCTTAAACTTTTGAATGCAAGAATTGTTGATGAGGGCATAATTGATCAAGTAGGGAAGTTCTATTAATCTTACAGTGAGATTGAGAAATAAAAAATACATAGTATGATTTTTAAACACATGATGAAGTTCAAGAAGATAGTCTTGAGTTAAAAACATAAATTCCAGATAAAGTATGGGATATTTTAGAAAACCTAAAGAGACAAGCAAATGAAGATCTAAGAATCAGAGAAAAAGTACTAGAAGATACTTTGCTAGTATGTTCTAAAGAAGAAGAGGCACTAATATTGAATTTGGTGAAGCCGCACCTTAGGACTAAGATGAGAACTCTTCACATCATCAAAAAGACTATGAGCTAATTATGAAGGAAATAGAAAAGGATTTTGAGGTGTTATTAGAACAATAGATAAAACCACCTACTGCGCCCATCTCTCATGCACCCATTAAGGAAGATAAAGTGGCAGAGCCCACTAATGCACCAATGACAGGTCCTCAGGACTCAGCACCCATAGTAGAAACTCAAATAGAAGCAGACAAGTCTACGCCCATGATAGAATCACACAAAGACAACATTATTATCATAGATAATGTGGAAATAGCCATGGCAGCTACTGATAAGGATTTGAAAAAATTTAAGGAAGCATTTGTCAGCACTGAGGAAGATGAAATCCTATGTAGTAGTACACCTCCCATTTAGCAAGAAGAAGTACTCATAGAAGATGTTTCTGATGAGAAAGAAGAAGAGAAGAAAGAAGGAGAAAAGGAAAAAGAAAGAAAAGATGAAACTGTTGTTGAACCGGTCATAGTAAAATAAGAAGTGGTGATGGATAGCACTCCCATCACTCCTTCCTCTACATTGTTGTCAAGTTTGACACTAGACTCAAGCATTTTGGATTCTTGGAAAGAAGAAGACCTGATTAAGTTCAACGTCCTGGCTATGGAGAAAGCAAAGGAGAAGCAAGTCATGATAAATCCTCTCCTGGTAGAATTAGTGAATATCTTGAATAGTTTGCTGCTAGAGGATAAGAAAATGCTAAAGGTACATTCGGTTGATGATGTGAGCATAGTCATCTCACAGTTCAAAGTCAATTTTTCTAGCTTAAAAGAATCT
The DNA here is from genome assembly GCA_027943335.1 of Chamaecyparis obtusa. Lineage (NCBI taxonomy): Eukaryota > Viridiplantae > Streptophyta > Pinopsida > Cupressales > Cupressaceae > Chamaecyparis > Chamaecyparis obtusa. The sequence goes on from BSBK01003542.1 coordinate 574,825, forward strand.
GTGACCATAGTGGCAGAAGAGAAATACTTGAAGAAGAGACTCAATGAACTAACGAGCAACTTCACACTTGACTTAAGTTCACTTAAGTCTGGTCAGGCATCCTTGAAGGAATTTTCAGATCAAGGAAGGAAAGTCATTGCAGAATCCATGGATCAGGATAAGCTCATTGATGCCCATCTTAAGAAGATCAAAGATGCAGAGGCAATGATCGAGAAGGTGAAGAATTTAGTGCTAGACACATCCACTGATGTGAACATGTGTAACAATGTCTATCAAGGTCAGTTGGACATAATTGAGAATGAAGAGAAAGAAATGGAGAAGATAAGGTCTAGACAGACTCAATTGAGGAATGCTCTTGCACCTTCACTAGAAATTCTTAGTCAGAACATAAAGGAGATTGACACGACCATGATAACCTATGATCAAGGTTTGAGCAAAGAATTGGAGAAGATGGAGAAGCTTCAATATGCATTATGCGCCCATCTATAGATAGTGAATTCACTGATAACCTTTTGGAAGAAGGAGATCCAAAACCTCAAGATTGCATATTCGGATGTTTTCCCTTAGTAAGTATGTATAGATACAATTTTTGATGCACCTTTGTCATTAATGTCAATTGGGGAGTTGTGTATAGAATATGGAGTATATATATGTATAGGAGATATAAGGTTATGTTCAGAAGATGTATAGAAGATAAAAGTTTTTGTGTAAAGGAATAGTTAGCAACTTGGCCATATTCCTTTGTTGCCATCAATGACAAAGGGGGAGATTGTTGGCAAGTTGTCTATACTGAAGTATATGACTAAATACAGTGTTGTGATTGTATAGTTTCACAATAGATGAAGATAGTCACGCCATTGTTTCTCCTTCAAAGATAGTATATCTATTCTAAAGATTACCTTTTCCATCATGAAATACACTTGAATTATCAACCCAGTGATGTAGGACTTGAAATGGGCCAGGACAGTTTGTGCACTAAGTTCCTTTAGGAGTCATAACACCTATGCTACAGAAAAGTAAAAATGCATTGGAAGAATCTATGCTGCTGCTACAAAATAGTAAACACACCTTGGCCAATAATAGATAATTGCAGGAAGCTTAAAAAGTGAACCTAAACTAATTAACAACTCAAAACATCCACTATGATCATTTTCTACAAGTGCTGTAGGAACTTCACAGTAATAATGCTGTAGGACTAATACAATAAATCTATCTAAAAACAAGAAACTGCAGGAAATGAATCTATTCTACCTAAATCTATTCCACCTCCCAAGTGGGCCCCCTTGGTCAGTTTCAATTCACTATTAACACAACAAGTGCTTCAAAATCTTTCTTCCATTAAAATCCTTCTTTGATTACATAGGAACTGAATAATCCATGAAGAACAGAAAAAGTAACTTCTGAGTCTAAATCAACATTATCTATTTTCTCATTAGTTTTCTAGGACAATCCAAGATCCAATATATATAGGATTGGATTCTTATTAAAAACATACATAAAAGTCTTAAGAAAACATCACTAGAAAAGAAGGCGGAAGATCAACAATGACATAATACATTTACTGCCAAGCAACATAATAACAACTTGCAAGAAATATAGCAAGTTGTATCCCCTATATTCTTTGGAACTCCTTTGCAGGCGTGGCTTATTCAATGGAATTGAACTACACTTTTTTTAACATAATTGGTCCTCATTGTCTTCCTCCTTAAATGTAGTAATCACCACTCCTTGCATCACTCCTCATTCTCCTAAAAAGTTAGCAACATCCAGAATATACATGCAAGATAACATTCCTACTTTTACTTAGATGTTAGAGCATAGCTTAAAATAGTTATATGAAATACTGCATTTTATGTATAGTATTAAGCAAAACATGTCATACACACTACCCATATGTTTAATAGGTTCTAGCTATTTCTAGCATAAGTTCACAAGATAATTACAACAAGTGTTCAGGAATGTTTTGTCAAAGCAAAAAGAGTGTGTCCAAATTATATAAACTTATATCAAAATTAAGACATTAATATGCCTCATCATTTGCCCCCCACTATCCAAATGCTTGTCCTCAAGAATTATACTTCTTTTCCATAGCTCTGAAGTCTCTAACTGAGGTTCTCCTCTTTTTCCCACTTCTGAAGGTGTAGTAGAATCCTCTGCTGTGCTCCCAGTGATCACCTTTGTGCTCCTCAACCAGCAGGTCTAGTTTAGTAGCATTATTATCATAAAGAGGCCAAAGAAGAGTAGGAGGCTGAAAGGGTAAGGGTATCCATAGTTACTTTTTTATCTATCATCCCAGTTATATGTATTTGGTCACCTTGTGAACAACTACCTCATAATTGATAGGACTATGTGGTTCTGCCTTTCTGAAGGCATCTGGCAGTTGGCTCCACTTGTTCCTAATCCCTAAAAAATCTCTTTGCTGTGTGAAATTTGGGAGTGTCTGGTAATCTCTATAAACCTTTTCTCTTTCTGCAAACACTTTAGCCCTAATCTCTAGTTTTGGTTTTCCATAAGTTAATCTGAACCAATCTCTTAAAAGATCATCAGGCTTATGTGATTCAGCCCATAGTGGCAAAGGTTTAGATTTTTCAAGATCTCTGTAGGCATTTAATTGCTGGTCATAGTTTGTCTCATTGTGCATCCAAGACATTAAAGCCCTAAGGTGAACATCTCCTATGTAAAGTAGAGGATTCCACTCTATTTCATGTGGAATTATGAAATTATGCAGATAAAGTTCACACAACAAATTCTTCTGCCATGTGGGTAGAGTCTGATACACATTGTAAAAATCTTGAGCAATTTTAAATTCACAATCAATATCCCTGATTTCATCATTAATTGAAATAATAGAAACTATTCCTTCAGAAAAATAGAATACACCCTTGGTGGTGATCTACAGGTCATGACTTGGCCAGTTATCTTCAAAGCCTTATTCATCTTTTGCTTCTGTTTCTCAAGCTGTTCCTTGAGGGATTCAATTTCCTCATCTTTATCAAATATTAGTTTTTGCATTTGGTCTCTTTCTTGTTTCCAAAAGGTCTTTTGAAAGATGAAGTGATTTTACAAACCAAATAATACAGATTGAATTGTAGACGGAGGAAATTCTTGAGCCATAGCTTTCTTCTTTCACTCCTTAGCAACTTGTTGGAAATAATGGGTGTACTAGGAGGATTTATAAGGTATGATAAAAACATTAGTGTATATAGGGACTGGTGGAGAAGTAGGTTGAACACTTTCAGGGGCATTTTATGGGACTACATCAGGATTTGGCTCACACATTTCTTGATCACCCTATGGCATTTCACTGTCAGGCTTATTTTCACATGTTTCGATATTTTGGGGTTCCAACTGTACAAGAGAGTCATCTAGAATATTTTTGACTTGCTATTCTGTATGAGTTTTTGATACTTGACCTCACATGCAAGGGCTTCGACGTATAGTAACCTCTTTAACCTTTATTGTTTTGCAGGTCCGTTTTGTTCTAGATGATACTGGGGTAGACGCTATAGGATTAGTTACTGTAGGAATAGACCTCTTTTTCTTTGTCACTTGAATAGTAGGGTTTTGGGCCTCCCTTTTAAAACTAGGGCTTTCTTCATCAACCTTATGTTTGCCTTTATCTATGGTAGAGCTAGGTATATCACCTTCTAAAATAGGCTCAACAATTTTATCAGTAGGAGGTAATGTTGGTTCTTTCTCCGTTTCAGCTTGATTCTGACTAGGCCCCTCAATTTCTTCATCATTCCCTAAATTTTGCTAGATAGGGTTGGCTTGAGGTTGCAAGGTTTTAAATTCAACAAATTTTTCCCATGATACAGGGGAAGAATCTCGAAGAGACCTTTCAACTAAAAGTTTAACTAGGGCATGATGAGAAATATAATTTTCATTTCCTTTTTGAGTTTTCCTAGCACTTATACACAACATATTATAAAGGAAATTGGGGACATTAACTTGAATGTTATGCCTTACACAACTAAGCAGCTTAAAATGATGAGCGTGTAAGTTCAAAAATCTACCTTCACAAGTCAAATACCTGATGATATGGTTTGCCAATTCTAGATACGACACTGGGAGAGAGAGTCTCTTGCACCCTTGCTTTTAGATTTCCAATGGAGGGTCACTCAGCTAAGAAAATTATGCCCACGACAACCGAGCATCATGTTCATTTGGGTAATGCTCTCCACTAATTGGTAGTCCTATGACTTCTGCTATCCGCTCCTCAGTAGCAACCACTTTCAATCCCCATACTGTGGCTTCTCCTTCATCAAATGTCCTCATAAACTCCATTGCTACTTCTTCATTATACTCTATTAATTGTAGGAAGTAGCCAAGCCATCCACAAGCGTTAAAAGTATAGACTGCTTCCACATCTGCTAGTAGAATACCATGGACAACTGGCTCATGCCTCTACAATTGACCTCCCATCCTCAAAATTCCTACTTTTAAATTTCTCTATTTTCACCACCCTCATAATTTTTATCCCCTTAACTCACTGCAAATACCTTCTTCTCAGAATTCAAAATGATTTTTCTGAGAAATTCCGATACCACATTCTCTTAACACAACTCCATTATGTTTGGCATGTAAAATGATGATGCCATTAATTATGAAGGACATCAAGGTTTTAACTGGGAGTGTTCTTTGTATAAATGATAGTCCTTTTGAGTCATGTCAAACTAAGGAAATATTTCCCAAAATCAGAATGAAAAGGTATGGTAGATACAACAAAGATTTAAAAAATTAAAACAGACCATAGCCAAAGTACAACATATAATGTGGACATGACTAGGGTGACGTGGAGATGACACTTGGAAATAAATACACTTTCCCTACCCCCCATGAAATTTTGACAAGTGTCCACACTTAAAATTTTTTGCACAGGAATGGGAAACTGGCTTTAGGCTTATACCATACAGTTAATGTAGTATTATATATAATTATTGAAACCTATGCACTAAAAATGAGAAGAAAGTAAAAATGTGTACCTGAAACTTTTAAATCACACATCCATATGCAAGTTTATGAGTTGGTGAAGTCTGGTGATCTCTGAAAAGGTGCTGACGGCATGTTTTATTGAAAGCATTAAAAACATATTTTGTGGGTGACGTGGAGGGTGAGTGGATGGTAGACAAAGAAATGAGATGAATTGATAAGAAGAAAATGAAAAGTGAGTGAAAGAATGGACCTCATATGGAATGTGGTTTTATTATGTGTTGCTCATCAAAGGCTTGCTATGGTATGACTGTAGGAAGAAGGCTTGCACCCTCTGCTACAGGAATTGTGTCCAGTATAGAAGAGATCTGGTAAATTTCTTGGTTGGAACTGCTATAGGAACTCATCCTTGGTTTGAGGTTTATGATAAAGGTGCAATCGGTGGCCATTTACAAGTAGTTTGAACTGGACTGGATCAATGGTTGTTAGCTGAATGACTCCATTGTCGAATACATACTAAATTTCGTAAGGCCCTAGCCACCAAGTCTACAATTTTCCTGGTATCTCCTTATAGCGAGAATCATATAGAAGAGCCCAGTCTCCTACTTGGAATTGTTTATTCCTGATATGTGCATCATGCCACTTTTTTTGTTGTTTCTGAATGATCTCTATTCTTTCCAAAGTTGTCTTTCTCATCTCATCCAGTGAGTTCAAGTGGAGAAGTCTCTCTTCTTGTGCTGCAGGAAGACTGATGTTTAATTCTAGAGCAGTGCGTAATGTTTTATGTTCAAATTCAATGGGTAACATTGCTGCTTTTCCATACACAAGTTCAAATGGGGTAAATCCAGTTGTTGTCTTCCATGTTGTTTTGTAAGCCCAAACGGCTTCAGTTAATCTGTTGCTCCAATCCCTTCTATGTATTTGCACTGTCTTGGTTAGAATGGCCTCAATTTCTCAGTTGGTGACTTCTGCTTGCCCATTTGCCTGAGGGTGATAAGGGCTAGATTTCTGGTGCCTTATGTTGTATTCTTTCATAAGTTTAGTGATCAAATTTGATGTGAACTGGGCTCCTTGATCTGTGACAAGTTCTTTGGGAACTCCGTAGCATGTGAATATTTCTTCATATAAGAATTTAGCTACTTTCTCATCTCTTGCATTTTTCATCGCCCTGACTTCCACCCATTTTGTTAAATAATCCGTACATACTAAGATGTAGGATTTAACATTTGATGGTGGGTCAGTTGGCCCTATGAAGTCCATACCCCACTTGTTAAAGGGTGTTACAACAACCTATGGATTGAGTGGCATCTCATCTGATCTTGTTGGCCAGCCCATTCTCGGGCATTTGTCACACTTGGTGGTATAAGTTGCTGCATCCTTGTGTAGTGTTGGCCAATAATATCCAGTTGTAAGTATCTTTAATGCTATTCTTTTTCTTGAAAAATGGCCTCCACATGGTTCATCATGATAGGCATGTCGTATGTCATATATTTCATCTTCCATGACACATCTCCTCATGATTTGATCTAGTCCAGTATAGAAGAGATTGTTATCAATCCATGAATAATGAAAACTTTTCTCTGCAAGCTTCTTCCTGTCTTTTTGGGAGAAGTGTGGTGGCATTTTATTTGTAGCAAGATAGTTTTCTATATCTGCATACCATGGTGTATGGGTTGCTATGTGGAATAAATGCTCATCTGGAAATGTATCTTCAATTGGAGTTGGATCTTCATCAACAAGTTGAAGTCTAGACAAATAGTCAGCAACTACATTGGCCTTTTCTGGCTTATCAACAATGGTAATATTGAACTCCTACAATAATAGTAGCCATCTTGCCAATCGGCCAATTACAACAGGTTTGTTCATCAAGTACTTTATAGATGAGTGGTCAGTATGAAAAAAAATAGGATAACCAGTTACATAGTGTCTGAATTTATTCAATGCATAAACTATAGCTAAAAGTTCCTTCTCAATTACTGTGTAGTTTAGTTCAGGGCCATGGAGACTTTTACTAATATAGTAGATTGAATTTTCAAGGTTAGCAGGATTTTGTCCTAATAAAACACCTGCAACATAGTCTGATGCATCAGTATGGAATAGACCAATCTGGTCCCTTAAGAACTGGTGCTGTGGTGAGGAGTTTCTTAAGCTGCAGGAAGGATTCATTACATGCTGGTGTCTAAATGAATTCAGCTTCTTTAGTTAGCAGTGTATACAAAGGACTAGCTATTTGACTAAAATTTTGAATGAAACGCCTATAATAGCTAGCATGACCTAAAAAAGATCTTACATCCTTTGGTTTAGTAGGTATGGGCAATGTTAGGATTACCTCTATCTTGGCTGGGTCCACTTGTATCCCTACCGTTGATATAAAATGACCAAGCACTACTCCTTCCTGCATGAGCATGAAACATTTCTCACTATTAAGTGATAGATTATGTTCTTTGCATCAGACAAGAACCTTTTCAAGATTCTTCAAGGCCTCCTCAAAGGTTACTCCAAATGTTGTAAAATCATCCATGTATATTTCCATACAGTCGTGTGAGATGTCAGCAAAAATACTTATTACAGCTCTTTGAAATGTTGCTGGAGCATTACACAGGCCAAATGGCAACACAGAGTATGCAAAAGTACCCCATGGGCATGTAAATGTAGTTTTATCTTGATCCTCTAGAGCTATACTTATCTGATTATAACCACTGTATCCATCAAGAAAAGAAAAATATTTCTTACTAGCCAGAGTATCCAGAACTTGATCAATAAATGGTAAAGGAAAATGATCCTTCTTTGTTGCCTTATTCAATTCTCTATAATCTACACAAATCTTCCATTTCCCTCCCTTTTTAGGCACTATAACCAGAGGTGAGACCCACCGGCTATCAGATATAGGGTATATGAAACCAACATCAAGCAACTTTTGTAGTTTAGTTTTAATTATTTCCCTGAGTGTTGGCTTAATCCACCTCTAGGGTTGATGGAGTGGCAGGCACCCTTCATTGATATATATTCTATGAGTGCATAATGTGGGGCTTAATCCTTTCATATCTCCATAATCCCATGCAAAAGCCTTTTCATGTTTTAGAGAAGCTCTGTTAATTGTTTCAACTGTTTGGGAGGTAGTTTGTTATTGATATGGAGATTATGACCTTTTGACAACTCAACAGTAGTTGTGAGATTAACCATAGCAACTTTAGAGATGGGACTTGTATGTAGTTCACATGGTAAAAGTTGATGGATAATATCTAGTTCCTTAGGTAGAAAATAATTCTTAGTATGTTCCTCATATGTAGTTAGTTCCAACAGAGAGCTATCAGATATATCCTTTTCTACCATAGAAGTATTATTAAGAATACCCTGAATTACTGAATCTTCCTCTTGCAACTTTAGAAAATATTATCTATGTAACATCATAAGCTATACTATAGAGTTTAACTCTTCCTCTCCATCTCCTAAATTTGGCCATACAGGTGTGCTTAAATCTGGTTGGGGTTGTGCTTGAGGATATAGGACAAATTTCTTTGTTGCCTGCCCATCTAATATGGTCATATTTCCTAACCTACAACTTATATTTGCATCAGTTGTAGCTAACCATGGTCATCCTAAAATGACAAGGTAACCAGCTAAGTTGACTTTTGGAGATAGAATCATAAAATCTGTAGCGTACTCTAGAGAATCTAGGGCTACTACTATTTCTTCTATCATTCCATCAGGAGTGACAGTAGAACTATCGACAAGTTGAAAAATTGTTGGGGTAGTCCGTATTCCTTCTATGTTCAGTTTTTTCATAGTATCCTTGGTCATTACATTTATAGCAGCACCAAGATCAGTCAAGGCATTTTTGACTGACTGACCATTTATAATCACATTCACAACTAGACTTCCTGGATCAGAATATTTAAGAATAACCAATTTTCCTACCATAATGTCAGCCAATTGTCCTATAACATGGATTATGGTTGGGTCCTTTTTCTTCCTCCCAGGATTTTTAGGACAGGCTTCTTTGATTGCTTTTCCATAAAGAGGAACATCTTTAATAGCTTGGAACAAAGGAATTTGGACATGCATGTTCTTCAACTGGTCAATAATGTCAAAGGATTGCTCCTTTGTTTGTGTAGGTTTACTTTGTATAAGATTTTGTGGAAAAGGAGGTTCAACTATGGTTTGAGTTTGAACTGTACTAGTTACATTTGCTGGGTCAACCGCTTGCAGCAGAGAAGTTGCTGGTGCTGATGCTGTAGGAGGATCTGGTATTTTAGTTATTAAAGGTGGTTCAGGTGTTGGTAAGGTTGTACCAGATCTCAAATGTATATCTACAACATTTAGAGCATAAGCAGGATACTGCTGATCATCAACATCATACATTGGTTGTTGTGGCTGTTGGTTATTTGGATTTAGCTGAGGTTGTGCAGGCAACTGAGTCTATTTTTGAGGTCCAAAAATTGCAGGCGGTGGCATTAGTGCAGGTGTATTTATTGGAGGTGGTAAAGGTGGGTATCCAATATTGTTAGACCATTGCTGAGGTCCTCTCCATTGGTTTGTAGACTGCCAATTCCCTTGGGGTGGTTGCCATTGTTTTTGGAATTGTGGCTATTGGTTTTGGAACTATGGAGGATACCATTGACTTTGTGAATTATTTTGCCAAGCATTGTTCCAACTAGGTTGATTATATTGTGGAGGACCTTGGACACTATAGTTTTGCCATTGATTACTATATGGATTTGAATTTTGTAAAGGGTCTTGGGGCATACCTTGATGTGGGGCCCATGGTTGATGTTGAGTAATGAAGAATACTTGCTCATCTTCTCCTTCTATCTTTAGGTACTCAGTTGGAAGATGCTGGTTTTCCACATTAGCGACCAATTTGCAATGACAATCTTTCTTCTATTTTTGGTAGTGTGAACAGTACTCAGCTAATTGCTCCTCAGCTTCTGCATGTTTCTTCTTAGCAGCCATTGTATCCAAATGTGTGGTGACATAATTGATGATGTCCTACTTGAAATCAGACAACAAATTTGAAATTTCCATCTTTGAAATACCAGAGCCACTTCATTTGGCTATTGCTGAGTGAAATCCCCTTCCTTTCTTTACCACTGACCTAGAGTAGTTCTGGAAAATCTTCTGAAGGTCATCCCATGAAGATTGGGATATATCTCCTCCTGCCATCAAATCCAATGCTTCAAGACAGTTCTCATTTACTCCTCTAAGAAAAATCAGCTTCTGGGACTCCTCCTGCAGGGTGTGTTGTGGGTTCTTTTGTAAGTTGAACAGGAAGTGAGATATATAATCTTCTAATGTTTCATCTTCCCATTGTGACATTCTAAAAATGTCATCACCTTTTGAATCATTTCCCCTACAATATTCCTTATACTTGTTAAGAAACATGCGTCTCATATTATCCCAATTTGCTACTGCATTTGCCCCCAAGCCCATAAACCATTTTAAAGCTAACTCTTTTAGTGTGGCTGGGAATAATTTTAGCTTGTGACTGTCATTATTATAGTCCAAGCTAAGGCACATGATATCAAATTCAAATAGGAAAGTATCAAGATCCTCTGTGATGAGACCATAAAAATTTGGTAATGCTGATGCAGGTATATTTTTGAGATTGGGATTATTGACAAGACTTGGTATTGGAAATGGAAATTTGGGAGCTTCCATAGCTAGAGTTATGGGATATTGAAATTGTAGTTGGAAATTGGTAATTGTTGGAGGATTCTGAACAACAGGTGGTCCTAAAGTGGAGTTAGTATGGAAGCTGGCCAATATTTCCTCAAATGGACGAAGGTCAAATGTTTTCTGGATGTCTTCTTCTACTGAAGATGATGATGCAGTAAACTCTAGGCTTGCATCTAGAAATGGTAGTTAAGGTTCTTCAAATTCTTCTTTTGCTTTCACAGGCTCCTTAGGAAGGAATCTACCATGGACATCTCTCCTTCTTTGATGCATGCAAGAAATTGGTGACTTGTTAATCAAGCTCACAACTTTGCAACTCCTAACTAACAAACTAATCTAAAAATAAATGACTCATGAAGGTTCCTAGCTTGACACCATCCCTGGCAATGGCGGCAAAAATGTACAGTTTCACAATAGATGAAGATAATCAAGCCATTGTTTCTCCTTCAAAGATAGTATGTCTATTCTAAAGATTACCTACTCCATCATGAAATACACTTGAATTGTCAACCCAGGGATGTAGGACTTGAAATGGGCCAACACAGTTTGTGCACTAAGTTCCTTTAGGAGTCATAACACCTATGCTACAGGAAAGTAAAAATGCATTGGAAGAATCTATGCTGCTGCTACAAAATAGTAAACACACCTTGGCTAACAACAGATAATTGTAGGAAGCTTAAAAAATGAACCTAAACTAATTAACAACTCAGAACATCCACTATGATCATTTTTTGCACTTGTGCTGCAGGAACTTCACAGTAACAATACTGTAAGACTAATATAGTAAATCTATCTAAAAATAGGAAACTACAGGAAATGAATCTATTCTACCTAAATCTATTCCACCTCCCAAGTGGGCCCCCTTGGTCAGTTTCAATTAACTATTAACACAACAAGTGCTTCAAAATCTTTCTTCCATTAAAATCCTTCTTTGATTACATAGGAACTGAATAATCCATGAAGAATAGAAAAAGTAACTTCTGAGTCTAAATCAACATTATCTATTTTCTCATTAGCTTTCTAGGACAATCCAAGATCCAATATATATAGGATTGGATTCTTATTAAAAACATACATAAAAATCTTAAGCAAACATCACTAGAAAAGAAGGCGGAAGATCAACCATGACATAATACATTTACTGCCAAGCAATAGAATAACAACTTGCAAGAAATATAGCAAGTTGTATCCCCTATATTCTTTGGAACTCCTTTGCAGGTGCAGCTTATTCAATGGAACTGAACTATGCTTTCTTTTCCATGACCGGTCTTCATTGTCTTCCTCCTTAAATGCAGTAATCACCACTCCTTGTGTCGCTCCTCATTCTCCTGAAAAGTTAGCAACATCTGGAATATACATGCAAGATAAAATTCCTACTTTTACTCAGATGTTAGAGCATAGCTTAAAACAATTATATGAAATACTGCATTTTATGTATAGTATTAAGCAAAACATGTCATACACACTACCCATAGGTTTAATAGGCTCTAGTTGTTTTTGGCATAAGTTCACAAGATAATTACAACAAGTGTTCAGGAATGTTTTGTCAAAGCACAAAGAGTGTGTCCAAATTATAAAAAATTATATCAAAATTAAGACATTAATATGCCTCATCATTCATTATGGCAACAAAGTCATATAGCAGTTTGAAGTCAGCACACTTAGTGTAAAGATCATAATTCAATTAAGTGTTGAAGATTGGACAACGTACAGAGTTCCTGTACTTAGAGAATCAATGCACGTGTGTACGAATGAATTATGGTATGCACCCTGGAAGTTAAGGTTGTTAGACTATAATTATGCTTAGTCTATAAGCGCATAAGTAGATATGCAAAGATGTGAAAATTACAGTCAGTTGAAGTTGCACAGCTAGTGTGTGCCAACAACGAATAGAGCATGGAGCCGACAGTTAGCATTTTGGTTTGTGATTATAATTTAATGTTGTAAAGGCTATGCACCCATTGTATTTAGGTTGTTGACATATGTAAATGTATAATTGTAAGCACACTTAAGCCAATTCATTTGGAAGCATTGTTTGTAATTAGTTATAGGGCCGACCTATTTATGTATTTTGTATAAGCACATAAATATAAGGCGCACCCATTGTATTCAGCATGGAAGTTGAAATAGAGTTGTGATAAGTAGAGCAGAGGTATGTGAAGACAACATAAGATGTATTAGAGCTTTGCTAGAGGTCAAAGCATTAGCACACCAAAGGAACTGATCTGACAAGTAGTGTCACAGTGAACAGTTCACCTGCAAATATAGTGTGTATCTGAAATTAGAAGGTTGTAGCCTTCACCATTTGAGTAGTGAGCTCTAGGACAATGAGTCCACTCCCCTAACAGGGATCATTGTAAAAGACTCCTAACAGGGTATGACCCTTAACAAGGTCTACTATACTTAAAGCATTGTAAAGCTACTCCTAACAGGGTAAAGGATCTTCTAACAAGGATCACAAAACACTAGTACAAAATATTAGTGGGTATTAAGTCCCACCAGGGTTTTTACCTATTTGGGTTTCCCCGTAACCATATTGGTGTCATGTGTTGATTTCATGTTTCATGTTTATGTGAATGTTTATTTTAGTACTTAAGCATTTAAGTTCAGTATAAAAGTGAAAAGTTAAAATATAGTGAACACTGATTCACCCCCCCCCTCTCAGTGTTCCCATTCCTAACAATACTATTGATGGTTGTAGAAGGAGAATATTGTTGATGCACTGATTTTGCATAGAGAGAGATTAGATATATAAAAGAAGAAGATTGTTAGTGAAATGAACAGTGAAAGAGGGAGTATATGACCATAGAAGTTACAAATTAGAGGGAATATAAGAATGATAGTGAAGTGTTACCATCATCAATTGAACAATGAATATTGTTATTGTTGCCATCAATGCCAAAGAGGGATATTTTTACTATAACTAATGGTGATGATGATGAAGAATGACCAAGATTAGAGAAATACAAGATAGTAGAAAGGTTAGATAAATTATTGTCTTGTCATTGATGTCAAGGAATTGATTTCTGGTTTATATTGTGTTGCCATATCATTCAATTTATGAGATACTGTGAATGAGTTAAGAAGATGAAGAAGTGAGATGTTGTGAAGTTGAAGAACTTAATTGGGCAACTGATACAGATCACACAATGATACGTTTATGATGATATAATTGTTTTCTACCTAACATATAATTATATCAAGTCGGTAAAGTATGGTAATGAATATTTGTCAAGTCGGTAAGCAAAAGAGTTTTGGATACTAAGAAGGAAACGTCACTCGGTAAAGGAAAAGGAACTAAGGACACCGAGTAGGAAAGTTTTAGGCACCAAGAAAACTTAACCAAAATACAGAGTTATTCATCGAGCAAGGAACAATAATTAAATACAAGGATTGGAATGATATTTAATGATTAACTATGATGAGCTGGATGATCATGATGACAAGGAAAGTTAGTTAGAGAGATCTATGATTAGGAAAATTCAAGGTGATGATCTACAACTTAGATATAAATGGTTAAAATAGAAGGAACAAGTTTCAAGAATGTTCAAGTTCTTAGGTGAAAAGAAAATGTTTTACTGAGATCTAGATTCAAGGTATAATGAATTGACCGATTAAGATTGATCAAAGAAAAATGTAATAGAGGAGATTAAGTGACAAAAAAAATTTCTATAAAAGATGAATTTGTATGAACTAATGGATAGCAAATTAAAGAGTTGAAGAGTCACCGAATGAAGTAGTGAAGAAGTAACAGAGAGATTCTGAGTCAAAAAGTAGGATCTGATGAAGTGTTGAAGCTACTGGAAAGTGAGGAATTGAAGTGAAGATAGAAAAGCACACAAAGGATCTAGTTATGAAAATATATTTGTGAATCTACATGTCAAATTATTTACTATTTCTTATTAGCATTTGTAACAAAGAAATCTCTTAACAGAGTAGACTTAATAGTCTTATTATAAAATCCTTTCAAAAGGTAACATTCTAAAGAGTGTTCAAAGTCCTTTTACCAGGCCACTCCTAACGAGGTGAAGATCCTAATAGATCTTAGGTAAATCCCTTGACCGGGCCACACCTAATAGTGTGTATTGCAATCTTTAACTAGATTGGCCCTTAACTGAGCATACTCTAGAAGAGTATTTTCTTAGTGGGTGAAAATTTCCATAGTGGTTTTTACCAAAGCTAGGTTTCCACATTAAATATTGGTGTTACATGTGATGAATGGTTTATGTGATTGATTTATTAATTGTTACAATTTATTTACTATTGTTGGTAAATAGTGAATTGTGTTTAACTGAGTTATCACCAAGTTAATTAGAGAAAAGATTTTGAGGTATTTGGAATCAGGGATTACTGATTCAGCCCCCCTCTCTGTAATCCAACAATCAACAATGCCCAACCTACTAAAGTTGATGGTTTCTAGTTTATTGTTTTTTCCAACTACAAAGAAAAAAATTAATGGCCAAAGGCCAAATCAATACATCAATGGATTAAATTGATTATTTCTAAGTTAGGGGATCTTGTACAATGTATAGGATTCATTCTCTTGATCTTTAGACACCTAAACTCTTCACTAAGAATCCCTTTTTTGGATGAAGGCACTGGTTGAAAAAACTATCATAATTGGTCCTTTTAGGATAGTTAACCATAACTTGCACCAAAAGTCTTATTGGGGTTTGAAAAAACTTTGCATTGTTCTATAGGGCCTTCCAACACCCTCTTCTATCACTAAATTTTTATGAGAAGCACCAATGCCATATATTTTCATACTAAAATCTCTTCCTTGTTGTCCCTCAGTCTAACAAATCTAGATATTAGGCATACTAGTGAATCACAACCCATGCAAGCATTATTTTTATGACCTAAAACTTTGGAATATCATATAACATGTTATTACATACTTCTCCATCAATTATTAGCATTTTCCAATGTACCAATCAAGATAAATGATTTTTTTTCAAACTAGAAACCCTAGGTAGGGTTCAGGATAATTTTTACCAAAAAAATTGTAACTTGCACAAAACTAAACCAAATTACATGAAGCCACTTGCATTTGAAACTAGAAACATAGTATATTTTTTCCAATTGGTTTTAGACCCTCAATATTCCATACAATTTTGTACAACACGTTTCTTTTGGACCATTCATAGGAAATACCAGTCATTTAGGACAACAAACGCCACAAATGCCTTAACTTTCACAAAAATCAATGAGAAATAATGAGACCAAGTGAAATGGAAATTAGATTCACATGGATTTCAAGTCTAACAAGTCTCAGGTCCTTAAATACACTATTCAATCTGTACCAAATGAAATAGAAACACTATTATTAAAAAACATAAGGATAATGACTCCAAATTGACTACAATCCTCATTCTAAATTTAATCAACCCATGGGGTCATGTTTATAAGGAATATTTACACTATCCAATTCAGTTTCTCACTCCTAACTAATCCACAACTACCCATTAGAAACATGCTAAAAAGTTATCATTAAAATTGAAAAGTTGTCATGACAAGATTGACAACGTGAACAACATTTTGTGAAACTTTGAATTCTTGTGCTTAAATTGATCCAAAACACTAAAATGGTCTTAGATGATATCCAATGGTCTTAGATGATTTTATTGACATCAAAAAAATGAAAGAAAGACAAAGATAAAAAAATAAACATATTTGTATGGGCGTGCCCCGGCACTATACTCCCAAGGGGAAGAAAACTCAAGTCCCACTTGAGTGTAGGTATGCAACTATGTATCCATGATTTACAATATCATCCTCTAACATCCATGAATAATATTCCATGGGAAGACCTTTCCACTTGACCAAGCACTAAAAACATGTCTTATTTCTTGTCTTCTTGAGTTCCTCTATATCAAGGATGCACTCCAACTCCATAGGTCTTCTCGATGATATACCCTTGATCCATTCAACATATTATGGTTAACCTTCTCCTACATTTGTAGAAACATACCAAGCATGATTAAAAAATATCTTGTATTTTCTCTTTGACCTTCTTCCCTCGTATTATGTTTTCTTTTTGCTCTTGCATGTCTTGATGCTCTATGTACTATACTTCTCTTTCTTCTTGAACTTATCCTCCATGAGATAAAACAAGTGATTTCATACCATACTAGAGACCTTTTATTGCTTCTATAAACTTCATATCAAAATTTTTCCTCATTTCATAAGGTCTGATGACCTTATGCAAATATTGAATGGAATTAAGTATTCCCTTACTCTAAAGAATTTATCCTATCCTTCTATCATACTCAATGGTTTCAAATCCATAGGAATTACAAAAATATATATACCATAAATAATTTTTTTTTGCCTTTGTAAGATCTACTTCATCCATCCTCTTCATGTTATGAGATTGTATCAACTCATGCTTGCTTTCATTGATCTTGTTTTCCTCATGTTGGAAAAATTTGTTGAAATACACATTCTCAACCTCTTCAAGTTAAAATCCTTGGTCTTTATGGGCTCTATCCTTCTTTATCACGACATTACCTACAAACAAACACTCAAAAATTCTTAGTTTCAAAAACATGAGATTTACATGTCTCTTCAAATGCTTCTAGCACCCTTCCTTTCAACGTATCTTGCAACTCATCCATTCTTACTATTGTCATCTTTTTCCATATTCTTTTTTGAATAATCATCTCCATGAGCCACTTCACCTTCTTTCTTGTTGGATAATGCCCAATTGTTCCTTGATATTCTTCCTCAATACACTTCTGCACTACAAGTTTAATACTTTCTTCCCATTTTTCCATTCTTCTATCAAACTTTGCATTGACTAACCATGTCTTAATGTCTTTCATCTTCTTCTTTTGAGTTTTCTCTTACATCTTGCTATGTCTTCTACTTTCTTGATTTTCTTCTTGTGATACCTCACTTAGGTTTCTTTCTTTTTCTTCACTACCTAGTCTTTTGGCATCTAGGTTTATGTTTGGACCAGATTATCTAGGTTTTTTACTTTAACCTATCAAAAGTAATACACAAAATTCTAAAACTTCCTTTTACCAACTCTTTAAGATCTCATACTTCTTTTCTAAGACCTTTTAGGCTCTGATACCAATTTTATGCATAGGAAAGACTTAAAACAACTAAACAACAACTTGAGTTATTTAAATACCTATTCAAACCACCATTGTTGAACTAAATCATATTGGGTTTTTCCTTCTTACTACTTTCCTTATGGATCATTCAAACTCTTCAATGGAACACATTTACTTGAGACTCTTTCCATAGGTTAAATACACATCTTATAGGCCTCTTGACTATTGAGATAATTTCCATTAACAAATCTCAACATAGTTTAATTTTTCATCCTTTTTGTACCCAAGAGGCCATCTAAAGTTTTTTTCCTCTCATTTTCTACATCCCTAAAAATATTTGATGGGAGAGGTCATTAATGTCACGACTAGCATCATCTAATTCTTCATTTATCAAACTAGGTGTGTCTTAGAGCAATATGTGGCAATGAAGGTTTCAAATTTGGGGGGTTTTACATTGAAATCAATGATTTTGGTTTGGATCATGATCTATCAGGAGCTCTTTAGAGTTTCTTTCTATGAGAAAATTCTTGACTAAAATCCCCATCTTAGTCTATTCTAATCTAGAAATTAACTATTTAACTCACTTCCTACTGTTCTAGGATAAGACAATGGTGATCTTAGCTTGAATTGGATATAAGTTGACCTGAAATGATTCATGGAATTCTTAAACTGCAACTATGGAATTCAAAATTAATTCTATTAAACATAATTCAAATTTAATCTACTTAACAGAATTCAAATTCCAAGTCTATTTGGATGTAATCAAAACCTAATTTACACTTGCAGATTATTGAAAGATTAATCTAAATCACACATACAAAAATGAACCTACATTCCATAAATGAATCCCAATAAAGTTTATGTCTAACGTTTTCTTTCATCAACATTTCTAAACTCTATTAAAATCATCATCTACCTAGATTAATGACTAGCTCTGTGAGTATTAAGAAGATACAAATAAAACTACAAAACTATTCAAATCTAAGCATTCAAAATAGAATTTATCTACTTTAATTGATGATCACAACAAAAACTTAGGTAGTACTAAATAGATATGCTACAACAACTTAATTTAACATTAATCATAATTACTTCTAATCCTAAATCTGAACAACTACTAAAATGAAATAAATAAATAAAAAATAGAGCACCTTCCTTTGGTTGAGTGGACCCTACTCTTCCTATGGTGGGATCTTTAACACAATGGGTCAAATTAACTTCTAATTGGCATTCATATTGACCCCTATAAGGAAGAAAAAAAAGGGCTTGATTTTAACTTGTAGAAATGAAATATTGAAAATGAAATTCACTAATGACCAACTATTGACAAATAACTAATGAAAAAATATATAGATATATCCCTTATTTGAAATTTAAATTATGATGTTACCTTCCTAGAAGGGTAACAAATAAGAACAAAGATTTAATGAACCTAAAAGTTCCATCAACATAGCTTCACTTTGTCACTTGAGAAACTAGAAGTTTCCACAATAGGTGACAAAGCAATTGAAGGAAACATGTGAATTACAAAACTAGAGTGATTGGGAACTCCATGTTGCAGCTAACACGAGGATCCATCAATTCCACATCACAAAACAACTTTTCAAACTGTGAAACATAATCCATGAATATAGGGGGAGAATATAGTAGCGAAATTGTGAAGAAATGATCAACTTTCCATTTATTTTCCAAAAGAATGAATTAAATACAAAATATTATTTCTATTATATCCTCCAATTAGATATGTATAATAGAAAAATGAGTAAAAAAAAAAGTATATGATCTACTGCTAACCATAGTAATTAACAAAATAAACAAAGTTAATGTGCATAACTTAAGTATTTAAATTTTTATTAAAAAGTATTAATTATTTCTCCCCCTTCTAATGTCAACCATGTCCTCATGGTTGAGGGTCTAGTAAATCCCTATTTATAATCTCAATCCATATCACCAAGTCAAACATTTTCATTATATATTATTGATAGGTCCTTGGAGGTGCATACTCATACAAATCCTAAACTCTCTTCCTCCAACTTTCTAGATTTGTTCCTATGAACCATGGTGGTGCACTTAGTTTGGGTAAAGGAATTGTGATAAATGGTGGCCTGAACTTCATTCCTATCCACTCCCTTTCCCATTCTTCAATGATTGCAATTATATTTCTAACTCTTGTGATGTTTTATGCTATGTTGGTAGGGGGAATGGGTTCTCTTCTTCTCAAAGGTACTAGAATGGTGTTGAATCTTTCTTTTGATGTCATCAATGCTCTATATGTAAGGTGATTTTGGACATCTCTGAAAGACCAAATGACATGATTAAGGTTATGCTCATATATATGCCTTGCATTATTCATATGTACAATAAAATTGTATTGATTTCTGTTAGAATTAATAATCTTTCCTTGGTTGTTTTATTTAATTTGAGGATAAACCAAGGTATCCTCCTTTTATTTATTTTAGGATATTCCTAAAGGAATCTCTACATGTAATTTTGTCCTCTAGTCCAAGTGGGAGGACAACTTATATTTTGTAATTCCTTTAATAAGGAAAATAGGTTATTCCTCCTTATGAGGATGCTCACACTTGGCACACACCTAGTATGAATGTGGCACTCATACACATAGGGAGTTACATGAAAACTCCTTCACTCATCTCTACTTAAGAAATGTTTCTCCACACACTTGACACTAATTTTCTCACTATTCTTTCACACAATTTCTCTCCTCTTGCATAGTAGTTCTATCATATTGTATTGAGCTTCTTGCTCATATTCTTTCTCTCTCTCTCTCTTTAGGATTTTCATGCCTCATTCATAATACACAAAGGGGTTTTTCTTTGTTTTTCCCCTTAAAAAAAACTCTTGGCTCTTGTTGGATTCTTGGAGTCTTATCTTGGTTTTGGTGGTTGATCTTGCATCTTTCTCTTATTTGGTTTATGGTAAATCTCTTCTTGCACTTCACTTCTTGGATTGTTTTTTTATTATCTTGTTTTCATTCCTTTATTTCTTCTAACATGGTATCAGAGCTAGCTACTAATCCTTGTTTAAGTGTTTTTTAGGAAGGTTCCATTCAAAGGAGCAAGATTTTTCAAGTTTCTCTTATAGATCTAACGTTTTTTTGGAGCTCTAACTTGTTTATTTCTTAAGTTTGTTTCTCTCTAACCCTCTTTGGAAGGCTTTCTGCCAAAGAGTAACTTAGATTTTTAGTTTTTTTTTGGGTTTTGTCAGTTCACCGCCAAACCCAACTCATCTTGTTTTTGCAAGCACTAATCCAAAAATTCTTGCAGGATTTAACTTTTCATATTCAGTTTTCTAAAACTTTTTGCATGGAGGCTATTTCATTTTGTTGCAGGCATATCTCCATAAGTTTATTCTTTGTTTATCTAATCTCTAATCCTTGTGCATGCAAGTGATTCTATTTTCTTTGCAGGCGTATCCTTTGTGATATCTCTGGTTTCTATTTTCTATTTTTTAATATCTTCATCTGTTGTTTAGTATTTCATTTATCTAGCTGCAACTCTCTTTCTTAAAAAAATAATTTCTAAACTCATACATAGTCATTTTACATTCATTTTTATGGATAGATAAGAGCGAATCTAAAAAATATGTGATTTTGGGTTTTGTGCAGAATCCTCCAATTTAGCCATCACATCAGTAGTTTTCCAAATTTTGCCCTTATTTGAGAAATATGCAAGGTTCTTTATAGATGGTTTTTACAAATTTGTCTTAGTGTTGCATTTTTTTTTTTTATCTAAGTTCAAAGTTTATTTATTTTGCCCTTTTTTGCTGTTGCACAGCCTTCATAAAAGATAACAAATTAGTTTTATTTGTCAAATCTAGAAAATATATTAGTAAAGCTATCTTTTTTTTTCAAACTATGATCAATTTGTGTCTTGCTTGAGTTGTTGAGCCTTCTCTGAAATATAAACTAATACTTCTATTTAAATCATACTATTTCAATACATTTCTAGCTTGTGTCAGCCTTATCTTGCATTTTACAGTATTTTTAACTTTGTCTTGGATGTGAGAGTCTTCTTCCTTGCGTGGTTTGCCTCCTTCCTTGCGTGGAATGTTGGCATGGTCTGCAGCTCTTCATTGCATTTGTGTAGCCTCCTCCCTTGCGCGAGCTAAAGATTCAATCTCCTAGTCTTTCTTTGTGCCTCTAATCTATGTTAACCTTTTTTATATCGGCTTTGTTTAACATTATTGAATAATTGATATGTATTTTTTCATCCATATTGGCAACAGCCTGCGCAACTTAAGTATTGGCTGGCTACCTCAAATTTCAAAGTGTTTGCTTCCTCTTTAGAAGTATTAAAATATGAATTGATATAAATCTTGTTAGTTGAATTGACATATATACTACTCCTTGACTTCTGGCATGAGCATCCTTCCTTGGTGTATGAGCCTCCCAAACTGCTCCCACCGTGAATCTGCTTGTCTTCTTCAAAACATACAGCCCTTGTCTCTCTACCAAATCTTATTGGATAGTCTTTTTAACCATTTCAGAGATTAAATATTGTTATTTGTGCTACTTCATATTAAATCTATTTCTTTATGTTTTTTAGCTAACATTTCAGCCCGCAGGTTCATATTCTTTATTCCTTTGCAGTTTTTTAAGCCTACAAAACATTTCCTTTTGAATTGGTTCTTCTACAAATTGTTAATCTGCTAGCCTCTATCCCTTGCGCAGACCATCAATTAATTTGACTGTGTTTTTAGTTTTTTTAGCTTGGTAGAATATATATTTATATCTCTGCTTCATTTACGTTCATTTATCTGACATTTTTTTTAACAGGGAATAGTTTATTTTTATCTCTTCTTGTTCTAATTATTAAAATTTTGTTTACAACTTTTGTTTTGTTTCATTAACATTTTCACAAGTTTATTGTTAATTAATTTTTTTAATTGTTAAATTAATAATTTTTATTTCATCTTAACAATAAATTCATTTCAATAAAATTGTTTACCATTTCAAGAATTAGTAGTTTGCATATTTTACATTAATTAGTTTTAAATAAAACTTGTTTATTAGTTTTGTTTCATTGTTAATTGGTTTAAAATAAACAATTTAACTATTATTAACTTTATTTTAAATTTAAAAATTTACATTTAATAGTTTAAATTTAATTCTTCTCACTTTAATTTTTATTTAAGGATTGCTTTTTTTCAGTTTTAATTCACTTATTTTAATTATTTCATCATTACTTTTACATTTAAATTCATCTTCAAAAGCATTTGATTTAAAAAATAAAATAAAATTGTCTCTATCAATTTGTGTAAACAAATCTTAATTAACATCAATACATTCTCTCTAATACTTGTTTATTCATGATTTCACCCTTAAATTTAATTTTAATCAATTTACCTTCTTTATTATAAAACATTTAATAAAATTTTAAGTTTTTTAAAGAATTCAATTTGTCTTAATCAAAGCGTTCTTAACATTAGAGTTAATTCATTTTCCTTGTTCTTTAACATTAAATATTATTTGTATCTCACTTTTTTCAAGTTCATTTAATCATTTAATTAGTTAGTCATGACTACCCTAATTATGGAAATCAAGTTAAATAGCTCTAACTATCATCAATGGAAAACACACATCTCATTTATATTTCATTTAAAAAATTTACTCCAAGTTGCTATAGATGCCACTACTGAACCAGTTGCCTCTACTACTCAAACTGTCAAAGATGCATGGCAAGTTCAAAATGAATAAGCTCTTGGTCTAATTGGTCTTTCAGTTATTCCTGACCTATATGTATTGATTGGAAATTACACCAAAGTCCATCAAGTTTGGACCATTTTGCAACAAACCTATGATAGCTCCACTAAATCATGTAAGATTAAGCTCCAAGACAACTTGGAAGACCTCAGGTATATTGACTTTAAAAACAAGGATGAATTTTTACTTTAATTTGATGCTATTAAGACACAATTAAGTGGTATAAATATTACTTTAATTGATATTAGATTAATTACTATTATTCTAAAGAAGTGTCTTCCTAAAGAATTTCAATAGTTTATTACTAACATACATTCTCAGCTTGATATTCCTAGTTTAGCTCCTCAATTAACTTATGGTATATTTCAAAATCTTTTACGTCAAGAGGAAGCTAAGTTATTGCAATTTGGTACTCTTAGATCTTGTGAACATGATTTTGTGTCTAAGCATCAAAATCAACATAATAGATCTTATAATCATAATACTTCTAACAATCATAATTCTCAACATTATACTAATAATTCTCAACATAACAATAATCATAGTAATAATAATCAACCCCATTGCAATTATTGTGGGAAAGATGGTCATGTGATCAATAAATGTTTTAAGAAACTCAAACATGAGAGATCATCTACTCCTAATAATCAAATGTCTTATAATAATAACTCTCGTCAAGCCTTTGTTTCTCGTTATGGGGTGTTTAATCCTCACTATGATGATACTACTATTTGGGATGAACCCTATGATGATGGCTATTCTTAGAATAACCCTCTAGATTACTATCTTCCTACTCAAACAAATTTAATTTAAAGTGATACTATGCACTCTCCTTATGATGCATTCCAATTTGATGATTCTTGCTCTCATTTTAATGATATTGTTGAACAAGAAGAGGAAATTATCTCTAACTTTCTTAATGTTACTTTGCCTTCTTTTGATCATCCTATTACAAATATGTTTATTACTTAAAATGAAATTCATGATTAAGGTACTAATCCTATGATTATTGTGGAGGTTAATGATAATGATGCTTATATTAACTCTCCTCATCTTGATGTTTCATATTATGATGAATACGTTACAGATTTATTTTATGCAACTGAAGATTGTATTTCTAATTATATGACTCATGATTCACAATGTGATTTTTCTTTCCAAAGTGTTACTAATTCAGTACTAGGAGATACCAATGATGGGAGATCTACTAGTGGGTTTTCCCTTATTGCAGGCTCAAGTGTTGATTCATTTCCATCTCTATTTTCTACTGGAAATGAATATTCAGAATGTACATGTAATGGCCTACTAGGGAACCTAGAAGAACTTAACCTAAAAATGCAACTAATTTTGCAGAATATTTTTTTTTTCACTACCACCCGACCTCATGAACCTAAAAGGTCCACTCCCACCGTGCTGAGGAGATATTGCGATAGGGCACGCTCATCTTGACAATTCAGGGAAGTCGATGCCCGATACCTGTAAAACTACATACAAAACTTGCACGTACATACATATATAAATATATAATAGACAATGGTGGGGATTAGCCGACCGTGTGGATCTCACAAGCAAGTAACTACGACTCCGTCCCCCAACCACATCAAGCACGTCAAACATAAATATAAAACAAACACATGCAAGTATGGGGTCAGTAAAATCATAAGCATGAATGATTTCCTAACATATAATCTATCATCATAAAATAACTATAACATAAAGAAATCAGACTAGGAGCGGGGTACTACATCCACCCCCCCTAGGATTAGGCTTACTCCTGGAAGCCTACAAACAGATAGAGGTATGCATTCCTCAAACACGAAGCATTTATTAAAATCAAAACACAACATCTGAAAACAAGCCATAAAATAAGAACATGATTTATAGTCATTATGAGCAATATAATCCTGGTTAGGAATAAACTGAAAGTCACATTGATCAATCATTCATTTAAAATTCAAAATAGATCTAAACCTTTATTCATTCATCTTTATAGAAAACATCTAGAATCAATTGCATAAAACATACATTCACATCTTCATCAAATAATGAGTGGAGAAGTTCATGTTAATCTAGTTAATGCAATACTTATAAAAACATATATGATACACAATGGTTCTAACTTCACATAGCATGTTGGAATTAGGAGACATAGGGTACTGAGAGGGGAGGGGTGAATCATTGCCCACAAAAATTTTACTTATAAACCTTTCAAATCTATAACACCAAACAGTAGTAACCTTGCAAAATAACTTGTATCTAATGCATGTATCATTCATCCATTCAACTTGTGAAAGTAAATAACATGAAATCAACAATATAACAATCCCATAACACAAGTATTTTAGTAACGCAGAAACCCTTGTTAGATGGTAAAAACTGTGGTGGGGATGACACCCAAAAATTCTTCACTACTGCAGATAGAAAAGGTTTGCCTATTAGGGCTACAAGTGGTGATCACTTCTGGTGATATTACCCTGTTAGGAGTAACATATTAGATCAGCTAGATCTACCTAGTTATAGGATTTTAACAACACTACTTGAGTGTGTACTCAGTTAAGGATTTACAAAAGATTGTTAGGTCTACTCTATTAAGAGATTTTACCAAAACTCTATTACAATGATTAGAAAGAAATAGGTAACTATCTGCTAATGAAAAATTAGATTTTCTACTATAGATCAATAAAGTACTGAATGTATATCACCTTTACTATAATGAATCTCTGCTCTGAACTACTCAGTTAGCCTGCCTAATTTTGCTCAATCTGATTATCTCTGAATACTGTTCTGCTATGTCTGTCAACTGATAATCTTGAAGGTTGGCTAGTGCTTCAAGTGCTTCTTCATTCATACATCAGTTCACAACAAAATGGTGTAAACATACAATTATATAGCATACTACTTTATGCTACTTAACAAAATTGGGTTACAATATCTTAGAGAAAACCCTAAGATCAAGGGTGTATAAAAATAACCTAGATCTAACATTTACAAAAGATCTACATCATATCTCAACAATAAATGATCCTCGATCTTGGTAAAATGTTTTCTGATTCTGTTATAACCGTTTACATAGAAGAATGTGCCATTCCTGATTACTATGCCATTTTCCTGTGATCCTCGATAAACACTGTATAAACTGCTCGATGATTACATTGACACTCGGTGTTTACTATCGCTTGGTGTCGGTGTCTGATACTCAGTAAGCTGTTCTGTGCTCAGTGTAAAGAGTAAACTGACTGGCTCATGATGCTCACTTTTACCAACTAGGATAATATAGGTAATTGACCGATGTCTTTGATAACCTTTGATTCTAATGACAACCTTTAATGCTCAATAGAGATAACATAGAAAACATAGTACCATCTTTGTGATATCCTCCCTTATACATACTATCAGGGGTCCATGATGAACATGATAGAAACAACACTTATCACAAAAAAGGGTCAACAATACCAAACATTCAGAGTAGCCACCACAAAATTCAAAAAGGTAAAACCTGTATACACCTAAAAATGGTCACCTAGACTATTAGCCCCTTTTGCTAAATCATAAATTGCTTGTTCTTGATCAAATCCTAGTTCTATCATTTATTCGATTATTTTCTATGGGCTAACCATCTTATCCTAAGTCTTTATTTATTTAAAAGGAATATTTCCTCCCCTTTTAATAAATAAAAAGCCCCCACTTTTCCTCTTATCCTAGGTTGCACAAATAAAGCATTATTCTTATTTTATAAAAAGGGAAAAAACACTTTTTGTCTCATATGGACACAAAAGTCAACTCCTATTTTCTCATTGGAGGATACTTGTGCACATGGATTTCTCCTCTTTTAAGCTCCATCGTTGATTAAAACTTTTGCCTCTTAATCTCCATGGTCCATTCCTCCTCATTTCCTTTAAAAGGAGAGCTCTCTTCTTCATTCTAGATCCTCGACTTTTTATGCTAATGTTATGCTGCAAATTTCCTAGGTCATCTTGGAGCTTTTGAAGATTTAGAGCATTCTTGGCTTTTGCATCTACATGTTATCATAGTTTCACTTCTTGCATTATCATGGCATTCTTAGCTTAGATTTCCTTTATGCTTTAGATTAATTCATCTAGCTTAACTAGGAGGCTTTGTAATACTTGTTCTTTCATTTCCATAGTTTAGCTTGCATATTCATCTTAATCTAGCTTGCATTGCATTTCCATTCTTGATTCTTGAGGATATTGGCATTCTTGCCCTTGTCTTCATTTGAATCTCCCATTGCATGGTTTATTAGCAAAGTTATTGGCTTAATAGCTCTAGCTGAGAGCATTCTTAAAAACTCTTGCACTCCATGCCTAGGGAGCTATGGATTGATTTTTGAGACCTCATTCTTGAGTGTTCTTGAATGTAATGATTCATAGAAGTGTGACACAATTATAGCACACAAAACCCAAGTGGGGGAATCACAAGTCCAACATTAAATCATAAGAGCGCTCAATTTCAACAATAAATTAAGTGTGACTAGCATCACAAAATAGATTTGAAAAGAGAGTTAGGTGACTAATCCAATCATAAGAAAGTTTAAAATTTCAATGCTAGCCCATACACAACACAAACAATTCATCAATCAACTAAAATAAATTATCAATTATAAAACATCCATAGAACAAGGTGACTAGTGGTAGCCACATTCAAGGGAGTAATTGCTTCATGCCATCCAAAGGTTCTTCACCCTAGATGCATTAGAGAGGGTACCCAAACACAATAGATAGTCAAATCACCTATGACAATCAATAGACAAAGTGATATCTCAAAAAAATTTAAGAGAAAGCAAAACATAAATGTTTAGTTGTAATTTAATGGTTTAAAAAAATAAAAGAGTTATATGTCTATGCTTGGTTTCAAGTTTTAACAATTAGACATCTAATGGGAACACAACTTCCCAGAGTTCCTAGTGTAGAACTCGGTAATCTGATACCAAGTGTAATGCCCCACCAGGGAACCTAGGAGAACTTAACCTAAACATGCGACTAAGTTTGTAGAATAATTTTTTAAAAAAATTTAATTTAATTTTCTTTTTTTTTCACTACCACCCGACCTCGTGAACCTAAATGGTCCAATCCCACCGTGTTGAGGAGATATTGCGATAGGGCATGCTCATCCTAACAATTTAAGGAAGTCAATGTCTGGTACCTGTAAACTTGCATACAAAATCTGCATGTACATACATATATAAATATATAACAGACAATGGCAGGGATCGACAGATTGTGTGGATCTCACAAGCAAGTAACTATGACTCAGTTCCTCAACCACATCAGGTACGTCAAACATAAATACAAAATAAACACATCATCCATACACATGAAAGTATGGGGTCAGTAAAATCATAGGCATCAATGATTTCCTAACATATAATCTATCATCCTAAAAATAACTATAACATAAAGAAAATTAGACTAGGGGCAGGGTACTATAGTACACATGCATCTAAAGCAATTCTATGGAATCAAAGATTACTTGAAGATTTGGGTCCTACTATACAAGCACCTACACCTTTGTATTGTGATAATCAAAGTGATATTTCAAAAAGTCCTATGTACCATTGAAGCTCCAAAGCACAAGTTGAAGAAATGCAAGATGATCAAGCCAACGACATCCCAGTAAAGACTCTTTCAAAAGAAACATCTCAAAATCATTGTAAACATTTGTGTTTGATACCTATTGATGTAATCACCCCAAGTAAAGATTAAAGGGGGTGTTAGAATTAGTAATCTTTCCTTGGTTGTTTTATTTAATTTAAGGATAAACCAAGGTATCCTCCTTTTATTTATTTTAGGATATTCCTAAAGGAATCTCTACATGTAATTTTGTCCTTTAGTCCAAGTGGGAGGACAACTTATATTTTGTAATTCCTTTAATAAGGAAAATAGGTTATTCCTCCTTATGAGGATGCTCACACTTGGCACACACCTAGTTGTAATACCCCAAAAATGGGCTATAGGTTCATTAACCTCCTACATCTTCAATTCGAATGAAATTGACATCAATGTCCTAACCTAAGGCACATCTACACATCATTTTATCAAAAATTGATTTTATCCTAAATTCTGTATCGGAGAATATTCCTAGCAATATTCCTCTTTATCCTAATTATCTTTGATTTAATAATTATTTGGCGATAAATCTTATTTATCCTAAAGTTTGATTAATTGAATATTTTGAATATTTAATTACTTAGATTTAATACTGCCACTTAATTATTTAATTAAATTTATTCTTAAATTGCATTATTTAATTTTGATAATAAATCAAAAATCTCATGACTAATTGATTAAATTCTTATTTAATTAATTAATGTCAGTTGTCAATTTTTAATAATATAGTTTTAGAATAAAGTTTGATTTAATAATTGACTAACCCATAAATCAATTGTTTTATTTCAAAAAAATCAGTTAAGTTGAGAATAAATCACTTTATTTTTTATTTAATTTATAATTAAATCATGCACAATCATAGAGCATGCAACTAGAAATCAACAATCAATTTTAAAATTGAAATTCAGCATTTGATGATGAGTTGAAATTTGATCTAATTCTCTAGTTTAAGTTAAACACTGCTTTTGCATGATTTTTTGTGAGTTAATTATCTCTGATTTCCCGATAACTCAAAAATCAACTTGAGTTTATCAAGAGTAATTTATGGCTTTTCTCTTGCATCCTCAAGCCTTGGATTTCTATAAAAACAAGGCTCAACTCTTCATAATTATCAACATTCAAATTTGCACAATTACTTTGGTGAATTGGTGATTGAAGGATTAAGCACTTGCGACAGGCGATTTGTGAGATCTTTCATTGTTGATCATAGTTTTGCATAGTTTTTATATCATAGCATTCATCATCATTCATAACATTCTTAGATTAAATCTGCATTCAATTTCATTCATCTAGCTTAGATTCATACAATTTTTCATATTATTGCTCAGAAAATACAAAAATATAGATTAATCTGCATTCATATAGTTTTTAATTCTTTTGCATTCAAATCCTTCGTTTAGGTGTTGCATTGTAACTGGTCTCGATTTCAATATGAGAACATCATAGTTGCACCTACTAGAAGGCAGTAAATTGCCTGGTTAACATAGTTTTGATTACTTGCAGATTTCAGTTTTTTCTAACTTCTAATGTTTTACTGAAGTGTTGTGTCTGCAGCTAGGTACAAAATCCACACACACATTTTTGGCACCCATCATGGGGCCCTAAAATGGGTTTCCATTTCTTCTATTTCAATTTCTATCTACTTTCTGGTCAATCTTGTGATTTTATTCCCTGTCTGTACATTTTTCATATGAATTTTGTCAGAAAGTCATACCAGAAGCTACAGGTCATCGTATGATAGTTGAGGATTTTGAGGCTTGTTCAACAACTACAAATTATCATTTGAGAGCTACATTGTCATTTGGCAAGACACCCATTGTCGTACGAGTTTCCAGACTATCGTCTAGGAGGTAACCCACCGTCATACGAATTTTGGTACTAGGATTCAATTGTCGTTTCATAATTTTTGGCAATTTTCAAATTTGATTTTTAGATTTGGACTAACAGCTAACCCTAACAATTGAGATCTTCTATTTGTAACTGATCTTTGCTGATTTTGATTGGGAAAAGTGCAACTAAATTGCTAAAACAAATGAAATCTACTAAGCACATTGCGAGGAATTCAAGTATTCTACTACGATCTGATAACACTTCGATTTGGACATAAAATGAACTCTCACATGTCAGGATTGTGTGACTTTTCTTGCTTTCATATCACAACCTTCATTTTGGGCTATAAAATGAACATAGATTTGCTTTCTACATATCTATTACACATAGTAAATAGGCCCTATGAACACTATTTGTGGATGATCTTGAGAGAGTGGGCTTCTTTTGCTTGTTCATGCATGTGAAGCTCTTCTTGATGAAGGATCCCCTTATAGGTAGGGAAGGTACTGAGATTGTCTTGTGTTCTACTAGATTTTTGAGTCTTGATCAACTTTTGATTGATACATTCTCTCTTCAGAGAGATTGATAGACCATAAGCGATTGACATCATAGATCTTTGTGAGATAATTTCAGTCTTAGTGTGTCAAATTAATCTATCTGCTTTGTTTTGGTGAAGTGAAGAGGCTAGGGGATTATGCTCTACTTCCTTTTTGGATAGTACCAGAAACCCATATCCTTGAATCCGATCTAGTCCCCCTGTGGTATCTTTTGTGAGTCACCTTTAGAGAGGGTTAACCGTAGTGGACATTCCCTTAATTGGGTCAACCATGTGGATGGAACTTCAAGCGGTAATAGCCATTTTCACCATGGTAGCAGCACCTACTATATAAATATCCTTGTGGAGGAAATCTTCACAGGTGTGGTCTCTTGTTGGACTGTCAGATCTCCCTAGTAGATCCTAATTAATTAAATTCTCAGACTGTGTCAAAACCCTGATGCACCTGGATTGGAGTTCACCCTCTTGAGATCACAAAAGTTGCAGAGTCAGACCATTACTACAAACCCTAGTGAGGCCAAATTTTTATTTTTCTAGGAATATGTGTGTTATTGAAAAACTTTTTGGAACATACACAAATAGCACTCCTAGGGATTAGCACATTAAGTCACTATTGCTTGTTCATGTGAAAGGTTTCTTTTGCCCTTGTTCATTGTTTTTAGATGATTGCTTGCTTCCCTTGCTTGCTATTTTGTGTGTCTGATATCTACTTGGTTATTTGAGATGGACTATTACACACAGATCTTCAAAACTGGATAGAAAAAATTACCAACAATAAGAAGTTGAAAGCCTAAAAATTGCAAAATCTGAAGCAAAATTCCTCTCTGGAGTTAAAAGTCATCCCACAGTCTTAGTTTGTCATACGAGTCTTGAGAAAAAGTCATTTCATAACCCCTGTATTGTCGTACGAGAGCTAGTACTATGTCGTACAAGTGTTGTCACTAGAAATCAAAAGAACATTATCCCTGACAACAATTGTCATACGAGTCTTGTCAATTGTCATTTGAGAGCATACCCAATGTCGTACGAGCCTTCAGAAACTCGTTTGAGAATTTTCAAAAAGTTGTCAGAGATTGGTCAAATTTGTCAAGAATTTGGTTGTTATAGCCTATTTCTAGATTCTGTCAAAATATTCATTGTGTCAGGAACAGAGTAGAAACTAGAACAAATTCAATCATTTTCCTAAAGTGGTCTCTTGAGTCTAATTTAGCCTTCTGATTTATCGATTTGAGTCTTTTTCATCTTGTGTCAAAACCTTGTCAAAATTATCTTCAAATTCAATCTTCTTACAAAATGGCTAAGTGTTGTGAGCTCGTGCCCGCCATCTTTTGGGCATCTACCCATACTACTATGGCACGTATCCTTCATTTATGTTTGATCTATTCTTCAATCAATTCAATATTGACAAGGTTGCATCATTCGATCTTCTTGAATCAAGTCATTCTTCAGTTGTCTTCATCTTGCTGTCTTACTTCACCCAAGGTTAATAGTGGAAACTAGAGCCTCCTCACACAAGAAATCTGGAGAAATATCTCATACCTTACCTCTATCTACTCACATGGGTCCAACTTTCAAGCAACTCTACAATTTAGGTCTTTATGAAGATGATGGTCTTGGAAATTTTCAATTGAAAAATGGTTACATACCCCCTCCATCAACTCACGGAGGTAATCAACAATCTCTACATCAATCTATCCCAGGGAGTCCTAAAACTACTAACATGTCTCACAGAGGGACACATCATGGGTCTCAAGGACATCACTCTCAACATGGTATGGATCAAGAACTGACACCTTCTAAAATTTATTGATATCAAAATGATGATGACTTCAAGAAAATGATGAGGCATTTCTTGAAAGAAGATAGAGAGGCATACTTTCTAGAGTTATCTCATCAAGGAGCTAAACTTCCTCCAAACTTTAATGTTGAAAATATCATCACACATGAGGAAGAAATCCCAATCACTGCTATGATGAAACAGATGCATGCCATGCCAATCAAACTTAACAAACTTGAAAAAGAAAAGGAACCTAAGGAGTTCTACATGGAAGCTCAATGTCCTTTTCCATTTGATAAAGACTTGTACATGCCACCATTCCCTAAAAGAGTGGAGATGCATAGATATGATAAGTATGATGGAAACTCTAATCCTCAAGATCATGTCAGGGAATTTCGTACTCAATCTATGGAGTTCATGCATGAACCAACCTATTTAATGCATCTTTTCCCTCGATCTCTAGGAGGGTCAGCTATTCATTGGTTCTCAAAAATGCCTCCAACTATCAAAATTTTTGAGAAGTTAATCAAACTGTTCTATCAACAATAATCCTACAACATCCAACATTTGGTCACTGTGATCGATATCTGCAATCTGAAATAGAACTCAAGAGAACCATTCCTGAGTTTTCTCAAAAGATGGAGGAAGAAGTTTTCTCTATATGCTAGACCCATTCCAAAAACTGAGAAGCTGGAAATATTCATCAACAATCTTGTTCTAGATCTCAACTACCATTTGCTAATGCAAAATAATACATCCTTTGATAAGATGGTAGAAAATGCAATCAAAATTGAGATAGTACTTGTGCAAAAAGGAGACATATCCCTTCAAAAGGACAAGTATGAATCTGGATCTATTTCTAAAGACAAAGGCAAAAATTGGAACAAGAATAAGGGCGTCATCACAGATGGCATTGTTGATACTATCCATGCTCCATCTAAGGAACCCGCTTTCAATCTCACTATTGGCACCCAAGCCATCAAAGCTTCTGAAGCTAAAACATTAGAATCTAATAAGAAGCCATCTGCTTACAAACCTTGGGCTACAAATCCTAACCAAAAATTCACTCCTCTTGGAGAGTCCTTGGAATCTACCATGAAAAATATATTGGCTAACAACATCATTTACTTTCCTGAGATAAAAGTCTTTGATCCTAAACCTAAACTGAAATGGTGGAGAGAGAACAATTTCTGTGACTTCCATCACAATAAGGGTCATAAAACTAATAACTGCATTCACTTGAAGCATATCATACAAGACAAAATTGATAATGGAGAAATCACAATTGATAATCATAAGAGCAATAATGATCATACAACATTCACGGAACCATTTCTGAAACATGGTAAAGAAGATTCTTCTTCTTAGCCTAATGTGGGTACTAAAGTCAATTATGCCTAATCTAGAAACAATGTTGTTATCAATATGGTTGAACCATGTCTATCTGAGTGTTGCAATGTCATCACAATTGTAAGAAGAGATAGAGAAAATCAATCAACAAATGCAGTTACTTGATCACAAGCTTAGGCACATTTGCAAGGACAAATCCCAGATTCATCCAATGTCCCTAAGATGCATTTCAATCTTTCATTTGCTTCTAAATAGAAGGCTACATCTAAATCTTCAAATCCTAAAGACACAAGGCCTACTTCATATAGTATTGTCCAACAACTCCAGCATACAAATGCTAAAATCTCAATGTTTGAGTTGCTTCAGATATCTCTAGCTCATAGAGCCATCCTAGACAAAGCTCTACTCAGATCCAATGTTCCTGACAACCTTGATTTAGACAGATTCCAGGCTATGGTGGGTCATCTAACATCTCCATAGTATATCTCCTTTTCAGAGGAAGATGATAATTCCTTGAGTCATCCGCATAACCAGCCCTTGCACATTGAAGCCTTGATCCAAAACCATCGAGTCAAACATGTGTTGATAGATGGAGGCCCTGGTCTCAACATTTGTTCTTACAACTTGATTACACAATTGGGATTATTTGAAGCTGCCATTGACCCTAAAAAGAAAATAACTATCAAGGCATATGATGAAGAAGACAGATCTTCCAAAGGAACAATTGTCTTGCCTATTAGAACATGTCCAGTCATCAGAGATACTACATGTCAAGTTCTTGATATACCTTTGGATTATAATATTCTTCTACGAAGACCTTCGATACATG
Organism: Chamaecyparis obtusa; assembly: GCA_027943335.1. Lineage (NCBI taxonomy): Eukaryota > Viridiplantae > Streptophyta > Pinopsida > Cupressales > Cupressaceae > Chamaecyparis > Chamaecyparis obtusa. Next base: position 610,179 of record BSBK01003542.1, read on the forward strand.
AAATGAGAGCTATTCCTTCCACATAACATCAATGTGTGAAATTTCCTTATGAAGGAGTAGAGGTGACGATTCCAGCGGACCTATACACAACTTGCAATGCTTTGAAAGAAAGTGCTGATAAACTTGTTCCTAATAACATAGAATCTTCCACTAAGCAGATAGACATTGCTTCAACATCCAAAATGGAAGACATTGCTAAAGAGGTTAAACTCAAAGAAAATGGCATGGGAGAATACACAATGGAACCTATCTTATCTCTCACATATCTCCTATTGTCCCCTAAATCTTATGGATAGCCATCTGAAAAAGTGAAACCTACATCTAAAGAATCCCAAGTCATATTCAATGGAAGTTTTGTCAAAGAACAAGTATCTAAACAAGAGTTTGAGGAAGATGAAGCTATACTTGCATGGCTATAAAAGGATGAGTCTCAATCCTAATCAATCTAGAAATGTGACTCTACTTCAAGCAAAATTCCTCAGAAGTTATATGGACCAGGCGACAAATTGATCACAAAGATGGGATATACTGGAAAAGGACCTCTAGGACTATAAGGTAAAGGTCTTCTATCACCTCTTGACCACCATGGTCGAACCAACAATAATACAATAGGTCTAGGATATAAGAAGAAGCCTTTTTGTCTTAGCAAGAACTCCCCACATGTCTTAGAACAGATTGAGCCATCCACAACAAATTAACTAAAGGAAGAAACAAATGAACAATTTGATAGTGATGATTCTAACACCACCACTGAGGAGCTCATTCCTTATGAGCATTTTCCTAAAGAAATAAAAGACCTCTTTGAAGCTGAAGATGATCCAGTAAAAAGAATTAACGTAGTAAAAACATAAGAACCTACTATAGAACAAGAGATAGTTGCACCACAAGAACCAGTTGATCTCAAAGGCAATCAAATAGAAAAAGAAGAAGGTGGTAGTTATTCTGAAATAGATTCCCATGAGTATGAAATCAAATTAGAATCTGAGGGTAACCCTTCTTGGGGTATCCACCCTGACTTTACTCATGTTCTTAAATTTCCTAGAGGCATAGATGAGGAATCAAATGAATATGAATGGGGAGCCATTTTAGAGGAAGATGAGCTTATTACAGAGAAACATGTTGATGTTATTCACCAATATGCACCTAAACCCAACTTAAGTCTAGAGAGAAATACTGAACTTAACGAGTCTGATCCACCGATGGTTGAAGTGGACTCCCATGATGACATTGAGCCTATTCATGAATTGAACATCTTAAGTTGTAATATCACCTTCAAAATCGAGAGTCGAGTTAGGACCAATGATGATAGATCCATATCCATAAGCACTATTTCCCTATCTTTCACTATTTTGACTATCCAACATCTTGAACTTCTTGACCAAACCACCACGAATCTGAGCCAAGTTATTTATACCTTTCCAAATGACTATGCCCTTGATTTCTACCTCAATGCAGTTGAGCCTATGATGAATTCCATCAGTGAACTAAGCGTTAGCATGACAGAGTCAGACATCAAGTATCTTAGTCAAAAGAATAGAAATAAAAATAAAAAGAAAAGGAGTTCTAAGGGTGAAAACCACTTTGTGGCAGTCTCAGAACTTACAAAAGTTAAAATAAAAGACTTATCCAAAGGTGAAAACCTCTTTGAGGTGCCTAAGGATGAGATATTTGATGTCCTTTTGAGTCATTTACAAGACAGATCTCCAGTTCTAATTGAGCCTACTCAATCTAGCAACTTGGGAACAATAGAAGAACCACAGTTGATCCATGTAGCACAATCCTTATCAGAAGAAGAAAAGCAAAAATTTACCACATTCTTAACAAAAAAGAAGATCAACTTTGCATGGAAATATTCAGATATGCCAGGGTTGGATCCTGATCCTATAATGCACCATTTATCTATAGCTCCAGGGGTCAAACCTATTAAGCAAAAATTAAGAAAGATGCATCCACATGTTGCACTCTTGGTCAAAGCTGAATTAGAGAAACTACTAAAAGCTAGATTCATCCATGTTATTGATTATGTTGAATGGATCTCTAATATTGTACTTTTTTCTAAACCAAATAAATCTATAAGAGTGTGCACAGATTTCAAAGATGTAAACAAAGCATGCCCTAAGGATGATTTTCCATTACCTAATATTGATATGATATATAGTGGACATGACTGCGGGCTTTGAGATGTATTCTTTGATGGATGGTTTTTCTAGATACAACCAAATAAAAATTGCTCCAGAGGATCAAGAGAAAACTACTTTCACATGTGCGTGGGGTACTTTCTATTGGAATGTCATGCCATTTGGGCTTAAGAATGCTGGTGCTACATATCAAAGAGCTATGACATCTATCTTTCATGACATGATGCATCACACTATGGAGGATTATGTTGATGATACTTTAGCAAAATCTATGATAAGATCTAAACATCTAAATGACTTGAGAAAAATATTGGATAGAATGGAGAAGTTTAGTCTTAAACTGAACCCTAAGAAGTGTGCTTTTGGTGTCACTTCTGGAAAGCTTAGGCTACATTGTTTCAAAGAAAGGTATTGAAGTAGATCCAACTAAAGTTAAAGCTATCATGGAGATGCAACCTCCCAAGAATATCAGTCAAATGAGAACATTACAAGGGAGGGTACAATCTATTAGACACTTCATGTCTCAGCTAGTAGACATATTACAACCTTTCACAAAGACATTACATAAAGGTGCGACCTTTGCATGGAATGAGGAATGTGAAAAGAACTTTAACCATATCAAGAAATATCTTTCAAATCCTCCTATTTTGATGCCTCCTCTACAAGGGAAGCCATTGATCTTATATGTCTCCACCATAGATACATCACTAGGGGCATTACTAGCACAACATGATGAGAACAAGAAGGAGAGAGCTATATACTATATCAGTAGAACATTGGTTGCATACGAAAAGAACTATTCCATGATTGAGAAAGCTTGTCTAGCTATGATCTTTGCATCATAGAAATTGAGACATTATATGTTAGCTCATACCACACATTTGGTAGCTAAGATTGATCCATTAAAGTACCTACTAAGCAAAGCTGCCCTCATAGGTAGACTAGCTAAATGGGTGATGTTATTAAGTGAATTTGACATTGAATATGTTGAAAGAAAAGATATCAAAGGACAAGTTATTGTTGATCAACTAGTAGATGCACCTTTGTTTGATGATACACCAATGAAAATGGAATTCCTAGATTCCGCTATCATGACTCTTTCTTCTAGAGCATGGAATTTATTCTTTGACGGCTCCTATAAATAGAATGGATCTGGATAAGGCATTTTGTTTATTACACCTCAAGGATACTCAATCCCAAAAGCATTCAGAATCAAGTTTCCTTCCACAAACAATATTGCTGAATATGAAGCCCTTCTTAATGGCATGAAGATAGCAATTGAATGGAGAGTAACAAAATTACACATTCATGGAGACTCACAACTTGTAATACACCAAGTCAATGATGTGTATCAAATGAAAGATGGAAAGTTGATCCCATACAAGAGAATGGTAGATGATCTAAAGAAATATTTCATATCTATCACCTTTGAGAAAATTCCTAGAACAAAGAACAAGGTTGTCCATGCAATGGCAACGCTATCTACTTTATTACAGCAGCCTGAACATGAGCTACGCTATGAGTTCCTGGTGGAAGTACTATCTTATCCTGCATATGATTCCCTTGATACCCATATGATTTGCACTATTGTTGGTCATGATTCATTCCAATACAAAAACCTTTTCTCCTATCTCCAAGATCAAATCATTCCTGATACCTTCAATTGCCATGAGAAATGATACCTTATCTAAAATGCATCCCGATATGTCATCATTGGTCATGATCTATACAAATGAGGTCTAGATGGTACACTACTTGGATGTTTAGAATGGGAAGAGTCTCAATGTGCATTAGAGGAAGTCCACGAAGGTATATGTGGGTCACACTCAAATGGTTTAACACTAGCTTGAAAACTTATTAGGGCTGGGTACTATTGGCCTGAAATGGAAAAAGAGGCTATCAAGTTTGCTAAGAATTGTCAAAAGTGTCAAGTACATGGTAACTTAATTCATGCACCAGGGAGAGATCTAATTCCCTTTACTTCACAATGGCCTTTTCACCGATGGGCATTTGATCTTATAGGATCCGTACATCATCATTCTTCTAATGGACATACCCATATTATCACAGCTACATATTATTCTACAAAATGGGTAGAAGCAATCCCTTTGACTCAAGCAACTGGCAAACAAATTTCAATGTTCATCTTGAACTACATCATATGTCGGTATGGTTTTCCACACTCTATAGACACAGATAATGGTGGACAATTCAAGAATAGATACTTAGATGATCTATGTGCTAAATTCAAGATTACACAACATTGGTCATCAATCTACTATCCTCAAGGGAATGGACAAGCAGAGGCTTCAAACAAGAATTTATTGAAAATCTTGCACTGAACAGTTAATAAAATAGGAAGAGACTGGCATCTCATGATCAATCCAGCTCTTTGGGCCTATAGAACAAGTATCAGAATGCCCATTGGGGCTACACCATTCGCTTTAGTTTATGGGTCTGAAGTGGTACTGCCTATTGAGGTTGAAATCCCATCACTAAGAATCAGAATGCATGGTCTAGTAATTGATGATGACTACAAAGTTTCTAGGTTGCAAGAACTTGAACTACTAGATGAATTGATAAAGGTTGCTCCCCTTAATACCACAAACACATAACAGAAAAAGAGAAACAACAACAATAATATGCAAGAACAGAAAAATTGGCTTCTTATTATCTCCACAAATGTGGAATTACAAACTTTCAGAATTACAATATGCAAAGCCACATGGACATTCCCTTACAATATTCTGTAGGACAAAGCCTCGAACTATTACCCAGAACTATTCTGAACTGCCTAAGACAATAATACAGCCTTCCTTATATAGGCAATTTTTCCACCACCTGGGAAGGTTCCAGAATTTTAGCCAATAAGGCCGACCAACTTAGAATTATTTTATTTTACATTTTATTACATCATAGTCAGCTGAAGATAACCTTTGAAACCCGAACAAAAATTTTGAAGAAAATTATTTTTCGCCATTTCAGGTGGCCCAACTTTCGAAGACCATAAGTCATCACTAGTTGACCCGATCGGCTATTATAACCCCATTTCAGAAATGCCACGAAGCGCTCTACAAGCTTGACCGGCGCAAGCACTTGTCACCCAAATTTTTGACCTCATCCGGGGCCTCTAAAGCCTTCAAAACTGAGTTCAAAGTTTCTGTACCCTGCTGCCAATACCGAAAATCTTCAATATCTTCCAATATACACTTGATCTGGCAATGAAACTTTACTGGCAGACTTCTATGACCAAAATGAACCTCCGAGAAAGAAATCAGATCATTCTGAGCACATACGAAAATTACCAAAAATAATAACTTTCCATAAATAGCAGCTCTACACAAAATAACCCTTATTGAATAAAAACATAAATATTTTTGGGTGATGCAAGATTGCTCTTACACCCAGGATGCTCCTGCATCAGACACCCGGGGTAATTTGAGAAGTGACCTTGTCATGACTCAGGTGTGCAGAGGAAAACTAAGACGGTTAACCTCCTTTGTTAGCCATGATGAATCTTCAACAGGTCATCCTTTCCACTTGACCAGATATTCTTCATATGTCCTGTTCCTTGTGCTTCTGCCAACACGACTATCCAGTATATCTTCAATCTCCTTAGTGTCTGAACTAGTTGCTGGAATACTCCACTGTGCCGCTGTGATCTCATCTTCAACACCTCCCTCATGATACTTTGTTAGATCTGAAATGTTAAACACTGGTGAAATATTTAGCTCGGTAGGCAATTCTACCTCATATGCGTTTCCTGAATCATGTTTCTTCAATATCCTGCATGGTCCAAACTTCTTCATTTTCAGCTTGTTATATGTACCAACTGGAAACCGCTCCTTCCGCAAATGAACCATGACTTCATCACCAACCTGAAATTCCTTATACCTCCTTTTCTCATCTGCCTTAGCCTTATACTGTGCATTCATCTTGGTAATATGCTTCCTCACCTCCTCATGGATGTTCTTCACGTGTTCTGCAAAATCCTCAGCTTCAGCACTATTTATTTCTCCTTTATCTATCTTCCTCAATTCAGATGCATTTCTTGGACTACTTCCATATACAATCTGGAATGGTGATTTACCAGTGCTTCTATTGATAGAATTATTGTATGCAAATTCCGCCTGTGATAAAATCAAATCCCATCCTGTTGGCTTATCTCCAACCAAACATCTCAGCAAATTTCCCAAGCTCCTATTCACCACCTCTGTCTGTCCATCAGTCTGTGGATGATGTGATGAACTAAACTTCAAATCTGTCTTCAACTTCTTCCACAATGTACGCCAGAAATATCCAACAAACTTAGTGTCCCGATCTGAAACTATGGTCTTTGGAAAACCATGAAGTCTCACTACTTCTCTGAAAAACAATTCTGCTACATGAACAGCATCATTAGTCTTCTTGCAGGGAATAAAGTGTGCCATCTTTGAAAATCTGTCAACTATCACAAAAATTGAATCATGTCCCCGCTGTGTCCTCGGTAAACTAAGAACAAAGTCCATGCTGATATCCTCCCAAGGCTTCTCTGGTACAGATAATGGCTGATACAACCCTGTATTCTGCTTCACTCCTTTTGCCATCTGACATACTCTGCAACTCTGTACAAACTTCTTCACATCTTGCTGCAACTGTGGCCAATAATAATTCTCACTAACCAAACCAAGGGTTTTGTCATGACCAAAATGTCTAGCCAATCCTCCGCTATGCTTCTCCTTGATGAGATTCTCCCTCATAGAACTTCGTGGAATGCACAACTGACTCCCTCTGAATAGCATATCATCCTGGATGATGAAATCCAACCATTTCATCCTGTCTAGAGTAACAGGTTCTGTACAAGCTTTCCAAGCTTCACCAAAATCAGGATCCTCTCGATACAAATTCTTGAGTTCCTTGAACCCAACCACTTCAATCTGCATTTCTGTCAGCAATAGTTGCCTTCTGCTAAGAGCATCTGCAACCCTATAAGACTTTCCACTCCTGTGTTTCAAAACAAATTTATAACTCTGCAAAAACTCAACCCATTTCAAATGCCTCTGATTCAACTTTCCTTGACTATTCAAATATTGCAAAGCTTGATGATCAGTATACAAAACAAACTCCTTAGGAAGCAGATAATGTCTCCACTTCTTTAATGCCTGAACTATAGCATAAAATTCCTGATCATAAACAAAATATTTCCTCTTGGCATCATTTAACTTCTCACTGAAATAAGCAACAGGTTTACCTTCTTAGCTCATAATAGCTCCTATTGCAGTACCACTAGAATCACAATCTACTTGAAACACCTTATTGAAATCTAGAAGTGCTAAAACAGGTTGTTCTGTAACTTTTTATTTCAATAATTGAAAACTCTTTTCTGCTCCTTTAGTCCACTTAAACTCTTTTCTATCCCCTCTCATTGTTTCAGTCAAGGGTCCACAAATACTGTTAAAATTTCTGATAAACTTTCTGTAAAAGCTAGCTAGACCATGAAAAGATCTTACCTCAGTAGCACTCCTTGGAGGAGGCCATTCAAGGATAGCTTGTACCTTCTCTGGATCCATTTTTAGACCTTTTACTGAAACTACAAATCCCAAATACACTAACTCTTTCTTCACAAAACTGCACTTCTTCAAATTAATCAACAATTTCTCTTCTCTCAACTTCTCAAATACCATACGAATATACATCATATGCTCATCCAATGTCTTACTAAAGATCAAAATATCATCTAGGTAAACAATGACAAACTTACCCAGAAATTCTTTTAGAACCTCGTTCATGAGCCGCATGAAAGTGCTCAGTGCATTGGTTAGCCCAAAAGGCATGACTAACCACTCATATAGTCCTTCCTTTGTCTTGAAGGTAGTCTTCCATTCATCTCCTTCTCTGATCTGAATCTGGTGATATCCACTCTTCAGATCTATCTTTGAGAAATACACAGCTCCACTCAAATAGTCTATAATATCATCCATTCGTGGCAATGGAAACCTATACTTGATTGTGATCTTGTTTATTACTCTGGAACCTATACACATCCTCCATTCTCCATTCTTCTTTGGTGCTAATACCGCTGGTACAGCACAGGGATTCAGACTCTCACGGATCAATCCTTTCTGTAACAGTTCATGTACTTGTCTGTTCAACTCCTCACTTTCTGTAGGTGTCATTCTGTGTGCTGCCTTATTCGGCAAACTCACTCCTGGGATCAAGTCCATCTGATGACTGATCTTCCTGACCGGTGGTAATCCATCAGGCACGTTATCGGATACAATATCCTGAAACTCATTCAACAAATCTGCAACTTCTACAAGAACATCTTCTACTTTCTCTTTACCAGCTTTTCGAATTAAAGCAAAACATACATGCTCATGCCTCATACCATCTAGGAAATTTCTCCCATCAACAAAAGTTATCCTTGCATTACCACATACCTTTTCTTCAGTCTCCTTCAATGGTTTTAGCTTATGCCGCACTCCATCCTTTGTCAGGGAATAGGTATTCTCACAACCATTATGTACAGCACATCTGTCAAACTGCCATGGTCTACCCAACAACATATGACATGTATCCATAGGTATGATATCACACAATACCTCATCTTGGTATCCGCCAATCTTGAACTTCACCAGACATTGTTCATTGACCGTGACCTTGTGGTCATCCTGTACCCAGGCAATCCGATATGGATGTGGGTGTTTCTGTCTCTTGAGTTTCAACTTTGTCACCATCTCTTCTGACACCAAATTGTCAGTGCTTCCACTATCAATGATCACATCACAACATTTACCTTCACACTTGCACCTGGTGCGAAACAGAATCCTCCTTTGCTTAGGTTCATTCTCACCACTCAACAGGACTCTTCTGTTAATCAACGTTTCTCCTCTTTCAGCATCTTCAAAATTTGATGATCTGGCATCTTCATCTACATGTGCAACTCTGGCCTGGCCTTCATTTCTCCTGTCCATTCTGCCTTGGCGTTGAGGACATTCAAATGCCCTATGACCTTCTTCTCCACAGTGAAAACATGTTCCACGGAAGCCACCTCTTCCAGATCCTTGTCCTCTTCCCCTTCCTCTTTGATCTCTATTATTCTGATCCTGAAAGTGATTGGAATTGTTTCCTCTCTGATTCTGACTGCTACTAGCCTCATCCTTCTTTTTCAGATCTTCATTTCGGCCACCATATGACCGTCCACCAGATCGTCCACCGCGACCTCTTCCGTTTTGTCTGGTCTCGAACTTCTTGTTTAGCTTTTCCTCTACTTTTAGGGCAAATTGGTATGCCTCCTCAATACTGCTCATTCAAACCAGATTCAACTCCTCCTGAATGCTTGGCCTTAACCCATTAAGGTATCGGGAAACTTTCTCCTTATCAGCTTCTGCATGGCCTGTTCTGATGAGGAGTCGATAGAACTCTTCTGTATACTCCTGAACAGATCTTCCTGCTTGCTTCAAACTTTGCATTTTCTTTAGTAGATCAAGCTCATAATCAACAGGAATGAACTGTCGCTTCAATTTATCCACCATCCGATCCCATCTTGTGATTTTATCTTTCCCTCTTCTATTTCGCTCCAATTGAATTTCTTCCCACCAGATCTTCGCATGACCTTTCAGTCTGGCCTTCGCAAATTTGACCCTATCAGGATCCTCAACATCTTCATACTCAAAATATTCCTCACATTCATTGATCCAGTTGATCAATTCCTCTGGGTTAAGATTTCCAGAAAATGTAGGAACCTCAATCTTAGGTCTTTTCCCAATCTTGGAAATCGCCCGAAAAAAGTCTTTCTTCCTCCTGGTTCACAATTTCAACTTCTCCTTCGTGATATTCTTCTTCGGCTTCATCCTCGCTTTCGTCTCTGACATTAAGATTCATTCCTCTGCGAATCTCTTCTTGCAATGCTCGCACTTGTCTCTGCAGCTCTCTAACCTTAGGTGTCACAACACCAGCTCTTCCATCACGTTCCCTTCGTGGAGGCATTTTCATGATGCGCGCTGAAACCCTAACCACGGTCCTGGTGCAAACTACCTCACAGTCGGTGATCTATTTACACACTCAAGAAAACCTGCTCTGATACCACCTGATGAAGGTTGCTCTCCTTAATACCACAAACACATAACAAAAAAAGAGAAACAACACCAATAATATGCAAGAACAGAAAAATTGGCTTCTTATTATCTCCACAAATGTGGAATTACAAACTTTCAGAATTACAATATGCAAAGCCACATGGACATTCCCTTACAATATTCTGTAGGACAAAGCCTCGAACTATTACCTAGAACTATTCTGAATTGCCTAAGACAATAATACAACCTTCCTTATATAGGCAATTTTTCCACCGCCTGGGAAGGTTCCAAAATTTTAGCCAATAAGGCCGACCAACTTAGAATTATTTTATTTTACATTTTATTACATCATAGTCGGCTCAAGATAACCTTTGAAACCTGAACATAAATTTTGAAGAAAATTATTTTTCGCCATTTCAGGTGGCCCAACTTTCGAAGACCATAAGTCATCACCAGTTGACCCGATCAGCTATTATAACCCCATTTCGGAAACGCTACGAAGTGCTCTACAGGATTGACTAGCGCAAGCGCCCGTCACCCAAATTTTTGACCTCATCCGGGGCCTCTAAAGCCTTCAAAACTAAGTTCAAAGTTTCTGTACCCTGCTGCCAATACCGAAAATCTTCAATATCTTCCAATATACACTTGATCTGGCAATGAAACTTTACTGGCAGACTTATATGACCAAAATGAACCTCCGAAAAAGAAATCAGATCATTCTGAGCACATATGAAAATTACCAAAAATAGTAACTTTCCATAAATAGCAGCTCTGCACAAAATAACCCTTATTGAATAAAAACATAAATATTTTTGGGTGATGCAAGATTGCTCTTACACCCAGGATGCTCCTGCATCATGAATGCAGACAAGCAGCGTATGCTCATCTTAGAGTATATTAGAAGAGAATGTCTAGAGGTTACAACAAGAAAGTCAGACACAGAGAATTTCAGGTTGGCGATCCAGTCTTGAGAGAAAATCTTAAAAATCAATCACATAGAGAATGCAAGGGGAAGTTTGAACCCAAATGGCTGGGTCCCTTTGTTATCACTGCTACTTTTGGCTCTGGTGCCTATTAACTCTATATGACTAAAGTAGAACAACTCTGAGAACCAATCAACATTCTCCATCTGAAGAAATTCTACACCTAAGACATTCAGTCTATGGTAAAATATCTTGAAAAAATTATAAAAATAAAAAAAAATCTTGAAAAAATGAACATCTTGGTGAAAACCTAACAATAGGCGCCTTGATGATTCACAAAAAAATAAAAAAATATCAAAAGTACAAAATTTTTTTGAAAAATGAAAAATATAAAAAAATTGAAAAAATGAAAAATATAAAAAAATGAGAAAAAGAAAAAGTGCCTTGGTGAAAACCTAGAAACAAGCGCCTTGGTAGAAAAAATAGAATCTCTGCCAAGATGGTGAAAACCCGACAAACAAGAACCACTTGTTTCAAAACACTCCCTCTATCAGCGCAATCTTGGTCTTTCCCAGCTTTTAGTCTTGCTTTAGTTTGTACATATCTCCTAGTTTGTTTCTGCATTCCTATTTTCAATAAAGTCAGTCCGTACACCAATCTGCAAAAGCGTCTGTATCCTATCAATGTTTTAAACTTGGGAGCAATCAATGTCATATCCTATGGTCTCCAATATATTCTAGATGTATCATATCCAATCAAAGTCCTTTGAAGCTTCATCCGAGTCAGTCAAGTCTATCTCCTCTCCAAAAAGGATTTTGCATCTACAACAACGCAATCAAACAATCAATCACAAATTGAAAACAATCTATGCTTCATGCTTTTATCTCCTTGTATGCTTACTGATTCGCATTGAGATTTTTGCATATTGTGTCCCTTTGAGCTCTTTGATGATGTTCTTTATAAGATTTAGAGAGTGATGACTGGGAGCATAGTCTTTTCTTTGTCTTCTGCTTGTATGTGAAAATATAACAACTTTGGGGATTGAAATGGTGTCTGTCTGTAAGAGCCTCTATCTCGTATTGGATGGCCATGTGTACCTCGACCATTGATACCCAGAAAATTCAAGGAAGTTTGATCTAACTATTGTCTTTTTGAGAAAGTTGTTACTCCTACTATGAAACGCGATCTTACCTAAGGATGTGAATGATAAAGGGTCACTATGGCTAATTCACATTGGATTTAAAATGATCTCTTGACTGCTTGATGTGTTTGTTCCGCAAGGCATATTCTGGTCATCATGACGTCTATGTTTTGATGCTTATACAAATTGCTATATCAAAATGGACATGATATTCAGGTCATCCTGGCATTTTTTCCTTGGTGCTTATATCTAATTCCGAAAACAAAATAAATATTCATATGTCCATGGTTGTCTGGCCAATGGGCATTGTATTGATTCTTGTGCATACAAATCAATATTCATATGTCTATAGTTTCCTAACTAGTGGATGTTGTATTGATTTATTCGATTACCTAAAAATTTCAATGATGACAAAAAATCAACATATGATTAGTGACTAGGTCCTAGGTCTTAGGTTTGCATTTCATTTTGCACTTTTCATGATTGCATGATCTCACATATGACAAAAATTGGTTATACGACTTTCTAGGTCTTACCGTATGACATATGAGGGACCCGACGAAACATCGTACGACTCTTGGGTCCCTCTCAAACAAGTTTTTGGGGGTTATGGTATGACTATCTACAGGGAATTGAAAAGTCGTACGAGTCATGGAGGATAGTCATATGAGTTTCCATGCATGCGAGAATTGAAAATTAAAAATGTATGAAAAACAACCTAAAAATGCTACGAACATGCAAAGATGGAATTTACAAAGAGGCACAGAGGTCCACTTATCGGATGTCCATACTGCGGAGGTCGTTGATGTCTCCAATTGTGCTCAAATTGGTAGGAAGACATAGGTACCTTCATCTTAGCTATTTTCTCACTCAGAGGGCTCCACGAGGTTTCAAAAGTCAAAAGTGAATAATGAATTGAAAATGACCCTTTTGGTCCTTATATAGCTTTTGACCTAATTTTCAAAAGTGCTCCGTTTTCCATGAAAATTGCACCCTTGGCTAATTTCGACATTCTGAATCTATTTTTGGGATCAAAATCAAAATTTGAGATCGTTTACTATGTCAAAATTGCGCTTAAAAATTTTCGGACCTCGGATGGCCGACTGCTTGCATAATCAACCTTCAATCATCATAAATCCAAAATTCAACTTAACTGATTAACTTTCATCAAACTATCAAAATTTCAACTTGGTCAACCATGGTCAAGTCATGGTCAAACCTAGTCAAACTTGGTCTCTAAGACCTCTAAATGATGCAGAATGTGTTCTTGTACGTAAATAACCACTTCTCAAATCAATTAACATGCTTCTAAACCATTCAATGCTAACTTTTCTTATCAAATTTCAATTTTAATCCCGAAGGGAGCATGGTATTACAAATCATTCAAGTCTGTAAATCTAAATTTGAAAATCAAATATTTCCTCGGTGATCAAGACAACAACCACGTCTAGTTGCTAGTTCATCTAAAGTCCTCATCGCTTGGGAAAAATCTATCATTGCTTGGGTCATATCAGATTCAATGAGATCCATATCAATTTGGTATCCTAAATCTATCTTGTAAATTGTATTAGCTTTTCGTAACCATCGGTTCATTAGTGTTATTTTCTTGGTTCTTCATAACTGATGGGTTTAGGATGTGATACCAATATGATTCTCTTTGGAAAATCAGGTCTGGAATTGGTTACTCACTTCTTCACAATCATAAGGTTTAGAATCAGGTGTTTTGACACTTTTTCATAATCATCGGTTCATTGTTGCTATAGTTAACATTATCTTTGATCAATCAGGACCTAAATCTTACATCTTTAAAATATTTCAATCAGTTTTTGTCTCAGAATCGGTTAATCTTTCAAATCAGTTTCATACATCTTTACCATACACAGATTATTCTTTAAACCACTATGCTTTGCATAGTGATTCAAAGAGGGGCAAAATGTGATACCCCAAAAATGGGCTATAGGTTCATTAACCTCCTACATTATCAATTCCAATGAAATTGAAATCAAAGTCCTAACCTAAGGCACATCTGCACATCATTTTATCAAAAATTGATTTTATCCTAAATTTTGCATCGGAGAATATTCCTAGCAATATTCCTCTTTATCCTAATTATCTTTGATTTAATAATTATTTGGTGATAAATCTTATTTATCCCAAAGTTTGATTAATTGAATATTCTAAATATTTAATTAATTAGATTTAATACTGCCACTTAATTATTTAATTAAAATTATTCCTAAATTGCATTATTTAATTTTGTCAATAAATCAAAAATCTCATGACTAATTGATTAAATTCTTATTTAATTAATTAATGTCAGTTGTCAATTTTTAATAATATAGTTTTAGAATAAAGTTTGATTTAATAATTGATTAACCCATAAATCAATTGTTTTATTTCAAAAAAATCAGTTAAGTTGAGAGTAAATCACTTTATTTTTAAATTAATTTATAATTAAATCATGCACAATCATAGAGCAGGCAACTAGAAATCAACAATCAATTTTAAAATTGAAATTCAACATCTGATGATGAGTTGAAATTTGATCTAAAACTCTATTTTAAGTTAAACACTGCTTTTGCATGATTTTTTGTGAGTTAATTATCTCTGATTTCCTGATAACTCAAAAATCAACCTGAGTTTATCAAGAGTGATTTATGGCTTTTCTCTTGCATCCTCAAGCCCTGGATTTCTATAAAAACAAGGCTCAACTCTTCATAATTATCAACACTCAAATTTCCACAATTACTCTGACGAATTGGCAATCAAAGGATTAAGCACTTGCGACAGATGATTTGTGAGATCTTTCATTGTTGATCATAGTTTTGCATAGTTTTCATATCATAGCATTCATATTCATTCATAACATTCTTAGATTAAATCTGCATTCAATTTCATTCATCTAGCTTAGATTCATACAGTTTTTCATATTATTGCTCAGAAAATACAAAAATATAGATTAATCTGCATTCATATAGTTTTTCATTCTTTTGCATTCAAATCCTTCATTTAGGTGTTGCATTGTCATTGATCTCAATTTCAATATGAGAACATCATACTCACACCTACTAGAAGGTAGTAAATCACCTGGTTAACATAGTTTCGATTACTTGCAGATTTTGGTTTTTGCTAACCTCTAATATTTTACTGAAGTGTTGTCTGCAACTAGGTACAAAATTCACACACACACACACACTAGTATGAATGTGGCACTCATACACAGGGAGTTACATGCAAACTCCTTCACTCATCTCTACTTAAGAGATGTTTCTCCACACACTTGACACTAATTTTCTCACTATTCTTTCACACAATTTATCTCCTCTTGCATAGTAGTTCTATCATATTGTATTGAGATTCTTGCTCATTATTTCTCTCTCTCTCTCTCTCTTTAGTATTTTCATGCCTCATTCATAATACACAAAAGGGTTTTTATTTGTTTTTCCCCTTACAAAAATCTCTTGGCTCTTGTTGGATTCTTGGAGTCTTATCTTGGTTTTGGTGGTTGATCTTGCATCTCTCTCTCATTTGGTTTATGGTAAATCTCTTCTTGCACTTCAATTCTTGGATTATTTTTTTTAATCTTATTTTCATTCCTTTATTTCTTCTAACAATCTCAAAAAGCCATAGAATTAGGGACTTCATTTCCTTACAAGAAATCATAACCTTCATTGTGCCTATTTGTGTCTTTTCATTCTTTCCTCCCAGCCAACTTGACTCTTCAATGAAGACACAAATATTCTAATTTTAAGTTCTCCAACATATAAATTGAGAAAAGATTAGGGAAAATACCCCAACAGAAAATCATGTGAAAAGTATTCACACATTTGGTTTTGAATACTAGAAATACTCCTCATGAAGTCTTCCATAAATTCTTTATCATTCTCATAATCAAATTTTCTTCATCCTCATAATCAATTTTTCTTTTCAAAACTAGTTGGTTGATTTTCTATAAAAGGAACCGTTCTCTTAAAAAAAACATAAAATCCATAAGGTTTTCTCATACACAATAAAACTAAATAAATTTTTACAACATCTTAAATCCTCTAATTGGCTCCATCTCTCTCTTTTTACAATTTCTCCATCTCCTTCTTTATCTCCTTATATTTATGTTTCTACTGTAATGCTTCCAATAAAATGTATGTTGAAGGGCCTAATGAAGTTGATGCTTCATGATCATGTATGCCTATAGTATATCTTCTCAATTGTTCTTCCTTATTTCTTAATTCAGATCTCAACTTCTAGATCTCCTTTGTATTTTCTAAAACTTGAGCAATAACTTGTTGTAGAGCCTCTTCTATATCACTTAATTTTTTTTTCATTATTTATATTCTCTAAATAGACTCCATAACCACATTCTCAACATTTTGAAAAATCTTATCTAATTCCTCCTTCCTCAAATTTTATTCATACAACATTATATTCCTTCTCTTCTCTACTTCATTCATCCCATTCAAAATTAACCCTCTTTGACGCAGTACCCCAAGTTTTGACTTTATTTTCCCTTGTTTATTTGGTCCCATTAAAAACTCCAACCAACCTTCTTTCCTAGTTTATTTCTTAAGGATCTGATTCTAAATTATCACGTGAATTAGAGAATGCTATCTAATGTCACTTCCTCTATTTATTACTTTATTTATAATCACAACCAATTGAGAAAATAGAAAGGTGGGTAGATTTAATCTTACCTTAGGACATTCATTTCTATATCTAATATGAGTTGGGAGATGCATCCTAAGCCCCATGACCATGTCATTGCGCCCTTCATAAGTAAAAATTTTCATCAACCATAAAAAAACCATTTTATAGGGTTCATCTAAACTTTCCCTACTTATACCCTTTGTGTTTCTTTTATGCTTCTAAAGTTCATGCCTCTTCTCTTGTGGATGATGGAAGGTATTGATCAAATCCCAAGATTAAGTTTTTCCTTAGCTATTGGTTCCCCTTCAGATGTGATACGAGATATCTCACTAATTAATTGAGGATTCACCTCTATAATTTCACCCCTCACCTAAGTTAAATTCACGTTAAAATTCCTCACAAAATCTTCCACCATTTCTTGATTGAAACAATCATGCATTATAATCAAAATTCAACCATCCTACCTATTAGGCCTAAAAGGAGGCAAGAATAACTTGGGGGGGTGAATTATTTGTGTGTACCTAATTACTTTAATTTAACTTTAGCCACTTAGATATTAAAGATAAATAATAATTCAAGATCCACAACACAAAGCATAAAACATAAAGATTTTTTTTCGAGGAAACCTAGTTAAGGGAAAACCTCGGTGGGAGTCAAAAACACTAGATGAGTTAATTACTCTATTAAAAGAACTGCCCAATTAAGAGAAAAATAGAGAAAAAAGGATGCACTTGCAATCATAGGCTGACATCCCAATCTACAGGTTCACTTCCTAGAGCTCATTGCTCATAATACAATCTCAGATCTGGCCCTCTATCAGGTTCACTGATCTATCTTTAATTACAATGGGGTGGACATATCATGCTTTACAATCAAACTGAAAAGTATCATCTCCTATGCCAATACAATTCCAATGAAGTAAAAAATCTTCCTTAAGTGTATAACACACATATACAAAATCCTCTCTCTTGCATACATAATCTCAATTACAAAATTATCTATCATTTATACCAATTAAATAGAACAATCAACCACTAGGTCAACTAAGACCTAATACAATACAAGATATAAACATTATGCTCAATCTCCAATGTGATCCAAATAAAGTTGGATAATAATTAGATAGCACCAAAATCTTCAACCTTGAACACACACAAGTGCTACCGAAGTAGCATCAATAATCACAACACGTTACTTCATCAAGTCAGCTAGGACCTAAATGAAGAAATGCCAACACACCACCAAAGCAACAAATCTGATCATCTCAACCAATGTGAATCAACAAAAGAATCATAACACAATCCAAGAACACAAAAAACTAACATGACTACCATCCAAAACCTTTGCATCATCTCCAATACGAAATCCAAACTCATCTTTGTCTCTAATCAACATGAACACTAAGATACCAAACTCAAACATAACAAAAGATAGCTTATTATACTCTTAATCATGAACAAAACCAACTATGAGCACAATGATAGGGACACATGAAATGACTATCTTCACAACCTCTTAAACATCAAATCCAATTCATACTGAACCAAATACTCATCCGCTATTCATGGGAACACTATGACGCTGAACCAACTTTTGTTAACCTCTGTAGATGATCTACAAACATCATAGAATAATACCTCACAATCGCATCTCAATATTTTTAGCATAGAATCTGAACAACTAAATTCCTCCTTACTGATCATCCTGAACACACTATCTAAGATAACAACAAGTATGTTCACATCAATGACAAAACATTAACATCAGCACACCCAAATCCAAAACTCTGACATGCTCAACAATCTTCCAACACTACCTACTCAAGAAAATCTTTAGTTTGAGGGTCTATTGTATATTCCTTTAGTTTTAACTTTCTCTTGTGTCATATGACTATGGAAAGAAAAACCCTTCACTTCCATGATTCTAAAACAAACAAAATTCCCACGAAAACAAACACTTAGCAAACTGTAAATAAGATAGTGAAAATTTGTCTTTTCTTTGAAAAAATAGGAAATAATTCTTTATTAGTGAATGAATAGGAATCATTAATAATGGCTTTATTACCATTATGGGATTTTATATCATTCTTTTTTATTTCACCTGGCTATGCGTACTTTTGTATTAATTTCAACATCATCTAAATGATCTTCCTACTCAACTTATGTACTTTCTTACCTATTCACAACATTTGGTGGCAGTCATGACATGTGTAGGATTTTTAGTAATGATTACCAAAGTATTTTAAATGACATGTAATTGATTGTGATATTCATTTGACTTATTCATCTTATAAATCTATCATCATTGCTTATGACATTAAATGCCTTTTATAAAATTAAAATATTAATAACAAGTTTGACAAAGATTTATATTTTTAATATCTAAAAATTATATTTCATAAAAACTAAATTAGAAATCAATACTTTGAAATTAAAACTTGTAATACATGCGTACCTTTTCTTGTAATGCATATTATGTTAGGATTTTTCATGCAGTAATTACCAACTTGCCAAAAAATAAACCGAGTTATCGATCAAGAGAAACTAGGAGTATGTGATTTAACTCAATTGGTTATGAAACAATGAGTCAATCAAGAGCTACTCAAAGCTCATTTCTACATGAAATGAAATAATGCATTAAATGACTAAGAAATGTCAGTCATAAAAGAATTTCCTTCCTTGAAAGAAGCATTTAGGAGCAATCTAGAGCCAATGTTTCTCTTTGTACCTATGACAAGGCTCATTACGGAGAACATTGGGAGCTATTAGGAGTAAACTAAAGTTGATATGAGTAAAGTTTTTATTCTTGGTTTTCAACTTACTTTGTGAGGTATAAACTAGTATTTTTTGTTTTCAATCTTTCCTAATTTTTTCTGAGATAAACCCTCATTTTTGGTTTTCAATTTATCTCCTTTATTCATGCCTTTAGATTGATCTAAGAGGAAATGCATTCCCTCATGGAAGTGATGTATTACATGATTAAATGTTCAACTCTAGATTAGAAGTCTGAAATAAATTCTTCTTTTGATGCTGGTTTATGGTATAACTTTAGATGATGACCATTGACCAACATGATTCTCTTTTCTCCATCAATTGGTATTAATTGCATAACTCCATTAAAAAATACTTGTTCAATTTCATTAGGTCCTAACCATCTTGTATGAAATTTCCCTTTAAATTCTTGAAGTATAGAATCAAATAATAATGCTCAGTATGCTTTGAATTGTCTACTCATAATGTGCTTGTCATGCCATGCTTTCCTTTGTTTCTGAATTACCTTTGTATGATGAAAAGCTTCCATTCTCATTTCATTCAATTGATTTAACTACATAATTCTGGTCTTCTTTGATTCTATTAAGTCAATGCCCACTTCCACTATTGTTTTCAATATTTCCAACTCAAACTAAATTGGCATGAGTGGTGTCTTCCCATACACTAGTTCATAAGGATAAGATCCAATAGTTATTTTTAAGGTTGTATTATAGGCACACATTGCTTCATTAAATCTATTCGACCAATCTATTTTCATCAATGATATAGTTTTTATAAGAATATTTTCTAAATATTTTTTTGTAACTTTAACCCATCGATTAGCTTGTGTATGATATGGTGTAGACTTTCTATGTGTTAAATGATATCTTTTAATGAAATCTTCAATCATAGTAGACATGAAATAAGGTCCTCGATAAAAAACTATTTCCCTAGTTGCTCCAAATATCTGAAGAACATGTTTATACAATAAATCAACTACCTTATCTTCTCATGCTACTAGTAAAGCTTTGTCCTCTACTCACTTTGTCACATAATTTGTATAAAATAGGATGTAATGGTTTCCTCTTGAAGGTGGATATACCAAGCCAATGAAGTCAATTCCTCACTTCTCAAATGGTTCTAGAGTTATCTAGGGTCGCAGTGGCATCTCCATGATTGGTCAAGGTCTTCCCATGCACTAGCATTCATTGCAATGTTTCACATAAAATGAAAAATCTTTTGACATGGTTAGCCAAAATTATCCTTCTCCAAGGATTTTATGTTTAGACTACTGAATAATGACCTCCTTCCGGTTCACTTTGACATGCATGTATGATGTCATAAACATCTATTTCCTACACACACCTACAAAAAACATGATTAGGACAACTTCTAAACAAAATTCCATCAATCCATTAAAATTTTGAGATTTACCTAATTAACCTCTTTCATTATTTAGGAGTGAAATGATTTGGACACTTCCCTGTTACAAGGTAGTTTTCAATATCATCAAACCGTAGTGATTGAGTAGATATAGAAAATAAATTATCATCCATAAATGCATCATCCACTGGTTCATTATTACCCTGCAACACCATTCTTGAAAAAATAAGAACATTATCTTTACTTGGCTTGTCCACAATAGTTATATCAAATTCTTGTAACATGAACAACTACATGATAATCCATCATCCTAATACGACTATGTTCATTAGATATCTGGTGGCAGCATGATCTGTATGGAAAAATACTTTATAGCTAGTAATATAATGCCTAAATTTACTAATTGCATATACTACAACTAAAAATTAATTTTCAAATGTTGTCTAGTTTCTCTCTGTAGGACTCAAATTTTTGTTGATATAATAAATAGCAGGCACTATGCCATTTTCATCATTTTTTCCTAAACCTGTTCCAATGACCAAGTTAGAAGCATCAACATGTATATGGAAGGTTCTTCCTAAATAGGTCCTTTAATAATTAGAGAAGTAGTTAAGGTGTGTTTAATAGTTTCAAAGGGTTTTTGAAAATCTTTTGTCCATGTGAATTATGTCTTTCTTAAGCAAGGCACACAAAGGCTCAACAATTTTATTGAATCCTTCTATAAATCTCCTATAATACACTACATACCCAAGAAAATTATAACATCAATTTGAGTTTTTTGAACAATGATTTGAACCTTTTTCGGCTCAACTTTTATCCCATCTTTTGAAATGTGGTGTCCCAAAACAATTCCTTTTGTCATCATAAGTAAACACTTTTCATGATTCAATGAGAGTCTATGATCTTTAAATCTTTGTAGGACTTTATTAAAAATCTTAAGTTCATCTTAAAGTGTCTTTCCATGGATTGTGAAATCATCCATGTATACTCCAATAAATGAGGTGGTCAAATTTGTAAAAATAGCCAATACAACCCTTTGGATAGTGAAAACTACATAACAAAGTCCAAATGGAAAGACTCTATATGCATATGTACCCCAAGGATAGAAACCCTATCTTATCCTAATCTTCAAGAACCACTTGGATATGATTGCAGCCACTAAACCCATCAAGGAAAGATAAATAACTACGACTAGCTAGATTATCAAGTACCTAATCTATAAATAGTAAAGGAAAATAAAATTTTTTGGTTTTTTTTAATTTCCTATAATCAACACATACATTCCACTTCCATTTTTATTAGGAACAATAACTAGTGGGGAAACTCACTAACCACCAGAAATTGGATGAATAAATCCCACTTGCAACAATTTTTCTCTCTTGTTTGACAAAATCTCTTATAGTTAGGTTGATTCTCCTTTGTCCAAGTATCTCACCAGTTTAACATCTTCATTATAAATTTGATGAGTATAAATATATGGATGAATTCCTTTCTTATCCTTATACCCCCAAGAAAATGTTAAGTGTGATTTTCCAATACTTATTTCAACTCATCTTCTTGTTTGGGAAGTAAGGATGAACTAATAAAAAGAGGCTTACCTTCCTTCACTTTGATCTCCTTAGTTTCATTCTAATCATTAGATGGTTCTCCTATGTGTTTATTTAAAGTACAAAGATGTGGTATTTAATGATGTAGAATTCTTTTGCAGTCTTTATCCTCACTTAAATAGCATACTTCTAAATTTGTGTTTTCATGATGAGGTTCAAGTTCTTGAGGAGTAAGATTAAAGAATTTTCCCATTCTACAAACCCTTGAAATTCTAAAAAATATTCAACTAGACTAACCATGTCTAGCTCAAAAACTCATTTCCCTCTAAATCCATATCTTCATCTACCCAAAATTGAGTATCAAAATATAATGTACATTTGGCTAGAGGATAAAGTGAGAGTTATTTTTATTTAACCCCATTACAAATGGTCATACTCCTTGATCTACAATCTATCAATATTTTTTTTGTTACCAATGAAGGCATTCCTAGTATGTTTGAGTATCTTGAATCTCTCTTCCTTCCTTTTAACACTAAAGAGTCCATTGTATAATCCCATGTATCTATGGTGATTGTTATATCTTCCAAAACATATTCAAGTTTGGAAATAGACTGATGTACCATCTGAAGTACAATTGTGGTGGGTTGAACACTTGAAAATACCAACTTGTCAGTAGTGTCAATAGTGATAACATTTAGGAATGCTCCTAAATCAATCAAGAAACTAGTTATCTATAATCCTCCTATGCTCAAGGTAATCACCAAACTCCCATGGTAATCACCAAACTCCCATGGTAATCACCAAACTCCCATGGGGCTCTATTGGTACAATGTTAGTTTTATCAAGATTTTGATATTTTTCCTGTAGTTTTTCCACTCTTTTCCCCTCTTGATCTAGAACATTAGGCTTGGAAGGAACATTACAATTCCTTAATTGAGTATCATTAACTTCTATGACATTCATACTAGTAGGGTTAGAATCAACATTGAATTTCTGTTAAGATCAACTATTTTTTAGGTTCATATCTAGTTGTGTTGGTATTTGAGGTTGATTTACCTATTCATTTGTTGGATTAGGCCCAGTGAGAAGAGGCGGGGGTTGTACCCAATGATACTTTTCTCCTTGATTCTGCCAAGGTTGGAATTGTGCCTAATGTTTTTTCTACTAAGGTTTTTTTGTCTTTAATTTGGTTGGTTCCATTGAGGATTAACCCATTTAAGAGGTCCCCATGTTGCACCCCAAGGCATAATAAGTGGTTGCATTGGAAATTAAGGAGTCCATAAATTTGCATTTGGCCAAGGATTTTGATTCCAATTGTTTCTAGGGCAATATTGTCCTTGATTTACATAAAATCCAAAATTCTAAGGTCTTTGTCCTTTATAATTAAGCTCTTTTTCTACAATAGGTGATTTATTCAAAGGATTCTAATCTCTAGAAAATAATTACAAGAGATTGTAGCATGCATTTTCTCACAAATTTCATAGAGATCTATTTGATTTAGTGGACATTCTCTTAAAGGATGCTTTCCCCTATACTTTGAACAATAAATAGCTAAAGGCTAAGTATTTTTCTTATCAGATTGACTATTGAGATGAAGTATCTCAATTTTCAAATTTGGTATTTCCTCCATCACTTGAGACACATCAGGGGTAGAAGCCTTGTTTCTTCTAGAATTTCTAGTCCTAACTCTGGTCCTAGAATAATTCCTTCACATCTCAACAATTTCTTCAAGAGAAAAATTATTAACATCTCCTTTTCCCATTAAATTCAAAGCTTCTCTAGACTCATCATCAATTCCCCTTAAGAAAATTATTTTGCTAATCTCATTATCCAACCCATTAGCACATCTTTTGTGAACAAATTGGAATATGTCAACGTAATCTTCTAAACTCTCATCTTCCATTTTTTCATTCAAAATAATTCTTCCTTCCTATATATCACTCAACAATAATCTTGATATTTATCCAAAAATGCATCTTCCATCTTAGGCCATGATGAAATCAAATAATTTCCTAAGCCCATTACCCAATGTAAGGCTGACTCTTTCAAAGTAGAGGGAAATAAATTCAACTTCTTATTATCAGATGTATAGTTATAATTCTAACACAAGACTTTAAACTCAAATAGGGATTTTCATGATCTTCAGAAGACTTTCCCCTAAACGTAGGTAAAATAGAGGGTGAAATATTTTTGATAGGAGGTTCATCATCCCTTGTGTTCAAGTTAATAGGTTACTAAAATTTCCTATTTGGTGGGGGATCATCAAATACTACTTGATCACCCATTCCTATTTCCTCTTATTGTTCTGGTTGTTCTTTTATTCTTCTTGATTATCATTACAATTCCTTGGAAGAAATCAGACAAATGGATCTCTAGATTGTCTCATCAACGGTTTAAAATACTTTCCTTATCAATAATAAGGCTTCAAACTTTGGTATCTAGACACCAAAAATGATGGGAGAGGTCATTGATGTAACAATTCATATCATTTAATTCTTCATTTATCGAATCAAGTGTGTCTTAGAGCTATATCCAATAAGGAAAGTATCAAATTTTGAGGGGGAGGGGGGGTTACACTGAAATCAATAATTTTGGTTTTTATCATTCTCTATCAGGAGCTCTTTGGGTATTCTTGCCATGGAAAAAATATGGACTAATATTCTTATCTTAGTCTATTCTAATCTTGAACTAAACTATTTAAATCACTTCCTACTGGTTCTAGGCTAAGACTATGGTGGTCTCAACTTGAATTGGACATAACTTAACCAAAATTAATTCATGGAATTCTTAAACAAAACATTAGAATTCAAAATTAATTCTACTAAATAGAATTCAAGTATAATCTACTGGATAGAATTTAAATTCTAAGTCTATTTTTCTATAAATGAAATCTAATTTACACTTGCAAAATATTGAAAGATTAATCTAAACTACATATATATAAAAGAACCTACATTCCATAAATGAATCCCAATTAAGTTTTTGTCCAACTCTCACTTTCGTTTGTTGAATATGCAAGACAATTAAGAGGGGGGGGGGGTGAATTAGTTATTTACAAATTTTTTAACCTTAATACGACTTTAATTAGTTCCACCAAACATAATTTAAACCTTAACTGCAAAAAGATGAAAATATGAAAGCACAAAAATCACAAAACACATGAAACACCATATTTATGTGGAAACATTTATTAAGGGAAAAACTATAGAGACAATAAATATATAAACACTTTCTAGGGTGACCCCGGTTAAGGTGATTTTAACAAAGAAAGGCTCACACCAAAGGCTCACTACTAGAGGCCACATTGCCCAAAATAAGAAGGATAAAAAATATATATTCACCACTGATGCACACCAATAACTCAACCGACTGATATGTAGATTCCTTCCACTCAATGCTTCTGATAACTAACACATGAATATCCATATTGTCCTCAATTACTCTTCACAACATCTCAAGCATGTAGGGATACATATCCTCTCTCACACATCCTCTTCACATAGGTACACACTTGCACACAATTTGCATAGGTACACATGAATGCCACATATTCACTCTACAACAAAAATGATTTAACCTTTATTTATACCAATTGTCATGCCCAAAATTTGAGCACAAACACACTAACATTTTTTTTAAAACACTAAAGTTACCTAAGTTGACTAACAAGTTATAGTATACTAACTAAGGTCCTTAGTTTGAGAACCCTTAATAGGTTTGAGGGGAATCATGACCAATAGAGACTTGGTCAAATTCCCTTGAAGATTAAAGTTTCAATCTCGTTTAAATCGTCTAAAGAAAGTGAGGAAATAAAACCCTTAATATTATTAATCCTAAACATGGTTAAAAACAATATGACTTACCCAAGCATGGGTTCACACATAAAAAGTCATAAGGATAAAATTCCTTTAAGTAAATAATAATCTCATTGGTGTTTAACTAAAGAATCTAAAAATATTAAGTTCTAGATGTTTTTGATATAAAAAGTTCACTGTGTTTTCTGGACAATCAGATGGTCGAAAACATTGAATGCTATTCTCGTTAGTGAAAGATGAGCGATCGGACAATTGACTCAAATTATTTTTTATAAGCCTAGCTATGTTGATTCATCATATCGGCATAACATACCCTTGGTTATGCTGATGCTAATGTGTGCTATGTATTTGACCATCGATGAAGGTTGAGCGATCAGAGGGTGTCTATGGTCAGTTCTGATAAGCTTAACTATGTTGATACACTATATTGGCATAGCCTAGATCCTTCTATACCGATATCTAAAAACTTTTTGTTTTTGACCATCGTTAAAGGAACAAGCGATCATAGGGCTACCTTGGGCTAGAGCCGATAGGCTTAGCTATACCGATGCGTGCATTTGAGTGGGGCCCGACTGACTTTTCAAAGGGATCTTAAGGGCTGATTACTAATTTAATGATCAATGGTTTAGATCAAACTAATCATTGCATGATTAATTAACTAGTGTACATATTTTTAAGTGCGCAAGTGTGCAGGTTGAAAATGTTGTGTGTTTTCGACCCTACATTAATTTTTTTTGTTTGACTATGCCATGTCCCGAGAGCATAAAGGTAATGCCAATTTGTAGTTTTTAGCTTCTACACTCTTCAAAAACACTTGAACAAGTCTTTTTGCCACCTACTAAGGTAAGGGACAAATTCTATTTGCTGAAGACATTAATCTGGGACATTCTTGATGCTTCTTAAGATCATATTTTATTCTTTGATGCAATAGGGAAGTTAATACACAACAGAGACTTTATAAGCACATAGAAGAGATAAAGTTCGTGGAAACTCTCTAAATGATATAAATATCTGGTCTCTTAGCTAAATGACATTACTACTTTGTATGTATTATTATTATCTCCATTTTTGCAAGTTTCCTCTAATCTAATTTTTTATTATATATTTCATTATTTTTATTACACAGGTTGCAGGTATAGGATTCTTTATTGACGGGAAGTGGATTAAGACTACATGGGATACATACAAGCAAGCTTTCTTAAAGTTTGCAAACCTTGTGGTTGGCACACGCTGTGCTAGATTTATCTTTTGTTGTTTAATGTTGCTATTTTTATTTATTTTTATTGATGTTATAGCTCTGTCGAAAACACGTAGACATTTAGTTTCACCAGTCTTTATTTTCTTTACATTCTATACATTTTTTGCTTAACATATTGAATCTTCTTAATGGATGAATACTATTATGCATATTTTTGAGATGTAAACTGAAATTTCTCTTTCTGCAAACTGAATATATATATATATATATATATATATATATATATATATATATATATATATATATATATATATATATATATATATATATATATATATATATATATATATATATATATATATATATATATATATATATATATATATATATATATATATATATATGCCTTTACCTATTAATGGAATTAAGGTTTTAACAATAATGGACCATTTTTAATATAAATGTATTTAATCACTATTTATGTATATACATATATATCCACTTGGACACACACACACACACAATTTTATTACAACATATGTATATAATAATCTTGTAATAATAGGTATTACTTTAGGAAATTTTAATATTTAATTAAAAATAAGATTTCCTTACTCAAATATTCTTTAAAAAAAAATTAATTTATTCTTACTTAATAAAGCATGAAAATTTAATTTTCTTTAAACGAATAATGAATTTAACATTAATAAATCAACATCTATATCTTTTAAAAAATAGAGATTGAGTCCACATAGATTTAAACAAAATATAGTAAAACTATACTTCAGAGATTTCTTTGAAATAACTTGATGAAAACCTCATCTTTACAACTTTTGAATTTCATAATAAAACCATTATTTACAATATCTAAAACACAAACTTATCCATAAGGTTAGAAACATAAGAAACTTGATAACATAAGAGAACTTCCAAAAAGAAATGCACCGAAAGCCTTCCAGATGAATCAAGCAAAGAACCTACAAGTTAATAAAGGTTGACCATGGAGGCTCACCTCCCAACCTAGACCTTTACAAGGTCACCCCTGAGCTAGGGGGCAAAGTGTGAATAGGTACTGACAGACTTACTTGTAATAATTTTCCAAACAAGACATACATAAAAATCCCAAAACCAAAGTGTATACACAAGCCTTCAAAATACTATTTTAACATGGGGTGAAAGTGGACCAAGAACCCAAGAGGAGAAGCCAAGAACATATCAAGGAAAAAATGCCACTCATGGCCACAAAACAACTTCCTTCCCAATTACTCCTCTTAACCAAAAACCATGTCCTCAAGCCAAAATCTCCTTATCACCCCCAAATGCCCATAGGCAATGTTTGGCATCATGGAGAACAAGGCATCCATGTTTATCCTTCCCCTACATGGGAAAACTCTACATTATAATGGGTTGTCACTAACCTTTCACCCCTCAAGGTTACTGTGCCCTCCCAAGGGTGAGTGTGCCTTGAAAACTCCCTTAATCAAACAAAATAAAACTCAATACTAAAATGAACACATAGAAAATACAACATAACCATAAGACTCCATGAGAGCATATCAAGCTTTCCTCATTACTTTGCATAAAAAATGGATTAAGTATGAACACCAACCTACTTCCAAGCTTAAGGTAAATGAGAAATTGAGGAGAGCTTTATCCCTTATCCTAATCTTTTTCCTCCAAGAAGTCCTTCCAATTCTAGAAAATATCTAAGAGTAGAGAGTGGGTGAACAACCAAAAAGGTCTCTTAAACTTCCTCTAATAGGCTTCCTAACTCACCACTAACTTTAATAACAAATGAAGGAGTACCCTAACATCACTTCTCCAAATATCTTCCTCCCCTCATAAATGAGGTTTGAAGACTAAATGGAGTTGAGAAGATGGATTGCCCAAATTCTCCAAACTCTAAAACTCGGATCTTGACTTTGGGGCTACTCTAGAAGGTGCATTTATGAGTCTTGGGCCACCTAATGACCAAAATCTAACCCCTAACCCTTAGTATACCAAGAGGGGTAGTTAAATACAACCCTAGCTACTGTCTAGAAACTTCTTAACTCCTCCAAAACCTCACTTGAAGTTAACTTACGAGTTTATCCAACCTTGACCCATTTAGAAATTTCCTAAACCCTGGGTAAGCATGGGGACTCTACAAGTTAACCCTCTAGTTGGTGTCATACTTATCCTAGTTAAAAGGGTTAGTCATGCCAACACTTCATACACCCATGTGTCAAGTTACACTACATAAATTACAACCCATTTACAATAGCATGACTAACATAAATCAAATTACTAAATTTAAATACAAATATTCAACAACACTTTCATGAATAAAATACAAGACAATGAGGTTCATGTCTCTTCACTAGACATAACCTTGGCTTTACTATTTAACATAGATTCACTCTTTGTTCCCCACATTTAGAACCATGGTCAATTTCTTGCACACTCAGTGCAACAATTAGTAGGTCCAAGAAATCAACAATGACATGGAAAGTAAATGAATAATCAAACACACATCATAGTACTTGCATTTTACATATTCCTCATAACAACAAATGACCAACCCTGTTTATGTGAAACCTCTGAGTAAAACACTTGCTCACACTAGCTTGGAAGAACATAGGGCTCATCTCCAACTGGCTCAAATGACCTTGTATTAATCATTGTAAATCCATTATCATGTTGAATAACAGTTCTATCTGGATCATTTTGATTCAGTCGTAGCCTGTACCATTTGACGACAAATAGAACTACTTTGAAGGAGTTAAAGTCGCACTCAATTATATCATCTAAGATGCCATAGTATTGATTTTGAGATTGTTGAGGATGTATGTCATTTCTAGATGATATATTGGTGACCTCAAAAACTGCACTTATCCCAGAATCACAAGTTTTCTTTGTGTCATCCAACTTTTTTATGTGAAATTTGTGGCCATGATAGTACATAGTTTTGTGGTGCTTGACCTGCAATTTTTCAAGTGTGTAAATTATTTGCATCATGAGTTGATATGAAACATACGAGTCATGATCATTAATAAATTTGTATGTACCTGTCCACCTCTTAAACCATGTGCTAGATCAATTACCATTGGAGTAACATTGGAATCTCCATTACAATGAGCTTCTCTAACCAATGAAGCAACACCTTCCCATGTTAATGAGCAACCATTTTGTTGACATCGTTCAATCCATACCGTCATCCAATCAAGATTGTTTGCAATATACAAATGTATTGCATCCCACTCTCGACCAGCTGTATCAAAAACATCTTGGATTTATTGCATCCCACTCTCGACCAGATTTATAAGAATTAATTAACTACAATAACATCTTAGATTTACCTCTCACTTTCCTCAATCTACCTTTTCCCATCAAGTACTCCCCTTCAAATTTGTTAATGGAGTTGGGATCCCAAATACGATCTACATGGATCTTTGCTGCAAACTTAGGAAGATATTCACTAATGTACACCATGGTTTGGTATACCATATATCCCTCCACCATAGAACCCTCAGGATGTGCTCTCTGTCGAACAAAGCCTTTCAAAAATTTCAAGTGCCTCTCAACCATCCACATTGACCTAGTTGGTATAGGTCCACACAATTCAATCTCCTCAACTTGATGTATGAGGTAATGTTCTTGTGCATTGAAAAAAGTTGAAGGTAGACACTTTTGCATTTCACACATAAGAAGAGGAATTTTTCTCTTCCAGTATTTTATATCTTCTTTATTGATTTCTTTAGATGACAACCACCTCATGTATTTTCCAAGATCATATATAACTTGTTTGACACCATTGGCAAAGTGGTGTGGGAGAGATAGAGATAGAATGTACTGCAATATTTGTAATATGATCTTGTCAATATTTTATAAAAGAATGCAATGAAAACCACATGCAGTATACAAATATATAGTGAATACAAAATAATATGAATTACCTTATTAAATATATGCCAATCGTGTGTTTTCATCCATGGCCCAAATTCACTTTTCTTTGATATGAGATCATTTATGTTCGCAGCAAATCCTGTGGGAAATCGTATTTTTTTTATAATTTCTTTTATGGCATTGCTTTGCTGCTTTGACAATAACCATGGAAGGGCACTTGTATCAATCTGGTCTCCATTGTTATTTGATCGAATAAAATTTTTTATTGCATGGTTGGATTCTTTAATGTCACTACAAATTTTGATAATTTGGTCTTTGTCACGCCTTCCATCCAATATTTTCCATAATGTCTCTATTACATTCTTTCCAATATGCATAGGATGAAACAAATGCATGATTGGAAGTTGCTCGTAGTATGACAACCTATTAAATTATGTAGGATAACTTTTCATTAACATGCCTGACTATAAGGACTTCTAGGTTAGGGCCAATTATAATCAGAAAACAATTCTACAAGATCCACAACCAGATCCAATACAATCTCAGCTAGTTTAGCTTTGAAGACAATCAGAAGCTGATGTAAATCCTAAGGCAGATCTAAACTTGAACTCGCAAGTCTCCAAGCAATCTCCTTGTTCCCAAGTATGCAAACCCCTAGCTCTGCTACAAACAAATATCAGATTACAATCCGATTTGCAAGATCATCAAGAAATTTTCCACAACTTTGCCAACTTCAGCTTTCAGAACCTCAGATTTGACTCACTAAGTATTCAAGTCATGAACTTCTCTGCTCTTCTTAATCTCCCCCAATTTTTTTGTCTAAACATACTCCTTAAGTACTAATCATTAGCCACAAGTCGGCAAGAAGAAACCCTTAACTCCCCAAAACAAATAATTAAATGCCATACAAGTCGGCTTACAAATGTATAAAAACATTTAATTCAGCATGTCAGCCCATAACATTGGCTACCAACAATAAATTCACCAATTCATCTCAACAAATCACACAGAACTTTAGTCGATAAGCAAGAAATACCAAGCGACAGTAAAATCACTGAGCATGCTAGGCATCACCGAGCACTAGTGTCGGCCGAGCACCATAGGCATGACCGAGTAACACTTTCACCAAGTGCTAGAGACTATCGAGTTCCTTCAGTGACCGAGCTTCCTTCAATGACTGAGATCATCGGTCAAGGCTGCAACTGAGTAACATCGGCCAAAATACTAACACTCCATGCAGTTTCACCGAGGACATAGAATGCCCTACCTTAACCTTGGATGCCCCTGCATCAGACACCCTAGTTTCCAAAAGATGTTCATATCTAAGAAGAACATCTTTTAGGATTCAACACATAAATCCCAAACCAGTTCTTCACATACAAGTCCTCCACCCTTTCTGCTTGCAAATTCTTCCACTTCAGTTTCCTTTGTCTCTTCAAGTCTTTTCTTGACAATGTATAGGTCAGTTCTCCATACTGATCATTCATTTTATCTGGATCCACAATCTCAACTCGGCTACCAATACTCAAGCTTCTCCTACCAAGTGTTGTATCCATCAAAGGCATCAATGAAAACTTCTTGTCATTCTTCTCAATAGTAAACAAATTCCAGATACAGTCATAAATAGCTCTGCAATCATATTGCCAATGTCTACTGAGCAATATATCACAACTATTCATCTTCACAATGTCACATAACACAAGATCCTTGTACTGGCCAATCTGAACATTAATGTAGCATTGTTCTCTAACTTCCAAAGCATGAACATCTTGTAACCAACCAAACCTATAAGGACAAGGATGTTTCATTTTATTCAAACCAAGTTTTTGAACCAGGTCCTCAGCAACAAGGTTATCAATATTACCACTATCAACAATAACATCACAAATTTTACCTTCAGTCTTGCATCGGGTCCTAAACAAGTTACTCCTCTGACAAGGTTCATCCTTTGTACCGAGCAATGTTCACCGAAGCAACAAGTTCTCTGATTCAGGTGCATTCTGAATGTTCTCATTCATCATAGTAGTTCATCGGTCAACCTTCTTCTGTGTACACTCAAAAGAATGGTGTCCTTCTTCTCCATAGTTATAGCAAGTACCCTTAAAGATAACTCTACTCGTCTTCTTCTTCGGTTCCATAGGTTTCTGTTCATCTTCTTCATCAGTTGGTTTATCCTTCACCGAGTGATCAATCTTTTCCTTCCCTCAGGAGTTACTA
Organism: Chamaecyparis obtusa; assembly: GCA_027943335.1. Taxonomy (NCBI): domain Eukaryota; kingdom Viridiplantae; phylum Streptophyta; class Pinopsida; order Cupressales; family Cupressaceae; genus Chamaecyparis; species Chamaecyparis obtusa. Next base: position 643,874 of record BSBK01003542.1, read on the forward strand.
GGTTGTTTCCTCTTCAACTTATCTTCTTCCTTCAGAGCATACTGATAAGCATCTTCAACAGAATCAATCTTCAACATACCAAGCTCATCCTGAATATTGAATCTTAGACCATTCACATACTGAGCTACCTTTTCCTTACCAAGCTCTTGGTGTCCAGACCGAATAGTAAGTTTGTAGAACTCCTCGGTATAATCTTCAACAGACAAGTCCTTCTTTTTCAGATTCTGCAACTTCTTAAACAAGTCAAGCTCATAGTCAGCTGGTATGAACTTAGCTTTCAACTTAGTCACCATCAATCTCTACCGATTGATCTTTGTTTCACCTTCATCTTCTCAATCTCTCTGTAGTTCTTTCCACCAAATAGTAGCATGTCCTTTTAACTTTGTTTGTGCTAATCTCACCCAAAGAGGATCTTCAATTTCTTCCAGCTTAAAGAAATCTTCAAGTTCACCAATCCAATCAATCAGATTGTCGGGCTTCAAAGTACTAGAGAAAGTAGAAACTTCCATTCGATAATTACTAAACTGAGCAGCAGATCTAGGCAATCGAGAAGTGCTATCTTCACTAGATCTGTTCCTCCGATCATCACCACTAGATCCAGCAGTTTCAAATTCTTCAGCAGCTTCTTCATAGCCATCCTCAGTACCAACATTTCAAGGTATACCAACAACAATTCTCATGATCTCAGTGACCATGTCATTATTCATCAATTCCATCTCAGATTTGAAATCTGATTTCACTTTCTCTGTGATCCAGGATTCAACAGTATCACAAAGATTAGAAATAACTCTAGGGTCCAATCTTCTCAGAGGCATCCTTAAAGATAAGAGAAACCCTCTGCAACAAACCCTCACCGACCACCTTGTGATAATTTCCAAGTTGCAACAAGTCAGATCTCAACTTGCAATCTTGCAAACAACTAGGGCACAATTTCACAAGTTCAATGCTTCAAATCTATAATCCAGATTGTGCACAATCTTTTCACCAAAAAGATCAACTTCGCAAGATAAGCCTTGCTAGGTCAACCTTTTGCTTCAACAAGATCAAACTCTTACTCCAACAAGAACAAAACTTCACTCTGATACCACTTGATGCAGTCAAGGATGGTGGATCCAATTAAGGACAATCCAAACCTTGCAGCCAATAGAATTACACAACAGATTAATCAACAATGCAACACAAAATAATTATTTAACACTGATTTTAATTAACATGCCCGACTGTAAGGCCTTTCGGGTTAGGGCCAATTACAATCAGAAAACAATTCTACAAGATCCACAACTAGATCCAATACAATCTCAGCTAGTTTAGCTCTGAAGACAATCAGAAGCTGATGGAAACCCTAAGGCAGATCTAAACTTGAGCTCGCAAGCCTCCAAGAAATCTCCTTGTTGCCAAGTATGCAAACCCCTAGCTCTGCTACAAACAACTATCAGATTACAATCCGATTTGCAAGATCATCAAGAAATTTTCCACAACTTTTCCAACTTTAGCTTTCAGAACCTTAGATTTGACTCACTAAGTCTTCAAGTCATGAACTTCTATGCTCTTCTTAATCTCCCCCAAATTTTTTGTCTAAACATCTACCCAAGCACTCCTTAAATACTAATCATCAGCCACAAGTCAGCAAGATGAAACCCTTAACTCCCCAAAACAAATAATTAAATGCCATACAAGTCGGCTTACAAATGTATACAAACATTTAATTCAATATGTCGGCCCATAACAATGGCTACCAATAATAAATTCACCAAGTCAGCTCAACAAATCACATAGAACTTCAGTTGGTAAGCCAGAACTACCGAGCGACAGTAAAATCACGGAGCATGCTAGGCATTATCGAGCACCAGTGTCGATAGAGCACCGTAGGTATGACCGAGTAACACTTTCACCGAGCGCTAGAGACTATTGAGTTCCTTTAGTGACCAAGCTTCCTTCAATGACCGAGACCATTGATCAAGGCTGCAACCGAGTAACACCGGTCAAAATACTAACACTCCATGTAGTTTCACCAAGGACATAGAATGCCCTGCCTTAACCTTGGATGCCCTTGCATCATGCATACACCAAGACAAATAATTTAAGTGTATATACTCAAGGTTGGCCAAACCTAAAGTAGAAACATAATTAAACGTTGAAATAGGGTCTACAAAGGCAAAAATCTCGTGCCATCTGAAATAAATGAAACTAAGGACATTAATACCTCATTTCTAGAAGTGCACCATTAGAAAATGTCATGTAGAGAAATGAAAGATGTGTGTTTCACACAAAGACCATTGTCAATCACATCTATACATGGACAAATTCCAATTCCACTATACTTTTTTCCGAATCATAGAATATTGAAATAAACATATTCAAACAATATTTGTTATCATATCAAAATCTCAACAACAAATTCTCGGTATACAAAGTATGTAGAGAAATACTTAATATTGGTTAAACAAAGAGCAGTCACTAATGACAACATCAACAAGTTGACATCAATGCCAACCATACCAACTCCTAAATTACTCAAACAACTCATTTTTCTCAACTCTGCAACATAATCATTATTCCTATACTCTACTGAAATCATCTTCTACCTACATAAATGATTAACTATATGACTATTAAGAAGATATAAATAAAACTACTTGAGGATCCATCAATTGCACATCATGATTTAAAAAAATAAATCTAAAACAAAATCCATGAATATAAGGAAATGGTATAGCAACAAAATTATGAATAAATAATCATTTACTTTCCATTTGAATTTCAAAAGCATATAAACAATATTATTTCTAGTATATCCTCTAATTAGCTAGGTATAACAATAAAATGCGTAAACATAAAAGTATATTGTCTACCACCAACCAGAGTAATTAAATAACTATACAAGTTGATGAGCATAAATTAAGTATTTAAAATGTCATTAAAAAGTACTCATCAATATCTTTGATTTTAGTCTCTTTCTGTGAGGGGTAACTTGGTTTATTTTCCTATCCCACATATAGTTTATTTTTCTTCCTTGACTTCCCTATTAACTCTAACCAATCTGAATCTGAGTCTTTTCCATCCTTATTCTTAGTCATCTTTGGCTTGGGGGGGAGAGGTGGTAGAAAATCCCAAAAGTTCCAAATAGGTCTTTTATTTGATTACTACTTTCTTCAGGTTTGTTCTTACTAACTTTCTCCATCAAAATTTGATTTGAATTATTGATAGGCTCCTTGAGAATAGGTGAAAGGATTTTTTGAGCCTCATTTTCATTTACATTCTCAAGGGACTAATCACTTTCAAAACTCCTTTTTAACATCTTTTGGCTCTCCGGAACTGAGATCATGTTATCCAATATTTTGTTCTCTTATTCATTCATTGTCCTATTTTTTCCTTTCTCTACTTATTTTTTTATCATTCTACCTTAGTTTTCTCCTCTTGTATAAGGGGATCTCCTCTTTGCATTTCTGAAACTAGCATTGCATTCTTCAGATGGGAGGACTTTTGAGTGTTGCTGAGGACCCCAATATCCTTTCTTTTATCTGTTTTATTAGTAAATCATTCTTGGTGGTTTACTAATTTATCCTTTAAAGGCATACTTATTTGAATCTCTTTGTTTTATAGTCAATGTTCAGATGTCCAAATTTGTTAAAATTTGAAAATAAACTAAGGCATTTCCATAGACTACGCTTTGACACTAGGTACCAAATTTTGATTTAAGATTAATAATAGAAGGTAAATTTGTGTTTATGCCACATTTACATAGATTCTTACAAATATTTATCGATATTTTTGGAGATTGACCTTATCCACTTCCACAAGGGACCCAAAGGAGTTAGCAATGCCCTTGAAAAATTTTGGGTGCTAAAACTCTAGGAGCAGACTTGGGATGTAGATCTACGTAGGGGCCACCATGCCTAAATTTGAAGAGGGGTAAAACCTTGGTTTCCATTTAGCCAGAGAGAGGGAATTTCTTGCATTATTTCCAAACATCTAGGGGCCCTCATTAAGACTTTGATAAGATCCTCTAAGGACACAAAACTAAACAGGAACAAACCCCTTGCCATAGTACTTACTTTTACACTACTTTTAATATTCCAATGAGAAGCACTCTAGGATTGTAATTGATCTATGTTGGGTCTAAAGGAGAGTAACTTGCCTATTAATAATAGGCTCATCTTTGACATTTTTAACCGTAGTAATTTATCGAGGAGCTCCACTTTCGGTCCATTGATATTACACAATGAATCAACACTCGATGTATGAGGATACACTTTCTTTAACCCCCCTCTGAATCCTAGCAGTTTGTCTACTTGAACCATGGTGGATCTTATTCCTCCAAGCTATAGTGATTATGCTCATCCTTTTCAGGTATCTTAGAAATTGAAGTGCAAGACTTTAGGGAGACCCTAAAATCATCCCCCTTCTACACCCCCATTAAAAACTTTGACCACACAAAGCCCTAACGTCACTGTAAATGCTAACCTTGATTGAGAACATTGTAAAATTACAACATGCAATTTTTAAGTTTAGAAACCTTCAACCAAATATGATTGAATGGTGTTAGATTAGACTTCACAACATTTTATAGTATCCTCCTAGCCCATGTGAACTAGTAGCTTTAAAATCGGGTATGGACATCCACCACAGGACAATGGAAAGGAATTTGATCAAGTGTTGTACCTAAATAAACCTTTGTAGACATGTACGCAAAATGTGTAAGCTTCGACCAAGAATGTGAATTGTTTGATAGAATGACTCAAAAAATTATTTGATAGTGAGACATGGTTTCAAGATACACAAAATGTAAAATGTGAATGCATTGAATAATTATTTCAAGATACACAACATGATTACTAGGTTGATAAGGAAGTTGTGACTCGATTTATACAAACTTGTAATAACTTTAGATGACCGAGGTTGACTTTAGATGGCTTGCAAATATGAGCAATAGTTAAGTTTGTTCATTTGATAGAAAATTTAATAACTCAAGATGATTGGTAACATTTGAAATCAATACTACTTGACATGAACACCAATGTTTTTTCTCATTCTATTCAAAAGGACAAAGAACACTCACATACAAATCAAAATTCAACAAACCTTTTGATGAAATTACTGATGACATATCAATTCTGAAGCAATTTTTTTAAAAAAAAAGTAGGCTCTAATGGTGCATCATTTATTATGGAAAATGACTCAATTTTTTTTTTTAAAGGCCAAATGATCTAAGCAACACTAAACAAAATTTTAGTAACATTATGATGATTTAGTGTTTTTTATAGTTGTCCTATTCATAATAAATTGAGGCCCTAGCTTGTACTACTTGCTAATTGTTGAAGATTGACAACCAAAGAATTTCTTCTTAGTATGAATATGTATTGATAGATGACACACTTTTGTATTAAGTTTGGGGCCTTCTCCAATCCTTATATATCCTCATCTATTCTCATCTTCACATAATCCCATACGTTAAAATCTTATCCCTACCCAAGTTGTATTTATTCACAAATATTTGTCTTATTTTTTACCTACATTTCTACATATCTATTATTGATCCCAATAGTTCATGTTCTACTTTCAATGTTGTGTTGGACCAGTGGTGGAGAACTTGTACTCTTGAAAGAGAGGTTGCACGTTTAAATCCCATTAGAGGTAGGGTATTTATGCCTCATTTGTAGCATAATTAGGTGCATCCCACAAGGAGTACAAGGTAGTCCCATATTGTTGTCACCATATGTAGACCCAAAAACTCATGGTTGGTATTGTAGACTATAAAAGGACCTTTCATTTCCTTTTACCCAAGTTGTACCTATTCACAAATATTTGTCTTATTTTTAACCTACATTTCTACATATCTATTATTAATCCCAATCATTCATGTCTTTCTTTCAATATTGTGCAAGGGTGATATCACATAATGCATATTTTGATAATTTTTATATGAAATTATAGACTCCCATCCTTTTCAATTACTAGTTGAAAGACAACTTGATACATGTTTGTGTGGTGGCTCATTATGTCTTGATATCTAAAGGCATTCATTTGTCCATAAATGAATATTTTGAAAACATATTGATGAAAGACACTCCTCTTAATAATCCAAACACAAACAACACAACAAAGAAATAAATAGAAAATTGCAAGAGCCGAACAATTGCAATTTTCTATTTATCTTCAATGCAATGACATTGCAATAAAAAAAAAAAATCATGCTAAAACCACATGGGAATTTCGATTACAATATATCTGCAAGCCAGAGCCACCATATGCACCATCAGAATTACCCTAGTGACCCCTATTTGTCTTCTTTATATTGGTAAATTTAACCGCCCTAGAAGGTTTTGAAAATTTGTCACCCCTTTATTTAAGGCCAACCAACTTTATATTATTTTCCCCTACATTGAAATATGTTGAGAATATGCCCCCAAATGGGTTTCGACACTCATTAGAGTACTTGAAGGGATTTTACCCTTTCTCCTAAAGTAGTGCAACTTCTAGAGGCCATATCTTGTGACACTGTACCTTATTGACTTTTATAACCACTTTTTGAAAACCTCTCAAATCTCTCTACAACGCAAACTACAAAGCACTATAATAAGAAAAGTTTGTCTCTCCTTCAGAGCCTTTAAGACCTTCAAAACTAAGTTTAAAACTTTTGTACTACCCCGTCAAAACAAAAAATTTAAAATCTTCAAAACCAGACTTGATCTTGCCATGAAAATTTACTGACATGCTTATATACCCAAAATGAACCCCCATGAAAGTAATTGGAATGATCTATGTTCAAATGAAAACTTTTTAAAAATAGAAAAATTACCAAAAATAGTAACCCTGCCCAAAATAGTCCTTATTAAAAAGCTAGACAATATTTTTGGGTGATGCAAGATTTCTCTTACACCTTGGATGCTCTTGCATCACATATACAATTTCAAACATCCTAAGCTTCAAGGAGCATTCCTTGGAACATTTAGAATTAAGCACTAAAAAAATAGTGCTTGCATCCGAATTCACATCTAGATCACTTTTAGGTTTTTTTTTGTTAATGCTTGTTCATTGCCATAAAGTTAGTATTCATGAAATTTTAGACTGCCACCCTTTTCCTCTACTAGTTGAAACCCACCCTTTTCCGCTACTAGTTGAAAGCCAACTTGATACATGCTTGTGTGGTGATTCATCACATCTTGATATTTGAAGACATCTATTTGTCCATAAATGGATATTTTAGAAACATATACAATTTCAAACATCTTGAGCTTCAAGGAGCACTCCTTGGAACATTTGGAATTAAGCAATAAAAAGAAATAGTACTTGCACCAAAATTTACATCCAAATCACTTTTATGTTTTTTTTTTGCTAATATTTGTTTAATGTCATAAAGTTCGTATATATGAAATTATAGACTCCCACACTTTTCCACTACTAGTTGAAAGCCAACTTGATACATGTTTGTGTGGTGATTCATCTTGTCTTGATATTTGAAGGCATCCATTTGTCCAAATGAATATTTTAGAAACTTATGCAATTTCAAACATCCTAAGCTTCAAGGATCATTCCTTGGAACGTTTGAAATTAAGCACTAAAAATAATAGTACTTGCATCAAAATTTTCATCTAGATCACTTTAAAATTTTGATAATACTTGTTCAATGCAATAAAGTTAGTATGTATATATGAAATTATAGATTCCCACCCTTTTCTACTACTAGTTGAAAGCCAACTTGATATATATTTCGTGGTGATTCATCATGCATTGATATTTGAAGGCATCCATTTGTCCATAAATTGATATTTTAGACATGTATACATTTTTCAACATCTTTAGTTTCAAGGAGAATTATCTGGCGGTGGAACATTTGGAATTAAATACGAAAAGGAATAATACTTACATCCAAATGTACATCTATATCACTTTTAGATTTTTTTGTTTTTATGCTAATACTTGTTCAATGCCATAAAATTGGAATTTCAAAATATTTGACTTATAAACATTTTTTCTAAAATATTTCTAAATACCGTTCGTCCTTACACAACAATAAAGAATGTAAAGAAACAATTATTTGGACTAGATCAAAGCAGTTCATATTTAGCCAAACCAAAACTAGACATTAAAGATTAGATCCACACAAGCTTGAAATTTGACACTCACCCCTATTTGTCATATGAATTGTTTATGATGGTTTAGTCATTTTAATGTCTTTCATTTTACATTTTAAAAAAGAAAAAGATTGCCATACTAAATCATATGTAAATTTTAATTTCTGATAAAAAGAATATAAAATTAGAAAATACATAATTAGTAATATCTACAAAAATCTCGAAGTAGCTGAATTTTTAAGTTCATATACTTTATTTTAAAAATATTCTAAATAAATATAAATATATAATAAATAATATAAACACATATATATTGCATACTAATATTATAAATTAGTAATATATGTAAAAATCACAAATAAACTAAGCAAATTTCTAAAATTCATAATTTTTTTAAAAAAAAGATTCTAAATTAATATAAATAGATAATAAGCAGACTATAAACATATATATTACATACTAATATTAAATGATCAATTATTAATAAGTTTCTAATTTTATATTTATATATCTTAAAATTTAGAAATGTTCTTATTTCATCTTTTTAAAATATTGTAAATAATTTATATTTTATCATTTGTATTATAAAATGGTATATATTTATATTATTAAATAAAATACTCTATTGAATTTTTTTTTTCAAATCTGCCAAAAACATAATGATTTTTTAACAGATTTTTTTATTGTTTTCTATCATAAACCTTTCCCATCATGAAAAATTCATCTAAAAATCTCATAAAATTTTATTTTACTATGTTTTCCGAATTTCCATAAAAAATCAACGATGCATCCTATGAGAAGATAGCCGTGTACATCAAATTATTTCAAGGTCAGACAACACGTCAAGGTCATTCATTTCTATTTGATCTCATAAGACATCGACAAAAGTCATCGACATCTCCTTTCCATTATCAATTTAAGAAGTGAGCCCACCTTTCTTTTTGTTTATTTTCCTATAATAATATTTATTATTTTTATATATTCAAACTTGTATTATTTAATTCTTAATTTTTTTGATTAATTAACCTAAATAACCCATTAAGAAAAATATGTTCTTTCTATTTATATATTCACATCGTTATAAATGATATAATCAATTATATGCTCAAACATTGTTGCAACTAATTAACATTTTTTTGGTAATAAGTTTTGTTTTGATCTTTCGATGGCCTCTTAACATTCTTGCCTGAAATTGTGGCTGAAATTGATCAATGCATTTGTTCCAGTTGTGCATCATTACTCCATATCCATGCACCTTTGATTGGTTTATCAAAAGTTGGTAATAATTACAGCAGACAAGGCCACAGTATTTTTCTCCATAAAAGCTTGTCATGATTTGTACGTGCAGATCTTTTGCCAATTCTCACAGAATTCTTGATATGGTTTGGACATGGAAAACTAGGTCCAAGTGCAATTGTATTTGCATAAACAAAATCTATTGATGGCTAGTCCTCTCATGGAACTTATATATCTATCCTCAACCATGGCCTACTTTGAACAATGGTTAACATTTGGCTTACTTTGAAATGAACTCTGTACTTAAAAATACAAAGAATAGTCATTAGACTAATTTGTTCTGATTTGTGCTGCATTTTCTTGGGATTTTATTGTATTTGTTGGGGAAGATTTTATGTCCAGGCTACAAGATCCCAAATAATGTCCATGTTCATGGCAAGGCCATGCAACTCCTTCTCTTGGACAAGGAAGTGGAACTGGATGAGCAATGAATGTGGGTATTTCTTGCCCTGGCATTACCACTGACACTCCTATTGTATAGGAAGACACCTGCATTTAAAGCTTTCAAGGTTAGTAAAGGACAAAAAGCAAGAACACAATTTGCTCCATAGAGAAAACAGAGATTATTTGCTTAATAAAGTATTAATAGTAATTGAAAGATCTCATTAAGATGCACATCATGGACAAAATGTCATCTGCAACTGCTTAGGTTTATGATTACATAATGAAAAGAGAAGACACTATGTATCAGAGGTTTCTCTTAACTTATACCGTGTATTAGTATGGTAAGATAGGTTTTGCAGTTTTATTATGGCTTTTGTAACAGTTCATCTAAGTTCTCAAGTATATCTGCTTGAATACTAGTCAGCATTTCACTTCATTATTGGGAACTTCTCAAAAGTTTAAAAAGGGATCTGATAAAATCCACTTGAGACATCTTGTTCTTGAAATATTATCTTAGCTTTTAGGGGTAGACCTAACAGTCAATCTGTTGGAAAACATGGATGACGGTCGCAAGTTCAATGTCCTGGATTTACCCCCACATAAGTGGAGGGCAGCTCATACAAATGGAAGTTATAATGGGTGTTAAGAGTTTGTTTCAGGGATCCCAGCAGATGTTGCTTCATTATTTATTTATTTTTCTAGATAATGAACAGCTAAGAGCATTCTAATCTGCAAAACATGTATGTGGAGTTGGCTTTGGCCATGGGCTTGCTCTCCATTGGTCTTGGGTTTGATTCGAGGCTTGTGATTTGTAGGTGACTGCCTACATTCCTAGAGGATTAGGCTCGCCACAGCTCACCCCTTCCTCACCCCAGCGTGGCAGTAAGTCAGTCCAAGGTAAGGCAGGTTGGACGCAAGGCTGGGTCGCACGGATACCTCCAGAGTTTTTAAAAAAAAACACAAACTGTTTCAATCCAATTTAATATGGTTATGTTTAGGGTCTTCCTTCTAGGCCCCTCTGCAGGGATAATTGGATTGTATATATTCCTGAAGATGGGTGTAGGAGTTAAGTAATTTATTACTGAAGCTGAATAGGTTCTGCAATAGGTGATCGGATATGATATGGTCTGAGTCCATTCTGTTTCACAAACTGAAGTCATTTCTTTCCAACTACAAGTCAAAGTAGATATATTGAATCACATTTGGCTAATAGTAATTTTAACTATATATAATCAAATCAGACAAGGTTGAATATCATGGTATCTGAATTAACTGGAATTAGTTTCATGACAAAATCTGAATTTAGAACAGCTATAGCCAATTTCAGTTAGGATTTTAACAAAGGTTTTAGTGCCACTATCAGTCAACTTCAAAATAACACGAGGACTAATCAAATAATACACAGACCCAGATACTCTGAATAGGGTAAGTACTAAAATTTGTTTAACACAGACATCAAGTTGTAATCCTTGCTACTTTTTGTCTCCTAAGTTATTATTACTACTTACTAGTGTAGCAATGAGACAAAAGAAAGAAAAAAGAGAAATCATATTCACTCGGGCATCATACCCATAGTGTGTTATGAAAAGAGCAATTGTCCTGCATTAGTGTTATATACACATGGATGCATATAAATTCAATGTACTCTCTGCTGACTAAACTTCTTGTGTATTTGGCATCAAATTTAATTCAATCTTTGAAGATAACATGTTAGATACCCATGCAGCATCCTTAAAGTTGTTTTTTGTGGTTATGGCTACAACTCAGTGACTTATATCTTAATCAAAATATAATGGGAAAAATAAAAAGATTCTGAAGCATAATACTTACAGAAGATGAATGGTCAAGTTTATCCAGTAACTGCATCTGGGCTCGAACTAAAGCTCTGTCACCGGTGTTTTGAACTGATGAAAAAGAGGGTCTTGGTCTTAAAAAACGTTCAAATATTGCCATGACCAGAAACATTGAAATTAGGATGGCAGTGGCTACAAAACCAAAAGACACTGCATTGACAGAGGCATCGAAATGCTTCCAGTGAGCCTCTCTATCAACATCTTGAGGGACTTCTTCGGGTGGGGGGAAATTCCATGTGTTATGCGTCCCTGGGAACTTGGGGCTTTCTGAATTATAATCATTCATGGTGTAAAATGGTTTCTCTTCTCTGACAATTGCTTACTGCCCAATGGAAAACCGAAAGAAGAAAAAAACTAAGGCTGAAATAAAAAGTTAAAGGTTTTGAAACGGAATTATGAGAAATAATACGGCCATCAGGTTCAGAAGTATTTCTTGTGTCCTTAAGTTCAGTAAAAATGACTGCTTTCTTGAGTAGATGAAAACCGGATCCAATCCATTGACCGCAAATCTAAGCAGTGGCTCACAAGCAATGCACTAGATGAAGATTTCATTGGAGAGGACAAAAAGATTTCCAAGAATCACTGTGATAGGTAACTGTGGTTGATCTCTAGCTATACCTGCAATGCAACCTTATGAAAGTTAGGAGGAAGTATAATTTGTAAACCACCAGAAAAAGTACCAAAAACCATGCAAATGCAATAGAAAAATCCCCAAAACCATATAGATACAGAAAACCAGAGATGCATTGATAGAGAGAAACGAATATATATACACTGACTGACAAATGGAGACATAATCAATACAAGAATCCTCAATAACCATGCAAATGCCAAAAAACTCCCCATAACCATATAGATACAGAAAACCAGATACGCATTGATATATAGAAATGAATATATACATTGACTGAAAAATGGAGACCTAATTAACAATATAAGCCTTAACCCTAGAAGATGCACACTTATACAAGCATTAAGAATCCAAATCAAAATTCAAAGTACAACACAAGAAAATTAAACAAAATCAAATTCAGAAGAAGTTGCCTTGAGAAGCCAAACAGAGAATACAGAGGCAACACAATGAACTATGGATATGAAAAAATATAAACACAATTCCTTAATCACCCTAAGCGCACAAATTCATGACAAAGAGACCCAAAGGCCAGAATGTAGAAAAATTGTAAAATACTTCAACAGTGACAGACATTTACATGACATTCAAGATTGTAAAGCAGAAGTTCCAGAAAACTCTCATAAATCCAGTTGATTATAGGTAGATAGCTATCAGGACATTTTGTTGTTCAAAACCAAGACAGAGAATTCATAAATTACTGGATACAAAATGCAAAAACTTCCTAAATAGCTGCAGGCACACAGGCATAGGATGAACAACAAAAGCAAAAAGTGCAGAAAAAACTAACTAGAACCTTGCACATTCATACTCAGTAAACAGCTGCAAAACCTACTAAAATTGCACCAGCATTTGCCTTGTCCGCTCGCAGACCTAAACAATTTCCCAAACTCTACATACCCACAATGCACTTTCACTAGAATATATTGACCCACACAATGTACACAAGTTGAAAACCATATAATTCCTCAAATCCTGACATACATTTCGTGCACATCAAATCATTAATTTCTATATTAGAGCCAAAGTTGAAAAGAAACAAACAAACAGATGCCTCTTTGCCAGTTCACATGCCATAAATAAAATCAAAGTGCCAAAATTCTTCCAACACCCAAAAAGATGAATAAATTCCAGTACCACAAACAAACCTTTAAAGCCAAAAAAGATTATAATTCTTTAAGACACCATAAGCTCAACGATGCATAAATTGACATGCCCAACCATTAAAAAGGGACAGCAATTAGCACACCACAATAAGGAAAAGCATAATTCGACACAAAGGGAAAAAGAGAAAAAACACCTGGCCCAAAATTCTCCAAACCTTCCAAATGTTCCGTTTTCTTTGCAAAAGTTGATGCATACACTAAACAGCCAAAAGAAAAGCTAGTTTCTCTGCCTGATCCTGACAAACATCTAATCCATCAACCTGACATTACATTTTTATATAGGTATCCTTTCTTCAAAGACTTACTGATTGGACGAGTTGACATTGAACCACAATGAGGAAATCAAAGGAAATTTTTCCTATCAAATGATGAACCATTGTCGTTTACTGGGAATTTAGTAACAAATATCCTTTCGAAGGGAGAAGAAAAAAGAATTGCAGCAGAGTGTAAATAGAATGAGTATAATGTACCTGGAAGAAAAAATGATGGCACCCACAATATGATCATGATAGTCTGTGCAGGTGGGAGTGGGCATAGTCTAAGCTTGCAAACTTATTATTATTGTTATTGTGTCTGCAAATGTACTCTATAAAAAGGTGGTCCCTTTCTTTAGCTATATATATTTCATTATGAGTATCAAACGCGCATGCATTGCAATGCCCGAGGCATTTTCCTGAATTTTACTTGGGAAATTTGTTTCCAAGCAGACTTTAGCGTGGAAAAATGTGGAAGAAGGAAAATTAGGTGGAGAGGGGATATGAGGACAAATTAGAGGGAGGAGGGAGAGGAATAAAGTAGTATGTTTGATTCTTCTTCCTCTCTAGGGCTTCAAACTTGTGCCCTGGTCCCAAGATAATAGTATTTTAAGGTGTCTCCTTGAGAGCCGACCATGGGGGATTAAGTATCACGTGCATGAGGGGGAGGAAGAGCCCTAGCACATGCACTTGCACTCATTTTTGTGGACCTTTCCGACATTTATGTGTCCTTTATTCCAAATAATATAGCTCTTTGTTGTGTGGCCCTTCTTAGGTAGATTTAGGGCTATCATACTTTGTTTGGCTATAAGTGAAACTTGTTGGGTGATGTTATTTTGGTTGTCCTTTGTTTAGTTTGATTTTGGGTTGGGTGGTTTAGGTTTCATATAGAAGCTTTTGGGTGTTGTTTTAGTCTGGGTTTGATTATTGTTTTTAGTAGAGATGATTAAAAAGAAAGAGAGAAAGATTTTTATATAGTCTATGATGGAGGGGCATCTTATATGTTGTTTGTCAATTACAAAGTGTAGAGATCTAGACATCACACTTTTAATTATTTATTATGAGGTGTCGATTTATGTAATGAAATGATTGCTGGCTATGCACAAATATGTTTGTTGATTTGGCTATCAAAACCTTTGGATAAGTGATATTGGCAAATATAATAGAAGACTTCAATGTTCCCAACATCTACATGGCCTAGGTGGAAGTTTTGAAACAGATATGGGAAACGATTGGTTCTTGAAATTGTAAAAGAGAAAGAAATAATGTAAGGAAAACAAAGAAGCCCCATGAGGGACAAAGGAGAGGGGGATCGGGATGAGATGAAATCATATATCCTCTATTTGGGAGCAGCGACAAAAAAAGGAAGTGTGTGCAAGGAAGAAAAGGAAGCGAGAGAAAGTTGAGAAGGAAGGAAGATAATTAAGAGGTTAGAAGAGCCTGAAAATAGGGAGGTCTTATCTAAGAACAAACATCGTGCAACTGCATCGATGTGAGAAGGAGAGGCCATCAATAGGTAGATATTGTTGATATCGAGTCTTTAATTTTGATAAAATTAATACCATATTTCATGTTGAATCAAAGTGTTAATTAAAGGGAAGAGCCTTTATTTCCTATTGTAAATTGTATCTAGACTCCTGATCCTTGAGGATTGTTGTTTTGTAAGCAAACATTCTCATAAATAAATCATCATTTTGTTACTACCCTTTGTTCTGAAATTGCTTTGTTCATATTTAAAGTGTTGTGTACTCTAGTTTGTTAATGTTTCCAATTCTGTTCTTGTTTCTTATTGCACAAGGAATTTGTAAAAATGGAATTTCTATTGAAGCTTTGAACTTCCTATCTATATGATATCTCTATTTTGTCATTGTGAGTTTATGTTCACTCTTTGTTAGGAAACTAGCATAAATTGGTCTATGTATTGCCACTGTATTCAACTTTTGAGTTCTTATAGTCTTAGAGTGTAGGATTAGAGACATTTGTTATTGGGATATGGTAGATGGTGCCATCAAGTGGTATCAGTGCCCAAAAGATATGGGCAAGGAGATTGTGTATGATTATTGATCTTGGAGATGTATAAGAATTACAATTTTATGTTTATAGATTCTTGGTAAGATATGTGTGATGCAAATTGTAAGGGTACCAAAAGACCGGGGAAAGAAAGTAAAGAGAAAATAGAAGGGTGTAACAACAAAAGGCAAAAGAAAGACTCAGAAAGAAGGACAAGAGGGAAGACAATATGGAAATACAAGATGCATATTTTGAAAGAGAATTGGTAGAGTTTAGAAAAGATGTTGAAGTGTAATATTATGGTGATGGAGTGGCTTGAGGAAAGAAGCCAAGAGTATGTATGGTATTGGCCAATGAGAAAAAAGTGAAAAAGGCTTATAGAAATGTTTTTGAAGAAAAGAATAAGGCAAAGGATGACTACCTTAAGAGAAAAGGATGAGAGTACAAGGAAAACCCCAAGGGGTTTGAAAAAAAAGAATTTTCCAAGAGTGGAATGTATGCCAAAAGTGGTGAAGGAATTTATCATTATGGAGAAAAAGAGGAGAGTCAAGAATGAATAGGAAGAAGAAGAAGTGTAGAAAGAAGCACTCAAACAAATAAGTCAAGAAGAGAAGAAAGTGTCCATGAGGAACACACTCATGGAGACATGTTGATCTCTTGTTTTATTTGCTAATGTTGAGAATGAAAACAATAGGAGACAAGTTTCATTAGTATGCCAAGAGGACATGAGAGAACCATATGCACGAGAAGTACTTGGCAAAGTATCTAAAAATGAAGAGGATTGTGTTGATATTCTCTAATATTGTAATGAAGAATTTGAAGATGCCCTAAAGTTTTATGATGCCTTAAAAGATGTCGTAGATGAAGGAAAATAAATTCCCAAAATGGAAAGGTTTGAAAGAAGTACAATGGATAATAATAAAGAGGAAGATAGATGTGGGAAATGTTAGCAGCGATAGAGAAAGAATAGAATGACAAACTGGAAGAGTTGAAGACAAATGGGACAATGGAAGATATAAAGATAAAGATTGCATCTAAGGATAACAAAGTTTTTACAACAATGTGTGTGAATTTTTGTAAAGACATCAGAGGGTATGATGGATTTTGATGAAATCCAAAATGATTTATTGTTGGATAGTTTGGTCATAAAGGAAGAAATGTATGGAGTGATGAATGCAAATTTTTATCAAATTGACAATGATTCTGTTGAAGTAGAGAATGTGATCAAGTTTGAATGCTTGGAATTCTTAAATTTCCATAGAATTGTTTATGTTGTTGCATGGGTGAGTGGAGATTCAAGAAGGATGGTGAACAATAATGAAAAGAGTAGTAAGCATCCCTATTAGAGGAGCATGAGATTGGTTCGTAAGAGACTATGGAAGAAGCGAAAGAAAGGTAGAAAGGAAGATAAGTTTTGTTAAAATGAAAAGATCCAAAGAGAAACATTTTCTAGTTTATGTTTTTATTTGAAAGAGAACATGCTTTCTTTTGTGTTCTAGGGAGTCTGATGCAGGAACATCCCAGATATTTCCTATCAACTACAGAGTGTAGAGATATAGATAACACACCTTTGATTATTTACCACGAGGTGTCGATTCATGCAATTAATTCATTGTTGGCTATGTACAAACATGTTTGTTGATTTGGCTATCAAAACCTTTGGACAAGTGATATTGGAAAATATAATATAAGACTTCAATGTTCCCAGCATCTATGTGGCCTAGGTGGAAGTTTTGAAATGACTATGGGAAATAGTTGGTTCTTGAAATTGTTCAAGAGAAAAAAATGATGTATGGAAAATAAAGAATCCCCATGAGGGATAAAGGAGAGGGGGATCATGGATGGGATGAAATTGGTTATCCTCTAGTTGAGAGCATCGACAAAAAAAAGGAAGTCTTTGTTGTAATCACCTAAAATTGGTCTAGTAGAACTTGAGCCCCCCTTTCGATCAAATTGCCTCAAATAAAATCCTAAATCTCAAAGGCATACTTACTAGGTATAATTGTGTAGAGCAACCCTTAAAATTCTCTTTTCATAATTAAATAAAAAATCTTATATCAAGCTTATACTATAGTCTAATTTCTAGAGCTTGCATATTTCTTTAATTTCTATAACCTTACTTTTAATATAAAGTTTCTACACTTTTATTAAAAGAACACATTCACATGTGCGCACCCACTAAATCTTGGTTAATTAGCAATTAAAAGAGATTTGTGCTTTCAAAGTGCTATTTTATCTTATTCTACCTAACACTTCCCTTTTACCTCTTAATCCTCACCACTCATTTCTACCTAACCTTGCATCTCCTTGCATCTCCTTTTGCCTCTTCATCTCAGTCACTCATTCTTTTGCCTCTTAAAAAGAAAGCTCTTCCTTGGCTTAAGGGTTCCATCTGGAAATCTTGCATATTGGTTCCTATTTAGATCATCTTAAGCTTTTTGCATCTTACATTCTCTTGCATTCTTAGATTACTTTTGCTAATTTGAATTCTTAGTTGCTCTTAGCTTAGCTTCATTTCTAGTTTAATCATGCATTGTTCATCTAGTTTCCTTTCTTGCATTGCTTCAATAGTATAGCTCTTGCATTCTCATTCTAGAATACTATTTTCTTGTAGACATTCTTAGCTTAATCTATCATTCTTAGCTTGCATTCTTGCATTCTAGCTTCATCTCTAGATTTGCATATTTGAATCTTCTATTTTGGAGTAGTCAAGTCACTATTCTCTATGCCAATTTGATGAGCATTGTGAGAAGGCTTAAAGTCACTTCAACTAGGAAGCTATCGGCCGCTTCTTGAGATTTCCACTTCCATGGATTCTCTCAAGTGTAATGGTTCATAGAAGGTTCATAGAAGTGTGTCACACTTTTGATCACACATCTTTGGCACCCACCATGGGGCCGATCTCTCATATTTAGCTCCATTTCTTTCATTTTTGGCTTTTTGGTGTCGTAGGTTCATCATTTTGTTTTTGCAAAAGTTTTAGGACACTTCAGATCATACCCAGGTGATATTTTAGTATACTACTAGGTAAAATTTCTTAGTTCCTAGAATATCACCCTGCTTCTCTGAGAAATATCGCCTCTGTCCTAGAGAAATATTGTTATGCTACTCTAAGGTATATTGTCTTGACCTAAAATATCGCCTGGCTTCTTTATGGTATATCGTACGATTTTCTGATAGACTGATTATGTGTTGTCCAAATTTAATTTCTATCAGAGTCTAAGTTTTAGCAGAGATTGCTTGATTTTTCTTGCATTTTCAAATTCTCTGGCTTTCTAACAACAACTAACAAGTGATCTTGCAGGTCTATTTCTTTCATTTTCATACTTTTTGTACCCTAACTTGTGATTTTGTAGGATTTTCTTGCCAAATAGATCAATATCTTCATGACTACTAATGCTTTGTGATGTAGGACTCTTGTCAAAGACTCAATCATGAAACTACTAATGCTATTTGTCTTGTAGGTTACCTTGGAGATACAAATTAACATTTTATTTTCTTACATTTGGTTTTCTAGGCACCTAGTTTAATTAGAAGGCTTCTTGTCTTGTGGTTAGTTGAGTAGTAGGAGAGTGTTCTCTTTTCCTTTTGGAAAATCAGAAACCTTGACCTACTTAGTTGATCACTTGCAATTATTCTTGGTAAATGAACATGTGCTTGATGTATTTGGGAGAAACTATGGAGTAGGATAGTATGCTCTTTTCCTCATGGAAAATCAGAAATCTAGACCTCCATTAGCTATCCTTTTGCTTTCTTGCATTTACCTTTAGAGGTTCTGCCAAGAGAGAAATCTTTTGGGAACGACCCAAGTGGGGAACAAGCAAACCTGGCTGCTTTGTCCCACTATAATCAAAAGCTTCCTTCAACCTAAAGAGAGGGGAGATTTGGCTATTTTCTACTTCTAATATTTCTTCATGTGTAGGGCCTAGTTCCCTAAATCTTGCTAAGCAAGACTACACTTGATTGGGTGCTTGTAGGGCCTTCTTGGTCTAAATATTATTTACAAGACTACAAGAGGAGTACATTCACTTGTATAGGGCCAAGAGGTCTAAATATTTCTTGCGAGACTATACACTTTGGGTTCTTGTAGGGCTATAGGCCTTAATTTTTCTTGCAAAACTACAAGGGGTAGTCATGAACGGAGATATTTACTAAACACCTTAGGACTTAGAGTCTAACCTTTTGACCATGTGACTTCCTTTATGCAAGAATTGATCCAAGTGGACTTTACCCGAAACACCTCAAGATACTCACCATATGTACTCCCTTGGATGCAAATCCATGACAAATCCAACATCACTTTGTGTGAGGCGAAGGGGTATCAAGTTGTGGGGAAAGGTTGAAAGACTTCCCTCTTGACCTTAGGTAGTTTTTTTTTATGTGCTTTAATGTGCTAAGACTCATGAAAAAATTTGTGGAACATACACTTGATAAAATTGACACATCGTTACACCTTACAAGACCTCACTTATGATTGTATCCACAAGGTTTCTTTGTCCCTTGCTGGATTGTTTGAAGACTATTTCTTGCTCACACTACTTTCTTTCAAAACAAAAATTGTCTAGGAATTGCTCTAATCTTGTCAATAAACTTTGTAGTCCTTTGGAAATCAAAATTTTGGACTAAGATCAAACATTGTCAACATTGCTTCTTCAACATTATCCTTAGCTCATCTTGTTATTTGGTACACTCCAGTATGTTAGGAATTGACTCTATCTAGAAAAGATTACTTTGATCTCTTGAATACATTCTTGGCTAGTAGAATGTTCACTTGTCCATCATCTCTTTGATCATTTCTCTTGGATTCTCTATCCTATCCTTTCTTGTTCAAAAGTGTCGTACATAGGGATCTACCTATAGCTTGGAAATTTTGTGGCAACTTATGTTTTCTATATCTCTTTTACACTTTTACACTTTGGACAAGTGAACACTTTTGCTTACCTAGCTTGAACATCAAGTCATCCTAAGTCATCCTATTTAGATTTTGACAATCTTCTTTCATGCCAGTCACAGCTAGATCTTAGATCCACGAAGGAAAGAAACTCGAAGCTACCTTTGAAAAATCATCTAAAGGAGAACCTATACCTTGGGGTTTCAAACCCTTTGGTAATATCTCTAGTGAATCTACCTTATCCTCTCCTAGGTTGGCACATAGTGTTTCTTACACTCCAATCATGGAAGATCGAAACAAGAGGATTGAGGAATTTCTAAAACAATTGGGCAAAAAGAAATTTGGACAAGAAAACCAAGAGCATCACAACTCTAGACATGGCTCACAATACGGCTCTCAACATACTAGACCTAGATCACATGGTTCACAAAGTGGTGATTCAAATAATGAAATTAGTGAGGAAGATATCTTGCAATTTCAATAAGATGAACACTTGTAAAGACTTATGAAGTTGACTTTGAGTCAAAACAAAGACCAATACTTCTTACATTTGGCCTTGCAAGGAGTTAAATTACCTCACAACTTTGACATTGCCAACCTGATAAAGAAAGAGGAACCATCTGAAATGGAGATCATGAAGAAACTAAAGATGTCGTCAATGACAGAATCGTGGCTACAACTTCAATGTCTACCACTCCTAAAGAGCCAACTTTCAATCTATCTACTACTATAAATTCTACTAAGAACAATCCTACAAGCTCCAAAATTGATAAGCCTTGGGCCTCTAATCCTAAGAGAAACTTAACTCTTCTCAGATAATTGCTTGAAGATGCTTTGAAGATACTTTTGACTAATCAGATTATTACTTTGCCTAATAATTCAAGATCCTATGATCCTGAGATAAAGCCTAAATGGTGGAATGACAACCACTATTGTGATTATCATCGCAACAAAGGCCACAAGACTAATGAATGCATGAAGCTTCATAATCTCATTCAGGATTGAATTGATAATGAGACTATTGTGGTTGATCCCCCATAAATGAACAATGATCATAAGGCTTTCAAGGAGCCTTTTCCTAAATTTGAGAAAGGGGAGTCTTCTAAGGAAAAGAATAATAAGGTTTCCTACACATACTCTAATAGTGATAATGTGATCATCATGCTTGAATCCTTTGATCATACTAAGGACAAAGCTAAAGTTGAATCATCTAATGTGGTCACCCGCTCTCAAGAAAAAGTCACTCCTTTAGGAGAAGCTTTGTCTTCCTTCCTTGCTCCTAAGAAAGCAACAACCTCAATATCTAAACCAGATACCTTTTTAGCTTCACATGATTACAACTTGGTTGACCAACTTCAACATACCTCAGCTCAGATTTCTATACCTGAGCTACTGCAAATCTCTCCTTCTCATAGGGAGATCCTTGATCAGTCCCTTCTTGCGGCTAACGTACCTAAGGACCTAGATGTTGATAAGTTCCAATCCATGGTCGGTCATCTCGCTTCACCTCATTATCTCACTTTCTTTGAAATTGAGGACAAATCTATCATCCATCCTCATAATCAGCTCCTCCATATTGATTTCACTATCCATAAGTATAGAGTTAAGTGCATTTTTATAGATGGAGGCATGGGTTTGAACATCTGCACTTTTAGTTTGGTTAAAGCTCTCAATTTCTTAGAGCATGTTATTGATCCCTAGCGCAAAATAATGATCAAAGCATATGATGAAGAAGAATGTTCTTCTAAAGGTATGGTAGTCTTACCTATTCAAGTAGGTCTTGTTTAGCAAGTGTCATCTATAAAGTCCTAGATATTCATTTGATATACAACATACTTTTGGGTCGCCCTTGGATCCATGCAATGTAAGAAGTTCCTTCTACATATCATTGATGCATTAAATTTCCTCATGAAGGGATTGAGATTACTATTCCTACAGACTCAACATAAATTTGTAGAAACCCTAAACAAGTAGAAAAAATGGTTCCTCATAACAAAGAAGGATCAAATCCTAAAAAAGAAGAAGCAAAATAAAAAGAAACTCTGTTAGACTATGGAAAAAGAATACTTGTCAAACCTACGAGTATGGGAGGATATCAAGTGGACACTCTTCCACTTTCTTCAAAATACTATGGAATAACATCTCTCTCATGTATTCCTGTAGCTACAAAAACACCTATTATACATGAAGGTACTAGAATGGTTAAAAATAAAATTCCCCTAGAGCTAGAAAGGGAAGAAAGTGTTATCTTACAAAGACTCTACAAGAGAGATTAATCTGAACAAGAACTAAAACATACTGAAATTCCACCTGAAAAGTATGGTATGAGATATCAACTTATGCAGAAGATGGGATATGATGGGAAAAGTCCTCTTGAAAAAGGAAAAGATCTCCTTGAACCTCTACATGTTGTTCATTTAGAAATCCTAAAGCCAAGATTGGTGTTGACTATCATGAACATAAGTTTGAAAAACCTAGCGACAACACTCACCCATATGAAGACTCAAATGATGAAGAAGAAGCATAAATTCAACCAATGACATATGAAAGGCTCTTACATATCCAAAATTATAATCCATACTATCAAGAAGATCCCTATATGCCATTGCAAGCCCCTCAAGAAAATGAACTTGTAGGTCCACCAAAATATGGTCAAATCTCACTCAGTCTCCTGAGAAAACTCCTACTCCTTCTAATGGTACTACTACTACTGCTACTACTACTACTACTACTATACTAATACTACTACTACTACTACTACTACTACTACTACTACTACTACTACTACTACTACTACTACTACTACTACTACTATTGCTGCTGCTGCTACTGTTGTTGTTGTTGCTTCTATTGTTGAACATATCATTTATTCTAATCATGTGCATCCTAATTGGGGGAAATTGGCTAATGTCTCCCATATCTTGGATATGCCTTAGTGTATGTCTATTCTAGACTACTCTACTACTACTACTATTGAACAAGCTCTTTCTACTAAAAATATACCTCTTGCGACAAAAGAAAGTGATGATGAAAATATACCCCCTACAATAACTCTAGTTGATTACATTAGACAGTATCATAATAGTGAAACATACTCATACTCATATGAGTGGGAATCATTATCAGATGCTACAATGGAAATAAAAGTTTATGTCATACACATATATGCTCCTTCTATGAATTTTGAAAGAGGAGAAAGCTCCAATCCTTTTCATCCTTATGTGGAAATCATTCCTATGGATCCTAGGCCATCTTCTCATAATCAAAACAACACTTCAACTACTCAAACAAATCATGGGTATATAAGATCTCATCCTATGACAACTTCATGGAATTTAGGAAGGTCTAGGATTGAGTTGGTTCCTATTCGCACACTTCTACCACAAGAAGAGGGACTTAGTTCTCACATTAGGTCATCCAGGTTAGATTCACATAATACTCCTCTAAACTCCTCTGACTCTTCTAGGACAACTCGCGATCAACAACGCTCTATGGAGGATAACTTTCTTGATCTCTCTGATTCATTCATGAACAATGAGGATGATACCAGTGTCTTTGCACTTGAACCTAATGAACCTTTATCCCTCATCCTTCCCAAGTTCAGTGGCTGGACCACTTCCCATCCATCCCTCCTTCCAAACCTGTCATGTTAGCCTCATTCATCCAAAATTTATGAGTCTTCCAAAGACAATTTGGATGCATAACATAAAAATTAGAAATATAAGAATCCACTTACATATAAAGATTACCATATCCTATCTAATCGACATGTTCCTACAAAGAAAAAAGAAATCTTCAAGAGACCACAAGGGTTCTCTAAGAGAAAAATAAAATCAAAGAAAATATGGATTCTAAAATCCATCATAAAATAATTGCAATCAAAAGCATCCCAAAATAAAGAATGATCAAAGGCTATGTGGATTTCCAAGTCTCTCTTGAAGGACTTGGATATAAAAGAAAAATCAATGTTGACATTCCCGCTTCCATCTCCTTCATGTGACTCACTTCACTCCCACATCATCTACACCATCATTACCTCCCATACCTCATGTTACTCTTAAATCTATCATTGCCTTCCAAGAAGTGCATCTTGGTATCTACTCATCGCTAATAACTTTCTTCAAAGAAGTCTAGACAGTACTCTCTTTAGGCATTTAGATTATGAGGAATCTAACAAAGTGTTATGAGAGGTCCATGAGGGTATTTGTGGATCTCACTGGAATGATATTTCCTTGGCTATGAAACTCTTGATAGTTGGACACTACTATATGGATCCTTCTATCATTACTATAGAATTTGATTCTGAAGCTTATCAACTGCCTACTTGAAATGGTGATGTTCTCAAAGAGCCTCTCAACGCTCTTCACTTAAAGAAACTCTACAACTAGAGACATTTTGCTTTCCTGTACAACAACTTATGATCCTGAAAAAATTCTAAAAAGCATATAAAGTCCTAAAAAAATCATAAAAATCATAAAAGGTCCCAAAATAATGATCATCCTGGTCAAAACCTAGAAATAGGCGCATTGATGTATCAAAAAAAAATCAAATATCAAAAAATACAAAAAAATAAGAAAAAGAAAAAATGTTCCTTGGTGAAAACTTGGAAACACGCGCCTTGGTAGAAAAAATAAAATTCTTCCAAGTGGTGAAAACCTAGTAAACAGATGTCACTTGTAGTCAATGCTCCATCTATCAATGCATGACTGAGCTCTTGTCTCCCTGCATCCATCTCATTTTTGTTTTCTTGTGTCGTCATGGGATGGAAATGGTCTTAGTGTCATCCTCAGTTGTTATCTACCATCTAGGGGCAATTGTACACCTATTTGAGTTGTTCATGATTTCTCACTTGGTCAACCTCTTGAGCTTAACTTGAGTTAGTTTATCAGTCCTCCCTGATGGACACTTCCTCACTGACACATCTCTCAATGTTTCTCAACACCCCAATCCTTCAGTGTTTCTTAACACAACCAATTTGGCCATCACTGTGTTTTTCAACACATATCGGATCTTGCACTATTCACTATGCACTTGCACTTTGGCACTAGAAAAAAGGTGTTTTCTTAACACGTGACACCAAATTACATCCTAGAAAATTGAAAATGACTAAGATATGCTAAAATATTTTCTTGTGTGTTGTTTGTTATCATTGATTTTTTCTTTCTATGTCTTCTAAGGTCACTCGACAATGTCTTCTTGACTAGAGATTCATAATTGGGGGCATAACATATTTTCTTCGATTTCTGATTGTGGTGTGATTTTAATGATCCTAAGATGTCTAATAAACTGGGTGTCTATGGTAAGAGCCTCCATCATGATTGGAACACCACACATACCTCGACCCTCTTTATTCAGACACTTAGGTGAGGTTGGAATTATCTCCTTGTCTATTTCTTGTGTGTAGCATGTACGATGACATTCCTAGTTATCTTGGTAGTTTGTGCTTCGATACAGCTGTTATCTTACAACATTAATTTGGAAACCAAGTTCAGGTCATCTCAACATTTATGTCTTGATGCTTACGTGTTTCTCCTACATCTTATCCGATAAGGTCGTATTCATATTTTTATAATTTCTCTCACACCGGTGAAGGTTATACTCACCTCTAATGTCCCAAATTCTCAAATGATGAAAAACCAATAGCTATAAGATCGGTGACTTGACTACTCTCACGTCTTAAGATGTATCTCATTTTAGGGCTGCATTTAGCTTTGCATTTCTGGTTCCCTTGAGCTATGATTTATTTTCATCCTTCCTTTGTCTCCATTGAAGTATTAGACTACAAATATTTGTTCTTGATCCTATTTTTGGAATCGAAATCAAAATTCCAAATCTTCTAACGCAGTTGATTACTGATGCTATCATTTCTTGCTTGCTTTTGCCTTCATTCCTTAGACTTGTGAGGATAATCTCTGCCCCTTGTACCTCATTTCCATTTCGTTCCCGAAGGGGGCATGAAAACATAGAAAATATTTTCATCAATCAAATCTCCTAATCTGCAAATATATTAATTGAACCGAATCTTAAATCGATCAAGTCAATCAAGACTAAACATCATCGCTTGGTGCATCTCAGCTTCATTGCTTCATATCAAGTTGGGGTTCTCTGCATCTCCTTTTTGAAAGAGTGTTCTCATCGCTTAATATCAGTTCATTCGAACATGCATCTTTTTGATCACTTGGGGCATATTAAGTTCATCAAGACCCATATCAATCTGGTATTGTCTCTCAGATGATTAGTTATCTCAATCTCCTTGGACATATATTTAGTCTCATCGCTTCATATCAGGCTGGATACTCTCATCTTGTTTATTGGTCTTTGTTCAATCAGGTTCAAAGTTAGATCTCTATCATCTATCCTTGTCATCAGGGTAATTTTTAGTGGCAAATATTTGCCTTTTGGCGAATTCTGGGATTAATGTCTCATGGAATTGGTGAATCACGCAGGTATACGCTGGAAAATATTCGCCCAATCTTGACACGGCAACCGCTAAATATTAATTGGAATCGCCAATCAGATTTTCCATTTGACGTTGTTGACCATCATATTCACCTATAATTAATGTGATGTGGTTCTTTTAACGGTCTCTTATTCGCTAGCCATATTAATTATGAATTGCATATAAAATTTGAAATAGCCAAATGATTTATATTGTTATCTTAACCACGACCTATTTCGCCACCCGTTAATTAATTATTTTATTGGTCCACGACGTATTTCACCAACCCATTAATTAATTATTTTATTGGTCCACGATGTATTTTGCCAACCCATTAATTAATTATTCACCACGTATATTTAATTTTTTGCCAAACATAGCATTGATTAGGACGGCACTCGACACATTTTTGCCAAAAGCCCGAGATTTTAAAAATTGGAAATTTGGAATTTGGTATCATGGATTGATATAAATTCAAATCAAATTTAGAAAACTTAGAAGTAGTCTTATCGTGCATCGTTACAAATTTTTGGAGCCAGAACCTGGAGGGTGAGATTTACAAATAACAATCTTGCAACAGTAAATAGAGGATTCAGCATTTCAGAGAGTCAAAAATCAGAGGAAGCAGGACAAAGGTAAACAATTATTTGTTCAACTTCACATTTCACAATTCACAGTAGAGGCTAGAATCCTCTAGAATCCTAGTGACTAGTGAGAGGTCATTGGGTAAAGATGTCGGACAAGGGTGACTATCTTGAGGCTGAGATTGAGTATCCTCAGGCTACTACTGCTGAAGGGATTCAGATATCAGGGGAGGTTGAGACTCAGAGCAGTGAAGAGATTGGAAAGCTAGACAAGGGTAAGACTCCTCGGGGTAGTGAAGGGCCTGGGAGGCCATCAAAATGCCCAAAACTTAAAGATACTACCATAAAGGCTTTCTTTAGAGTTGGCAATGTTTCTGCTCCATCAACATCTGCAATTGCGAGTGCAAAATCCATTCACAGTAGCTCACCAGTACCAGTACCACAAGCCAGGGTTGTCATTGAGTTAAATGAAAATCAAAATGCATCAAATGAGGATAACAATGGTGGCATGAGAGAAGATGTTATAAGGGATACACAGAACTAGTTGGAAGAAAATGGTAGCAATGAAGATAATAATAATGTTGGTTGGAAGAAAAGAAAAAGGGAAGTAAAAATGGGGCGGGAGTGGGAAATGGCAAGAAATTTTAAAGTTGATTGGGTAGCAAAGTACTGGTTCATTGAACCAGTCCTAAGCAATGATGAACAACCAACATAATGCAGGTGTAAGATTTGTACCTGGAAACTTAAAAGAGAGAAGAAGCTGCAGCTAAAGCTTGACACTATAGAAAAGCATATTGGTAAGGTTTATGAAAAATAGACTATAGACGGACAAGAAATATCAGTAGTGAGATGGAAATCAAAGGAAGAATGTCTTCATGTTAAGTATGCCATAGAATATGAAGAGCATAACAAGAGAATGGTAGTAATTGCTAGTAGTGAAAATCCAATCAAGGCTGGGTTTAAACATGCAGCCAATGAAGCAAACCTGGCAAAGACCGTTTAGATGAGTGTTGTTTTTCATATTATGTCCAGAGGGTGTCCTATGAGAGACTTCTCAGAATATGGTAATTTATTATCTTTTTTGAAAGTTCCTCACTATCCCATGTCACATTGGTCAACAAACATTGGATGGGAAATGGAAAACTATCTTTCTAAGGTGGAAAAGCAAAATTTACAGGAGAAAGTAAAACAGTCCAGATTCATTTCATTATCCATAGATGAAGTTACTGCAGTAGATAATGTGTGCTATAAATGTGTCACACTTCTATGGATCATTACATGCAAGGGAACTCAAGAATGAGGCCTCACAAATCGATCCATAGCTCCCTAGGCATGGAGTGCAAGGGTTTTAAGAATGCTCTCAGCTAGAGCTATTTAGCCAATAACCTTGCTAGTAAACCATGCAATGGGAGATTCAATGAAGACAAGGGCAAGAATGCCAATATCCCCAAGAATCAAATGAAATGCAATGCAATGCAAGCTAGCTAAGAATGAAGATGCAAGTTAAGCTATGGAAATGAAAGTACAATGCAAGCTAAGCTATGAAAATGAAAGATGCAAGAAATGAAATCTAACTATGAAGCAAGAAAGCCATGATGATGCAAGAATGAAGACAAGAAGATAGAGTGTTGATGAAGATCCAAGATGAATGCCAAAAATGCTCCAAATCTTTAAACCCTAGATGCAAGAATATCTCCAAAAGCTCCAAGATGACCTATAAAACCTATAGCATAACAATAGCATAAAAATTGTGTGTGCAAATGAGGAAGAGAGCTCTCCTTTTATAGGGAATGAAAAAGGAATGGGCCATGGAGATTAAGAGGCAAAAGATTTAATCAATGGTGGAGCTTGAAAGAGGAGCAATCCATGTGCACAAGTATCCTCCAATAGGAAAATAAGAGTTGACTTTTGTGTCCATATGAGACAAAAGTGCTTTTTCCCTTTTTATAAAATAAGAATAATGCTTTATTTGTGCAACTTAGGATAAGAGGAAAAGTGGGGGCTTTTTATTTATTAAAAGGGGAGGGAATATTCCTTTTTAAATAAATAAAAACTTAGGATAAAATGGTTAGCCCATAGAAAATAATCGAATAAATGATAGCACAAGGATTTGATCAAGAATAAGCAATTTATGATTTAGCAAAAGGGGCTAATAGTCTAGGTGACCATTTTTAGGTGTATACATTTTGCCCCTTTTTGACTAATGTGTGATCGATTTGGGAACACATGTAGTCAAAGAATGAAGTTGAAATGTGAGATCGATTTGGGATCACAAAGCAACTTAGATCAGCCAAGAAGGCAAGAGATAGCCAAAAGGCAAGCAAATAATGATCTGACTCCAAAGAATGAAGTGCAGAGAGATAGCAAATCCTACATGGTCAGCCTGGTAGCGACAGTACTGAACACTTAGGAAAGAGATAGCTAATAAGATATGATGTGTCTGCCCCCTCGGGATCGAAAGCGAAATCAAGTAGAGGGAATGCAAAAGCAAGAGCAACATGATCAAATCACTAGAAATCATAATCGAAGATGAAAGATAATAGAATAACCATCAACCAATGAAGGGATGCCCCACACATGGGACACGGGGCATGAACCTATCGGTCCCTCAACCCGTAAACGCCATAGAGGGGGGAATTGGAACTTGGGATTTGAATGAAAGACTAGAAGGTTGAAAGAGATGGGGATGAAGAGGTTATGATGCCCCAATGAAGATCAAAGGATCAGGCCTCAAAAGGTCAGCCAACTGTGCGGAAAAAGGAGAAAGGGTCAAGGTGAATGTGGATTTCGGTTTGGATCCCGAAATAAAGAGAAAATGATGTGAGATGAAAGACAAGAAAGTGAAAGACATGATCGGGAAGAAGCGAAAGGTGAGCGCAGCTGATTAACAAGTCCATGAAAAATGAAAGGAGAGCTCTCTCCATATGCAAGATGCAAAACTAAACTAACATGAACCTAAGAATGCAAGCTACATGAAAAGTGGTTTACTTGCAAGGTCACAAAGCCAATAGACATCTAATATTCATCATCGAGCATTATTGGTAGCGTTGCAAGATCATACAATACACACTAGCATAACTATGTGAATATGAATATGATCTTTATCAGATAGGAATGTGGAAATCTCACCTAGGCATCAAAGACATGTAGGTCAAGATGACTAGCATAGTGAGATTACCTAAGTTTAATATAGCAAGATTATACTCGCATCGAGACACAAGAAAAGTCAAGATGGCTACAAGTATGCACTTGCACAAAAATAGTCAAGGATAATACCCTGTCAATCCACAGTGTCAAGTAAGACCAGCATAAATGCTCATGACAGTTAGGATCAACAAAATATACCCACAAGCAGAAAAAGCAATAAAACATGTTCTCATACCCTCAGTCTTCTAGCTATGCATCATCAAAAACTTCTCAGGGAGAGACCACTCAGCAAAGAAATCATCATAGACAGCATGCAAAGAAATAAATTCAAACAAATCTCAGCAAGTCAAGTGTGTGTGTGTAGGTCATAGAGTCAAACTTTGAGTATTGCATCTGCAAATGAGAAATATCGCATCATACTAGACTGCAGGTAGGACATCTGATAAGTGTTGAGAAACACTCGACGCAAGGGTAGTGTTGAAAAACACCATTGGGGTGGTGTTGAAAAATACCATTGGAACCAAGTTGCCCAAGAAACCCAGACGCACAAAGAGACCCAAGATAAGCTTAAAGCAACATATGCCCCCTAGACTAAGACAAGAATCAATTCCAAGCTAGGAGAGGCAAAGCGAGAAGTGGAGTGAAAGAGCGCCATGCAAGACTGATAGACATAGGTGCAGAGGGTCTCAAGCAGCGCCTGTTTTCAGGTTTTCACCACTTGATAGATTTATTGCAATTTTTTCAAGACTTTTTATAATTTTTTTGTATTTTTGCTACCAAGGCGCCTATTTCCAGGTTTTCACCAAGGAACTTTTTCTATTTTTTTTTGAATTTTTTGAATTTTTTTGATTTTTTTGGTGAGACATCAAAGCGCCTATTGCTAGGTTTTCACTAGGATGCTCATTTTTTCAGTACTTTATATGCTTTTTAGGTTTTTTTAGCATCATATATGAATTTTTTTGGAGTTTTTTCAGGATCATAAAGTATATACAAGGAATGCCCCAGACAGGAACGGGCATTAAAGATCTGCTTCCTTTGATGTAGAGAACTGATAGGCCCCAGGCCCAAATGCTAAAGCTGTGATGATAGGAGGTCTCAACCAGTTCGACCAATAATAACCAGCCCTAAGCAATGTCTGAGTTAGTGGAGGATCATTAGAATGTGATCCACATATGCCATCGTGGATTTCAGCTAGTACTTTTTCTGACTCCTCTATTTCTAGACACCTAAGGAGAGTTCCATCTAGACCCTTCCTATACAAGCCACCAGAGAAAAAGGCAAAGTGTAAGGGATGGCGGAAAGAATGGCATGGAGGAGTATGAGGTGGAAGACATGGAAAGATGGTAGGATTGTAAGATTTGTGAGTAGGATAGCGTAATTCATCCACCAGGAACTTGAAGTGAAATTTATGCTTTTTCATTTGTAAGATGGATGTCAAAGTAACCAAGGCATTAGCAACTTTGTTCTCAGCTTTAGGAATAGGCTGAAATATAACAGATATGAGATCATGCTTGAAGTAGTGCACCATTTTTTTGTAGAGAATCAGCTTGTCATCTTTTATTTGATAATCAGTATTTTTGAGCATATTTTTATTTTTACTTTTCTTAGGTTCGGATACCACCACAATGTGGTTTTTGCCATCCGACCATTGCTCTTTTCTTTTGACTTGATGACTGTGATGTGTGATTGCTGATTCAATCTTTTTTGTTGCTAGTTTGCTGGTGGAAGAAGTAACATGTGTTGATGGAAGATGAAATGAAGTGACTGGTTCAATGGCATTTATGCGAGGGGTGTTATCTCTGGTAACAAGAGAGGTTGAGCCTATAGGGTAAGCTCCAAAAGTAGCTAGATCTAGACTTGTCATAGAAGAACCAGCATGGTCCACTAAGGCAATATGAGGAACAAACTCATCAAACCCCACACAAGACCCATCAACCACGTCGGGATGGTTACTACAAGAATGAACCATATCAACATCCATATCATCAGTAGATATACATTTTTCTCCCCAAAGAAGTGAAGTAGAAGGAAGATCATCTCCCATTTGAGCCATAGTGTGTAGCGGTGACTCATCTGTATCTGTGTCTGAATTACTAAGCATGGGAGTATTTCTAGAATCCTCTCTATAGATCCACTCTTGAATAGCTTGTTCTTCTCTTTCTGCTTCTAAAGGAACGGATGAAGGAACAAAAGTATCAAAGATCACCATAGCAGAAGTGGAAGGCTGCATCTGATCAGAAGGTCTCCCATATGACCTAGGAGAAACAGGTATAGAAGCAAATGAATCTAGCGTATATTCACCCATACCAAGGCTCATCATCTTAAGTGATTTCTTAGCAGCAACTAGAGACGTACTAGGATCAACAGAAGGTTCATTATGAGGAACAAATTTTTCAGCAGTAGCCAGAGCATTAATAGCAATAGTATGGTCTCCAGGAATCACAACTTTAGTGCCATTGTATGGAAATTTGATGCACTGATGAAAAGTGGAAGGAACAGCCTGCATGTCATGGATCCAAGGATGACCCAAAAGAATGTTATATGCGAGTGGGATGTCCAATACTTGGAAGCTAATATCTTTTGTGATAGGACCCACTCGCTCAGGCAGTGTGACAAGACCTTTGGAAGATCTTTCCTCTTCATCGTAAGCTTTTATAGTAATCTTCTTCTTGGAATCCACAACAAATTTTGACAAACCCAACTGTTGTATGACATTGAAAGAAACAATATTTAACCCTGCACCATTGTCTATCAGGACTCGGTGGACTCGGGTGTTGTAGACTAGAACTTCAATGTGTAAAGCCAAATTATGAGGGTGAGCAATAGATATGTCATCTTCTGCAGAAAAGGAGAGAGATAGTGGAGATGAAATGTGGTTGACCATAGCCTGAAATTGATCTGGATCAATGTCATTGGGAACACATGTTGTACGTAGAGCTTTATCAAGAATCTCTCTATGCGAAGGGGATAACCGAAGCAACTCAAGGATAGATATCTGTGCTGGTGTCTTTTGTAGATGTTGGACAAGATCATAGCTAGGGGTGGCTGAAGGAGCCACTTGTTTGGAAGGCAAAGCTTGCTTGGGATCTTGTGCAGTTTTAAGGATAATCTTGGCTTGCCCCCTAGTAACAGCATTCAGTGTCTCACTTCGGGAAGATGAACTACCACATGTTTGCAAGACTAACTTTGGCTTACCATGATTGGTGTTATTATCATCTTGAGACCTCATCATTAGAACACTCTCAATGGGCTCTACCATGTTAATCACAAGCGTATTAGAAGGATACGTGTAATTGATCTTGGCATCATGATTCTTCTTATGTGTTTGAGAGGTTTCCCCCTTATCATGCTTAGGTAGAGGATCTTTGAAAGCTGTGTGATCAAAATTTTTAGTTAAGCCATTAGTGGAGATTGTGCCATTCTCAATAAGATCCTGAATATCATCCTTAAGCCTAAAACAATTGTCTGTTGGATGTCCCTTGTTTCTGTGATAATGGCAGTAATGATCCTCTCTCCACCAATCGGGCTTATTTATCGGATCCTAGTTACCAGGTTTATCAGGAAGTGTAAGATATCTATTGTCAACCAAAGTCTTAAGGATCACATCGTAAGGTTCTGCCAACTTGGTATAGACTCGCTTTCGAAATAACTTCTTAGGCTTATCTGCATATTGAGGTTTAGGAGCACTATGAGCGTTGGCAGCTTCTTGTTGTTTTGCTGCATAGATAGCATTGGAGAGATTGAAAGCGGGCTCTTTAACTTTAGGAGCATCAACAACCCCATCATTAACAACATACTTGTTCTTATTCCAAGGTTTTTTCTTGTCTTTACCATTGCCTTTAGCATCTTTATTAATAACAATATCCCCTTTTCTTATAGCTACATCCTCAATCCGATATGCACTTTCAACCATGTCATGGAAGGAGGAGAACAGTTGCTTCCTTAGATCATAAAATAGCTCATGCACAAGTGTGTTGATGAAAATGTCAATCTTTTCTCTTTCAAGTAGCTGACGAGGATATCGAGAATATAATGACCTCCAACATTGTAAGTAAGTTGCAAATGGCTCACCTTGATGTTGTCTTAGATTACCGAGATCTATCATAGTGACAGGTTGTTGGATGTTGTAAGAGTACTGCTGGGTAAACCGCTGAGCTAACTCATCAAAAGTCTTAAGCGGTGGTGTCAATTTCGCAAACCATTCCAAAGCTTGGCCTCTTAAGCTTCGAGGGAATAAGTGTAGAAGATATGTGTCTTCATGAAGAAAGTCCATACTAAGAGCATAAAAGTGATGCACATGGTCATGAGGGTCACCATTTCCATCATACTTGTCATATTTAGGAACCTCAATATCCTTAGGAAACGGGACCATGTATAGATCTTTATCAAAAGGAAGAGCACAAATTGATTGTACAAAAGAGACCTTTGGAGGCTCTCTTTCTAATGCCATTTGGGTAAGGCGTTGATTTGTCCGACGTAATTCTTCTTGAAGGACTTCCAATTCAGTTGGTACTCTTTGTTGGACAATTTGTCTGACATCATACCCGGGAGGAAGCTTGTATCCTCTAGAAGTCATATATTGAAAATATTGATCACCATTACACTCTAAAAGCTTATGCATCATTCATTGGAAATCCACATCTTGTTCACATCTCATAAGATCCTCACTAGAAATCTCATCATTAGCCTCTGCCTCATGTTGAGAGGGAGGAGGTCTAGGGGGTGAAGAAGGCATAGCAAAAGTTGGCCTTGGAGGAGATCTTGGTGGCGTGTTGTTGTCATTGTTTCCATTGTTAAAAAGAGGTCTATGCTCATGATTACTAGTCTCAGGTTGCTCATGAAATGTCCCTCTATAAGCCATGTGCCTAGTAGCATCCATCTTTTGTTGATTGTGTTCTTTGTCTAAGCGTGCTTGATTATCCTTACGCTCAAAGTGTTCTTGCAAGAGTTGAAACTTTTCTTGTTCAGTCAAAGTGAGTGAGACACTGTCTGTGTTTTTGGGGGTCTTGAATGCGAAAAAGAGGAAACCTCCTTTATACCACGGTGTAGCCTTAGAATTCTCAGATTGGTCAGAACTAGAACTGTTGTTGCTAATGGGTGCTTTTGAACGTCTAGTTGGAGAAGGTAACTGTGTATAATTGAATGGAGGATGACTCTCCTGCTCAAATTGAGACCGAGTTGTAACCGGCATGAAAAGAGATGTTGGTTGACTAATAGAATGAGACAAAGTTTCTTAGATTTGAGATAAGAAAAGCTAATAAAGATCACTTGTCAAAGTAGAACAATAGAGAGATGGCTCGTTAAAAGTGCTAGAGCACTTACAGCAATCAATTGACTAAAGCCGAGCAACGAGCAAGAAGCTCAATAAGCAAGTAGCTAGAGAGGTAACCGTGATGCGACAAGTGATCAAGAGTAGCATTTGTTAAGCTCAAATCCAATAGTTTTAGCTCATTTGTTTCAGTCTAGAACAAATCTAAGCATGTAAGTAACAAACCAGTTTCAAGTAAGAACAGAAAAGGACACTCTACAGCAGGTTAAAGTGCAAGTTTAGCAACTCTGAATTGTAGCAATGACAGGACAGTAGAAATGACTCAGGATTCTTGGTTGAGGGTATGCAAGGATACTTCAATATCATATGACTCTTGACCAGTGAATGTGAAAAACTCAATTTTGAAGCGCTTGGACCAAATTTGTAGATTGAACAGTGCAATTTTTCAGTTTGACAAGTAGTAGCAGCAGATAAAAGACAGGTTTGAAAATAGTGTAGGATCAAACATGTCATAGAACACTTGAAACAAGGGCAAAAGCAACCTTGCCAAGACAAGCACTTGTGATATCAAAATAGAAAACCTTATGAATGCTACCGTGTGTTTGAATGTTGAGAACGTTTACACGGGCATAGCACAATCGAAGACAATTCAAGCAATTACTACATAGAAGGACAAGGCTCATTACTTAACAACGTGGCCCACAACTTGATGTTCCCTTGCCTCACACCAAGTGGTTGCCCACAAGAGATATTGGCATTGTCATGGAAGTGTCAAAAACAAAACCAAAGGAACACATATGGTGAGTGTCTTGGGGTGATCCGGGTAAGTCCACTTGGATCAATCCTTGCACCACGAAGCTAAGTGGTTAAAAGAAGGTGGCCTCTATTTAATGGTTCATAGTAAGGATTTCCATTCATAGCACCCCTCTTGCTCCTCATAAAGGACTAGGACCTCACGGTCTCAAGAGTACCTTAAGCATTCTTGCTTAATGCTTTCCTCATGGTCACAATCCCACAAGTTACTCACATCAAGCGAAGATAAGTACTATGTCTACCAAGGTTTTGTGTCCTCGATAGCCTTGAGATTATAGTGAGTTGGAATCACTCGCCACCAAGGAAAATGATGACAAGGTTGTCCCCACTTGGGTCGTTCCTCTTGATTGCTCAAGAGTAGGCCCGCTAAAGGATCCTAAGCTAAACAAAGAGTGGATTAATTCTTGAGGTTCAAGGTTTTTGATTCACCACAAGGGTGAAGAGCATACTCCCCTATCTCAAGAATCTCTCCCAAACACACCAAGAAAAGATTTAATTACCCCCTTTCTTTCAAAATCCCAAGATGGGTCAAGATTTCTGTTTCACCACAAGGGTGAAGAGCATACTCTCCTACCACCTCAAAATTTCTACAACAAGGTATTAAGTGCCTATGAAAGGAAACAACTAGTATATGCCACACTTAATAAAGAAAGCAATTAAACAAGCACTTGATTTGGTTTTTATGCTTAGGGCAGCCCTGCAAAAACCATTAGTAGCCCTCTTTGACATGCGATTTTAGCAAATTTCAAGCAAGAAGCACCTACAACCACAACTTGACAAGAGAACAAGCAAACAAGATATGCAATATATATCCAATTTATGCAAACCCTAAGGTTAGATCTAAAAATTAATTGTTAGGAGCAATGATAACCAGAAAATAATCCAAATGATAACTCATATCATGCAATGAACAATGAAAAATAAGTGCATACCCATCACAAAATTTTATTTTTTTTGCATTTGACCTAGTCAACAAGATCTGATTTTTACCACATGAATTCAGACCCTAAACTCAAAATGCAGAAAAGAGAACTCTATCAAAAAATAGAGAGCTTTCCAAAAATATAAAAATTTCAGAAAAATCTCTTCATTTGTGCCCTAGAGAGCTATTTTACCAAAATAGACCATATTTTATAAATCAACCAAATGAGCTATGATATGATTTCTAAATTAAAAATACAGTGAATGGATCCCCTGTAGAATTTGAATACCTTTCCAGAAATATAAAAATTTCTGAAAAATATGTTGATTTGCGCCAAAAATTGATTTTTTATGAAAAATAAAGAAAAAATCATAAAAAATACAAATTATCTCTAAAAATTCTGAAATTTTTTTTGGAGCTTCTTTGATATGTCGTCAACCTACAAAAAAATTTTCAGATAAGAACACCAAGCCGTTTGGGAGATATGGTCAAATCTTTCAAATCTAAGGTTTTTTTCATCTCCAAACAAATCTGCACAAGGGTTAGCTCCAAAAATAATCAAAACCAGCATGCAAGAGGTGGGTTGCCCCACGGTGGGCACCAAAAAATGTATGGTGAAAATGTGACCACACTTCTATGAATCATTACATGCAAGGAAACTCAAGAATGAGCCCTCACAAATCAATCCATAGCTCCCTAGGCATGGAGTGCAAGGGTTTTTGAGAATGCTCTCAGCTAGAGCTATTAAGCCAATAACCTTGCTAGTAAACCATGCAATGAGAGATTCAATGAATTAATCTAAAGCATAAAGAAAATCTAAACTAAGAATGTCATGAAAATGAAACTACTATGCAAGAAATGAAATCTAACTATGAAGCAAGAAAGCCATGATGATGCAAGAATGAAGACAAGAAGATAGAGTGTTGATGAAGATCCAAGATGAATGCCAAAAATGCTCCAAATCTTCAAACCCTAGATGCAAGAATATCTCCAAAAGCTCCAAGATGACCTATAAAACCTATAGCATAACAATAGCATAAAAATTGTGTGTGCAAATGAGGAAGAGAGCTCTCCTTTTATAGGGAATGAAAAAGGAATGGGCCATGGAGATTAAGAGGCAAAAGATTTAATCAACGGTGGAGCTTGAAAGAGGAGCAATCCATGTGCACAAGTATCCTCCAATAGGAAAATAAGAGTTGACTTTTGTGTCCATATGAGAAAAAAGTGCTTTTTTCCTTTTTATAAAATAAGAATAATGCTTTATTTGTGCAACTTAGGATAAGAGGAAAAGTGGGGGCTTTTTATTTATTAAAAGGGGAGGGAATATTCCTTTTTAAATAAATAAAAACTTAGGATAAAATGGTTAGCCCATAGAAAATAATCGAATAAATGATAGCACAAAGATTTGATCAAGAATAAGCAATTTATGATTTAGCAAAAGGGGCTAATAGTCTAGGTGACCATTTTTAGGTGTATACAGATAACACTGCTTGGATTTGTATGCATGTGTATACAGTAAAAGAACATGTCCACCAAGCTCATCTACTCTGCGTTTGTAAAATGAGGGGCAATTCAATAGCAGAAAACTTATATTTTGAAGTGAAGAATGCTTTGCATGAAATTTCTGGTATGGATGATTTGACAATTGGAAAGAAGTTAGTGTGTGTTGCAGCTGATGGAGCTACAGTAATGCAAGGCCAAAGGAATGGTCTCTGTGCAAGATTACAAACTAGTATTGCACCTTACATGCTTGGCATACATTACATGGCCCATCGAATGAATTTAGCATATAAAATTGTAAGCGATTTTGCTACAGTGTCAAAAGTTGAAGATCTAGTTCGCGACATATACTCTTACTTCTGCAAAAGTCCTAAATGTTTTGTAGAATTTAAGATTTTCTCAGAGGGAGTAACACCAGGAAACAAGCTTCTCAAGGATGTTGAGACCAGATGGATCTCTTTGCATGGACCAGTAGAAAGAGTTCTAACATAATATCAATCCTTGATCGGAGTAATATATGAGCAATGCCTCACAGTAGACAAAGCTCTTGATTTGTTACATAAGTTAAGTGATATAGAGACTCTATTAACTTTAGCCAGTCTTCTCCTCATGCTGGATTTAATGAACAAGCTTGTTAAGAAAGCCCAAGATGGGACTATGTATATCCATGAGTACTTAGATTTACGTAAAATGACATGCGTTGCCTTGGATAATTTATACTCAGATATGATAACAATTCAAAGCCCAAATTTTTTCAGGTGGCAAATAATTACAGATTTGAATCATGCTGAGAATTTTTTTCAATTCAATGCAAAAAATGATTTATGTGTGTTTGTGAAAGGATATGAAATACCAATGCACCAATCTAAGACGGGCAAGTGAGGAAGACTACTTCCAGTTAAAAGGGCTGATTTTGACATGTTTGTTAAATCTGTTAGTGAGAATTTGAAGTCAATTTCCTACCAACTTTCAAGTGAGATTCGTGAAAGATTCCCTAGAGAAGAAATTCTTGAGGCCATGGGTTGTGTGTTTCCTCATTTTTGGAAAAACATCGGAGATAGACAACATGATGCTCATATGTTTCATAAAAAAATTGATGAATTGATCAGAAAGTTTTCAAAACATGCAGATTGCAATGGACAACCAATTGATGGAATTATAGATTCAGCTATTGTTAAAAAACAATGTAGACAATTTGCATCATGTATGAAATTGCAGTTAAAAAACTTAGAGAATCCATTTCAACCTGGTGCAATAACTAGGCTTTGGAAAAGGATAGAGCAAAGTGAAGTACTGTGTGATTCAATATCAGAATATTTCAACCTTGCTGATTTATGTCAAACAATGATATTGGGGTCGGTGGAAGATGAAAGAGTTTTCAGTGCATTGGGGTTTTTGAAATCAAAGATCAGAAACAAACTAGACAAAAATTTGGAAACTTGCTTGAGGTTGTTTGTAACTCAGTATAATGTTACAAACTTTCCTTATGATAGGGCATTTGCAATTTGGAATTCCCTATGTGAAAGACGAGGGCTTTTGAACACTACTTCAAAACATGGTGGTTCAGAGACAAACGATGGATCTTGGTCCCAGACTCAGAATGAAGATGAAGAGTTTTTTGATTTTGAATACCCAACTTAGAATGAAGAAGAACCTCTTGCTAGTAGTAGTAGTCAATTTCAGGAGCTGGATTCCATGTGGGATATAGAAGAGGGCGAGGCAGACTACTCACTGACACTGAGTGAAGAGTGAACTGTGAAGTGATTTAGAATTAGCATTCGGTTAATAGGTATTTATAATTTTATACATTGTATACTTATTACTGTACTTGTTGGATAAATTGATAATGGAATTGGACTTGATTCTAAATATTTATTAATTTATTGACAATTTATTAATTGACTCATATTCAACTACAAGCCTACAAGTACAAGTAATAAGTATTGTTCATGATTTTTGTAATTTCAATTTTGATTTTTGTAATTTGTAATTTGTAATTTTGAATTCATGATTTTTGTAATGTAGATTGTATAAACTAGAATGTCCCTCTTTGTCCATAATAGCAGGTGCCAGGGATATATATGATTTTTGTAATTGTAGAATGTTCAAGAAATTTTTAATTTGATATAACCTTGCGAAGTCCCGCATAAAACCTTTCGTAACCTCTCAGCTGTTTAATCTTGTAACTGATTAACCTTTCCGAAGTTACGCCTTTCTTCCAGATGCTTCATCGCAGCTTCGTAACCACCAACACTAATGGCCAACAAACCCTCACGAAGCTCCGTAAACCAACTGAGCCTAACAAAGTGTTCCGAAGTTACGCATGCCATTAGTTGGGAGTCCTTAGGAAGTTTGAAACCCATTAGCATCCTAACCACTTAACCATGGAGAAGTTATGAAACAACCCAGCGTTACTTCGGAACATTGCCGGTGGCCTGTTAGTAACATGCACATGCTTACTAGTATATCCTGGATTTTATCAAAGGTTCCTAGATTCACACTACTTACTAGTATATCCTTAAGAAAAACTTTAGAGAATTTATGTTATATTCAAAGCTTATTTAATCTGATCTTGGATCAGAGCTGAGAAATATGAACATACATAGAAAGATTATTCATGTAATGAATTAGAACAATTCATAATTCAAAGAGAGATACTCAAGGAGAGATATAAATCTTGGATTATATTCAAATGCTATATTATATCATGCTCACAAAATGCTTTACAATGTAACCTTTTGAAAATAACTTGAACCAGAAGATACTGTCTTCTATAGAAAATATGCCTATTACAGTCTATGATATCCTAGACTCAAGAAACTTATTAGTCAAATTGATCAAGTTCTAGATCCTTTTTCATTGATCCTGGTAATCCTTTTATAGAAAATAAGGATTGCAAACAAGCTTCGGATCATTTTAGAAAAGACAAGAAAGGAGCATTCATATAGGACAAAAAATGAAAATAAAACTTTCTAATTCTCATTACAAAACTTTAAAATGGATTGTTAAAATGAGCGCCAAAAATCTTGTAGTAACTC
Source organism: Chamaecyparis obtusa (assembly GCA_027943335.1). NCBI lineage: Eukaryota > Viridiplantae > Streptophyta > Pinopsida > Cupressales > Cupressaceae > Chamaecyparis > Chamaecyparis obtusa. The sequence continues at coordinate 686,146 of BSBK01003542.1, forward strand.
CCAAGGGCAGTTCAACTTCTGCCAGGTGTAATAGTCGTGCTCATGATAACTGCTTGATGACTTTATCCTTGTTGGCTTTGATCTTGAGGGTTTGGAACACTACCACTTGTTGCCTCCTCATTTGATGCTTCTTCTTCTTCTTCTGAACTCTCTGAGGGATATGTTGATTTCCAAGTCATATAGGTCTCCTCACTCGGCCAATGAAAGGCACGGACTTCATCCTTCTTTGGTAATAGTTTGTTCCACTCAACAACCAACTGGTGAACCTCTATTTTGACATTAGCAAAATGCATCCTAGCATCTTGAAGGAGCTCGACAAGTTGTATGAATGGGATATTATCATCTATATCTAAAATGGAGTCTATTTTAGATAATACTTGTCTATCTATCTACTATGTCCATTGATCCTTATCTTTAATTACCCCATCTACCTTAATGAGACCAGGAAAAATTTGAAAATCATCCTGGAAGTATCTTACCCTTAAGATTTATGATCTTCTTCTTATACTTGCCCTATTTACCTCAAAATCAAAAAGATCCTTAACAAACCTGTAAGTGTTTGTTAGCTCTATATCCACAATAGATTTGTCCTTAATTTGATCAAAAAATGATTTCAAATTATCTTTCCTTGTAACCCACTTTTCCAAAATCTTGTCCACAGTAGCTGCTTCTTTCTGAAAAGATGTTAAGACAACTGCCAATTGATTTGTAGTTTTATATACTTCCTTAGGTCTTACCTTTGCAACAAAGTGTGAAACAACATCCTTTATTTTCTTTTCATATTTCTCCTTTACCTTTTGATCAATATCTTTCTCATCAGTGGAAGGAGGAAGAGGAGAAGGAGGAAATTCAATAATAGGGCTTGAAGAGGAAGGCCCAGCAGGGGAGGAAGCAATCTGCATCTGCTCTGATAATTGCATTGGGCCATGCTCCCCCAATCTCTTCTTCAAATCTGCAATTAAAGTATCTCTTTCAAGAATCTCCTGTTTCAACTCAACATAAACCTTCAAAACTGCTTCCAACTTGGTAGTGAGTTCTTCCTTCTCTTTGGCTTCCTTTTCTACCACCTTTGCTCTTAATTGTGTTGTGGCCATTACCATACCTGATGCTTCAACCAAAGAAGTATCAGTAACCCTTCTTACAATTAGACTCCCTGAAAGGTCATCTCTGACAATTTGTTTTCCCCTGTTATTTTCATTCTTTCTTAGGGACCACATTACCAAAGCCTGGTGATTGTCATTGAAAGTGACCCCTTTGATAGCCTGTTCTACTTCCTCTTTAGTCTTGTGGAAAGGAGTGGTCTATTTTCTAAGTGCATCAAAAACCACCACATCAGCTATATCCCACTCTCGAAGGATTAGTACTCCTGATACTTTCACCATATCTCTTCCCTGTTCTGGAGTGATTTGCTTAAATTTTGCATTCATCTCTATTTTCAGTTCCTCCTCTATGATTTGTAAATCCTTCTCTGGATTCTCTTCATGTTTCTTCTCACAAATTTCTTGAAACTAGTTGATGTTCAATTTCCAAAGAAATTGCATGAAAGCCCTAGTTTTAACAATAGCATCATCAGCCAAAAACTCCTGACAGGCTTGCTTGATTACAAGGTCTAATTTTGTACCTGCCAATTCCCCTACTATTAAATTTAACTTGGGCTCTTCTGGTGCCTCTGGCACTCCCTCATTTATTTCTTCATAGGTCATAAAGATTTGACCTAGAGCATCTACTTTTTGTACCTGTTCTATAACCTCCTGGTCATCCAAAATGTTTAGAGGTGACTGTGATGGAGAGTAATATTCTTCAACATGAACAGGTCTTTCTTCCACTCTCTGTTTCTTCGATGGGGCTGGAGACTCAGTTACATCCTCAGAGGCTTGAAGATGAGGAGAGTTAGGGACCTCTATAACCTCCTTTTGTTTCTCAACTTGTTGTGAAGTTGATGGGACATCCCTTTTATCCATCTTCCTTTGTTGGCTTTGCTCTGGTACTACAACATTGTAACCAGTCTTCTTTTGTATGATGTACCTCCTTGGGGTAATCCTTTTGCAAATACAGGTTTGCTCAGCAATTGTTTAGCCTTTTCTGGGTCATCCTTCATCACCTTTTCCTTCTTTTCACTTAGGGTCTGAAAGATATCTTGGAAACAATTCATGAGAGTATCTATTTTCTTCCCCATTGGAGTTATGCTCTTTAGGGGGTCCCATCTAGAATCAAAATGTCGGATGAAATCCAATGTCTTTTTGTACACCAGCCATTTTTCTTTCCTAACCTCCTGTTCCTCTAACTTTGGGGTATTTCTGACAATATCTTCAGGAAAGTTAAAAATGTAGTTAACCATGGCACATGTGGCTCTCTTCTTAAACATCTCATTATAAAACCCCTCAGGGTCTGCTGTCCTAGCAATTGTAGTAGCCATATGGTATGGAGCCATGATTTTATCTATGTGAACCCATCCACCCTTGGTAATTATGAACTGGTGGGCAATGGTAACATTTGGGAATAGAGTTCCCTTGCCTTTTCCAGTGAGGGCACACTCTTCAATATCTCCTAATTGCCTAATAAATTCTACGATTCCAATCCTAAGGGGTACATGATAAGGCAATACAAAAGGGGTTCCCCTGAAACCATACAACCTGATGATAGTTGATACATTGTAGAAAATGACATCACCCCAATTGTGTATAATATTCAAATTTTTAGCAAACTGGTTTGGCCTAATGAGCTGTGCCAATGCTACTGGGATTCTTGGGTTGTCTTGGACAAACAACTTCCTGAGTCTGGCTGCAAAATGTTTATCAAAATTTGTGAAACTGTGATCCCTTTTATCCCAGGTCATTGTGAGGCTCCACAATTGGGCTGGCATATCTTCACCATCCTTGTGTCTTACCAAATCCATTTCTTGCTCAAAATAATTTACTCCTTTAAACAAAAACATGTACATTATGAAAGAATACTAGCAGAAAAGCCTATCATCTTCATTCTTTTGAATCTTCACTAATCCATTATGGATTAATTCAGAAATAAATGGAGCAAAATCAAAGGTAATAGACAAGTGTGGGTGCAGAATTTGAATCACCATGCACATCAAATGTATTGGCATCCTTTCACTGACATCCTCTCCAAAAACCTGACATAATGATCAATATGCTCCCTTAGCCCTGAAGTCAAAATATTCTATCATAAAAGGCTCCTGTGTGTTCTGTCCCATTATAACCATTTTCCCATTTTTGGTGCAAAAATCCTTCAATAATTTGCCTCTGAAATATTTTCTTTGTGCATCATACACTTGCTTTAGTTCTTCAAGATCAATATTCTCTAGATTGTGTGAGGGTTCACTTAACCTGAACACCTTCCTAATCTCTTCAGTAGAAATTTTGATCAATAACATTCCTTTTGCATCCCCAACCTCCCTAGTGATTGGGTCATAACTCTTTGCAACCTAGGTCATCAAATCAACATCTAAAAAGATGCCGGGTACCACAAGTTTTCCCAGGTCAGACTGCCATATATTGCTTGCAGGGTGAGGAGTATTTCTCTGACTAAAACCCACTTTGAATAACTCTAAGCCAGTGATATCAAGGTCACCATTTGCATTGATTGTACCGATTTTGGCCTCCCTAATAAAATGTGCTATGTCATATAGACCATCCGCTACCTTTACCCTAGGGTCTTTGGGAATCAGACTCTTGGTTTTCACTAGGTTAGTAGTAGAGCTGGGAAGTAACTGCAATAAATCCTCATGCAAACCTCTTTCACTATACTCAATTTTACCAAACAATTCTTTCCTTGGTGCCATTTTAGGGTTTATGCTAAAAAACCTTTGCAAGATATACAGACTATGGGACTATCATTCTTTTAGTACGGAAGCAAATCGTATAAGTATTTTACCGACCTTTTTTCTAGGAAATCACTGGGAGACAACAACCAGTCCTTGCAATTCTTCACACTCAAGTCTCTACAATTTTTTGATCTCTTTGTGCTTCTGAGAGAGCATGGAATTCTGATATACGAACAATTATAACACTCACCTCAGTAATTTATTTGGCACGATTCAACCATTACTCCTCTAAAAAAATGAACTGTCACTTCTCAACGGGAAACTTGAAATTTGTGTCACTTTATGTCCAGTTTGAATTAGGACCGTCGATTCTTACTAGCATATCATCTAATAGTTTGTTCGCATGATCTCATAGCATGAAAAAGGCCTATGCGATCATACAAAAAATAGTCATACCGGTCTTTTCACTGGCGGCAATCCCTGCAACCTTTATTGTTAAAAACAATGGTTAGTCGCATGATCTTATAACTTAAAAATAGCCTATACGATCATACGAAAAACCGCTAGCATGCAACCACTGTCAGCATCTTTTTGAGTTACTAGCCCCATTGCTTTTAGCCAATGAAAAATCACCACTTGTGAAGAGAGCTGTCAGCGGTCCCACCTGAGAATCGTGCTTGTCTTTATGCAAGATCGACGGTTGGTTGCATGATCGCATAGGCCTCTAAGATCCTAGGAGATTATATGACAGCTGTCCGATCTTTCCTTTGTTACTTTGAGCTTTGAAGATCCTTCTAACATTGGCCCCACCATCTCAAATAAAAAGCTACCACTTGTGAGATACCTATCAACGGCCCCACTTTGTTCCCGCATTAAGCTTCATTGTAAGATCAACGGTTAGTCTTATGTTCGCATGGCTTGGAAAGATTCCATGCGAACACACAACTGCTGTTAGATCTTCATTAAAGATTCAAAGCTGAATGACATCCAAAACATTAGAATATGAGGTATTTAGGACTTAGGACATATTATTTATATCACCGGGCCTTTGGACTTAGGGAAAATAAAGATATGACCCCCGCGTGATGATAAAATAAATTCACATGCTCTTCTATGAACCTAAGTGACTCAAAAAGTAACACTCAAATAGAATTGTAAAGAGCGACCTAGGTTTTTTATGAAAGTGGAAAATATTTAGGGCTTTCCTCAAACTTGAACTTTAACTAGGGCTGGCTGGATATGGGGGAAAATCTTGATAAATTTGCAGGATTTTTTTGTGGGTTTTTTGTAGCAAAAATATCACAATCTTTTAACACTTATGCACACTTCAATTTTATAAAAATTTCACAAGATTGGCATACTAAAAAATTGAAGTGCCAACACCTTTCTAGGGTTTAATGGATTTTTAGAGCATATCTCAACCTAGCACTTAGGGTTTTAACATTTTGATCAAAATTCAGGCCTTCGGGAGGAAAATTGCAGGAAATTCTCAAAACAATTGTGAAAACTAAAAATACTACCAACATGGTCAATTTATTATTTGTCAATTACCTAATTTCCTAATACTAAGCATTTACTTAATTAGAATTGAGATTCTTGAAGTTGACTTGAGCTAATGAATGAGCTCTGGCATGAATCAAATTTTTGAAAGGTTACTTCAGACTATGCTTCTTGAGACTAATTCAAACAAGAGAAAGACCTAATTGCTAACTCTAAGGATTGGATAGGATAGTCCTTCATTTTTGAGCTCCACATACTTAGGCAGGTATTACCGTATTACCTTCTAATGATTACTGATAAAAGTAAAGAGACAACAACAATATATGGCAAAAGTTGTAGTGTATTTGTATTAAAATCAACTCGCTAATTACATTCAAAATTCAATTACTCAGAAGGTTAGACACATAACTTAGAAGTCTGCTTCAAAGCAATTTTGTTCAAATTTTTCTATTATCTTTCAACTCTATCCCAAAAATGAGTCAACTCTATTTATACCTCGTTTCAACCATCTTGGAATTCCCTCATGAATGGGAATGCAACAAGCTTCGGATGGTTGAAAACCCTAAACCTAAAAAGCATAATGATAAGAAAGAAAGCAATAAAAGACAAAATACAATGAGTCCTCAAGTGGTGGAAAGACAAAATTGTTTTGGCCTGTTTTGCATCTTGGATCACTGATAACTAACACCTTTGTCTGTGAGTATTCATGATATCTATTGTTAGAACAAGATATGGTGACTGCCATTCCGGCTAACTTACACCATTCTTAAATGATAGCTTATCATCCCTGTATTCTGAGCTCAGGTGTTAGGTGCTCCAGATGTCCTCCTTACTCATCATCCAAAATGTCCAAGTCAACTGTAGTGGATTTAACTTTCTTGGCCTTTGTTAGCTCATCCCATGCAGTTACTTCTTCCTCTAACGGCCAATTGAAGTCTTGGACGAGCTGCAGTTGTGCTTTTTGTCTTCCCCACCTGGCATCTATAATTGCTTTGACATCTGTTACAAACCTGGTGAGATCTATCTCTGCCTTAATAGCTTCATCCAGGGTTTTATTGAAGCTCTCCAAATCAACATTATTCCCCTCACCTAAAAATGCCTCCTTCCTAGGCAATAAAAGATCAGCATCTGACCTCCACTGATCAAGGCTCTTTATGGCTCCATCCCCATTCTTAATGGAAGGGATAAACTTGTTGGAACAAGAGTTGAGCATGGCTATCTTAGCCTCTATCAAATTTGCCTTACCCTTAAAAAGTGGTAATATGGCTTTAATTCTGTCTATCTCCTCACCAACCCTCACAACTATCTCTGGAATATCACTTTTCAAAGATTGAGCAAATGCCAATCTCTCAAAAAGTGGTGTTCTAGTAGACCAAGTTGCATGATACCCGCTTAAAATTTCCACATAGCTATCCACTTCTTTCTATAATTCTGCCAACTTGCCATAAGCATTAAAAAGAAGATCAAATTTATCTTTAATTACATTTATTCTGTGCTGCAGAATATCTAACAGGGCCTGTAAGATGGCCTCATTCTTCTCCTCATTTATCTTTTTTGTTGCAAGTTCTGTAGCTAAGCCCCCCTCATGCTCAATTTGGACCCCTGCATCACAGACCTCTGTAAATGCCTTGGAATGATTTTTTAGAGTATTTATTTCATCTTTTAGCTCCATAGTCTTATCCAGCAAATAATTCTTCTTCAGTTCCTCTTCAAACTTTTTTCTAGTTGCCACATAATCTCTGAATGTCCTGGCTAGCCTGTTCTCCAAGTCCTCAACCACTGCTTTATTCATGGAGGATGCATGGTGTAAGAGATTTTCTATCTCTGATCCTATAGTGTCCTGCAACCTCCATATTAATTAGCTACCCTTGCGGTGTCTTGCATGTCAACCAATTTGGGCTTACTAGATTTTGGGGCCACACACCATACTGCTAGTGTCTTAGTGTCCATATTGAATCCAGAACCCCTCGTGAGTCCATCAGGGCCAAAAGCTTCATAAGCTACAACTTTATCTTGCCTCTTGATTTGGTCAATTAGGAATGAGGACTCCAAGTCCCATCCAAGGATCAGCAACATGCCACTTCTCTTTACTAGATCTCTTGCCTCCTCCACACTTAATGTTTCACTGTTGGGATCATAGGCCTGTAATTTTTCAATCATTTGAACAATTTTTTCCTCTGATTCCCCTGGTTTCAAAGATAGTGTTAATTCATTCTGCTTAACTCTAAAGAGAAAATTTTTAAACTCAACGGACTTGATGAATTCATCATCATCTATATTCTCTTTAGCTTGGATCACCCTGTCATCCAATCTAGCTGCAGCCAATTCTAACTCATTTACGACCTTTTCTCTCTCATTTGCCATTGATGTCAAAATTTTTTGTCTTAAGTCAGCAAAGTAATGGCTATTACCTGGCAGGATTTGTAGTGCCTTTTGCCTTGCCTTTTCTGGTACATTCATCAACTTTTATTTCTTTGATGGCCCCTACTCAGATGTGGATGGCTCAGCTTGTTCTGTTTCTCCCATAAAATCCACATCAAGTTCAACTTCTTCAGGGTTTATTCTGTCCTCCTCCTTCTCCTCAGGGATGTCTGGCAATTTAGACATAATATCTTTGTAATTCTCTAAACACATTTCAATTTTATTCATGTATTTGAGATCAGGAAAGAAACCGACAAAGGTAGGGTTTGCCTTTTTCAATTGTTCCTCTACCCTTACAATATTTTCCCATTTACAGGTTCTCTCTTAACAGGTAACTTTGCTAAAAATATTTCTAATAACATCCTCCTCTACCATAGGCTGATTTAGAGCCAAATTGTGATTCCTCATTTCTCTCAATGCTCCTCTAACGAAGTCTTCAGGGTCATACATCCTTGCTTTACTATAGGGAAATCTAAATTGTCTGAGGAATTCATGGATTTGGTCCACAACATCTTTACCTATAGAGAAATCCCCTATTTGGAACCTTCTTATCAGAAAGGTTCCCTTATGTCTTTTAGGGCCTAAGTGCTCTCTATCCATCATGATAAGCTGCCACAAGAATTCTACTATTGCCAATCTTTTTGGGACAAATGTTGGCAGTATGTGTGGAGGTTGAGGGCAAGCATACACTCTTATAAGAGTAAAATTCACAAAAAAAAACATATCACCCCAGTTGTGCTTGATGTCACTCTCATAATTGTCATTGTCCATATTAAATGCTAAGGGTCTAAGCAATTTTCTAACAAGTAAAGGAAATCTATCCCTCACAATACCTAACATGTTCATTACTGGATCCACAAAATCACTAAAAAAAGTAATGGAATTAGAGAAAGGGTAAGTTCTATCCCATACCCTAGTCCACAGCTGAACCAGAATAGTTCCTTCCTTATTCTCGGTCTCATCGATGAACCCTGGGTTGATGTAGCCAATATTGAAATAGAGGATCAGGTGCATCAACATGGAGTAGTGATTGAACTTGAAGCTTTTGAAATCAGTCTTTGCATTCATCAACATAGAGTGCATTACATTGATTACGTGCCCCACATAATCAAACTCCTTGTTGGTGTACTGATCCTGAACATCTGTAGCCATGACAAAAATGTCAGTAGTCACTGTCGAACCTCCATCTAGTCCAAGAACTTTGTGTAGACCATAGATGGTATTCTGGAAATAGGTAAAGAAAAGCTCAATATCAAATGAATCTGCAACCTTCTTGGGTAACAATCCTGCCTCTTTGATTTCTCTATGAATATGCCTCCTCATAACCTTTCCATGGGGGTAATTTCTATGTCTATTAAATAGGGCCTCCTCTCCTGCTAGGTCAATATCCATGCTCATAGGTCCTTGAAGGTCGAAAGCTTGAGTAAAAGATGCTCTATCTAACATGTAGAGTATAGACTTGTCATGCCTGTGGAAAGCTTGTGTCACTGGATTGTATGCTTGAATTAGCGCTTTCATGAGGTCTACATCCAAAAATACCTTAGGTACTATCAAATTTGCCAAGTTCCTCTCCCATGGGTTTGAAACAGGAGGGCCTCTAATTCTATTGTTATAGAAAAACATGAAGAGCTCATACCCAGTTGTGTTTGGGCATTCAACATCCCTGCAGAACACATAAGGGTCCCTCCATTCATAAGCATTAGCTGATTGCAAATTTGAGGATCTAGGAAACAGTTTCATCCATTCTTCAGTGTATATGTTTGGCCTCTTTGTTCTTGAATGCACAATGGCACTCTTTTCTGGTACTTCAAGAACATCAGAAGATCCTTGTTCTGCCATTCTTTGAAGCACTAAACTCTCTGGTTTCTCTTCAACTTTGGAAATTATGGATGCTCTAAAGTGTGAATTGTATTTAATAATAATAACTAACAAGTAACAAGCAACTCACAACTACAACTAGGGTACCAGCCACCAGGCCACCTACTATATTAAAAATTAAAATCTCAATGTCTCATCAAGCACAGTCACACACGCATGAAAATAGTAAGTACCTTTTTCAAAATTTAAATAAGTGTCATTGTTAACGGTACATCTAAGTTTCTAAGTTTCTAACCCTAGGTCCCTAATACCCTATCTCAACTTAGGCTAAATTGCTACCTGCAAATCAAGGGCCTTGGCCTTTAGTCGTTAAACTGACCAAAAAAATGAAACCTTGAGATATTACGACACAACCTGGCATGCCACATGAATGATGACACTTGTACTTCCCAAGTTGAAAGTTCCCACTTTCCATGTGGGTCGTGGCATCAGCATGCAACTTAGTCTCTGTCATAACGTCTCTCACTTTTCAACCCCTTACAAAGTTACACAACAGCCATGTGTTACTTCGGAACCCCTAACCATCATAATAAATTAACCGTTGAGAAGCTACGAAATAGCCAGGCGTAACTTCAGAACCATCATAATAAATTTAAGTTTTAAACGTTGAGAAGCTACGAAATAGCTAGGTGTAACTTTGGAACACATCACCATATTAAATTAAATGTTGAGAAGTTACGAAACAGCCAAGCATTACTTCAGAACCCCTAACCATCATAATAAATTAACCGTTGAGAAGTTACGAAACAGCCAGGCGTAACTTAGGAAACATCATAATAAATTAAAGTCTTAAATGTTGAGAAGTTATGAAACAGCCAGGCGTAACTTCGGAACCATCATAATAAATTAAAGTTTTAAACGTTGAGAAGCTATGAAATAGCTAGGTGTAACTTCAGAACCATCATAATAAATTAAAATTTTAAACATTGAGAAGCTATGAAACAGCCAGGCGTAACTTCGGAACACATCCCCATCATATTAAATTAAATGTTGAAAAGTTACGAAATAGCCAAGCATTACTTCAGAACCCCTAACCATCATAAATTAACCGTTGAGAAGTTACGAAACAGCCAGGCGTAACTTCGGAACCATCATAATAAATTAAAGGTTTAAACGTTGAGAAGCTATGAAACAGCCAGGCGTAACTTTGGAACCATCATAATAAATTAAAGTTTTAAACATTGAGAAGCTACGAAACAACTGGGTGTAACTTTAGAACCAGTAACACTATTTGAAAAAGAGTCATCTGACTTCTCATTGTTTCATTTGTATACTACTTTGCAGTATTACAAATTTACAGACTACAGTATTACTATTTAATTTAAAAACTGGTATACACTATATTATATACATAATACTGGTAACTTAAATTGATTCACTGATTCAACATTTCATTGAAGTTCTGAATGGCTGTGGACCAACCATTTTCAAAACCAAAATGAAAACTACATTCGATTATTTCATATTTACAAATTACAACTTACAAGTAACAATTAACAAATTTTTTTGTAATGGTAAGCCGTAAGATCCACATTGTACAAAGAAAAAAAAGATTAGTCAGATTAGTCAATGCCCAGAGTAGCAAATAATGGGATCATCTGATTCATCTCCTCCTGGAATGCCTCCTGGTCGAAGCCATGATCGTTAAAAATGGCGCGCATCTCCGCCTTGTCATGTTCTACTTCGAGTTCGAACATGTCACTCAGGTAACTGGCGTAACTGGTAGCATGATGATGATCCCTTGCTGCAGACATTAGATGACTGAGGACATCCTATTGAATCTCCTCCTCCATATCCAAAGTTGGTTGGATAATAGGTTTTGGGTTCTCATTTGATGATCCCTCAACTACTGGAAGACCCATTCTATGAAAGCACCGAAAAAATACAAATAATCATCAACTTGTCATCCAAATTTAGAAATTTAGAAAGCTCCTATGCTGAATGCTTTGCAATTCCACTACCGAGGAGTATATAAAGAAAATAATCACCAACTTGCTAGCTACAATAAATTTTGAAGGAATGTTTCACGTTAGGTGGTAATTCAAGATGAAATTAATGAAGAAAAATTGTAGACATTGTAATGTCCTGCGTAACTTGGCTCCGAAGTTGAAAAGAATAATAATAAATGTTGAATCAAAGCTCATATCTTCTAAAATTATCCTTTTTAATGTCTAATCAAAATCTTGGCCTAGATAATGGATAATCGTACCACTCAAGTTACGCAAACTGCTGGCATTGCCTCGGAACCACGATATCCTAGCTGCGATTTTAAATTTTGAATTGACAACTTGGCAGCCGCATTAAAATTTTGCGTAATGTCACTTGGCTCCGAAAAGAAAGATAATGAATATTTATGATTTTAATCCAAATCTTGTCATCGTTAAGTCTCATTAATTGTACTTCAATGATCAATGTCACTGCAACTTTGCAGCTAAGTTACGCAGACTACCAACGTGGCCTTGGAACCCCCATATCTTACCTATGAATCACGATCATAACTTCTGAAGTCACGTACACTGTCAACCTATCCTTTGCGTATCTTGGTGGCCTTCAACTGCAACCTACTAGCATAACTACTGAAGTCACGCACGCCGTCAACCTGACCATTACATATCTTCGTAACTGTCAGCATCGACCCTCCTTTTAGCCTGCCGAAACTACGCACACACCACACTGTTACCAGTCACCACAACTATTCACCAATTTATATTTTTTATAATATAAATACTCTTTTATATTCGCTAATTTATATTTATTATAATATAAATACTATTTTCTATTCGCCAATGTATTTTTTTTATAATATAAATACTATTTTATATTGCCAATTTATATTTTTGTAGTTATAAATACTGTTATATATTCGCCAAGATAGTCCCACCTACTTTTAGGGAGCATCAATGATTCGCCAATTTAGATTATTTTTTTTTCTTTGAAAATAAAATAATTTCGCCAAATTTTATTTTTTCCTTTCTCACTTTCACCACTTTTTTACACCTTTCTTAAAGGGGGGGTTTCTTAAAGATTACCCTGCTTGTCATCATCATTATTTGACTCATTGTGTTCCCAAATCGCTCACACATCACTCAAAGAGGGGAAAATTTAATCGCCTAAAATTGGTCTAGTAGAACTTGAGCCCCCCTTTTTGATCAAATTGCCTCAGATCAAATCCTAAATCTCAAGGGCATACTTAATAGACATTATTGTGTAGAGTAACCCTTAAAATCTCCTTTGCATAATTAAATAAAAAATTTCATATCAAGCTTATACTATGGTCTAATTTCTAGATCTTGTATATTTATTTAATTTCTATAACCTTGCTTTTAATATAAAGTTTCTACACTTTTATTAAAAGAACACATTCACATGTGTGCATTCACTAAATATTGATTAATTAGCAATTAAAAGGGATTTGTGCTTTCAAATTACTATTTTGTCTTATTCTACCTAACATTTCCCTTTTGCCTCTTCATCTCAGTCACTCATTCTTTTGCCTCTTAATTTCCACCCTTCAATCTTGAGGCAATTCCTTTAAAAGGAAGCTCTTCCTTGGCTCAAGGGTACCATCTTGAAATCTTTCATATTGGTTCCAATCTAGATCATCTTAAGCTTTTTGCATCTTACATTCTCTTGCATTCTTAGATTACTTTTGCTAATTTGAATTCTTTTTTTCTCTTAGCTTAGCTTCATTTCTAGTTTAATCTTGCATTTTTAATCTAGTTTCTTTTCTTGCATTGCTTCAATAGTATAGCTCTTGCATTCTCATTCTTGAATACTAGCTTCTTGCAAACATTCTTAGCTTAGTCTCTCACTCTTAGCTTGCATTCTTGCATTCTAGCTTCATCTCTATATTTTCATATTTGAATCTTCCATTTTGGAGTAGTCAAGTCACTAATCCTCTATGCAAATTTGATGAGCATCATGAGAAGGATTAAACTCGCTTCAAGTAGGAAGCTATGAGTTTCTTCTTGAGATTTCCACTTTCATGGATTCTGTCAAGTGTAATGGTTCATAGAAGTGTGCCACACTTTTTGATCACACATTTGCAAGGAAGAAAAAGGAGAAGTGGGAGAAAGAGAGAAAACTAAGAAAGAAGGAAGATAATTAAGAGGTTAGAAGATCCTCAAAATAGAGAGGTCTAATCTAATAATAGACATCGTGCAACTACATCAACATGAGAAGAAGAGGCCATGAGTATGACAATATTGTCAATATTAAGTCTTTAGTTTTGATAAGATTAATACCATATTTCCTATTGAATCAAAATATTAATTAAATGATAGAGCCTTTATTTTTTATTGTAAATGGTATCTAGACTGCAAGAGTGGTAAACCTTATAGTTGAGGATCATTTTTTTTGTAAACAAACATTGTCTGAAATAAATCACCATTTCGTTAGTATCCTCTATTCTAAAATTGCTCTGTTTAGATTTAAAGTGTTGCATACTCTAGTTTGTTAATCTTTCCAGTTCTTTCCCTATTTCTTATTGTGCAAGGAATTTTTTCATGCCCCGCAAGGGAACCGGAGAAGAGAACAAAGATTCTCTTTGCAAAAGAAAACCTAAGTAATAATTTATGAAATTTTTTGAATTTTAAAAGAATTATATAAACAAAACATTGATTAACTTAGATTCCTCCAAGGTTCCCTTTTCATTTAATGTACAAATCATTAAGTCCATATAGTGTACTAACAACTTGATTTACTTCTTAAGAAAACTACATCCCAACATTTGTAGATTCTTTATAAAGAAATATAAAGTACTTTCATTTCAAATTTCCATTTAAATCCATCTATATTCCTAAGTGTCCTTTATGAATGATATAACATTTAAAGAATTAATACCATATAATATAATCATCCAACCACTTGATACATTGCAAATATTACATTTATTTTACCAGCTTTTCCATTAATCAACAATAATGAGAAACGTACTACTTTACTTGAAATGTTACAAAATCCTTTTCTTTTCCAACATACATCATATACATAAAGTTCATGCTTTCCCTTTTCCTTTTTCCTAAGTCTACCCATTCCAATTACAACATTTTTAAATACATTAATGATTACATTACATTCATCTCCTCTTGGGAGGTAACATTAATTTTACATCATGAAAGATAAATACAAGTCTTCATTCTTCAAAACTGGAATACTATGCAAGTATGAATCCTTAAGCACTACATCCGCAAAAGGTACCTCAATAAAAAGATTTACCACCCAACCATGTGGATACCAAAAGGCCCACTCCCCCATGCTAGGAAATAAATACAAAGGTCCAGAAAGAAGGGATAGCTAGGCCATACCTAGGGTTGGGTAACCTTTCCCAAATAGAAAATGAAAAGAAGATCAAAGTATAAATATTTTCCCAAAGGTTCTAAGGCTTGGTAGAAACTCTAAGAAACAACCTAAGTGAGTGTCATCGCATAACCCTCACCCCTTGGGTTGTCCTGGTACTAGCCACTCCGGGCCTTGGCCCCCAAGTAGGCACATGTAGAACTGAATGCCTTTCGTACAGACAAGCACCATTCGATCATACCTACACATAGGCACCTTCTCCCACTCCCATCCATAGCCTTTACTAGATCTAATGGAATGGGTGAGGCATACATTAATTTTTTTAGTGTTTGAACCCATTCCTATAAGTTTTAATTAAATTATCACTTGTTAAATAACTCTTCAGTTGGTTATCCTGGTACTAGCCACTTAGGGCCCCGACCCCCCATTGAGAGCCACTCACTTAGTGCTCTTAGGTTTTCTACCCTTAACCCACAAAAAAAATGCATCATACATGAAATAAAACATATTGTAAACACTTTTGAGAACTAACATCAAAGAACATAAAAGAACAGGGGAGTTTAGGGATGTTTAGGAAAATTAGAAGCATTTAGGGAGCCTAGAATGGTCATGATCCTCCTAGACAATCCTGAACCCTAATTCTACTTCCTACACACATCCTAACCCTATTAAAGCATCTAAATACACCATATAACCTCCACTAAACAAGTAATGAGCCAATATAAAGTTTACACAAAATTTTATATGCCAAAACATAATGCTCCATAAAACCTCCCATACCTGAAATTTAACTAAGTCTGATTTTTTTGAAAATTCTAAAATCTAGAAGTTGCATCTTATTTCCTATGAAGTTGAAACCTATCTCAAACATCCTGAAAGGTACCTAATTTCTTTATACAAATATAACTTAAAGTATAAGAAATTACTTATACTTAAATGTTATACTTGTATAAACAATCTTGCCTAACCCTAACCCAGGATCACAAAGTTGCGTGTATTGTTTAATGGCACAAAATTAAATATATATACTGCACATTTTGTTGCATGATAGAATTAGTTTAGTTTCATGACAAAAAAAAAATATAAATAACCCTAACCGTGATCATGTTATACTTGTATAAACGACTGGCATAGTACAATAATATAACAACTTATATTTTAATAAATGGCTGACATAATACAATAATGTATAAACGACTCATAGAAGACAATAATATATAAATGACTCATAGAATACAATAACATATAAACGGCTCACAAAATACAATAATATATAAATGGATAATAGAATACAATAATGTATAAATGACTCACAAAATACAATAATATATAAACAACTCACATAATATAATAATGTATAAATGGCTCACAAAATACGATAATATATAAACAGCTCACAGAATACAATAATGTATAAATGGCTCATAGAATGAAATAATATATATCATAAACATTAAATGACTGACATATGTATAAACATCTGGCTATATTTATATAAACATTCTGCAACATATGGAGACAAACAAAACATATTGAGAGGCATTCAAACAGATCTAAAAACAAACATTCATAATAGAGAACATAATTATCTCTTAGGATGGATTCCAACCTAGAGTCCTGCGGGAATCAGTTGATGAAGAAGAATCCAATCCTCTAAATCTCTTCCAACACTCCTTCAAATCCTTCTGGATGCAATCTCCAGCCTCTACCCGAAACAACCAAATGTCAATCTTAGAGAATAACGAATCCTCTCCTCACAAATATAATTTTCCTACAAACATAATACTCATCTTATCATCATTTCTTCTCAAATCAACTCCTACCCAACACCCTCTCACATAGGAGATCCTTCTTGTATATAGATTGGAGGAGGAGGTTGCACGGGTAATCCAACTGATGCAACCATCCCAACTATATTAGTTATTTGTTAATAATATGGTTTGCAGAACCATTCTCGTGAAGGGATAAATAAATTTTATTTAATAAGGTTTTAATCTTTGTCTCCTAAATTTGAGGATAAAAAAATAGATACTAAAGATTTTAGGAATACTTTTACTAACTTACTAACTATGGTAATTTACCAAAGGCATTTCCCAAATATAAAAATAACATAGACTTACCATAGTCTCATAATAATTTCCTTGACATAATTAATTTATTATATAATAATATATATTTATATATGTATTCATAGGCATATGTGTGCACCCATATGCTTATGGTACATATATCATAAGTAAGACACATTATTATTAATAGTACAAATATTTAAATATTAGGAATATTATTATCATAAAACATATTATTTATTCATACACTTATCCATATTCTCTACAAAATATAATAGTGATATATATATTAGGTAATTACTATCATAAGTTGGATTTTACCACTATTATTAAAACATTTACTACTATTATTGCCATAGACATTTTGTTATTATGAGTATTATAAAATAATACAATAAAATTCTTTATTATTGATATTAAAATCACATGATTTAATCACATACTAACTCATTCCTAACAAGATATGCTAGTACATAAGTAGCTACTAATAAAGATAAATTACTAAATCATACTCTCAAATGAACAATAATTCACATCAATAATCTACTAGCAAAATTGAACATACCATGAAGACAGTTAGAGCTACCATACTCAAAACCTCATTCTCAATGAATGCAAAAGACAAGAAACCAGCTACAAGATCCACAAAACCAATAAATTGAGAGGACACAGAAATACATTATCCACACAAGGGACTGACTCAAGAAGTCCCCACCTAAGGACAATAGGGTAAGAGGTAGAATTCCTTCTTATGGAACCTGGTGATATCTCCGTAACAACAACAACGATCAAGGATTTGGAGGGATCACTCAAACCTGTGAAGCCAGGTGGAGATGATACCCGATACCGACACTCCTACATCACCAAGAAGAGATACATGGATATATATGGATATACATACAAATTAGATATATGCAAACAGATGACCAAGATTGATACATCGTGTGGACCTCAACTAAATGAGTAACTACGACTTCATCCCGAGTCAAGAAAACATATCAGACACATATCCATGAAACAAAAAACATCATGATAATGGTTAGATTCAAATCCTTGGGTTAGCTCCATAAAACATATAAAGATAGATGGTTTTCTAATTTCATGAACATATAAATGATAACCATAAATGAGCATATCAATTATCTGATAAACATATCATCATCCAAAAACATAAATGTAAATGTATAGTTCTAACCATCATAATAGAATGTCCAAATTAGAAAGTCCAAGTATCACTATAGGAGAGGGTATTACATCCTCCCCCCTAGGGTTAGGCTTACTTCTGGAAGCCTAGAAATAGATATGGATAAGCGTCTCTAAGTCTAGAAACATCCTCCCATGTAGCAGAGGAATCATCATTGGGGTCCCATTGGACCCTCTCCTGATCTATGGTGTGACCCTTGAGGGTTGGTGTTTGCTTCTGCAAAATGCGTACCATGTCTAAAGCCAGCTGCCCGTCTGCTACAGTAATGCATTCCAATCCAAAACATGAGTCACATTAGGAATATATTTTCTAAGAACTAAAACATGAAATACATCATGAATATGAGCAAGGATGGATGAAAAGGCAAGGCAATAAGCTATTGGTCCTATCCTCTCTAGGACTTCAAAAGGGCCAACAAATCAGGGTGCCAACTTGGAGCCTTTTCCATAACAGATTGGACTCTTTCGTGGATGCACCCTCAAAAAGACTCTATCACCAAGAGTGAAGTGTACATCAGTCCTATGAGCATCTGCATACTTCTTTTGCCTATCTCGAGATGTCAAAATATGCTCTCTGATACGCTTGACCTACTACTCCATATCCTATAACATCTCAGGGCCTAGAATTACCCTATCCTCCAATTGGTCCGAGCTTAAGGGAGTGTGGCATGGATGGCCATACAAAGCCTGGAAAGGGGACATACCTATGGAACTGTGATAACTATTATTGTAAGAAAACTCCACCAAATATAGATACTCTTCCCAATGGGTCTGTCTATCCATAACATACATTCTGAGCATATCCTTAATAACCTGATTGAATCACTCCATCTGCCCATCTGTCTCAAGGTGATAGGCTGAACTGAAGTTGATCTGAGTCCCTAAAGTGTGCTGAAGTGAATTCTAAAGAGCCAATGTGAATACTGGATCTCGATCAGATATGATTTTCCTAGGAATACCATGGAGTCTCACAATGTCCTTCATGAATACTCTGGCTATAGAAGCTGCTAAGTAGGATGACTGCATGGGAGAAAAATGGGCTACCTTGGTGAGTCTATCAACTATTACCATGATAGCATCATGTCTCATAGGAGTAACTGGAAGTCCCACAATAAAATCCATGGAAATAATGTCCCATTTCTATTCTAGCACTAGGTGAGGTTGCAATAGACCAGCGGGGTGTTGATTCTCTACTTTCACTCTCTGACATTCCAAACATCTAGCCATGTAGTCTACAATATCTCTCTTCATTCTTAATCAATAGTACAACTGGCATAGGTCAGCATACATTTTCTTCACCCTAGGATGTGCCAAATAGGGAGCCTTGTGGCTTTCTAAAAGGATAAGTGCACAAAGATCTCCTGCCATAGGCCCATAGATTCTATTTTTCTATCACAACAACCCAAGGGTATCTAAGGAATATTCTGAGAAGTGACCTTCCAAGGGTCTTTCTGATTCTATTTCTGCCTTAACCTCCTGAAACAAAGAGTTGGAAGTGAGAGCCTCCCTGATTCTTTTCTCCAAATGTATGCTAAGGGATAGTGCTGATAAAACATGTCTATGCCTGCTCAAAGCATCTTCCACCACATTCATCTTCCCTTGGATGTACTTAACCTCAAGCTCATATTCACATAAGAATTCCATCCACCTGCATTGTCTAGTATTGAGGTTAGGTTGAGAGAAGATGTACTGAAGGCTTCGATGATCTATTTGGAGTTTGAATTTATGACCCAACAGAAAGTGCCTCCACTTTACTAAGGCATTAACTACTGCTGCAAGTTCTAGATCATGGGTGGGGTAGTTGAGCTCATGGTCTTTAAGCTTCCTAGAATCATAATCCACAACTTTTCCTTCTTACATAAGAACCACCCCAATCCCTTCTAGTGAGGCATTTGTGCAAACTATGAAGTTTCCTGATGGTTCGGAAACTACCAAGATTGGAGCAATGGTTAATCTTTCCTTCAAACATTGGAAAAAGGCCTCACATTTTTATGACCAACAAAATTTCTTACCTTTCCTTTGCAAGGAAGTAATGGGATGAGCTATCTGAGAGAAATCTCTGACAACCTGTCTGTAATACCCAGCTAGTCCCATAAAGCTACAAACTTTGGGGATGTTAGTCAGAGTTGGCCACTCCACTATGGCTTGAATTTTGGCTAGATCAATAGTGATGCCATTTCCTAAAATGACGTGTCCAAGATACTTAACCTCTATTTGAAAGAATTCACACTTCTTTGCATTGGCATAAAGTTGATTTTCCCTAAGGCACTTTAATACTTGGTGAAGATGAACCTCATGTTCTTCAAGAGTTTTGGAGAACACTAAGATATCATCCAAGAAAACTATCACAAATTTATCCAAGTAAGTTCTGAAAACCCAATTCATTAAGCTCATGAATACAAAAGGGGAGTTCATTAACCCAAATGGTACCATAGTAAACTCATAGTGACCATACTTGGTACAGAAAGCTGTTCGATGAATATTGGCTTCCTAAATTCTAAGTTGATGGTATCCTGACTTGAGATCAATTTTGAAAATATTTTTTCCCCTTTCATTTGATCAAATAGATTGTCAATACGGGGTAAGGGATACCAATGCTTGATTGTGACTTTGTTGAGTTGATGATAGTCGATGCACAATCGAAGAGAGCCATCTTTCTTCTTCACAAATATTATTGGTGGACCCCATGGTGACACACTGGGTTAGATAAATCCTTTTTCCAAAAGGCCTTCCAATTGAAGCTTGAGTTCTCCAAGTTCTTGTGTGGTCATACAGTATGGAGCTTTGGAGATTGGTTCTCCTCCTGGAACCAACTCAATTTGGAAGTCAATGTCCCTCTTGGGAGGCATTCCTAGAATTTCTTTGGGAAAAATATCTAAGTACTCCTGTAATAGGGGATGATCTAATGATACATCCCTACTTTCCCCTTGGTTCAAGTCCTCTATTGAGACTACAAATAATTGGCATCTTTTGTGCATGCACTTCTTGAGTTGCATCATAGAAATCATACGGAGAGAGATGGGTAGTTGCACCCCAACAATCTTCTTAGGTTCTCCTAAGTCATCTAAACATTGAATGCTTTTTCTTCTACAATCCAAAGTGGCTTTTTGAGCATCCAACCAATCCATACCCAAAACTACTCCATACGAGCCTAGAGGAATTACTCAAAGATCTACTAAGGTGGAAAAAGATCCAATCTCTAACTTGCAACTCTGGACACAACAGTCAAAGGTTATTCTTGCCTCAGAGGCTAGCTCAACCTACCACCTATCTTCCTGCCTTACTGCCTTCAGCCCACATTGCTCTACTAAAGAAGGTGAAATAAAAGAATCTATTTCTCTTGAATCAAATAGTATAGTGGTAGAGATACCCCTTAACAAACCTAGGGTTTCATTGACTGATCCCTGATGATTGGCTTGTCCATGGTCTAATGTGGAAAATACTCAGTGAGTTCTGCCTACATTACCTACTATTGGTTTTGAAGCGGCCTGTCTATAACTAGCTGCTAGGGTAGATTTCTGAGGGCAATTAATTGCAATGTGACCATGTTGACCACAAGAGTAACATCCGGTGTTCTTACCAAAATTCCTTCTTGCGGAAGGTGTGCTGGACTGCTGATAGCTACCTCAACTAGAGTTCTGAGGCATACTCTAAGCTAGTTGAGGGTTCAGGTATCACTTTGCACATTGCCAATTGTGAGAATTGTTGGATTGAGAACCCCCATTTGTATTGTTGTTTCCATTGTAATTGTTGTTATTGTTGCTATGAAATTTTCTTTTCTGGTGGTTTTGACTTCCTTTGGGAGGATAGTTTTTAGGTCTAGGTGCTCCTTGAGATAGATTCCATTTGAAACCTAACCTGACCTGAAAGGCATTACCCCCTTGGCCACCTATCTGACCTCCTAACCCCAAGGCTACATTTTGTTTCAACAAGACAAGCCTTGATGACTGCATCATTAACTGTCTGAGGTTCAAACATTCGCACGCTGCTAGCCAAGAGACTATTGAGTCCTCTAAGGAAGTGTTGAGTTAGCATGGGTTCATCATCCTTATATCTTGAGTATGGCTTGAGTTCAAAGAACTTTCACTTATAGTCATCAATTGACATAGTTAGTTGCCTTAAGTTGTGAAACTCTTCGGCTCTTTCCTGTCTCCAGTGGTCAGAAAGAAATCTAGCTCGAAAGAGTTCTAGGAATAGTTCCCATGAAAGAGTGGTAATATCTATGTGAAGTTTCTCTTTCTCTATTTCCCACCAAGTGGATGCAAATTCTCTAAGGTAAATGACTGCAAACCGGGCTTTGGTAATGCTATTGTAAGGATGCATGGAGAAAAGCCTTTCTAAGTCTAGCATCCAAGTTTTAGCGGTAGATCCACCTTGAGTTCCCTTAAATGGGTTAGTCTTAGTCCTAAGGAGGTCTTGCATGTGAGAAGCATGTAGAGCATCTTCTTCCACTGCCTGATCTCTCCTCCTAGGACTCTTTTCCCTTTCCCCATGGTGAGTGTTAGTCTCCCCATGGTGACCTCTATCCCACCCTGTATCTAACCTCTGTAGAATATGTTGTAGGAGTTCTTGTAATTGAGCACCATTAAAACCTCTTGATTGATTGTCATATTGATCTCCCCTACCCTCATATTGTTCTTCTTCTTGAGAACTTTCCTGTTGAGATCTAGGAGGGGTGTTTCGGGCACCTCCCCTTTTACTATGGGTTATTCGAGGCATCCTTCCATGAGTAAGAAAAGGGATAAGTTTAAGGGTCCTAGTCTAATTCTATGTTTAACTATTTCCTTAAATGAGTAACAAGGCTTAAGAAGCATGGGCCAAATTTCCAGGGCCCCAGTGTAGCAACTTAGGGCTCTAATACTAAATATGTCATGCCCCGCAAGGGAACTGGGGAAGAGAACAAAGATTCTCTTTGCAAAAGAAAACCTAAGTAATGATTTATGGAAATTTTGAATTTTTAAAAGAATTATATAAACAAAACATTGATTAACTTAGATTCCTCCAAGGTTCCTTTTTCATTTAATGTACAAATCATTAAGTCCATATAGTGTACTAATAACTTGATTTACTTCTTAAGCAAACTACATCCCAACATTTGTAGATTCTTTATAAATAAATATAAAGTACTTTCATTTCAATTTGCCATGTAAATCCATCTATATTCCTAAGTGTCCTTTATGAATGATATAACATTTAAAGAATTAATACCATATAATATAATCATCCAACCATTTGATACATTGCAAATATTACATTTATTTTACTAGCTTTTCCATTAATCAACCATAACGAGAAACATACTACTTTACTTGAAATGTTACAAAATCCTTTTCCTTTCTAACATACATCATATACATAAAGTTCATGCTTTCGCTTTTCCTTTTTCCTAAGTCTACCCATTCCAATTACAACATTTTGAAATACATTAATGATTACATTACATTCATCTCCTCTTGGGAGGTAACATTAATTTTACATCATGAAAGATAAATACAATTCTTCATTCTTCAAAACTAGAATACTATGCAAGTATGAATCCTTAAGCACTGCATCCGCAAAAGGTACCTCGATAAAAAGATTTACCACCCAACCATGTGGATACCAAAAGGCCAACTCCCCTGTGCTAAGAGATAAACACCAAGGTCCACAAAGAAGGGATAGCTAGGCCATACCTAGGGTTGGGTAACATTTCCCAAATAGAAAATGAAAAGAATATCAAAGTATAAATATTTTCCCAAAGGTTCTAAGGCTTGGTAGAAACTCTAAGCAACAACCTAAGTGAGTGTCATTGTATAGACCTCACCCCTTGGGTTTTCCTGGTACTAGCCACTTTGGGCCCCACCCCCCAAGTAGGCACATGCAGAACTGATTGCCTTTCATACAGACAAACACCATTCGATCGTACCTACACATAGACACCTTCTCCCACTCCCATCCATAGCCTTTACTAGCACTACTGGCATGGGAAAGGAATAAATTAATCTTGTTAGTGTTTGAACCCATTCCCATAAGTTTTAATTAAATTATCACTTGTTAAATAACTCTTCAGTCGATTATCCCGGTACTAGCCACTTAGGGCCCCAACCCCGCACTGAGAGCCAGTCACTTAGTGTTCTTAGGTTTTCTACCCTTAACCAACACATAAAAAATGCATCATACATGAAATAAAACATATCGTAAACACTTTTGATAACTTACATCAAAGAACATAAAAGAATAGGAGAGTTTAGGTATGTTTAGGAAAATTAGAAGTGTTTAGGGAGGCCTAGAATGGTCATGATCCTCCTAGACAATCCTAAACCCTAATTTTGCTTCCTACACACATCCTAACCCTATTAAAGAATCTAAATGCACCATATAACCTCCAATAAAAAATTAATGAGCCAATATAAAGTTTACACAAAATTTTATATGCCAAAACATAATGCTCCATAAAACCTCACATGCCTGAAATTTAACTAAGTCTGATTTTTTTGAAAATTCTAAAATCTAGAAGTTGCATCTTATTTCCTATGAAGTTGAAACCTATCTCAAACATCCTGAAAGGTACCTAATTTCTTTATACAACTATAACTCAAAGTATAAGAAATTACTTATACTTAAATGTTATACTTGTATAAACAATCCCGCCTAATACTTGTATAAACAATCCTGCCGAACCCTAACCTGAGATCACAAAGTTGCATGTATTGTTTAATGACACAAAATTAAATATATATACTACACATTTTGTTTCATGATAGAATTAGTTTAGTTTCATGATAGAAAACTAAATATAAATAACCCTAACCACGATCATGTTATACTTGTATAAATGGCTGGCATAGTACAATAATATAGCAATTTATATTTGTATAAATGACTGACAGAATACAATAATGTATAAATGGCTCACAAAAGACAATAATATATAAATGGCTCATAGAATACAATAATGTATAAATGTCTCACAAAATACAATAATATATAAACGGCTCACATAATACAATAATGTATAAACCGCTCATAGAATACAATAATATATGAACGACTCACAGAATACAATAATGTATAAATGGCTCACACAATACAATAATATATAAACAGCTCACAAAATACAATAATGTATAAATGACTCACAAAATGAAATAATATATATCATAAACATTAAACAGCTGATATATGTATAAACGACTGGCTATATTTGTATAAACATTCTGCAACATATGGAGACAAACAAAATATATAGAGAGGCATTCAAACAGATCTAAAAACAAACATTCATAATAGAGAACATAATTATCTGTCAGGATGGATTCCAACCTAGAGTCCTACGGGAATCGGTTGATGAAGAAGAATCCAATCCTCTCAATGTCTTCCAGCACTCCTTCAAATCCTTCTAGATGCAATCTCCAGCTTCTACCCGAAACAACCAAATGCCAATCTCAAAGAATAATGAATCATCTCCTCACAAATATAATTTTCCTACAAACATAATACTCATCTTATTATCATTTCTTCTCAAATCAACTCCTATCTAACACCCTCTCACACAGGAGATCCTTCTTGTATATAGATTGGAGGAGGTGATTGCATGGGTAATCCAACCGATGCAACCATCCCAACTATATTAGTTATTTGTTAATAATATGATTTGCAGAACCATTCTTGTGAAGGGATAAATAAATTTTATTCAATAAGGTTTTAATCTGTCTCCTAAATTTGAGGATGACAAAATAGATAATAAAGATTTTAGGAATACTTTTACTAACTTACTAACTATGGTAATTTACCAAAGGCATTTCCCAAATATAAAAATAACATAGACTTACCATAGTCTCATAATAATTTCCTTGACATAATTAATTTATTATATAATAATATATATTTATATATGTATTCATAGGCATATGTGTGCACCCATATGCTTATGGTACATATATCATAAGTAAGACACATTATTATTAATATAACAAATATTTAAATATTAGGAATTTTATTATTATAAAACATATTATTTATTCATACACTTATCCATATTCTTTACAAAATATAATAGTAATATATATATTAGGTAATTACTATCATAAGTTGGATTTTACCACTATTATTAAAACATTTATTACTATTATTGCCATAGACATTTTATTATTATGAGTATTATAAAATAATACCATAAAATTATTTATTATTGATATTAAAATCACATACTAACTTGTTCCTAACAAG